>OU342948.1:63059109-64259109 GCA_910592335.1 Adalia bipunctata | reverse complement strand
TCCGTTGAGATGTACAATTTGTGTTCTATTCGTCAGGTAGCTTCGGAGAAGATTTAACACCTCTCCGCGAAATCCATAATTTTCAAGTTTTTCCAGTAGTCGAACATGACAGACAGTATCGAATGCCTTAGCAAGATCGATAACTACTGCCAAAGTTGGAATTTTATTGTCAATATTTTTATATATGCTATCTGTAACTTTTTTTATGGCATCCTCAGTTGACATGCCCTTTCGAAATCCAAATTGATTACTGGAGATAATATTATATTTATTTATAAATGTTTCCATGCGAACTTTAATCAATTTTTCTACGATCTTTCCCAGGTTTGAAACTAAAGTTATCGGTCTGTAGTTCATCATCCGACTTCGGTCCCCACCTTTGTACAGTGGTTTCACTATTCCTAATTTTAATATTTCGGGAAAACAGGCTTTTTCGAAGCAGTTATTTATTATGTGAGTGAGGGGAGCAGATATATTTTCCTGTATTTCTTTCAAGGTTTCCGCGTGTATTCCATCATGCCCAGCAGACTTTCCCAACTTTAGACCATTTATAGTTTTTTTAATTTCTTCCGAATCAGTTGGATACAGGAAAAAAGAGCCATCCAAATGTTTGCTACTCTGTGTAAAATCGTTGGGACTAACTATTTTACCTGCATAACTTTCACCCAATCCACTGTAATAGTCATTGAAAAGATCGCACATATCCTGACTATTTTCAATATTCTCACCGTCATCAGTTCTTATGTATTTTATATTTGTATCCGGTTTCTCGCTATTAGTTATCTTCTTTATAGAGTCCCATAGAGCTTTGGAATCTCCTTGATTTGTTCTTATGTTCTTTTCAAAATAATTAGTTTTGGCTTCTTTTATGAGCTTATGTATTCTATTTTTAATCTTGGAATAATCGCTCTTTAGTTGAATATTACTAGGTTCCCTCTTCATCATATTAATCAAATTTTGTTTTTCATTTATTACCTTCATAATCATTGGAGTAACATATTTTTTTCGGATCTGATTTTTTTTCTTTATATTTATGGTGGTTGTACTTTCATCTATATATTTCTTCAAGATATTAATGAAGTTTTCCATTATTCTATTGCTATTTTCATAATCGTACACTTCATTCCACTTATCAGCAATTAGTAAACTTCTCAGTTTGTCGTAATTTACATATTTTTTTGTATGCTCTTTTTCGGTAAGATGTTTTTTTAGTTTCTCATCAGCGTATAATAATATGGGATAATGATCAGTAACCAGATTGCGCAATATGATCCCATTGATATTTAAATTTTCCGGATGCATTCCTTTCACGAAAAAGTGGTCTAAGCAGGATTGGCTTTCCGGCCGTGTGAAATCGTTGATAAGAGATGTGAATCCGTATGCACATAATATATTTTTATACTCCTCTACATGGAATTCGTGTGACAGTAAATTTATATTCATATCCCCACTAAGAATATGATCAGAACAATGTTTTTGTTTTTCCAAATAATCCGATAATTCCTTATTAAATTCCGTAATGGGATAATGTGGTGATTTATATATCGCAGTGAGCTTTAGGTTCTTCTCCTGGCCTTGAATATTCAATTCCAATGCTGTGATCTTTCCCAATCTAATGTTCTCTTGGTCAAAGACAATGCCATCCTTAATGTACACTATTACCCCATCATTCTTGTTATATTTTCCTTCGTTATAAACATGGACGTATCCCTTCATCCTGAAAATCCCCAGATCATCTACTCTGTACGTCTCAGTAAGTATAATGATGTCGAAATGAGTATTTAATGTTTCTAGTAACAATGTAAATTCATCGAAATTTTTTTGTATACTTCGTATATTCATCGTTATAATCTTCAATCGCCCATTCAACCCCATATCATCCAGTTCTTTCATGTCATCAATGCTAACAGTATTGTAGTCTTCATTTTGATACGTTTTGACAAAATTGTTCATGATTTATTTTATAACCTTTCTCTTTTTGATTGAAATGAAGTATTTTTTTTTTCTTTTTTTTTTCAGAATATGCGCACAAAATTGTCTATGTAAACGAGAAAACCTTTTTTTTTTTTGATTATTTCATTTCATTTTTTCCATCAAACCCTTTTTTAATTTTTTTTTTTTTTTTTTTTTATAATCCCATTCTGAATTCTACTTGTCCACCGCTGACTTGTGCCGAAGCTTCATCCCACTCACACTCTCTTTCGGAGGAGATTTTCTCTTATTTATGAACTTCCTTTTATGATTTGCCAAGTGGGGTGTCAGCAACTTTCCCGCACGATCTGCTCCACCACTGGTCGATGGTTCAGAAGTTTTTTTTTCTATCAGTCCTGAACCCCCTTTCTCCTCAAGAGACTTTAATTTATTATTTTCCCGAATTAAATGAACATTTTGTTAAATACCTAATTACTACGACATATATGTAGAAATGGCAATGTTGCTTGTTCAACTGACAGAAGAATGATTACAACCTAACTTTTTCAAAAAATACACGGTGAAATGTGTCAGAATTCCATGGCCAACCGGTATACTTTATAAAAGTGAATGGAGTATGAATTTTTTTATTCCGTAGTTTCATTTCAAAATTTTGAAACTCTGGAAATGAAAGAGACAGACCCACATACGCATATACAGTGCTAGTCAAAAGTCCCCTCCCCCCCTCGTATCTTTTGAACGGGTATACTTATAATAATGAAATTTGGAGGGTGGTAATAAACGGATGTAGGCTTCTCAACTGGTAATAACAGGTGACGCAATAGTCATAAATGACGTCACAAGGCCACTGTGACCGATAATTTTAAATGGGACCCTATGGCGAGTGAAGCTCGTTTGAAAGGTTTTGAAAATACCTATTCAGTCTTCAGTCATACCAATTTTGTTTGGGTTTCGGCTGATTTTGCCATAGTGGATAAAATACAGGAGCTCTCTTGGAGAGAAGAATGGACTGCTTGTACCAATCTTATCACCACGAGAATTAAAGAAATAAAATGGATGTATAAGAGAAATAAATACCACAAAGTAAACACTGTAGAAAATGGTACTCACGATTGTTCAGATTTAAAATTACGTATCTGCTTCTGTTTGGTTTCGTAGGTGTTTGTATCGCGTAGAGTCCTTATCTCACTTGTACACTTGGTGTTTTACCGATAGAGTCCTTATCTCACTTGTACACTTTTAGGTTCGAATGTAAAGAGGTCCGACTTGGGAAGAAAACTAGAGTATTGGCGAACTAGGTTGCGACTGGGGCAGTGGGTGAATTGCACTGAACTAAGCAGGTAAAAAAAGGGAAGATTCCGGGTTTTTCGGTGAACCACAGAAGAAGTGGGTAGAGTCATAGTCCTGTTCTTCTTTGCAACCGACCGGGAAAGCCCATTCCAGTAGAAAACTTTGTGGTATAATAAAATAAAAGATATGAATTTTGAACATTCTCCGCCGGGAAAATGCATCTATGCATTTTAAGAAATGAAGATTAAGAAAAATGAAATATTGAGAGATAGGAGAAATGGTTGTGAATTGAGACAGAATTAACAAAAAAGAAAAGTAAAATAAAAAGTTGAAGAAAGTTTAGATTCTAACTGAGTTTTCATATCTGCGTATGGGTGTTTGGCTTATTGCGAAAGGGATGAGGAGGAGGAAGATATAAATCAACGCAGGGTGGCTCAAGGATTGATTTGGAAGTTAATGGTTCCAAATTACTAATCGAACGCCAATTATTGTCTGATGAACGATCTGGGTTCTTCATTTGTTGGCGTTTTGACGGGTGACTCTGCCTCGAATTTATATTTCGACTGTCCCGAGACCTCCAAAGAGTAAAGTTTGATACTGGCGCAGATCTTTTATTCGATGTTTCGACAAGAAAGGAGGCTGTTGACAAGACTGAATGGACCTGTTCAGCAGGCAACTGAGGCGACGATGGCGAACAGGGAGGTGAGGTTTTCTTTGAAAGGCCGACTTGGGTTCTCGAAAGAGGCATTTTGTCCACATGCAATAAAGTGTGGTGTTCACCGGACCCACATTTCTTGCATTTATACGCTGACTGACAGGAGCGAACGTCGTGAAATGCACTTAAACAATTAAAACAAAGGTGCGATGCTCTACAGAAATCGTAGCGCTGATTTGGAGATTTCGCAGAGAACGCATTGCATCGGTAAATTGTATGTTTACCTTTGCAGTGGAGACAAGTGCGCGAAGATGAAATGTTCGCAAAAAGCGTGGTGGATTGATGATATGGTTTTCTGTCTTGCTGGAACCTTTGTCGCGTGTTGGACATATTGTTGTGGGAATTCATATCCCCATGAGAGGAACGGATAAACTTCAAAGTTTCTAGTGCTGTGCAGTGTCTCTCAAGAAATGAAAGCAGTTCTCTATAGTCAGGAATTTCGATCGAATTCCTATTGAGCTCGAAACTTGTGACAGTCGCGTGATCTAGACGCTTGATTAACATCATGGACAAGACAAAGTTCCAGCTTTCGACCGGAAAATTCATTTGGCTGAGGCCGGCAAGATTCTCGGAAAATGTGTCTAAGAGTTTCCTCAAGCTCTCGGCGTTCTCGGATTGCAGAGATGGCGCATTTTCCAACTCGTTCCACAAAGCTTGAGCACGCAATCGTTCATTCAGATATCTGCGCTTCAACTGATCGTATGCGATCTGATAGTTATCAGCACATAAACTTAGCGTTCTAACAAGATTCAACGGTGGGCCAGAAAGAGATGAAATCAGATAGTTAAATTTTTCTATGGCTGACAATGAATTATTATTGTGGACTAATGCGTCGAATAAATCTATAAATGATGAGAAGGATTTGTAATCACCATTGAATTTTGTTAGCTCAAGAGTTGGAAGCATGATATGTGAATGTTGATTTGTAATTTTGTCTGTAATTTCGGCTTTATTTTCTGAATCTGAGATGTCGGCGTGGACACTTTTGATGAAATAGTAGGATTCTAAGAAATCCTCACGAATTTTGAATTCGTCCTCCAAGTTTCCGTCTGACTCGGTTATGAGCGATGAAATGACCGTATTATGATGCTTTAAAAAATCTTCTTTGATACCTTCTAAGTCTCGATAACGCGCTTTGAAACGGGAGAGAATTGATCTGTCTGAGATGGCTTTATCTGCGAGCGATTGCAGATTCAAAATATCACGGACACAAATTGAACGTAATGTCGCGTGTTTCTGTATTTTAACCATCTTTTAATGAAATATTTGGTGCTAGAAAATCTTTACCTGAATTGTGACTGGGCCTGAAGGGTTCAAAAATAGTCTGGACGTGACGGCAAGTAGAGCAATAAAATGTACAGAAAGGAATTTGGTAATGAAGGAGCAGGTACTCGATGACGGATAAGGGCTTCTTGGAAGCGGCAGATATGCAGATAGGAGTAATTTGTATTTCAGTTTGAATGGACAGTGTTAGACATGAAAATTAATGCTTTTGATTTCTTCAACTCTCAATATGACAATAAATTGATACCAATCCGGCTCGAAGGACCAATGGATAAAATACAGGAGCTCTCTTGGAGAGAAGAATGGACTGCTTGTACCAATCTTATCACCACGAGAATTAAAGAAATAAAATGGATGTATAAGAGAAATAAATACCACAAAGTAAACACTGTAGAAAATGGTACTCACGATTGTTCAGATTTAAAATTACGTATCTGCTTCTGTTTGGTTTCGTAGGTGTTTGTATCGCGTAGAGTCCTTATCTCACTTGTACACTTGGTGTTTTACCGATAGAGTCCTTATCTCACTTGTACACTTTTAGGTTCGAATGTAAAGAGGTCCGACTTGGGAAGAAAACTAGAGTATTGGCGAACTAGGTTGCGACTGGGGCAGTGGGTGAATTGCACTGAACTAAGCAGGTAAAAAAAGGGAAGATTCCGGGTTTTTCGGTGAACCACAGAAGAAGTGGGTAGAGTCATAGTCCTCTTCTTCTTTGCAACCGACCGGGAAAGCCCATTCCAGTAGAAAACTTTGTGGTATAATAAAATAAAAGATATGAATTTTGAACACATAGGGTCCCATTTAAAATTATTGGTCACAGTGGCCTTGTGACGTCATTTATGACTATTGCGTCACCTGTTATGACCAGTTGAGAAGCCTACATCCGTTTATTTCCACCCTCCCAATTTCATTATTATAAGTATACCCGTTCATTGACGAGGGGGGGAGGGGACTTTTGACTAGCACTGTATATTCGATATGAGGAGAAAATTTAACATTTGAAATATGGAAGAAAATACAGGGTGTCTCATTTGAAAAAATGTATTTGCATTCAATATGTTGTTCACCCTGTATAAATCCCAATTGACGTAATCAAGGTCGAAGAGAAGTGGTTGACCAGGTTCCATTCCCCAACAGCTATTGGGGTTGTTGAATGCACGCACATTCTTATTGAAAAGCCAGCCCAATTTGGAGACGAAATCGCAAATCGGTTTACCTTTTACTTCACATATCTGAAGCATTTCCTTGGAAGGAAAAGGTGGAGATTATGAATACGAATTGAAGCAAAACCTTTAACTTCTACCTTTTGCTTCTACCTTTTACTTGTGAGTAAATGCTTCATTTTTATAAATACGGACTAAAGGGATTGTTTGATCGGGAAATTGGCAACAAAGATGAATTTTGGTGTTGTTACATTCAATTTAATGCGCTACAGTTTCGAGAACTAATGTTCTCTTCTTCAGGCTGAAATTACATAAAATGAACAGGTTTCATCAATAATTTACAGTAGACTTACCACTATAAATTAAATCGATTCTATCGACATACAGTTCGTCAAAAACATGAAAGTCTCCACAAAAATTTTCACAATTATAACATATCCACGTGTGAATAGCATTTCCACCTTCATTAACAACGAAAATCTTTCCTATTCACGTCAACGTCAAATACAAAAACAGAGCAAGTCCACCACAGAACAGAACAACAAACAAATTCATCGGCACTACTAACGCCCTCTACCTTTTATTATTATTTCCACTAACTAAAATAACTATAATCTATCTATGAGATTGAAATAAATCTTACTAAGCCCCTCGATATCAGTTCTGAAATTTACTGAGTTTTCTTTTTTAATGTTTATCATTTCCGCTATCATTCGCTTTTTATAGTTATCCTCCCGGTGTAAAATTTCTACATTATCTATTTCAAAGTTGAAAAAATGTCCTGTTTCTAGGTGATGTTCCACTAAAGCTGTTTTATTATTAGAGAGATTTTTTACAGATGTTTTGTGGGCTGAGATTCTATTTTTTAAAAATTGTTTTGTAGTGCCGACGTAACATTTTGGACAGTGTTCACAACTTATTTTATAAACAACACCAGACATATATTCTTTCTTCGTCCTATCCTTTAATTTACTAAATACTAGTCTTCCCAAATTCAAGTTGTTGTAGAGTACAATTTTCTGATTGTTTTGTTTCAACACTCTGGACAACTGTGTAGAGAGACCAGGTACCAAAGGCAGTTTAACATAGTTGACAGTCTCATTATCGCTTATTTCTTCTCTATCATTTGACCTTCCACTATTATCATTCAATGCTCTATTTATTAATCTTTTTGGATATGAATTTAACATTAAATCCTTCTTCAGTTTTCTGAAATTTTCATTCTTGAATTCATCACTACAAAGTTTTTCAATTCTATTTTTTGATTGTGTTATTATATTAATTTTTTGATATGTTGGATGTAATGATAAATAGTTTATTGTTCTATTTGTACTAGTTGGCTTTTTGTATAGGTTTGTCTTTAAAGAACCACTGACAGGGTCCCTGATTATTAGTAAATCTAGGAATGGTAATTCATGTCTTTCGCTCTCCAGTTCATAGGTGAACCTCAACTTGGAATCTATAGAATTAAATATCTCTAGAACATGATTCACAGAATCTTTGGGAACACATGCAAGTATATCATCCACGTATAAGAAAAGGACCGGGAAAATGAAATCTACTTTTTTAACTACTTCCTCTAAAACAAAATTCATAACATAATTGGCTAAAATTGGGGAACAGGGTGCACCCATGGGGCAACCTGATTCTTGTTTGTAAAAACACCCATTGAAAGCTAAGTAACCCACATTAAAACAATGTTCTAATAAATCCAAAAAGGTCTCAAAATCTATGTTAGTGAATCTACTTATCTGATGCCAATAATCCTCAATTAGCTGGATCACCAATGTTTTCATGATGTTGGTGAATAAGCTTTCGACATCGAAAGACAATAGTATGTAATTTTTTGGTACTACAATATTCCTAAGTTGGTCAACCAACTCAAACGAGTTTTTAACGTTATACTTAAAACTGGGAACTAAATTCTTTAAAATGTCAGCTAAAAACTTGGAAACTCCCGATCCTGGTGAATTCATGCATGATACTATTGGACGGAGTGGGGCACCTTCCTTATGGATTTTACAAACCCCATATAACTTTGGTGGAACACAATTGTTTTTTATGAGGTTGCGTTTTTCTTCTTCATTGATGTATTTCTTCAAGTATAGGTTTTTAATCAAATTGTTGGTATCTTTTTGAAGAGTTAAGGTGGGATCTTTGTTCAGTTTTTTGTAAGTATTCTCGTCTTCTAAAAGGACTTCCATTTTCCTGAAATAGTCACTCTTATTCATAACTACAGTTCTATTGCCCTTGTCCGCTCTCAGAACCATCAGTTCTTCATGTGATCTTAGGAATCTACGTGTTATATTGAGCGTTTTAGTGATATGTTTGTCTACTGGTTTTTCATATTCAACATACTTTGGTTTATTGATATAGTTGGTAATTATGTTAGTGCAAATTGCTCTCTTTACATCTCTTTCTTCTGGGGCTACTTTTCCTTGTATGATGAACTCAACATCTTTTAAAATGTCAACTGTTGGTATTTTCCCAAAATTAAATGGAGCAATGAACTTCGGGCCTAAAGATAGAATAGTGGACACTTCTGTTGGTAACCTCACTTCTGTTGTATTGTATACCCATTCCTTATTCTCTAATAAACTTATAGAGTTTTGAGACATTCTTAAGTGTTTTATCTTCTTATGTAGTGTCCTCTTAAGTTTTACATTTAAGTTGTCATTCACTCTGTCTTGACAAAATATAAAATTCTGAACAATAATGTGTGGGATCAACTGGTGAGTCTCTTGTATCACCGATCTAATTTCAATGTTTAGTTTATTTATTCTCCAAAGCGTCAATCTTATTTCCATGTTAAGGCATTTTCTCTGGAAGCCTCTCACTATCTTATCCACGGTGTTCTTGTAAGGATGTTCTGTGGTGGACTTGCTCTGTTTTTGTATTTGACGTTGACGTGAATAGGAAAGATTTTCGTTGTTAATGAAGGTGGAAATGCTATTCACACGTGGATATGTTATAATTGTGAAAATTTTTGTGGAGACTTTCATGTTTTTGACGAACTGTATGTCGATAGAATCGATTTAATTTATAGTGGTAAGTCTACTGTAAATTATTGATGAAACCTGTTCATTTTATGTAATTTCAGCCTGAAGAAGAGAACATTAGTTCTCGAAACTGTAGCGCATTAAATTGAATGTAACAACACCAAAATTCATCTTTGTTGCCAATTTCCCGATCAAACAATCCCTTTAGTTGATATCACGTGGCAATCATAATTTTTCAACAATTGAATTATCGGAAGCCGTTGGATATTTGAACGGAGAACATCATGACTTTTTACAAAGACATGGAAGACCTTTATGGAAGAAACGCTGTCAACACACTTAAGACTTGGTCCAATTTGAGAAAGAAGCTCACCAGATGGGAGAACAGGAGAAATTTCTTATTGACTTGTCGCAATGAATTTCTTGTTCCCAAACACATAAAGCAGAATTTCAATTCAGTATACGATATGATGATTTTTGATCATCCTTACAAGAACACCGTGGATAAGATAGTGAGAGGCTTCCAGAGAAAATGCCTTAACATGGAAATAAGATTGACGCTTTGGAGAATAAATAAACTAAACATTGAAATTAGATCGGTGATACAAGAGACTCACCAGTTGATCCCACACATTATTGTTCAGAATTTTATATTTTGTCAAGACAGAGTGAATGACAACTTAAATGTAAAACTTAAGAGGACACTACATAAGAAGATAAAACACTTAAGAATGTCTCAAAACTCTATAAGTTTATTAGAGAATAAGGAATGGGTATACAATACAACAGAAGTGAGGTTACCAACAGAAGTGTCCACTATTCTATCTTTAGGCCCGAAGTTCATTGCTCCATTTAATTTTGGGAAAATACCAACAGTTGACATTTTAAAAGATGTTGAGTTCATCATACAAGGAAAAGTAGCCCCAGAAGAAAGAGATGTAAAGAGAGCAATTTGCACTAACATAATTACCAACTATATCAATAAACCAAAGTATGTTGAATATGAAAAACCAGTAGACAAACATATCACTAAAACGCTCAATATAACACGTAGATTCCTAAGATCACATGAAGAACTGATGGTTCTGAGAGCGGACAAGGGCAATAGAACTGTAGTTATGAATAAGAGTGACTATTTCAGGAAAATGGAAGTCCTTTTAGAAGACGAGAATACTTACAAAAAACTGAACAAAGATCCCACCTTAACTCTTCAAAAAGATACCAACAATTTGATTAAAAACCTATACTTGAAGAAATACATCAATGAAGAAGAAAAACGCAACCTCATAAAAAACAATTGTGTTCCACCAAAGTTATATGGGGTTTGTAAAATCCATAAGGAAGGTGCCCCACTCCGTCCAATAGTATCATGCATGAATTCACCAGGATCGGGAGTTTCCAAGTTTTTAGCTGACATTTTAAAGAATTTAGTTCCCAGTTTTAAGTATAACGTTAAAAACTCGTTTGAGTTGGTTGACCAACTTAGGAATATTGTAGTACCAAAAAATTACATACTATTGTCTTTCGATGTCGAAAGCTTATTCACCAACATCATGAAAACATTGGTGATCCAGCTAATTGAGGATTATTGGCATCAGATAAGTAGATTCACTAACATAGATTTTGAGACCTTTTTGGATTTATTAGAACATTGTTTTAATGTGGGTTACTTAGCTTTCAATGGGTGTTTTTACAAACAAGAATCAGGTTGCCCCATGGGTGCACCCTGTTCCCCAATTTTAGCCAATTATGTTATGAATTTTGTTTTAGAGGAAGTAGTTAAAAAAGTAGATTTCATTTTCCCGGTCCTTTTCTTATACGTGGATGATATACTTGCATGTGTTCCCAAAGATTCTGTGAATCATGTTCTAGAGATATTTAATTCTATAGATTCCAAGTTGAGGTTCACCTATGAACTGGAGAGCGAAAGACATGAATTACCATTCCTAGATTTACTAATAATCAGGGACCCTGTCAGTGGTTCTTTAAAGACAAACCTATACAAAAAGCCAACTAGTACAAATAGAACAATAAACTATTTATCATTACATCCAACATATCAAAAAATTAATATAATAACACAATCAAAAAATAGAATTGAAAAACTTTGTAGTGATGAATTCAAGAATGAAAATTTCAGAAAACTGAAGAAGGATTTAATGTTAAATTCATATCCAAAAAGATTAATAAATAGAGCATTGAATGATAATAGTGGAAGGTCAAATGATAGAGAAGAAATAAGCGATAATGAGACTGTCAACTATGTTAAACTGCCTTTGGTACCTGGTCTCTCTACACAGTTGTCCAGAGTGTTGAAACAAAACAATCAGAAAATTGTACTCTACAACAACTTGAATTTGGGAAGACTAGTATTTAGTAAATTAAAGGATAGGACGAAGAAAGAATATATGTCTGGTGTTGTTTATAAAATAAGTTGTGAACACTGTCCAAAATGTTACGTCGGCACTACAAAACAATTTTTAAAAAATAGAATCTCAGCCCACAAAACATCTGTAAAAAATCTCTCTAATAATAAAACAGCTTTAGTGGAACATCACCTAGAAACAGGACATTTTTTCAACTTTGAAATAGATAATGTAGAAATTTTACACCGGGAGGATAACTATAAAAAGCGAATGATAGCGGAAATGATAAATATTAAAAAAGAAAACTCAGTAAATTTCAGAACTGATATCGAGGGGCTTAGTAAGATTTATTTCAATCTCATAGATAGATTATAGTTATTTTAGTTAGTGGAAATAATAATAAAAGGTAGAGGGCGTTAGTAGTGCCGATGAATTTGTTTGTTGTTCTGTTCTGTGGTGGACTTGCTCTGTTTTTGTATTTGACGTTGACGTGAATAGGAAAGATTTTCGTTGTTAATGAAGGTGGAAATGCTATTCACACGTGGATATGTTATAATTGTGAAAATTTTTGTGGAGACTTTCATGTTTTTGACGAACTGTATGTCGATAGAATCGATTTAATTTATAGTGGTAAGTCTACTGTAAATTATTGATGAAACCTGTTCATTTTATGTAATTTCAGCCTGAAGAAGAGAACATTAGTTCTCGAAACTGTAGCGCATTAAATTGAATGTAACAACACCAAAATTCATCTTTGTTGCCAATTTCCCGATCAAACAATCCCTTTAGTTGATATCACGTGGCAATCATAATTTTTCAACAATAAATACGGACTCATGAATACGAATTGAAGCAAAACCTTTTGCTTCTACCTTTTACTAGAGAGTAAATGCTTCATTTTTATAAATACGGACTACTATTGCCTGACAGCGCGGGGATGCACAATAGATCTTTAGGTCAAGGTGCATGCGAGTTCGGATGATCTTCCGCCCCTCCTCTAATCTAATCTGATCTATTACTCAGACCAGAAAATTGTTGATCCTAGTATGATTTATCTGCTAAATTGAAAAATGAATAGTATATTCTAAAACTAGCTGCAGAATGAGCTCCTATTCCAATACGAATGCGAAATTCGAACGCATGATTGTTGGAATTGCATTCTGCAACGAGTATCAGACGATATTTTCTCTATTTCGGTCAAATTTCGTGAAATACTCTTGCAATTCAATGAAAAATTCGAATCATACATCCCTGTGACTTTTGTATTGTATCTTGGCAGGGTGACTGTTACGAAATTGACATTTCCAAATTGACGTCTGTTGAAAATTGATAGGATCGGCAGTCATTGTTGACAACCGCGAAACTAAAAACAATGCTGTAATGAGCTCATAATAGCACTGTTTTAAGTACTGTAATGAACTCATTACGATACTGAAATAGAGAAAAACCTTCAAATACTTGGAAGATAATGATGACAATATCACAAAGTTTCATGTAACACGGTGACAACAGTAATGAATGCTTCCATGAGGGGCAGAAAAAGCTCTTTCAAGAAAAAATATTGGTTTATTTGAAAAAATAATATTCACAACCAATGTTCAAGTCGTTGTCCATTCGAGGAAATACATTAATTGCATCTTTTGATGGTGCTTTTTGTTGAATAATAAAAATATGCTTGTTTCTGCAGTAATTGTTGAATAGATCAATATTGAAATCTCCACATAATGACAAATCCGATTTTTCACTTCTTATATCAACCAGATCCAAGATCTCTTCAAATTTCTGCAGAAATTGTTTACAATTACCTGGGGGTCTATGTATCCGCATTATAGTTATTTTGCTTTTGTTGATATGGATTTCAACTGCTGCAATCTCTATGATGTTTCGAATTGATTTTCCAACAAGGTCTTTTCTCTCCAAATACTTAATTCCTCTCCGAATAAACATAGCACTTCCACCATGTTGATTGCTCAATCTGGTCAGGACAAAGTTTTGGATCCCATAAAGCACAATTTTGAGCTTTCCAATGTTCGGGTAGGTACACAGCATACATTTATGATGTTGATCAAGGCTTCTAATTGACTCATTAAGTTTCCTATGGATTGGACATTCTGATGTAGTACCAAGAAGTGGGGGCAGGAACTTTATAATGTATGTTTTATTTCTTCTGATTGCATTTCAAACCCCAAGTTTTCAGGGTTGCTTTCCCTTAAAAATGTTGGCCTCTTATGAAATTGAACCTTGAAAAGAGGAATCCACTAGGCCAAAATTCACTTTTAAATATTTCTTCTTTCATATCTGTTGGCATTTCAACCATTAAGCTTTCAACAACTATCTGTTCGACGCTTATAGTATTCTTGCCTGCAATGTATTCCTTGATATCTGTAGCTGTAACTGTGTTTTTCACTCTTGATATAAATAATCAGAGTTCCTTGTCGTTGTTTGGTTTGATTGATTCGAAATTATTTTTTCTTATGAGTCACCTTCCGGAATTCTGTAGGATTGTTCTATACTAACTGGGTGGACCGGCCCGTGAGGATCTGTCCAAAAGTGGGTCCAGAAGAATCTCAAAATCGCAGCGAAGCTGCGATACGGTGGGGAAATTTTTATACGGTCGGAAAGAAGAATAATCGATTCATACGTGGGTGAAATTTTGATTCTCTAGGAGGAGTAGAAGTATTTTAAAAAAATTCGCGAAAATCGCGAAAAAATCCGACAAAAAGGGTCATTTTAAACTCGATAAAACTTTTTCCACAGATATCCTGACCGTGATTTAAATATACGGATCGAAAGAGGAAAAGTCAATGCAAAATAGCTTGGTATTCATTTTTTCCAAAATTTTCCCATTTCTTCAGGAAACTTGATCAAACTTTGACATTTCGCCTATAAAATCACCCGAGTTCTACCGATGAGGATAACTACTTAAAAGGTAGATCTGCTGGCCCATACTAGTTGCTTTCACTATTTGATTGATCATGAGTTGAATTAATTAATTCATTCATCGATTTGGCAATCCAAACCACGTGATTATTTCACCACCTTTAACCTCAAAACGTATCTGACAGGTCGCTGGTTAGCGATAAATATGAGGAATTTTATTATTTTATGCATTTTATGAGTAAACGAGTGAGTTTTTGTGATTTATAATATCAAAAAATATCCTGAAGCTACACAGAGGAAGAAAATTTCACTCAATCATATGATCACAACTTTATACTTAGTATTTGGAGTCGCAGAGATTGTAGAGGAAGTGTAGGAGAAAATTTATCATAGTACTACAACCCGTAACTTTATACTTTAATATGATATAAAATTTCGATATTCATCAGTTTTACATTTAACATGGACTGAATACTGCTCATTTCAGTGAATGCGAAGAAATAATCGCTTAATATTCTCATCTTCGATTTTGTCGAGTCTTGATGACTGCTGACCAAATTTCCCTTCGTTTCCTGGCAAGTCACTAAATATGTGTATAATACATCAAGTTACACACACTGGGTGTTCCAAAATATTTGAGGAAATCCTCTTAATTTGAACGACTTGCACATCCAACTTTGGGACACATTAAGGCAATTTTTTTTATTGAAAATGCACTTTATTTAAATAATTTTCACTGGTCTGATATTCATTCCAAAGAGTAAGATTGACTGAAAATATCGAAGAAATGTCCACATAAAACAATTTTAAAAGCAAGTAAACGGTTTTTGTCTACGCGAACAAAGCTAAATTCTCATTGTTTGACCACCAGCACCCCTAAGAGTAAGATTGACTGAAAATATCAAAAAAATGTCCACATAAAAAATTTTTCAAAGCAAGTAAACGGTTTAAATGTCTACGTGAACAAAGCTAAATTCCCATTGTTTGACCACTAACCTCAAAAAATATTTGACAGGTCGTTGGATTGCCTAATTATGAAACTCTTTGCTATCTCTATATTCTTCTTCCCTCATGGCACCCTGTTGTTTATATATTTCTCTAACCTCCTTCCTGTAGAACAATTGTGTTACTTGACTTACTAGGTTGGGTTGATTTATTCTTTATTATCTTTGTCTTGCTTGCTGCTGACGTTTGTTGCTTTCACTTTGTTTTAAATACTTCTCCGTAACTTTTATGGTATTTTCTTGGTTTTTATGTTCGCCTTGTTTAACCTTTTCCTTGAATATGGAAATATATTCTTGAAGTGACTAATTCTTTTTCTGAATTTCCTTAACAAATTCCTTCAGATACTTGTTTTCAATGGTCAATATCTTTACTTGTGTCTCAGAATCTGTATTTTCACACAACTGTTCACTTGATATTTCTTCAGTTGCTTCCTCATGTTCACATAAGGTAGATTTTGAGCTGACGATGACAAGTAACGCAGTGAGGGTTCTCAAAATTATATACAAGTTCGAAAAAATAAAACGGAATCATAGCTAAATCAGCGTTGAACGTGTAGATGAATAGTGTCTATACTCTGTTCAAATATAAGAGACATCAAAATAAACAAAGTCGCGCAGCGGAAGGATGGGCTTCCTTCAGGTAGAGACTTGCTTTCAGGGCTCCAGGGTCGGATCGAGGATAGTTCACACAATCATATAAACTCGATATTATTCTCCGAATTGAATATACACAACACCTCTACGTATCATATACAATTTACACATAGGGAAAAGTCTTGAATTGTTCATCAATATCACAGGATCAGAAATATTAGCGAAAAAATATAATGAATAAATAAAAATATACAACGTGACATGAATGAAATGAAAAAAAGTTTCACTCTTAATCATATACATTACAGAATTCAAAGCATTGATAGAAAAATATATCACCTTCGGATGCAGTGTCCGTTTCTGAATTCGATGTTTTTCGTGGAGGGCCACCTTCAGATCCAGTGTCCGTTTCTGAATTCGACATTATTGTCCGGAACAGTTAACTGTGAAATCGACTATACGACAGAGGATTTTTGTCAGAAATTAGCACTTTATAAAGAGAACAGATTAAATTGTTTCACTTCAAAATCTTTGTACACTCTGATCAACTACACCTTCACCGTACTCTAGGTTGATATCGGCTAAAAACTTCTATATTTATAAAACTAGGGTAGTTTTCACCTATTCTACACCGAGGGATAGAAAGGACCTAAATTGCTTAGACTCTGGATTTTCCCGAAATTATCACCTCAGTGATACCTATATATAGAAAGGCCCCAAATCGCTCTGGATTTTCCCGAAATTATCTCGTCGGTAACCGAAAGTCCGACAAAGCGTTAAGGGTCTACATTCCTGAAAAAAAAAGGAGTCAGAAACGATTTATTTTTTCCGATTGATGAAGGGATGTATGAGTGTATAAGGATAAAAATAATAAAAAAAAAATTATAAGTATTAAATGCATGAAAAGGATATTCCTCATCATTTTTGGTTATTTTTCAACATTTCCACCATCAAAACTAACAAATATTTTTGTGTTTTTTCATTTCAGTATTGAAGTCTTTCATTTAGTTAATGCAATGTCTATCTCCTTTTTCCTTTAGAATTTACCGTTTTTTTGTAAATGATATTACAAGAATGTGTTGTTTTCGCGAAATTTATTTCCTCGAATTTTTCTATTCGAAATGATAAATATTCATTTTTCTCAAAGACAAGTCATTAAGGTCCGTTTTAGCCGTCGATTAGTGAAAATCAATTGTTAATAACAATTATGGATTTTAACATGGAATTGAATTTCTTTTAAATTACACGCCCCGGAGGTATCTCCTCCCAGATGACTGATAAAGGAAAAAGAGAGTATTATACCAAATTATTCAGGCAGTATGATATCTAGTTCAGGGTAGTATTTCTAGTTATATTCCCTGTGCCCCAACATTTGTTCTATTAAGCTGAATAATCCAATAAATAAAAATTAATGCAATGCACTGCCATCTGGCGGTATACGTTTCTTACATTGAAGGCGAAAGACTTAAGTACAATTCAAACAAATATTTAGAACCAGAACAAATTGAGGCACTTCAGATATATCAAGTTATAACCGTTGCGAATTTTAAAGGACCTCATTACAAGGGTTTCAGTGTAACAAAGAAATCCAAAACATTCACTTGTATTCAAATTTCATAACTCTCCTGTACCTACTATCGACATTCCGTTCTAAGCTTTAAGTACGATCCTGGCAGTCTTTTGGGGGCGGAAAAGAATTGTAGAGAAGACCGTTTCACCAATAAGATGTTAGTAATGCGCAAAACAAACCGATTTGGTTTATTTGTTCACATTCTCTTATATTTGAACAGACTATAGTGGACCAGTAAAATCATCGAAACCCTCAGCGCGATGTGACAACGAATAAATGACTGACGACTGACCTCACTCAATGGCATAGGAACTGCATCGAGACTTGAGAGAGCTCCAATCCCTCTATCTCCAGGCTCCTATGCCATTGAGTGAGGTCAGTCATATATTCGTTGTCATATCGCGCCGAGGGTTTTGATTATTTTATTGGTCCACTAGACAATATTCATCCACTCGTTTATCGATGTATTGGGTATATTTCCATTTTACAATTCCGAATCGGTATAACAAAAACCGCAGGTATTCAAGTGATTTGACTTTCCAAAACTCAGGAGTGATGGATGGTAGGCAACTTTATCTTTTCAAAATAGCTTTAAAAACATTTTACAGGAAAATTATACATACAAAAAATATTCATCCTCACGAAACTAGAAATGTACATGCATATTATTCTGCCGTGTTAATTGAAAGGGACGTATCTACAAAAACAGCCAATTTGAGTTATTTGCCTCTAGAAAATTTTCGGCATGAGTTCTATCATCTTTTAAATTCTAGAGGCGTATCTCATCATTTAAAGGGCTGTATAATCAAAAATAAAAACGGTGCGTCTAACAAAATTGCACAAATGAGTCTTTAAAGTCGAATATCTCAAAAGTGCTTTTTTGCAGATACGCCCTTCTCAATTAACACGGCAGTATTATTCACCAAGAAGGAATGAATCAGTGGGTTGCAGATGCGTATCCTACCTGGCTCCTAGAATTCTCAATTGTTTACCTTAAGGTATTGAAGCAAGCAGGAAAATCAGAGTTTCTCAACATAATAAACAAACGATTTTTGACGAATTCCTGTGTGTGAATTTATACAATATACCGATTTTGAACAATTTCCGATTGTATATCTACCGATTGTGACATTAAAAAAGAACATATATCTAAACCACACACAAGGGCTACGTTCATAAACTTACTCCATTGAGTAGAGAAGAGTATGATCACGTGATTTCTGAACGTAAAAGCACTGGTAGAGTAAATTTATGAACGCTTCGGAGTAAACTATCCTTACTCTGAGTAAGTTTTTGAACGTAGCCAAGAAGTATTTTCTTGATACTCCTTAGTGGTGAGCTATCGTTTATAAGACTGTATAATATGTAAGTTGGTTATATTGTTTTGTTCATATATCTAATAATTCCTATATGGGGAAAGAACCAATCAAAACTGAAGCTGGGCTTTGGTAACAATCCAGATCTGCACTTGTGCGGCAATATTGAGAATAAAAATATTTCTTCAATTCTATCTCTCTCTGACACATCGTATTATGTCGTGAAACGTATGTCATTCTTAACTTCATGTGAATAGTTTCGATCGTAACCTCACAATTCAATGTGAAATGTTTCAATAGCTTTATTCCGTTTTCTTCGAGTCCTTATTGTCATTGTTAACTCCTGTTCATATTCTAAAATTGAACTGAAAGTATTCAAGTGACTTATTTTCATTCTGGATATCTCTTTTCTTGTTGTCTTTCAGAATAAACATAACCTCTAAATTTCTCGCAATTTTTGAATTTCCAGTTGACGCAAGCGTACAACTCAAGACTTACCAAAGATCTGGCTTCACTTTGTGACTTTGAAAAGCAGGGGTATTATCCATATTGGTATTAGTACATATATGGTTTTGTTATTGCCAATAAACTTTATTATTATCATTAGACTAAGCGGTGTTGTATATTCATACTCAGCTTAATTTTTTCAGTGAATCTAATGATTTGGGTGAACTTGAGACATCTCCTAGCAATTTGGAAGAAGAACTTAGTGTGGATACATTACTTGAATGATATACAATGGTAATATGGATCTTATTCGATCAACAAGACCCAACTGCCACATACTCAAATATGAATTAATATTATATTATATATGGTTTTAAGAGGTATGAAGAGACTCCATGTTATTTTAGTCAAAAATTATTTCAATAAAAATTCTATAATTATTTCATCATTTGATTTAGTTATTATTGCATTTATATTGATGCGATGTGTATGATATGAACTGGGGGATTCGCTTGAACAACAATTTTATTTGAATATTCTTTCAAATGAAATACAATGCAGGAGGAAAAATAACTTCATCTTCCCTATTCAAATTTCAGTACGAGAGATGGCGACCAAGATTTTTGCCTCATGGCGGCTCGGCTTAAACCGCACGGAATCGATAGATTATATAACCCTGTACCCAGAAATGCGATTTTCAGACATTTTGCGCGTAGCGTATGATCTGAGCGCATTTTCAAAAATGTCAAAAAAATTACATAAGTGACTCATAGCAACCCGTCTAATTTCCGGAATGTAGTTAGATAATAGCCCTGAGATACCAATAACACAGTTTTCAGACACCAAGATTGTAGCGCGTACCCAGGAGACCAATAAAAAAAATAAAAAATGAAAAAAAATACAGCAGCCCGTCTGAAAATGATTTTTATTGGTTAAGTCATGTCAATTGATGTGGAAAGATCAATTTTCAGACAAAAAACATGTCGCCTTAGATTTTTATAGCATTTCGAAAATGTCAACAAATCTGACCTAGGTGACTCATAGCAATCTGTCTGAAATTCGTCGTCAATGATTGAATACGTTCCCCAGATGTGGAAAAACATGATATCTGACAAATTGAGCATGTAACTAATGAGACAACTTTTCAATTTGCAGTACTTAGTCCGGTTGCATAAACGTGAGGTAAATTCACCCCAAGGGTATCGTTCTGTTTATTTCTGTTTGAATTCAAGTTTCTTTCCACAAGCACAAGAAATCAATGCTGAATGGCCGCAATCATGGGCGCCCGCAGAAATTTTTCTCAGAGGGGGCCAAAATTTTTTTCAGGAGGGGAAAGTAAAAATTATTTAAATATTGAGGGGGTTGTGCTGAAAAACGATAAGGCCATCAAAATCTCAGGGGGGGCCATGCCCCCTCCCCCTCGCGGGCGCCCATGGCCGCAATCCTATAGAAATTGAGGTAGCTACCAAATTAACTAATTGAAATTTCGGAAGAATGAAATGATAATACGCTCTTTTGTAGTTTCTAGCCAATAAAACATTAAATATTCAGCAAAAATATATGCATTATATTTATTTAATATATTATGAATTAGTTCAACGTTCAACTCAAAAATCTGAGGGATGTTCAATCTCAAATCATCAATATTACGCAAAGTTATAGAAAATAAAAGAAAATCTGACAAATCCTTTATCTTCAGCGCTTTTATTGCATTGACAGAGTTTTGGTGGCAGTTCAAGAATTCTTTGAGATGCGAAACAGAATTATTACTGGATGCTTTGAAATTCAGTATTTCGTTCAAGTACATTGTTGCCAACAGACGAGGATTCTGAAAGCGTGATTTCAATGCCTGATATGCCAAATCATAGTTGTCATTTGACAGTTGTAGCCCCGATACGACCGAGAGAGCATCATTTCTTAAATATGATTTAAATATATGCATTATATTTATTTAATATATTATGAATTAGTTCAACGTTCAACTCAAAAATCTGAGGGATGTTCAATCTCAAATCATTTCTAATATATTTGTGATCAGAGTCCCTAAAATAATTTGAGAAATTTCCGAAATACACACAGAAATTCTTTTGATTATAGTCACTAACTCCTTGTGGGCAGAGCAAGCCTGTGGTCACATAACTATTTGTTCACATCTTCCATATGATTTGGACAAGTTGACCACACACTTGGTTCATCTCTTTTCTTTTCGATAAGATCGCATAATTATGTCTTTCTCTTACTAGTGTAGCCAAGAAAGAGAGCCGGAGTTTTTGCCGGGCGACTCCGGCACATTTTTTCGTTATAGGTGACATTCAAAATTTCTGAAAACCGTATTTTCGTATTTTGGGCATCCATACGAATGATTTAAAATAAAAATGAACCGAGCTGCTATAAGTCACTTAGGTCAGATTTTTGACATTTTTGAAAATAAAGTCAGGTCAAACGCTACGCACAAAATGTCTGAGAACACAAATTTTAGTAACTACATATTCCACTCATTCCATTTTTAGTGAGGAAGTTTCCTTAGCAACACTCGTTTCTCATCGATAAAACATTCAGATCGGCAAAACCAACAAGTTGGTTTTCAAGTCAAAAAATTTTTGACGTTTCTCAAATTCAAAGATTGCTTCGAAAATGAATACCATAGAGAAACAAACGACGTTTAGTTGATCTATGTTGAATACTTATTTGTCAAATATCGCAATACAAGCTCAATGTGACCATATTACTGTTAGACACATTTTCTCGTGAAATAGTCATGTCGAATACCACTCGAGATGAAATTTAGGCAGGTTAAATTTCTCTCTTGTAATATTCAAGTTTGTTGCTTTTCGGCAATTTTGCTCATGACATTTTTCCAAAATCACTCGCCTAACGGCTCGTGATTTTGATACAAATATCGTTCAACACATTGCCTCAGCAACAAACTTATGACAAAAATGACAAAATCTATGTACATTTTCAATATCAGACGGGCTGTTATACGATAGTCGACCATTTTTTTTACACAGCAGAAATGGCCCCCCGCGAAGATTCTACACTTCTGAGTATTACTACTTACCAGTAGGCTTTAGGGTCATCTAATCTATCGATTTTACACGGTTTTAGCCGGGCGGCTATGAAACATGGTTTTGATCGTCATCTCTCGTACTATTTGAGAGGTGGGGGAAAATAATCGATTTGTACCATCGATGATTTCTGAATCGATTAATCGATGTCTACAAGAAAACATCGGCCCCCGCTTTATTCCTTTTGAATGTCGACACCATCGGTATTCACGCCAAGTGAACGGTTTCAGAAGATTTTTCAGAATTTTCAAAATTCGAATTATGAAATTAATTTCTCCATACTGGGGAATTCCCATATGGATTATTTTTTATGTACAGGGTGGGCAAAATTGGTGCTACATGAACTAAAACTTTTTAACCCGAGGAGATAGAGAAAAATGAATGCCACGTTATAGTCCTCTTTTTTCGAGAAACTGATAATGCCATCAACTGCATTCCTCTATCTTCTTTTGTTTCCGAGTTATAGGCCAAAATTGAAATTTGGGTGATTTCAACTTTGGTCATTATATCCGTTTCTGTTTATGCTAGGATGTTGAAATAAAAACATTATACAGGCACTTTTCTTGTGGCAATCCAGTGGCGTACACGGATTTTTTATAAGAGGTTCATTTGCTGAGTTATAACATAACGTTGTGTTTTTTCTTATGGAAACAGTAGTTTGAAATGACTTAGAAAGAATCGCCATTTTTTTCCCGTTCCAGAAATGTATCATATGTTATACATCGCCCTCAAATTCATTAAGATATTATGAAAAATATGGTTTGTATATGGAATTCAAATTATTGAGTACTAAATAGGCTGAATCATAGAATTATGTGTCGCCACGCATGGTGTAATTACAGGGTGGGGCAGAAAAACCTATCCGATTTCAAAACGTTATAAAATTAAAACCACTCAGCTTGTCAAAAAAATTTTTTTATTAACATATCGCAAATTTTATGCCATTTTTAAATTTAAGTTTTGAAAAGCACATCACTCAAATGTCGTCCTTGGGAGCGGATACACTTATTTAGGCGCTCGCGGTAGCTTTCCATGACTTTCACCGTCATTTCCACGTTTTCAGGTCCTGTTGCTGTCCTGGGACGTCCAGGCGACTTCTTTTTCAATGCTGAACTCGTCTGTCTAAAATTTGACACCCACACTTTAATCGTAGCGTGATGTGGAACAGGATCATGACGCCCGAGTCCGAAATGAATTCGAAAAGTGTTGGGGCGAGTTTCAGTTAACCAACTGAAAGTGTGGTTCAATTATTAAGTTTTATTTTTCGAATTATAATTTTTGAATGAGAAAGAGATAGAGCTGTGGACTGTATAATATATATGTAATCAATTGAAACCCAACACAAATGAAAGGATAAATGCACTCAAAAATAACAAATGAAATATAGTTACCTATATATCAGCAAACAGGATCCTGTCGATGACTCCTATCCCATATAAAGATTGCACGAGCTCGTCAAACGAATATGGAATGAAGCTGACGTGAAAATCCGCTGCTAAAAATGTCAAATTGGGCACACTTATCCTTGCGGTATTATAAAATAACCACGCCACTGGTAACAGTTTTTTTGTTCGAAATAATTCGCACAAATGAAAGTTTTAAAAGAATGTAATTCGATTGAATCGAAATCACTAAAACTTGCGAATCACAGGAAAACTAAACTTTTCCGAATTCACGAAAGGAAACAGAGAATTAAAACTTATTGGAAGCAGAAAATTTGGAATTAACGGATGCAGAAGTATTCATGAAGTCAATCAATGAACTCAAATTAAATATGAAAAGAAACAAATATACGACATATGCGGCACTCCACAGCTGACGAATTGTTCTTATACATAAAGGAGGATCCACATGGGAATTCCTTTGTAGATAAATTAATTTAAATATTCGAATTTTGAAAATTCAAAATATTTTATTCTAAGCGTTCACTTTGGCGTGAACAAAACAGGCCGCCGTAAAATTGCGTGAATTTTACAGAACTTTGGAAACAGTAGAGTTCAACTTAACGAATTGAAACCGAGAAAATTTGAAAAGATCGTACAGAAAACAGAATTAAATATTGAGAGATTCGAGAAGCAGACACTTTGCTGAACCTTCGAAATGGGGCGCATATGGAGGAATGAACTTCCATTTGATGGATCTCTTCGACAAATTATCGTATATCTTGACACTATTCAATTTCAAGAACTCATAATCCATATCAAAATAGCGCGAAAATCCTATGAAATTGCTTCCATTATCGGACCAAATTTCTTGAGGTAGGCCTCGTCCAACGATAAATCGATCCAAAATCGATAAGAAATAAGCCTCCACGATGAGGGACGAAACTAGTTCCAAATGAACTGCCTTGGTGACGAAAGGAATGAGGAGAACAAGAAATGCTCTCATTCTCGTTGATTTTCGCGAACAACTTGACCGATAGGTAAAGGGGCCCGAAAAATCCACATCCACCTTACTTAAAGGACGCGAAATAATGACTCTGGATGCAGGTAGAGGAGCAATGAAGGGTTGACAGGTTGCACTTCGAAATCTCGTGAATGCGATGCATTTTCTAATGCTTTCCCGAAATAGATTTCGTACAGACAAAATCCAATAATTCTGCCTAATTGAAGACAATGTCGTATTAAGAACGGAGTGAAGCGAGATTAGATGAAAATAGAAACATATTGAACGCGACAACGTACATTTTTCCGGAAGCAAAATTGGATGCTTAGCATTCTGTGGTAAAGAAGAGACTTGTAGTCTACCTCCCACCCTGATTAATCCTGCAGAGTCGCTATAAGGATTTGATGTTGAAAATAATGTTTTTTGGAATGAATTCTGGCGCACTTGATTAAAATAATGATGTTGTGTGATTAACACTATGAATTGGAGAGCTTTCTCCAACTCATCTCGAGAAATTGGGCCAGACAATCTTGTCGTTGAATTATATTTGCGGTGGCAGTTGGAAATAGACCTTTTGGAATAGGCAAAGACTCTTTTTACTGTATTTAAACTTGGAAATTTTTCTATAAAAATTGAAAATGAATTGATTGGAGGCTCGCTTGCAACTGCAACATTGACATTAGTTTTTAAATCTATTGAAGGATCTGAATTCAGATCATGATCGATGAAAGGAGATGGCGAATTGGAACTATGAGAAAGATCCGGAGGCGTATCCTCCAACTTTAAAAGTAATGAAACTGTATATTCATAATTTCCATCACAAGAATGAGTGGATAGGAAATGGTTTTTTACATGATCATCTATTGGATCTTCAACGAAAGTATCTGGAACCTCTTCCAATGAATAAAATTTTTGTAACTGATCATGTGGAGCAGATTGGGTGAAAAGAATCGATTTACTTGAAGAATAGGATTCCTTTATAGGACCTATGATAGTCCAACCGAAAAATGTGTTGACGGCTGTAGGATATCCAGAAGATGAAATTCGGCCGTCGCGATCGAAAATCAGCGAATACATATCAGCTCCTAACAACATATCTATTGGTCGAGAAAGATGAAAAGTTTCATCAGCCAAATTTAAATGTTGGAAGTGCTTCAACACTTCTTGTGACAAGGGAGAAGAAGGAATATTATTTGTGATGTCCGGCAATACAACGGCATCCACCGGTAAGAACTTTGATCCCACTCTAGGATACAACCTGCATTTCACTAAACCTAACGGTCTTGCATTTGATTGACCAATGCCAGAAATTGATACATTGACAGGATCAATTTTCAAACCTAATCTTTCGACAAGGGGTCTACTTATGGCCGAAATCTGGGATCCAGGGTCTAAAACAGCCCTCACACATATCATCGAACCGTCAGCGGATTCTATTCTTGCCTGAACAGTGCCAAGAAGTACTTGGTTTACGGAGACCGATTTCCTATTGATGTGATAGGAATTAATTACATCATTTGAAGGAATGGAATGAGACGTTGAAGGCTGATTTTCAACGTGATTTGTTTTACTTGGAATTTGAGATGGTCCACTAGATTGATTGGCAGATCCGTTACTGGAAGAAGATTCGTTATCGGGATGGAGGCTGGTGTGATGACGATTTGATCTACACAATCTACAGGAATTTTTGGAAGCGCAATCTTTGAAATTGTGCAGACCAAGGCAGTTAAAACAGCGCTTGGAATTTTTCAAAAATTCAAATTTGTCTTGTCTGGACAAATTTAAATAGGAGGCACAGGCGAATAATGGATGCGAATCAGAGCATTTCGGACAACGAAACGTCCTGGAATTCGGGAATCTACGTGAATCATTATAGCTTTGAGGGGTGGATGCAGAACTTGTGAGTAAAACATTTTTTGTTTTATTTTCACCATAATTATTTGAATGAAATGGTGATGATTTGGTTGCAGATTTGGGCGAACTTTGTTCGCAAAATTCCTGAGCCTTTAACTGCTGTGTTACGAACTGAATCAAGGCACTGTATTCGGGAATCTCGGATGAATTTAATTGACCTTCAAATGCTTTTCTTGTATAAGGGTCAATATTACGCAAAGTTATAGAAAATAAAAGAAAATCTGACAAATCCTTTATCTTCAGCGCTTTTATTGCATTGACAGAGTTTTGGTGGCAGTTCAAGAATTCTTTGAGATGCGAAACAGAATTATTACTGGATGCTTTGAAATTCAGTATTTCGTTCAAGTACATTGTTGCCAACAGACGAGGATTCTGAAAGCGTGATTTCAATGCCTGATATGCCAAATCATAGTTGTCATTTGACAGTTGTAGCCCCGATACGACCGAGAGAGCATCATTTCTTAAATATGATTTTAAAAGTTGGAATTTTTGAATGGATGCTAAACTATTATTTTCGTGAACCAGTGAATTGAACAACTGAAAGAATTCAGGCCATTCAGCGCTTTCGCCAGAAAAGGGGCGAATATTTATTTTTGGAAGCAAAAAGGATTCTAAGTTGGAATTCGAAGTACTTGGATTTGACGTAGGCGTTGACAATGATTCTTGTCGTTTTAAAGACAAAAACAGTCCTGTTATTCGAGCTGTTATCTCAGCAAACGCCAACTCCGACTTCGCCGTATCTATACGATCTTCGGCCGATAATTCGCAATTGAACTCAACTATTTCCTCCTGTATAGCTTCAAATTTAGCCTCATACCCAGAAATTTTCTCTCGGTATGCTTGTAATTCGAACAATTTTGTACCATCGTAATCTTTCACTCTGTGCCAAATTCCGGTGATAGTAGAAAATATGTTGGCCCTTTTTTCGACCAACTTCTCTAATGCTTTAATGCCTGTATCTGTGTTCGGTGGCATTGTTACGAAGAAATTGAATAAGAAACAGATACAAACAGAAAAAAGCAAATTAAAAAGTGATGAATTGAATATTCCGATGGAAACAGATGTATGCGAACCGTCAGCTGTGGCACTATGTTGCCAGATTGTGATGATCGTCGTATATTTGAATATTAAATGGCCGCAAAAAAACGAAGATTTTTGAATTTTTGACTAGAACTTTCAAACTTTAAGGAAATGAGCTTGAAATTGAGCTTAATATCCGGCCCGAAGGACCAAAACGTGTTGGGGCGAGTTTCAGTTAACCAACTGAAAGTGTGGTTCAATTATTATAAGTTTTATTTTTCGAATTATAATTTTTGAATGAGAAAGAGATAGAGCTGTGGACTGTATAATATATATGTAATCAATTGAAACCCAACACAAATGAAAGGATAAATGCACTCAAAAATAACAAATGAAATATAGTTACCTATATATCAGCAAACAGGATCCTGTCGATGACTCCTATCCCATATAAAGATTGCACGAGCTCGTCAAACGAATATGGAATGAAGCTGACGTGAAAATCCGCTGCTAAAAATGTCAAATTGGGCACACTTATCCTTGCGGTATTATAAAATAACCACGCCACTGGTAACAGTTTTTTTGTTCGAAATAATTCGCACAAATGAAAGTTTTAAAAGAATGTAATTCGATTGAATCGAAATCACTAAAACTTGCGAATCACAGGAAAACTAAACTTTTCCGAATTCACGAAAGGAAACAGAGAATTAAAACTTATTGGAAGCAGAAAATTTGGAATTAACGGATGCAGAAGTATTCATGAAGTCAATCAATGAACTCAAATTAAATATGAAAAGAAACAAATATACGACATATGCGGCACTCCACAGCTGACGAATTGTTCTTATACATAAAGGAGGATCCACATGGGAATTCCTTTGTAGATAAATTAATTTAAATATTCGAATTTTGAAAATTCAAAATATTTTATTCTAAGCGTTCACTTTGGCGTGAACAAAAAGCACGTTGTGTAGCAATTATCGAACCGCCGCATTCGATAAACCGCTCAATAACAAAAGCACGATGTTCACCAGACCAAGGCATGTTGACTACTGACAAATGGCATAAAACCAGCTTTCTAACGGTTTTTACCCCACTACTCTACCTGCTCTCTCTTCTGAGAAAAAGGGATTTGAAATCGGATAGGTTCTTCTGCCCCACCCTGTATTATTTCATAGTTGAATCACTTGCTGCCCCACTATTCTCATTCGCTAAATGAAACATTTCAACATATCATATTTTTCGTAATTTTGGAATATCTCCATAATCCCGCCAACGATCACTTCAAATTTCAATAACTGACACTCTGACAGCTCCATCAAGTATTCACTTGATGGTGCGATCTCTGTTCGAAACATGTTCCATTTTAGCGAATTAGAATAGTAAGGCGCTATAAAGGGGAGTATACCAGAAACCGCCATTTTGGGACCAACCATAGACTCGCAAATTACAGATCCCTTCGAATGAAATGAAATTTGTAATCGAAAGAAATGAAATATGTAATCGAATGAGCATATTTTCGGAATGAGAAATCTTGTAGCGACTTTTTTCGGCATGCTCACATGGAAAACATTGGAAATAGGTTAGGTTCGTGGTGTTAGAATAATGCCGCGGCATCTAATAGTCAAATTTATAATAATTTATTGTTTATGTTGGTGTATCACCCCGATTGATGGCGATGAAAATGTTGCGAGTCCTGTAATTTTCTATGTCTATGGTTGGACCCAATCAACCATAGAGCCAGGTCTATCTAGTTCTAGTATAGTGAGACAGCAAGTGATTCAACTGTGAAATAATAATTACACCATGCGGTAGAGACACATTATTCTATGATTCAGCCTACTTAATACTCAATAATTCGAATTCCATATACAAACCATATTTTTCACAATATCTTAACAAAATTGAGAGCGATGTATAACATATGATACATTTCTGAAACGGGAAAAAATGACGATTCTTTCTAGGTCATTTCGAACTACTGTTTCCATAAGAAAAAACACAACTTTATGTTATAAGTATAACTCAGCAAATGAACCTCTTAGAAAAAATCAGAGTACGCCACTGGATTGCTATCAGAAAAGTGCCTGTATAATGTTTTTATTTCAACATCCTAGCATAAACAGAAACGGAGAAAATGACCAAAGTTGAAATCGCCCAAATTTTAATTTTGGCCTATAACTCGGAAACAAAAGAAGATAGAGGAATGCAATTGATGGCATTATCAGTTTCTCGAAAAAAGAGGACTATAAGGTGCCTTTCATTTTTCTCTATCTCCTCGGGTTAAAAAGTTTTAGTTCATGTAGCACCAATTTTGCCCACCCTGTACAAGAAGAACTTGTCAGCTGTGAAGCGCATCATATGTCGCATATTTGTTTCATTTTCATATCTTTCATCAGTTCACTGATTGACTTGATCTTTGAATAATTCTGTTTCCATTGATTGCTTATTTTCTGCTTCCTTTCCTGAATTCGGAAAATTTCAGTTTTTCCTGTGATTCGCCATTTGAAACTTTCATTTATGCGCATTAGTTCGAACAAAAAGACTGTTACCAGTGGCGTGGTTATTTTACAATACCACAAGGATAAGTGTGCACAATTTGACATTTTGAGCAACGGATTTTCACGTCAGCTTCATTCCACGTTCGTTTGTCGAGCTCGATCAATCTTTACACTGGAATAGGAGTCATCGGCAGGATTCTGTTGACTGTTTTTCTGATATAGAGGTAAGACTATATTTCTTATGTTACTTTGGGTACATTTATCCTTTCATTTGTGTTGGGTTTCAATTAATTTCATATACGTATACAGTCCACTGGCCTTATTTTTATTTTCACTCGGAAGATTATATTTCGAAAAATTAAAATCAAATAATTGAACCACACTTCAGTTGGTTAACTGAAACTCTACTCAACAATCGGATCTCTCAAGTTCAAGGGGTGATAAATGTCAGTGAGGTTGGGGCAGTTTCGAGGCAAAAAATACCAATGATATGTAAGACTTCAAGAAAGTATTCACATGAATTAGTGGAAGACATAGGTTTCACGACATACAGTAGAGTAAGAGTAGACTATCGATATCGTGAACTAATTAGCGCACCCTCAGTTCAATATTTTGTTCACCAAAACGAAATTCGAATGAAACAAAATTGTTTGCTGGAATGAACAACAGTTTATTGTACCCGGTATGATACATAAGCGTCTATACTAGCTAAATTTAATATTTCAGAGTTTTTTCTCGAAAAATGAGGTGATTTCATACAACTCATAGTAACATTGAATGCTATTGCCAGATCGAAAGAAGGGTAAACATCTAACGTTAGTGGAACAGTGAATCTTTACCAAAATGTCGAGTAAATCGGATTTTGACGATTAGTTTCAATCGTGAGTAGTGAATTTTTATCTTTTATCTTCGTTTTCGAATTGCTGTTTTTGTAATAAATGTATTTGTGGAAATAACTAAAACCCTAAGAGCTTGTTTGGACTACAGTGACTTTATCAAACACAGTGGCGACAATTGTGGTATCATTTTTGATTGGTTGTCCGGATCACGTGGTACAAATCGCCATTTTTAGGGAAAGCTTCTTTGTTTACATTTTATTTTCAGGTGGCTTTTCGTGTTTCATGTAAAATATAAAGTCTCTTTTAGAAAAAGGTAAGAGTAATTCAACATATATACTATCTATTTGTTAACTGAAATAATTACTTCAGATCGATAACGACTGTATATCGTATTTTCATTGTGATTATCCAACCAATGCATGGAGCACTAATTGATAATTATTTATGTATCTTTAGTGTTTTTAGATATGAAAACTACCTTGAAATGTTAAGCTTTGAATCTATCATAAAATTCCGAAGTGAAATATACACAAAATAGGAAAAATATTGACTTTTTTCAGGTTCATAATCAGTTTCCAAATGCCTAGTTGTGCGGCTGTTAATTGCAGTAATTCTTCGAAAAAAGGGTTTGTGATAAAATATTTTCCAAAAGATCCATCAAGCCGTCAAGAAGAAGGGAATGGGTTATCAGAATGAAAAGGGCTAATTGGACACCAACACAACATCCCACATTCCACTCTATGTGAGCAGCTACGAAGATAATGACCGAGAACTTTTATCAGGTTTTTTGGATTCTCTGAAGACAAAAATCCAAACTATGATGAAGTGGTAATTCCTACTAAAGTAAATGTTCCAGTTTTCAATTTGGGCAACAGTGTATTAAATTCATTATACAATATATCTGGGTATATTCTGAAGAGCATTGTAAACACTTCAAAGTTATGTCCAGTTTGTTTGAGTTCTGCAGGATCCAGGATCAACAAGGCCCATGTATAAAAGATTCATGAAATTAACTTTAATTAAGGGATTCAAGGAAAACTCTCTATATTTTGTGTCAGAGGAAGTTTTTTATTTTTTTCTGGAGAAGGAAAGTGTTTTTTAGGAAATAGTTTCCAATAATTTCCACACAAAATACCAATTTACAGGAATTTTATCTGAAAGAAATGTTAAATCTGAATTAAAATTTGCCAGACTGCCATAAATTGTCACAAGATTCATTTCTTTTCGATTGAAAATTAATTCAAAGAAATTAAAAGCTTCTGCGCTGAGACACAGCAGCAGAACAGTGGCTGGCAATTTATTGTAATAAGCTTCAGATGAAACTTCATTATGTTTGCTATTATATTTTCAAATTCTTCTGTATATTCTGTACAATGAATAAATCGTTTATTTTATCTCGATGTTTTATTCAGACTCTATCAATATAAATGAAAGATTTTTTTAATCGTGTTTTCCTATAATGTTCTCAGGATAAAAATAAATAGAAATAACGGCATTTTGCTTTATAATTTCAGCGTTTTTTGAGTTTTTCTTACGATTTCCATTCAAATCTCGTTCAAACTTCCCTAAAAACGGCGGAGTGGGCGGAGCCAAATCCCTATTGTCGCCACTGTGTTTGATAAAGTCACTGTAGTTTGGACTAGGCCAGTAGATTTGTCGAGTAACGAGTGATTTAGTAACTTGCCGTGCCCGTAAGCGAACGCCAGCAAGCGAGTCGAGTACAGTTGTCAGTAGGCGGGTCGACTCTCCACTTGACTAAACTAAACTACTGGCCTAGTCCGAACAAGCTTTAAATGCTCATAACTGGCAATTGACATATTATTGTTGTGTGTGACAGTTCACTGTTCCACTAACTGAGATTTTTACCCATTACTGCAAGCTCAACAGCAAGGCTTATATCAGTCCATGATAATGTTAGGTCTATGGGTGATTTTATTTTATTCCTGCGATTTCTCAACACCCATCTGAGCCATCGTATGTCCCAAATTATATAGGGCTAGTATTGTGGAGTAGTCAAAATACGATTTTGATTTTCGTCCGTCCACTGTATCACCTCATTTAATGATTTAATTGACTTGTAGATAATTTCCCTAAATCTTTATCTGGTACATCATAATCCTCATCGCCGATTGAGAATCTTCTTGAAAATATTCACTCTCCTATTTCGGAATGCACTAAGCCACATCATATTTTTATATTGTCCATATTGTCTTAAACAAAATTCCGTAGCCGACTCTATCGCTGAGACGATGTTCTTGTAGTTTCTATCTATTGCCATTTAAAAATAATCTACCGCCCTTCATCATTGGTGGTTCTAGCGGGTAGGCCCGGGCCTACCCTAAAATTTTATGTTTATACTAGTGGACCTCGTCAGTCGTCGGCTTCGCACGGGGTGTTGTAATTGATGCAACTCCGAAATTGGCGTAGTAAAATTCGAATTTATCTGCATTTTTACAATCGATAACAGTTATCAAAAGCAATCTCTGTGGTCGAAAATTGAATTGCATAGAAAACGTCCAAAATTCACGTTTTCCAAATGCAACTTTCGGATATTCAGACCGAAGGAACTGTAGAAATGAATGGCGGGAACGTTACCTTTATGTCTGGAATAGAATTCCTAATCGATTCGACTTCATCATCCATTTCATAAGCAATTTCATTTTTCTTATTTGTATAAGAGTGAGTTATAGGCGTGAGTTATTATAACTCACGCTAGAAAAAGTTATGTTATGCAGACGACACAGCTCGCTGGCCACCAGATTCAAGTCTCCCTTTATGGAAAAGATGTATCAAAACTCATCTGGCACTTACCCTCTGAACGAGTTTAATTCTCTCCAGTATTTTTTTGTAAATATATAAACAGCATTTAGTTTCGTGCATTTATTTGCACCTGTTTTTGGTTCTACTACCAATGTTTATTTTTTAAGGGTAATTGGGAGTTATTTATTTTATATGGGTCTCTTAATTATAATCGCGCATCTCATGAGATACAGGTGCGACCGTTTCCTGAAGAGGAATGATGCACATGTGTGGCAGGATTCGCTAAGATTGTATTCGATTTTCTCCGTTTTTTAATAATTTACACTAATATAGAATTTCCCGCTAATGAAAATAAGTTTGAGTGTGAAGCAATTTGAATGTTCTCCTTAACGCTGGCCAGCTAGACTCTCCAAATCGCACTAGAGGTAAATCGTAACTTCATTGTCGCTCTTCATTTTCAGTTCTTCGCCCACTAAGTTGCCCTACCATCTAATCAATTCAAATAGCAAACCGTCCATTAACACTCTCGAGTCGCCCTTCAGACTCTTTTTAAATTTTTTTCGAGACCACTGAATATTTATACACCCTCGATGGTATTGATCCGTGAACCGTAGGTACTTCTTCAACACTTTCGTGCACGAGTTTTATTCTTCACATCACTAACTTGTCCCAACAGCTCAAATTTTTCCACCAATGTCTGTATTGCCGTTCGACAGGGTGCTTTACGACGACCCAAAAATGTTCCAGTCTAAAGGTAGCATTCGGATCTAGGCAGCCGCGTCCCGGCAGCTACGACCGTGGTCGCTCTGCACCGCTCAAACGGAATTGCATGCAACGCTTTCCGATACAAGCGACCGGGAGGCGCGGCCATACCGCGACTTTGGCAGCGCCGCCGAGCCGCTCTGGAAGCAGTATGGTCGCGCTGTCCACTCATTTTGATTGTTCTTGTGTTTTGGTGTAGTATAGAATGGCAGCGTTTACCGATGAAAATGACGAGTTCCTAGTAGAACAAATATCTCAAAATCCACCTCTTTACGATTCTCGACTCGAAACTTATAAAGATAATGTTATTCGAAATAATATATGGGAGCATATTCGAAATCTTTTTAAATTAAACTTAGTACAAATTCAAATTGTGTTTTATTAAGTCTGTAGTATCGCCGGAATTTTTCTTTAAATTTAAGTGTCGTTTTATTAGGATTTGATAGCTGCCCTCGTCGACTTTGGATGTGTATAATGAATCGATTTCATTCCTCTTTGAAGTAAGTAGCAACATTATTTCATCATCCTCTTCTTCGTCTTGTATTAGCCGCTTCACGAGTTCTCGATTTCGTTTGTTTGAATTGTCAGACATGGTTAAAATTAATTAAAGATTCGTGAAAATTTCTCTTTTCAAAACCGAACCGAAATGCACAACTGTTCGCACTGGTTTCTTGCTGACTACTGCACGTGACACTGTGGCAGTCGCCGCCAGGTCGCTGGTATCCGTAAGCTTTTGGCAGCGCCGCCCAGCAGTGGCAATGGATCGCGGCAGTCCTGGCTGCCTAGATCCGAATGCTACCTTTACGAATCATCTCTGCCAAATTTTCACCATTTCTATAGTGAATCAATTTTGTCACTGCGCGCAACTGAGCGTGCGCAAAGTACCCTCCACTTGAAAGTTGCACTAATAATATTTTAAAAAGTGGAGACTTAAAACAAACCCAAATGAAACTGGCGACAACATTCCACCTGAAAAATAAATGTGTAATTTTGAAACTTTATCCTTTCCTCTGAACTAATTTTTAATATTCCCCATTTTGGCGAAACAAAATCTAACATGCTTACATCATTATTTTAGAATATCTTAGGTATAAGCCATATTGATAGATATACGCTTTCCCAAATTAAAAAGTCATTCCGTGGTCATGTCATAATTAACCTTGCCAGATCAGCTGTTGATATATTAAATCGATTAACTGAAAAAAAACACCGAAATGACAAGTATGATATTGCGGCGCCGCAACGAAACAAATCTAATATTTTCGATTTGGTCGAATGCATTCAAAAATTGACGAGTGCAGACACCATGTTTTTAGACATCTTAAAATATGCATATCGTAACCCTGGTATTCCCTTCTGTCGAAAGTGTACTGGGAAGAATTAGAATAGTCTGTGAATGGGTAATAATGTATTTTCAAATACGTTTACAAATAGTATATTATTATACTATATCTAAGCCACAAAACATCTCTGTCTCTCTGTACATAAAAGATCAATAATATACAAAAGGCAATATGATGCATAATCACTATGGTCTGCAGTAATAATCAACAATCTCTAACTAAAAATATATTAGGTCGATCTGCACACACCAACATTCATTCGAATAAAGATTAGTTATCTACGTCCGTTCAAAAATAAAATGTTCAAAATTCCAAATCACCCTGTTTGCAGTTATACAAATGCACTTTCTTCAAGAAAATCATAATCTACTCTGTGAGATGTTAAGATAACTATTGCAATTGCGTTAGAAGTCCTGAGGAATTTCAAATTCATACGGAATACATTTATATCCTTAAGTGTAAATAGTTGCCTGAAATACATACGATGTAGAAACGATTTTCATTCGATCATTTTGCTCTATTCCCAATTCCCACATTGCTCGATCAAATATAGTTTTTAAAAATGACTGAAGATGTGGAAATTTAAGAATACATCTTATCTCTATGTGTCCTTATATCTATACCTCTTATGACCATATTCAACATTTTTTGGCAAAATATTTTGATACTGAAGTTATGATACGAAACTGATTGAATTTATTCAATATATCTAAGTTTCACAAAAATATAACATTCCTATACCCACAACGAAATTAACATTCAGAAGTAAAACACATGAACATTTTTATGTACACATCAAATACCCCTTGATTCTATGGGTATTCGAAGTTTTGTCGAAAATCGAATAATTTCAATAAACAGGTTGTTTCATTGGGAAAGAGACATCCTTAAACAGCGAATTAATAGAGGTATGTACTATATTTATTGGCAGGATGGTATTTATTCCCGACATGCAGGATGTTTTACCATCGGATTTGCTGATTTCTTCGTGGATTATGTTTCCGATATTCGGTAAATGTATTTCTCATGAGCATCTCACTAATCGCAAAAAGGGCAAAGTCTGCATCAACAAAAAAATTATTAAGCTGTTAGGTCCTCGAAAGACCATTCTGTATCTCTACACTTTCAAAATTCGTTTCTCAATTTGAGTAGAGCACAAAACAAAACAGGTTCGAAATTAGCAAAATCGATATGAAACGCTATATACCGAACACGAAGAATGTCAATCAACAAAATTAGTTCGGTGAGTACGGTGACCTCTATTCACCACTAAGTATTCCATGTCCGAATAAAACAATCTGTAAATAATAATAATAATGGGTTGTATAAAAATAAACAATATAATTGTTCCTCAAAGTTTCAAAATATGGCCATAAAATATAATTTGGCAAAATACCACAACAATTTTTCTCTTTTATACAATTTTTGACATTAATTTGTACCTTGCAAACAGCACTATAGATATTTATAAAATATTTTCCATTGCAAATGGTTGATAATCTTCAATTATCTACTGAATTATCTACATCGGTATATACATATTGACAAAGATTTGATCATAAAAAGGGCATACTGTAAAACAAATTTTATATGGAATATCCCATTCATACTTTCAAATGAGGCTTGTATTATTGTTATGAGCTTACATAAAAGTTCAAGTCCTTGTGAATTTTAACACAGTCCATAACCTTGATTTTTTATGACAAGCGTTCAAGAAAATTCGTGGTCTAGATTGTTGTGGAGAAATTAAGATTGATTTTTTGAGATTGCAAAAACGCTCTGTTTGTACCACATGTTTTCAGATTTGAAAAAGTAAACTTTACGTCCATTGATTCATCTGAATATTTTCGATCATAACCTAACAAATTCAAGTGAAATTTCTCAATCGGTTTAATGCGTCTTTATCTTGTCCTGCATATAGTTTTCAACCAATATTAATATTTTGCCACTGAACTGAAAAAAAATTTCACTGGCATATTTCAGTCCCCGATGTCTGTTTACTTGTTGTCTCTCGGCATATGTATAACGTCTAAGTTTCCGGCAGGTTTAGAATTTTCAGTTGATTCATGCGTATAACTCAATCATTATCAAAAATTCGACTTGGAAATGTATTTTCTGGAATTTTTACTGAAATCAACCTATTGTAGAACAAACTTTTGCCAGGACCGTAAAATATTGCGGAAAATTCCTGAACTAGACCATGAATTACAATCAAGAATTTCGCACAGATTCATAATTTTTGGTCACGATTTTCCATGCGCAGTGAAAGTTCAAGGCCCACTAGACATCAAACACCCGTTGTTTGCTAAGGCCCATCCATAGAACTTATAGCAACATGGAATGCTTTTACCAGATGAAAACATCGATAAACATCCAAAGTTGGTGGAACAGCAAGATTTTCATGTTTCCATGGCTATGAGCGGTCACACAGAACCGAAACACAAGAATGCTTTGCCAAAATGCCAAGTGAATCGGATTTTGACGATAAGTTTCATAGTATTTCTGTGTTTCTGTACTGTGTAACAGGTCATATCCATGGAAACATGAAAATCCTGCTGTTCCACCAACGGAGATGTTTACCTATTATTTTAAGCTGAGCAGCAAGGCTAATATCATTCCATTATAATATAAGTTCTATGGACCTATCTGTATCGGTTCAGATACAAACATCACAACCACAAGACATTAATGCACACATAGAAAAATTGCAATCGACAGAAGATAAATTTTAATGTGCTACAAGAGGAATGCACACCAGTCGACCGAACTATCGTACGAGAGGTTGGTCTGTAGTATTCGCGGTGTAAAAATTCTTTTTATTATTCTGTAAATATTTGGTTTCCATGCAAACGGATATTTAACTTAGTTCTTAGAAATAAATCATTATGATTCTCAATGAGTAATAAAAATTCAGTCTCCAAACCAAGCATCAACATTTTTCTCAACATTGAATATGTCTCATCATATGAGCAATTGGAACAAAAATGAATTATATGATTTTGAAATTTTAGACAAGAAATTGGTGAAATGAATTTTAGATTTATGATTTTCCAAAACAAATGAGTTGAATATTGTCAGACATCAATTTACATTATCGAGAAAAGCATTGATACCTTAATGCATCAACTTAAAATATAATAATTCATCAGTATATTTCAAACATCGATTTCAACTTTTTCTTATCATAGATGATGCCTTTGTATTCATTTTTTCGCAAAACTTAGTAGGTATGTTAGGCTTTCAACAGTTACTTTTTCATTAACTTTCTAAAATACATAATATTTTATGCTATAATGTAGATGTTTTTAAAAATATAGTTAGTACAATAGTTAACTTCTTAAATTATGATTCTCATAATTACGTTACTAAGACTATTTAATTAGTTCCAAAACGACAAAATTGTACTGTTACTAGTATGAAAGTGCAAAAAAAGTACTTTACTCCAATTAGATCAAATTGAGTTTGAAATATGAAGTGTTAGGAACTACAATATATCATTGTGGTGTTTGTTGTTCAACAAAATTATTATTATACAGGGTCTTCGACAACGAGAGGGACAAACTTGGTAGTAGGATATAGAACATCCAGGTTAGTCTGAATAATGGCACAAATAGGCAACTTCAAATTTAGAGTATTCCGGGTTTCTAGACTTGGTCCAACAGGAATTTCACCTGAAGTTTCGTCTAGAATTGCGGTAGGCTTTTTCAGATGTTCCCGGTCGGCGGCTGTAATTTTCTTTGTCAATATTCAGGTTTTTTTTAATTTAACTCAATGCGGAAAAACTTACCGGTTCAATCAGAAATGCATAAAATAATTATAATTCCCCATACTCGCCACTGACTCAACGACCTATAAAATATTTTTGAGATTAACAATGATAGAATTATCACACAGCTTGGACTGCCTAAGCAGATCTACTGCAATTAAGAAGTTATGAAAGATCGGCCTGAGCAGCGAAAATACTAGCCACTTTGATTTGGTGAAATAACATCGCTCTGTATGGCATTTTTAAAAAACTACAACTACATGAAATAAGAATAATTTGACATCATTTTTTCTAGACCATCGTTCCAATTAATTAATTAATTAATTGCATAACATTATTGAAATACCCTCTTCTATGTAAATGCCCAAGATATAAAAATGATATTTCTGTGTTGATTGTCAAATAGTGAATAATGTATATGAAAGATTATCTAATAATAATCTAATGATAAATTAGGAAGTTTATTACAAACTCAAGTAAACATTGCAAATTTTCTCAAATATACAGGCACTTTTTGATATTTATATTGGGTTTGCCATTAATCCAAGACGCACTGACGCAGTACTATTATAATGATCCTAAATTTGACATTGACGTCCGAAAGCTAGGCCTAATGCAATGAAGAGCTTGACTGAGATCTTCATGACTTCATAACCTGAACTGAATAGCTATAGCTTGAGATGTTCAATATTCGACATATTTCATTTAATAAAAAAGGGACAAAGATGTTTCCAAAAGCATCAATTTCATGAGTCTTGCAAATAAATCATATCATCCAATCTGAGCAGATCTGATTGAACCATTGAAAAAAATTGAGGCTGATGTTTTGGCAAATTTCGATTAACCAGTCAATAAGTCTTCAAGGGAAGACATGAGGACCTAAGATGAAGATTATTTGGACTCACCTTAATGCTCTCTTACCTCATACTAAGTTTGTCCCCCTCGTCGTGTATCACCATGTAGAAATATATTTGCGCCTGTTGTCCAAATACATGAAAATTTTCTGAAATAACTTAGTAGAAAACGGATTCAATGAATCACCTACACTTGGCGATTTCTCAAAATTTTTTCAATTGTAAATTTGGAATAAAACATAATGGGACTATCATCCTTATATATAGATATACAATCTATATACAATGCAATATTATGTTAGGTAGTTGTGTTCTTAAAAATAATTTAGATATTTAACTGAATTGAAATTATCAATCTGTCCAATTTCAATGAAAACCATTTTCAGTGGGAAGAATGGAGTGTGCATCTGATCATTGGATACAATGACTAGTTTCCTTTAATTAATTATATAAACAAACATAACGCAAATCATGAATTAAGTATATACATCTATATCTACATTTTCGATTAGTGAAAACAATTATTGCGTTGCTTTAGTTTCAGTTTTTCAGCCATGCAACTTCACAAGAAGATCCCCTATAAACTATTTTGTCTTTTTTTTTGTTGAAGTTCATTGATTTGGCAAGTAGTTCAATTTAAATTCAGTTGAAATGAATTAATAGGAAATGATTAAACTAACTCGTGAAACGAAAATGGCGTCACTGTTAAAATAACTACTACAAGAATGATCTGGTTTTTGAAAGTTTCAAATCAAGATAAAAAAATATCAGCATGTGGCGATGGTTGATATTCACATCAATGAATGATCACTGTCATTAATCATAAACCTTCAGTATTTGTGTCCTGTTCTTCAAATTACTCAATCATTCTATCCCCTTCTGACACATTGTATTATGTATGCTGTGAAACTGTGTCTTCCACTACTTCATGTGAATATTTTCGTCCATATCCCAACAAATTCATGTGATATATTTCAATCGCTTCGATACGATTTCTTCAAGTCTTGCATATCTAATCAAGTTTTGGAACCAAACTGAAATTATTTCAGAGGCATATTTTCATCCTTGATATCTACGTTTTTGCTGTCTGTCGAAATAAACATAACATCCAAGTTTACCTCAATTTCTTAATTTTTACTTGACGCTTGCTTGGAAACTAAACGACATGTCGTTCAAAGCTTTGTTATTTCTATTTCTTGTTGGGAGTCATACCGTTTTCTATGATTTCGAAATTGACTAATTTGATTGAGTCCAGTATTATACTAGGGCAGAGCCTACTTTATACATCAATAGATTTAAAAGCAACAATTTAGGCCACGCCCCAACTGTGGTTCGGATCGAAAAGTGCAAAATACGTTTAGTATATAAATTACGTCGTCATTTTTTTTACTGTTAAATCTCAATTGTCTTCATAAGCAATATTCTCGTAGATATTCCCCGATTAACCTACGACACTAAAGAAACATTGGAAAGTTCACAGGAAATATTTTTCGGTGGTTCGAATGGTGAATGATCATTCTCAAAATTACTCAGACAATTATCAATTGACAAATTAAAGCGAATGAATTCTAAGATAATAATCATTATTTTTATTTCTCATACCTTTACTTCGCTGAGTAAAACAAACCAGTGACTCGGACTCAACAATTACATCAGCCATAAACTGAATAAACGACTATCAACTGAGCTTACAGAATGTAACTATTTATCTGCATAGGAACAAAAATGATTCAGGCTATCCGTTCATCTTGTCATGTGGATAATAACGTTCATTTCTGATTTGAAATTATTCATGGTGAAGAGTTATTGGAAGTGAACAGAGGATTGAGGATTCTTGAGTAGGTATCGTTTTTTACATTTTGTCAAATAATTTTTGCGGTTTAAAAAAATGGGACTTTTTGGATTGATTTTCTCTGCTTGAATTCTGTGCACTAACCTCAACTGAACTCAAGGCTCGCATTAGTCGAGAACACCTAAATATCTTCCGCTTAATTTCGTAAAACAATATAATGGTATCAATTTGAAAACAGGATCCAGTATCGTTTGAAGATTAACGGAAATTATTTTGAGGATTTATTCTGAATTGCAAAGCAATCAGTTTTGTGGCCTATTTTTTGAAACCTAGCATTGATGCAAAGACACCTCTAGAAAGCGGGGAATATGTCAATTTATTCATAGTAGACATCACTGGAATAAATATCATATTTATGCAGCTTTTCCAATATAACTGATTCATAATTGCATTCGCTTTCATATAACCTAACATCTTTTTCAATTTCGTTATTTCGACACCTGCTCTGGTGCCTGAAATTCTATTATAAAAAGGTTAACAACATGGCAATAGGGGCAGGTTTATTTGGTTCTTTTATGGTAAACAGTTTCAGGTGGTGACAGAATAAGTATTTTAAGTTTTCAACAATGTATATTTTGAAATTTGAGTCCGAATTAGTAAACTAAAGAGAAATTCACTAGGATTATGTGAGCGATATATAATTTAAGTCAGTTTGTATTCTTTTTTCAATTATAGTGCCATTTCAATCCTGAAGATACTCCAGGAAATTAATATTATTAAGTTTGGAATCTTCTTAATGATTGCATGGATGGAAATGCATATAAGGAAAAATAAAACAAGGTAGGTACACTGAAATCTGAAAAAAAAAAGATCACAATCGCAACTTATAACAACTACTGTAGGAGGGAAACCATACATCACTATTTTTTCTACGGAATGGATAAGGCAGTATAATTTTCGAAATATTCTAGAATACATTTTGTGAATATAATATTTCATGTTGTGAATAAATATATGAACATTGAAGAATTGAGAGCTTTTAAAAACAATATTTATATAGTGTTAAATTGTTTTTTCCAATACGAAGAATATCACGAGAAAACTAGAATAAAGAATTTCACCAATATATTCTAGAAGTTCGTTTACTGAGCAGATTACACTTCGGTTTATGTACATTAAATTTAAAGATGCACTTGCAATGGAATAGTGTCAGAAATTTAGGTTACTTTGAAACATTTTGACGAGAAAAAAAAATTCACCTGAAAAAAATTTAAAAATATTTCAAAATAAGATGATCCAGATAAACACAAATAATGAAATATTGGCTTCAAGAGAAATATACACAAAAATGAATTCGAATGAATTATTAGGATTACTCTTCGAAATCTGCGAAATTCCTATCACAATTGTTCGTACAGAACTACTTACTGTGAAGGATGATACATGATTATCCTTCCATCAGTATTTCAAAGTCTTTTTAGGAATTCACGATTAATGATTATTGCAATTTCAACATACCATGATTTTTCAAATACAATAATAATTTTCCTATCCTCCCCTATCGCTGAACAGAAAACATTCAAGGGCAAAGACAGGAAAATTTTTTTCGTTTTTCTTGTTCCTTTTCTGGATATAAATTCATGTGAATTCAAAATGATTTTCAAAATCCTTATCACCCATCTATGAACGCATAAACCGCCCTTTTACATTTTTTGTGCTTATATCCAAATCATCTTCCAGGAAGGAATATCACCAATAATTTTATCTCACCGAAAAAAATATCAATTCAACCCACAAAAATAAGGGTTCAATTATATTCAATTCAGGCAGAAAATAATGAGAATAACAGTCATAGTAGTAGTAGTTTGAACCCTTCTCTAAACATTAGAGAAGAAACACGAAAACACAAAATTTAACAACTCACAATTGCTTCACATTTTGAGTTCCTCTGATGCCCTATAATTGGACAAGGTCTTTTTTATCCGCAAAGCTGTCAAACGCGCAGTAGCATTGTGATACCAGCACTCTTTCATCAATTTGGACATGACATGGAGGGCTTCACAGCTTTGCCATCTATTGGGAATATTGGGCCTTTGTTTCTCGGTGCAAACAACTCTGCAAGAAATACTTAATATATTTTTGAAAGACGCCATAATAATGGTTAAGGTTTTGTCGTTTTCGATCTACACTCTACAGGGCATTTCATTATTTTTACCAACGAATGAACCCAATGGAATGATTTTTCGCAAATGAACCCTCCTACTTGGTGTTCCCTCTGAATACGCAATAATTACGCATTGAAAATCTCGACTCAAAAATAAATACTATTTTCCGTCGACCATAGAATAAAAGCTCATTTTAACGCACTCGAAATAATCCATTAATGACCTATTTTAATGCGTGATTTCTCATTAATGCATTATTGTCATGGCAACCGAACATAAAATATTTAGTCAGAGCACTATCGAGTGTGGTTGGAAATCAACTTCTGTCACAGTTGCAAAGTAGATAATACTTCAACCGCCACTTTCTCCACACGTTCCTTATGGGATATCATAGGTAATGACTGATTTAAATGCAAACTAAATGTAAACTATTCAGAATGTCGAATTGTTCCATAGGGAGCATAAATATTAATTTAATTTGGAAATTAGCGTCTGTGAAATTGTAAATAAGAGAAAATTATTAATCGGTAAACAGACAATTTTCGAATTCCGGAAAATTTTCACTTCGAGCGGGAGTTGAACCACGCGTCTTTGAATTTCCGGTCCAACGTGATAACCAACTACACTACCGAAGTTACTCATCTTTCCGAAATTCGATGTTAATGTTGCCACGCAGACTAAGATGTCTGCGCGGGTGAGAAAGTTAATAGGTGGGGGGGAAACTCATTCGCTATCATCGATCGAAGGATCCCCACTCTACCCTTCTCCTTTGCGTCATCGATATTTTGTCGACATCAGCAGGGGTCGGATTTCGGGTCTCCGACCGATGAACAATATAAACCGAAACTTGTAAATTTAATTTGGAAATTAGCGTCTGTGAAATTGTAAATAAGAGAAAATTATTAATCGGTAAACAGACAATTTTCGAATTCCGGAAAAATTTTCACTTCGAGCGGGAGTTGAACCACGCGTCTTTGAATTTCCGGTCCAACGTGATAACCAACTACACTACCGAAGTTACTCATCTTTCCGAAATTCGATGTTAATGTTGCCACGCAGACTAAGATGTCTGCGCGGGTGAGAAAGTTAATAGGTGGGGGGGAAACTCATTCGCTATCATCTATCACCTATTAACTTTCTCACCCGCGCAGACATCTTAGTCTGCGTGGCAACATTAACATCGAATTTCGGAAAGATGAGTAACTTCGGTAGTGTAGTTGGTTATCACGTTGGACCGGAAATTCAAAGACGCGTGGTTCAACTCCCGCTCGAAGTGAAAATTTTTCCGGAATTCGAAAATTGTCTGTTTACCGATTAATAATTTTCTCTTATAAATATTAATATATCGAAATGAACATAGAAATTTACATTATGTCAAGTTTGTCTATTATGCAAAATGAAAATTCATTTCTATCGAGAATTCATATTGAATTCGTGATGAGGTAATCAACTCGTTTATTAATTCAGCGATTAATGGTCTCAAATATTAACGCGCTCGCTCCGCTCACGCGTTGGAATATTTCGACCATTAATCGCTGTCATTAACGAACTAGTTGATTAAATAACTATTTCTAATTGTGCGACACAATAAGTGCTTAACTATTTAGGAAAATCCAATTCAGCAGTTCGCTAGATGAAAAAAAAGTCAATTCACTTTGTGAGTAGATTCACCTTGCAGATTGCTTCGCATTTGCCAGTGCGAGGAAGCAATTGATCAAGTTCAAAGTTATCCTGTTATGTTCGTTATACGGGAGATATGTAACGTTAGATCAATAGACTTCTTTCTATACATTCTGAAATTTTGTGTTGATACTTGTCTAGTCATAGGATTAATTGAGGTGGGCGTTCAATGTAGTGTGTTTTTATTTCAAGTTGCATTTGAAAATGGTTTCACTTTGAGAACTGAAATTTTGTGGGTGAACTCAGAAAGGATTGGAGTTTTTAATGAAATAATTGAGATCTATTTCATTTCGACAGTTGATTTTTTTTCTGTCAAAAATAGAAGAAAATACGTCAACTCATGCTCCTGTTTTATTTCAAACGAAAGACCCATGAAAATTGTTCAACTTCCGATTAAAAGTGAATCTACAGATATCATTCAGAAGAACTTGAAATACGGAATTGGCAAAGAATGGCAAAATTCAAATATATGGCGGAAAAAAGTTCCTGCTTCACCCACATGTTCACTAATTTCATAGTTCAGCGATTATCGGATAGAGAGCGCCATTGTACATTTCATTCATAATTAGAGAGATATTCATTTTTACAGTGTGACAAGAAAAACCTCGGACAAACTCTTTTTCATTTAACTTTATTAAACAGGAGAAATTGGACAAAACAACAACAAATAATTATAGCTTGAACATTTGTTGATAATATATTATACCGTTTCGAAGTGGCTTCCTTTGGCGGCGATACGCAGCTTCAGACGCTTCTTGAAATTTTCGGCAATGGGCCGCAGCTCCTCGGGCGTTAATCGGTTCCATTCCCGGCGCAGAGATTGCTTCAGCGACTCCAAATTTTTGTGTTTTTTAGCACAAGCCCTATGCTCCAAATCGCCTACACGCTGTAGTCCATTGGGTTGAGATCCGGTGAGTAGGGCGGCCATTCTGCAGATGAGATGAAACAAGGAAAATGGGTCTTACACCATTCTTGCTTCAATTTGGTGAGTCGGAGCAGAGTCCTGTGGAAAGGTCCAATGTGTATCGCCGTGCTGCTTGGCCCACGGAAGTACTACGGCCTCGAGGATGTCGCAGCGGTAGACTTCTTGATTGATTTTGACCCCTTGATCCACGAAAACTAAGGGAGTTTTACCACTGCCGCAAATTCCGCCTCAGACCATGACGGATTGCGGATTATGACGGTGTTCGACGATGGCCGATGTACCGGGAGCCTCTACGGACCAGACTCTGTCGTTTTGGCGGCTGTGGGATTTTTCTACGGTGAAAAGCTTCTAGTCTGTGATGAGAATTCGCCCATTCCCATTGCTGACCGGCGGCGAGACGAAGTAGTTGGCGGCACATTTGGAGTCGTACGCGCTTGTTTTACTCCGTGAGGAGTTGAACTTTTTGGAGCTTGTATGGCTTGAGGTTGAGCTCCTTTTTGGCAATTTGACGGACTGATTCGCGGTTGATACCGGTCTCACAGGCTATTTTACTCATGGAAACCCTCGGATTTCGATTGACTCGCTTCTTGACGATGTTGCGATTGCTAGTTGTATTGACAGTGCGTTTTCTACCACTTCTTCGACGACGACCATCATGGCCAAGCTCCTTGAAACGACGAATTGTATCGGACACGGTTTGTCGAGGTACATTGAGCAAACGAACAATTTCGCATTGACGCCTACCTTGACGAAACAGCTCCAAAATCGCACTACATTTGTTTGACATTCTAAAACTCTGTGAAATGAAATGATATCAAACTGAAAATTCACATATTAGTACAGGAAAGTGTAGAGGAACCGAGAGAATAAAAATTATTTGGCTGCGCTGAAATACTTTTGTTCCAGACCACATAAAAATTTGTCCGAAGTTTTTCTTGTCACCCTGTACATCATGTTCTAGATTTATCCTCCGACTATACCCGATAGACAGAGCATTCCCTTGAAAAATTATGATTTGTTTTGGCTCCCACATTGAAAGTCATCACAATGGGCGCATTCAGCAGAAAAACCCTCTACGATCGGTTTGAGCTACCGATAGGTATCAGTAGCGCAAATCTGCTGGATGCAGTGTGCTCCTTCATTGACATCTGTCAGATATTTGTCAAATAAACATTTGAACTTGGGAAAAATCTTGAAATTTGGTACGTTCTTTCGTGAGAATCATATTAATTTAATATGGATAATAATCCTACCCTTACAGTCTAAGATCCTACCGAATTTTGTACACTGTAATCTATTATAGGAGGTTTAACTATTCACTTATGGTAATGGAACAAGACTTTATTTATTTATTTATTTACAGACAAGAATGCCAACAGGTGTACGAACACCCAAAAACACCATTCACTAATTCTAATATATAGAAAGTGCGAACAATAAACAATTCATACAATTTATATAGCAATAGGACTCAAGTCCAATCGCAATTGACAACGGAAAACAAAAGAAAATCCCAACATGCAACGGTAACAGTAGGCAGATATACAAATGCACATAAGAGAAACGTATCCAATCCTACATGAAGAGAGCTCTCAATGTTTTCTTGAATCTATACAAGGCTACGTCCGAAAATAAATCAAATCTGACCCCATAAGCGTTACATAGGTCCAACATTCTCGACAATGGTGAATACTTTGCGCTGTTTGTTCTCCTGGATGGTAAATAAAAAGTTAGATGTTGTCTGAGGTGCCTTGATGGAACATGAAAGTTTATTGATCTCAGGATGTCAGGACAATCAATTAGGTTAGACAGTATTTTGAATATGAATAAAATATCATTCATTTTTCTCCTGTTGCTCAAACTCATCATCTTGAAGTGCCCCAGTCGGATAGAGTAATTATTCGGGTCACCACGGGTTAGTCGGAAACCAGTCCTGAAGCTGAGAAATCTAAGAAACCTGCCCTGAACCCTCTCTAATCTGTCGATGTAGATTCCATAATGGGGAGACCATACCGGGGAAGCGAAGTTTAACTTGCTGAATACAAAGGCGTAATAAAGAGATGATATAGCCTCGCGGCTAAAAAATTGACGACAGTGCCTAACAATATATCCCAGCATTCTATTACAGGCAGCTACTACATTGTTCACGTGCTCATCGAACAGAAGCTTCGAGTCCAATGTCACACCCAAATCTCTGACACTATTTGTGCGATTCAAAGCGGCTCCGACAACCGAATATGGAAAATGAACCTGGGTCTTATTACGTGTAAAAGATACAACATGGCACTTGGACACATTCAGAAATAAACTATGCCTCTCGCAGAAAATTGCCAGTCTGTCAAGATCACACTGGAGATCCATGCAATCCCGAACATCCCTAATCCGAGCAAACATCTTTAAGTCATCCGCAAATAGCTCGAATCTACACATTCGGAAACAGGTTACAATTTTATTAGTATAAACAGTGAACAGAAGGGGCCCCAAATGAGAACCCTGGGGTACGCCAGATGTTGAAATAAAGATTCTAGACTCAAAGTCCCCTATCTTAACGCAATAGCTTCTGCCTCTCAAATAAGATTCGAACCTCCCACCCACACCCACACTATCAAGCTCGTGTAGAAGAAGGTCGATATTAATCCTATCAAAGGCTTTACTGAAGTCCGTGTATATGGCGTCGACCTGAACTCTATCATCAAGACTTTCTTGAACATATTCCACAAAATTTACAAGATTTGTCTCAACCGATCTACCCTTAAAAAATCCGTGCTGTTCAGGTATTATTAGCGTTTTTATATGATGGAATATGTGAGGGTAAACTAGTGACTCCAAAATCTTCCCGAAAATGCAGAGCTTACTGATTGGGCGGTAGTTATCAACAAGATTTCTAATTCCAGTCTTGAAGATTGGGACTATACAGGCTTTTTTCCAGATGTCAGGGAAAATGCAATCACGAAGAGATTTATTATAGATGAGAGTTAAGGGAAGGCACAGGGAGGAGCTACATTTTTTGGCAAAAATTGAAGGAATGCAATCCGGACCGGCTCCTTTTTTCCCATCCATATTCTCTAATGCCCTTTCAACAAGAAAAACAGGAATATCCGAAACAATTAAATTATTATGTTCAGGGCTGTAGTATTCACCATCGTTATTATGGACTGGGCCAGGCCTTATGAAAACACCCTCAAAATAATTAGCAAACAAATTACAAATTTCATTACCCGATCTACTTGTACTATCTTTATATGACATTTCATTTGGTATTTTCTGTTCCCTAGATTTAACAGAAGCAAAATTAAACAATTTTCTGGGGTCAGTACGGACCTCGGACTGAACAGACATTAAATATTTTTTGTAGTCAGATCTTATGAGGAGCTTCGACTTGGATCTCAAAACCTGAAATGTTTTATAGTCACCAGAGCCTTTATAGATTTTCCATTTCTTATGAAATTTATTTTTTTGTCTAATTAGTTTTATTGTTTCTCTAGAAAAGTATGATGGAAAACCTCTAACCTTAGTGACCCTTGGAACATACTGATCGATTAGTTCATTCAATATTGTATAGAAAGTTACCAAATCATCATTCACATTATCAGCAATAATTAATTCTTTCCAAGGTGTGCTAGACAAACATTCATTTATAAAATCATAATTGGCTCTTTTAAAATTATAAAACGAGATCCCCTGCTGCAATGGCCTTGAGATCCCCAAATTGAACAAAAACTCTAGTGGCGGGTGATTGCCGTCCTCGGGTACCATTGGATCAACACATCTCATCAGTTTTTGTATTCTGAATGTGTTGGTGAGTACCAAATCTAAGATTCTGTTATTGATATTCTCGAAATTGTTGAACTGCATCAGCTCAAGAAATGAAAGAGAATCAACCAATTGGGCATATCCGGGATTAACATTAATAGGCTCCAAGTAGTTGCCCGAACTGTCTTCAACCCAGGAAATCCCAGGACAGTTGAAATCACCCAACATCAAAATGTTATTATCCCCCACCGCATTTTTTATATGGTTTAGCTTAGAAACAAAACTCAACATTGCTACAGTATCATTGGGAGGAACACAGCATATGTAATGGGAGAACACAGCATATGTAAACCTTCAGACCATTTGCTGAGATCCGTACCCATACATCTTCCGCATCACTCTGAAACTCCCGCACGATGCAAGGCTCCAATTCATTCCGGACTCCCACAAGAACACCACCACCCTCACATTTTATACTAGCCGTAGAGTGAAATACAATTAACAAAGTATATTACACACGCATAATCTTAATGAGTTTTCTGTTCAGGAAATAAGTTCATTTAGTACTTTAAACTGAATTCCGTAAAAAAAATCAGCTATAATTTATGGCTGTCTATCAAATTCAAAAGTAGAAGTTACTGCCTGCTTTCTTTTAAAACTTCAAATTCAAATCACAACTGACAGCACCTGTCAAAACAAAACATGCTACCGAAAGTGAGCACAAATAAGTTACAATAATTAAAATGGCGACCGCTCCCGATCACTTTGATTGGAAGCGCAAGCATTCAGCAGAAAAATCATCGAAATTTCCGCAACTGTTCCCTCTACTGAATGCGCCCAATGAGTGGATAAAAGATCGGAGCTCTTTGTTCAGCCCTCTTATGTGGCAACACCACATGAAATCTTTGCTTTAGATGAACATGGGCGTGCGATTTTAAATAACTTTTTCCGCGAAATTCAGGACCGGTATTATAAAGGAGAACCGACGCGACGGTTGAACCGTGCGTCAACTACCAGATTCCGTATTTCTAGTCAGGAATTTGGTGGTTGATGCAACGGTTGAACCGTCGGTTACCCTTTATAATAAATTAAAATATTATCATATACCATGCTCAAATGTTGAGTGTCAGTTCTATTATTGACTGCATCGTGCAACCTGATTTGTATCATTTCACTAACATTCCTCTTCAGCCAGTTATTTTCGAAATCCAAAATGGTTACAGTTTCGAAATCAAATTGATGATGTACCTCGAAGTGGTGTTCAGATATTCATATTTATGTTGTTGGAACAAGGAATTTTCGAAAATGTGACCATTTTGGATTTCGAAAATAACTGGCTGAAGAGGAATATTAGTGAAATGATACAAATAAGGTTGCACGATGCAGTCAACAATAGAAAAGACACTCAACATTTGAGCATTGTTCTATATAATATACTAAAATGGTAACTGGGTGGACCGGCCCGTGAGAATCTGTCCAAAAGTGGGTCCAGAAGAATCTTAAAATCGCAGCGAAGCTGCGATATCGTGAGGAAATTTTTATACGGTCGAAAAGAGGAATAATCGATTTATACGTGGGTCAAATTTTGATTCTCTAGGCGAAGTAGAAGTATTTTAAAAAAATTCGCGAAAATCGCGAAAAATCCGACGAAAAGGGTCATTTTAAACTCGATAAAACTTTTTCCACAGACATCCTGACCGTGATGTAAATATACGGATCGAAAGAGGAAAAGTCAATGCAAAATAGCTTGGTATTCATTTCTTCAGGAAACTTGATCAAACTTTGACATTTCGCCTATAAAATCATCCGAGTTCTACCGATGAGGATAACTACTTAAAAGGTAGATCTGCTGGTCCATACTAGTTTTATACTATACTAAAATGGTAACTGGGTGGGCCGGCCCGAGAGAATCTGTCCAAAAGTGGGTCCAGAAGGATCTTAAAATCGCAGCGAAGCTGCGATACGGTGAGGAAATTTTCATACGGTCGGAAAGAGGAATAATCGATTTATACGTGGTTCAAATTTTGATTCTCTAGGCGAAGTAGAAGTATTTTAAAAAAATTCGAGAAAATCGCGAAAAAAATCTGGCAAATAAGGCCATTTTAAACTCGATAAAACTTTTTTCACAGATATCCTGGCCGTGATATAAATATACGGATCGAAAGAGGAAAAGTCAATGCAAAATAGCTTGGTATTCATATTCTCCATTATTTTCTTGTTTCTTCAGGAAAATTGATCAAACTTTTACATTTCGCCTATAAAATCTACCGAGTTCTACCGATGAGGATATTTACTTAAAAGGTAGATCTGCTGGCCCATACTAGTATATGATGATATTTCACAACTATATAAGAACCGAAATCGAATTACTTAGTCGGAGTACTTGCATATGCTTGCTTTAGAACCGCTGATGTGAATTGCGGCGCAAACCAGTTAGTAGTTCACTTCGGTGTAGACCTGATATACAGGGTCTTTCACGAGGAACCTCACCCATATTTATACGGGAAACTACTGAACGTATTTTCATGAAATTCAGCACTTATAAGTATTTCACGATGCTGATGAAATCTAAAATATTTTCAAGGCATGAGCACCTCCGGTTTTTCCGGAAATGACGTCAACTTCCGTTTTTCAAATTAGAACACCATTTTTTATATTGCAGAAATAGATTCCTTAGAAAATTTCAAGTTATTTTGATGAAACATTTTTCAGTTTTGGTTGGAAAATTCTCTCTGAACGGGAAAATTCGAAAAAAAAATCGAAAAAAGAGCTCCGCTGAAACAAGAATAACTTCGAGGTTTTTGGATGGAAAATTTTCATTTTTGGGATTTTTCAAGATGTAAGATTGATGTATCCACTTTAAAAATCGAAATCGCGATTCATGATACAGGGGATGAAAAAATCGCTTTCGAAGTTCCCATTTTTTATGGCAGATATTGAATCTACGTTAAAAAATAATGTGAGTGTATGCATCACACCCTTGCCCTAAAGTGGATATTAACTCAGAAAATATCCATTTTAGAATAAATATTTAGAATAAAAATAATTTACTAATTCTGTCTCTCTCTGACACATAGTATTATGTCGTGAATTTCGATCATAACCTCACAATTTCCTGTGAAATGTTTCAATCGCTTTATTTCGTTTTCTTCGAGTCCTGAATATCATTCCTATCTCCTATTCATATTTCAGAATTGAACTGAACATATTTTTATTCTCGATATCTATTTTCTTGTTGTCTTTCAAAATGAACATAACCTATACATTTCTCGAAATTTTTGAAATTCCAGTTGACGCAAGCGTACAACTCAATCCTTACCAAAGATTTGGCTTCACTTTCTGAATGTGAAAAGCAGGGGTATAATCCATATTGATGTTATTAGATATATGTTTCGGACTTTTTCCCTTGATAGATTTGATTGATTAATCAACAGCAGATCTGCCAAGGTCAATTATGACATGACCACAGAATGACATTTTCATATGAAGAAAGTCTTATATCTATCCTTCATACTGATATGAATCAAAATGTCGAGAATATATTCATAAATTATTGCTTGACAAAATTATCGACTATTCACAACTCGTTCACCAGAATAAATTCAAATATTTGAAATAACTAATAACAATCTGTCATAAATTGTGAATAGCGCCACCTGAAGTGGAAAAAACGAAAATTTGCTAATATTCTCAATTTGGTCGTAAGAAAATCTAATCAGTGCAAACACCATGTGTTTACACGTCTAACCATTAATAGTGACAGGTCTAATTATTAGGCTTTATCTATGGAACTTACAACAAGTTCTATGGCTTTATCTCTACTTCTCGATCTTACTTCAATGGTTACTATGGTATCATTAGAGCACTATAAAGATAGGTATGCTAGATAGACCTGGCTCTATGGTTGATTGGGTCCAACCATGGACTCGAAATTTACAGAACTCGCAACATTTTCATCGCCATCTATCGGGGTGATACACCAACATAAACAATACACTATTATAAATTTGACTATTAGATGCCGAGGCAATCACTCTTTAATTACAGTGACTAGTAATATAGTCACTGTAGTCAGCGAGAGTACGTGCTGCTATGTTATTGAGTGCAAATACGAAATTCAAGATAGTAATTATGTGATGGTGGGTACAGATTTCATTTCATTCGAAGGGATCTGTAATTTTCGAGTCTATGGTTGGACCCAACATGGCGGTTTCTGGTATATTCCGCTTTATAGAGCCTTAGTATCATAAGAATATTCATCTAATCTGTTTAGATTCGATGAATCGACTCTACGTACAACATTAATCCAGAAAATCTCGAATTATTCTGGATTTCCATGCATCCCTATCATCGGATGACGGATGCATGGAAATCCAGCATAACTCAGAAATTACTGTATCATGATATATCATGAGTTCACTATACATATATCGAAATCACTCTGAATAAGCTGAATCTTTCCAGAGTTGTTAACATTTTCGAAGATTTTTGTGGTATACATAAATCAACATAAAAAAGTCAGAAAGTTGTGAAATGTCTAGAACTTTGGACATTATCAAAGAGTATTTTAGTGCTTATTTCATCATTCTATCAAAATGCCAAGCAATCAACAGGAATAGCAACTAACAAGGAAAAAGTTGTATTGACTGAACAAATTTCGGTGTATTAGAACCGTGTTGCTGGAGCTCACTCACCGTTCTAGAAGGATTTCGCTCACTCACCGTTCTAGAAGGATTTCCTGATTATTATTACATAGTTCAGTTGCATGCTTATTTTAATGGGTTGTGAAAATGCTGAATGCTTCAGATGTGAAAAGGATTACTTTTCTTCAAATTTCCAAGTTGCTTAGCTTATAAATTCGGTAATTCTCATCATAGAAAATTTTTAATATACTCTAAAGAAATGATTGATGACACCGATCCCATCTCGCAGATCAATGGATGATCAATTATTCAATGAAGCTCACATATGAACTATGAATTGAATTTAAAGACTCTCTGGCGTGTGAAAGAACATTTCCCATTCTTTTATTCAGGATCTGATTACATTTGAAAACAACTATTATTTTTGTGACTTGTGGAGTCCTGCATTCCTGCATAATATTGCTAGACTGATTCTATTCATGACTCTCAACCTGAATAGTTAATAATAAATGCTATCTTTAAATGTGAAGCAATGTATCGCAGGAATTTGGACAAATGAAATTTTGCCGACGTTTCGGAACTAATTGTTCCTTTTCCAAGGCTCATCATACAACTGATAAAGACATAAACTTAAAATAATTGGGTGAAGTCAAGAACGAATAAATGATTCATGAGTGAACATGGACGTGAATAATACAGAAGCTATCTTTAAATTCAATGTGTATTTCATGTACTCAATCAAACAAGATCAAGAATCATTTGTTCTTATCCTAAATATAACTACATCCTTGTACGACTAAATGTTAATGCAATTTCATTGGATGTTTTGTATTGTCCTAGCTTTTATTTGGTTACTTGGCATAAGAGTTTGAGATAAGACTTTTCAGAATATCAAAATAGTACAAACTTAGCTCATTCGAGTCAAATAAGTTGACAAAAGTGATAAAGACTAGAGCGTATTTGGCAATAGCTTCGAGTGGAAAAAATTCGAACGAAGTCTTTCCTCATTTCATAAATTACAAATTTTTTTATTATATAATTTGTTTTGATGTTTTGTCTTTATTAGACTACGATGATTGAATTTATCCAAACATGGTATAAAACAGTATGAAAAAGAAAGCGTTAACGGCAAACAGACTTTTTTTTCGAAATTCCGGAAGAAGTTAACATACTGTTGTATGCTGATAATTCCCTATTCTTTGTGTACATATTTTGTTATTCCAGGTTGTTCAGACACTGTGTAAGTGAGCCAGTGATAGTTTTTAGTCAGTCATTTTAACCCTGGCCATAATTTGTATATAGCTTGATTTGGTTGTTTTCTTAGCCAAAGTGACCGTCAGCTGGCTCAACAGTGGTGGGTTCGCCAAAGGGAGCAACGAAATCATGTAAAAAAATATTGAGTTTCAGTCATTTTAACCCTGCTGAAATTTACAGAGATGGTAGTTTGTATAATCATTCCAATAAAAAAAATCGTCCGCTGGCTGTACGTTGGTGGAAAACCCGTCCGCTGGACATGGAAACTTGTAAAAAAAAATTTGAGTTTCCGTCATTTTAACCCTGCTGAAATTTACAGAGATGGTAGTTTATATAATTATTCGAATAAAAAAATCGTCCGCTGGCTGTACTTTGGTGGAAAACAAGTTTTCATGTCCAGCGGACGGGTTTTCCACCAACGTACAGCCAGCGGACGATTTTTTTTATTCGAATAATTATATAAACTACCATCTCTGTAAATTTCAGCAGGGTTAAAATGACTGAAACTCAATATTTTTCTTTACGTGTTTTCGTTGCTCCCGTTGGCAAACCCACCACTGGTGCGCCAGCTGACGGTCACTATGCTATAAGATGAATACAAATCAAGCTATATACAAATTCTGGGCAGGGTTAAAATTGGTCACCAAAAACTATCACTGGCTCCCGGGCTTTAATAAGTATTCCAGTAATATCAACATGAAGAAGTTATTTTTTCGAGGAAACAATTGTTGTGAAGTGATGAAAAATATCGAATTCTGTTTTTTTTTTCTTAATTTCATATCATTTGATGTTGACGTTGCCGGATTTATCGAATTTTCATAATTTAATGTTAACTGAATATCAACGTCAGCACGTATTCATTATAGAAGCATAGAAACATATATTTCAGCTCCCTGAAGATGGTCACAATGATGACCGAAAGCTAGGATCGATGCAATAAAGAGATTGATCTGACTTATTTATGATTACCCACACCCGATATCCAAAAACATCAATATAAGTATTAATTGAACTGACAGCATTTATTGGATAAAATATGGTTAACTCGAAACTACACGCTTCATGCAAAATCTAAAGGATACTCATATCTTGCAGAATAGTAGGGAGAGAAAAGTGTCTTATTTTTTCATGAATATTCAACACCGTGTATATCTCATATGTGGCCGAATTTTGAAAAATGACAGAAGAATAAAGTGTTTCGCTTGAAGAGAGAAATGTATGTTCGAAAAACTGTACAGGTCAAACGACCCACTCTCTTTACTTGAAAATGGTAATCATGGGTTATCACTTCTTGTAATAAAGCCAACATCTGTTTGGGGGTATGTTGCCTCTCTATTAGACAATTTGTTTTCTTATGCGTAATTTGTTCACTTACCGCCTCATTTCTTCTATAGTAGGATCAGGGGGTACCGCATCAAAGAAAGGTAGGTTATATTCATCATATATACCACCTACATTACATCTGGTTGATATTTCCCAGAATATCAAGCCTAGCGCATACACATCTGCCCTTTTGAATGAATCGAATTGATAAACATTCATGGTTTCATCAAGAACCTGAAAGAATATTCAGTAATAGTTTCATAGGGACAAAATTATTATCGGAAGACAGAAGCGAATCAATCAATGACATCATTCCGATTGGGATTGATAACTGTGTACTGTGTAGGTACTGGGTGGGCAAAATTCTTGTCTTTCACATGTTTATGTTAACATTAATAGGTACAGCACTTTAATAAGTCAGAAATGTATTTGGTTGATGGACATACCTATTATAAATTAGATACTGTAACGTTTTCTCAGTTGGTAAAACGTCCCGGATAATTAAACTATTTATTCACACTAATTCAACTCTACTAATCAACAACTATAGAACTAATTCTAGCAAAAGTCTGAGCAATTTATTTTCACTGATTTATTTGCACCAGTATTTATTTCCACTCGTTGGTTCGCTCTCTGAATTAATTAATTAATTCCGCCCATGCATATATAATATATCGCCCGATTCCTTTCGCGTGAAGCCTGGGGGAGTCTAAAAATAAAGAACTCCAGAACGTACGAACTATGGCGCGAGCGGCGACCGAAGGGCGGTGGGAGGAAGCTTCCACCGCGATCGAAAGCATTCTCGATCACAGGAGCACTGAATGCACAGGGCCGCACTCGTCACAATACGTTTGAAAATAATACCCACACTGAAGTACTGTGTTTGATTATTTCAAAATAATCATTCAACCAGATGACACAACTGTGAGGCGTAACTCCTTTTCTTTTTTTACGAAACAAACTCTTGAATATTGAATGACTGGAGGATAAGGGAAGCGAGACATATCACATTTATTTTTAATTGATGACATCAAGACATCACATCGATTGCTAATAATTTTAGTGAAATAGTTCGAGTGCCTATTAAGCGTTTATGGAGAACTGGACATATTTGCAATCTGAAAACTGGGATTATGATATTATTCGAAATACTCTACTGATCTAAAATATTCATGGAGCCTGAGCATTTCCGGTTGTAGGAGTGAAAATAAATCTGTCCAAATTGTTTTTTTCTCAATTTCTTCGTTTTCGATATGATGAGTATTCGAGGCTGAATACATTTATGTTAAAAACATTGTATTCATTCAAAAAGTTTTCAAAATATCGAAAAAAAAAGGAGAAAGCGTCAAATATTCATAGTCAGTGTTATGTTCATTTTTCTTATTCTAAATATCCCGAGTGTTAACCGTTCTCGCAACACCAAAGTAAAAGAATTTGGAAAGGTCATGCATGTTTTGAATTTCATAAATATCATCACGGGGTGTTTCAAATTTTGTGTCCAAAACTGTGATAGAAAATTGGCCGTCGAATCAACGTGGAAATTATTTTGTGCTATCTTTTTCCTACTGTAATACAGGGTGTCCCAAATAAGAGTGACACTAGTTTATCGAAGAGATTTTTTAGGCTTGGCTGGAATTTTATCTCATCAATACAGAGTGTTTTACTAATGCTGGTCAAATTCAAAGGGGAAAATATGTATTATTTTGAATGGAGCCCCCTACAATTTTCGATTTCATTCGAAAGAGCAATCATTCTCCTTCCCAAAATTGTTATTTTTCTATCTTTTATTTCATTAACAACAAAGATATTCAAGGTTTCATGGAGTAGTACATTTTTAATTAGTAGTTTTATATGAACGTATTTTTATGCCAAAATGCTGCATATGCCTACCCTCTTCGTTTATGCAAAACTGTAAGCGACATTTTAAATTTTCGAATGAATTTTCTAACATGAGATGATTTTAGGCATCAAAATATGTTCATATAAAACTACTAATTAAAAATGTACTACTGCATGAAACCTCGAATATCTTTGTTGTTAATGAAACAAAAGATAGAAAACTACATATACTATTTGGAAAGGAGAATGATTGCTCTTTCGAATCATAGGGTGTTCCGTTCAAAATAATACATATTTTCCCCTTTGGATTTGACCAACATTAGTAGACGAGATGAAATGCCAGCCAAGCCTTAAGAAAATCTCTTTGATGAACTAGTGAAAACCCCATCTCTTTGGAGCAATTAATAAGCTGGGCATTTATGTTTGAAATCAGTCACTCTTATTTTGGACAACCTGTACAACAGCAGTTAGGAAGAAATTTCGATTAATAGCTATGATTTATGTTTTCATCATTTCAATCAACAAAGATACAAACTCGAGTGCATTGACCTAATATTTGAAATACTGCATGATGTTACAAATTATGCAGGGAGATTTAAAAAGTTTAAAATGTGTTAGAAGATCATTGAAAAGCAATATCTCAAATATTCGATTCGTATGGATAGAACAAAATTATACTTTGATTTGAGTTACAGCAAAACTTATTCCGGATCGGAAATGAAAAACTTACATACATTTGCATACTTAAAAATTGATAAATAATATGGAATAAAATCTCAGATTGCAAAAAGATTTTCCAGCCTTATCACTATTTAAAAGATTCAATTATGGAAAATTACCTCTGGGGCCATATATCTTTTTGTACCAACTCGATTATTTAGAGGTATATCGACTGTATCAGTAGTAACATCATGACGCACAGCCAACCCAAGATCACCAATGGCGCATGTGCCATTAGACTTGACCAATATATTTTTTGATTTCAAATCTCTATGTGCAATTGCGGGTTTTCCTGAAATAAATGAATTTTTGATTTAACATTAGCAATCAGTGGGAACAGAACTGATAGCTCTGACACTCACCCTGAGTACCCATAATGTCCATATGTAGATGTGCCAATCCGGTGGCAATAGATAAAGCCATCCTTATCATACCGCTTGTATCCATCACATTTCTATCTAAGAAATCGAACAGAGATCCATATTCATGATAATCAGTTATCAACCATAACTGGGTCCATGTTCCATTATCTTAAAAAAAAATCACGTTACAAAAGTGAACTACAAAAAAAGCTCAATATTTTGGATTTCATTGAATTTAGTTTTAATTTCCTAGATCAAAATCAACCAAATGTAGGGAACATCTGAACATTGGAATAGATCGAACTGTAGATGAACGAGCCGAAAAAATATTTAGTCGAAGTTCCCTCAAACCAAGCTTGAAGCTTCCATACTATCGGATCACTGTAACTTCTTGTTCAAACTGATTTGCGCTAGTAAGTATGAAGAAAGGCATATACCTACATTCGACATATACAGGGTCTTTCACGAGGAACCTCACCCATATTTATACGGGAAACTACTGAACGTATTTTCATGAAATTCAGCACTTATAAGTATTTCACGATGCTGATGAAATCTAAAATATTTTCAAGGCATGAGCACCTCCGGTTTTTCCGGAAATGACGTCAACTTCCGTTTTTCAAATTAGAACACCATTTTTTTATTGCAGAAATAGATTCCTTAGAAAATTTCAAGTTATTTTGATGATTTGGCATAAACACAAAATGCTACTGAATAAAGAGGAATTTGGCAGATGTAATTAATGATATCTATCATTAAAAAAAAAGAATGTAAAACATGGTAAGTTTTTGCATATGATTCATAAGGAATTATGAAACAGGGCTTCAAAGTGAGGATTAATAAAACTATGAAATCTCATTTTTTTCAAATGGTAACCATATAATTTTGTAATTCTGATCGATTGCTCGTGAAAAACTAGTTAGGGTGTGCCAAAAATTTCATGTCTTTGAAATCAGCAGTTTTGCCGTTATTGAATTGAATTCGAATTTCACGACCAAAGCCAGGTTTCTTTGACTAATCATATCATCGATAAGATAATTTCCCTAACATAGCCTACTTTAAAAAAGACAAGCATACCAATGAATTTGACTGAGCCAAACCTGGCTTAGGTCGTGAAATTCGAATTTTATTCGATAACGGCAGAACTACTGATTTACAGACATGAAATGTTTGGCACACCCTGAGTAGTTTTTGACGAGCAATCGATCGGAATGAAAAATTATATGGTTACCATTTGAAAAAATGAGATTTCATAGTTAATTGAGGCTCACTTCGAAGCCCTGTTTCAGGCACCTTGTATAATATTTCCTCATACAAGGAGCAGTATCAGCGTACTTTCTTTTATTCCACTGTTGCAAAAAAAATTCCTACAACGAGAGATTTTGGAGATATAAACACTAATTTGTGACACTCTTCCTGTCAGTGAATTTGACAATCAGGCTTTAACTCAACTCAATAAAAAAAAGCGAAGTTCACATTCTTTTCCGGTAGGACCGAAAGTGGATTCCGCTTGGAAATATTTTAAAATTTAAGTTTTTATACACGCACAAAAATTCAGAATCTTGAATTTGTATCAGAATTCCTTCCTCGAATACGTCTAATGAAACCCTTGAAATAATCACCCTGTATACTCCATACACTTTCATCGTGTATCCCGGTTGGCCATGACATTCTGACACATTTCAGCGTGTATATTTTTAAAATTGGTTATAGTCATTTTCCTGTCAGATAACTAAGCAACGTTGACCTTTATACATAGTGGTCGTAATAAATACGTTTTTATCAAAATGTTTATTTACTTTGGGAAAATAATGAATTTGATAAAATATTATGTGAATTCAATAATTCCAAAGACCTGGCGAATGTTGAAGAAATTTGTCTCTCTGTTAATACTGGAAACATTTCACTTATGCAGGATGTCCCAAGATGTTCCAAACAGCCAATATCTCGGCTCTCAGACAAGGTAGAAAGTTCAACTAAAAAGTTTTTTAAATGGCATCAAAAACTCTACCGGAATCAGTCGTTAAAATTCTGTTTCTAATTACCATCCCTGAAAAAAACTACACTCAGATATTTTTTTCAAGTGGCACCCACATATTTTTCTCACTCCAAACGATTCCCCAGTGAAAGAAGAAATACGTTGAAACAATTTTTTATCATTTTACGTAAATTCAACCCTCAAAAAAAATAATTATAATTTCCGCCACATCCACCATTTTTCTCAATCCATTCTCTATGTCTATGTTCTATACTCTATACTCAAAGGTTGCCACCGAAAACAATGCCAGTTTTCAAAATAAAATAAGTTGTCAATAGACATAGAGAATTGACCGAGCAAAAATGGTGAATGTGCCGAAAATTATAATTATTATAATTATTGGAAATTGATTATCATCCATGACAAGTACAATTGAAAAACGAGTATTGGGAATTTTGGATAATCATTTTTTTTATTTATTTATTAAATAATTTTTCATAATTCCCAATACTCGTTTTTCAATTATTATACTTACGTAAATTCACGTAAAATGATGAAAAATTGTTTTAACATATTTCTTCTTTTTCTGGGGAATCGTTTGGAGTGGGAAAAATGTGAAGGTGCGATTTGAAAAAAATTTCTGTAAAAACCCTGTATAAACATGGTTGGAAGATTCAGTTATGCTAGTTCCTTGTACGGAAATCAAGAATCGAGTGTTGAAATTTTACTGAAAAAAAAATGGACGGAATAGTCCGTTACTTTGTGATAGTTCATTCGAAAAAAAAAAGAATAGAAGTACTCGAATAACCGCTATACGCATGCTTGAGACACAGAACAATAATATAAGGTTTGAGATGGGTCTATTCATAGATCTTACGATGTGTCTTGCGCGCCTGCTACCTCGCACCATTGTTGAAAGAGAAAATGAACAATCTGGCATCGTCTTCTCGAAAGCTCTGTGATAGCTCTGGCATGGAAGATCTTTGTTAGGTACCTTTGTTCGCAAATTGGGTTAGGTTAGGTTGACTTATTATGAATTGGATGAAAAGCCTTTTTTACAAGATAGTTTTGGGCTATCGAGGACGATATGAACAAGTTATTAGTGTTTACTAATTTTCAGGAAAAGCGAAGAAGGAACTTATTTCGATGGGAGGAGTATGGCTTTTAAGTTGCAGATATAATAAGACAAAACTAGGTGTTTTTGTTAAGAAATATTGTGTTTTTAACATTCTTATTCAAATGAGGTCAGTACTTGATTATTCCCTAAATATGAACTTTGAGGTCTTTGCAGAGAATAGTATCAGGCTCGTATTTGGCCCAACAAACAACAACAACAAACGCAATTTATTGACCAAAGGCCATCAACAATATTAGTCCTGCAGCCAGTGTTTGGCCCATTTTATTTGAAACGGCTATATCTCTTCAACACAGCCGAAAATTCGGAAAGAATGGAAAAGGAAAAAAGGTTTCCTCTGGTCTCAAGCATCTGCAGTTGAAATATATACAGGATGTTTAATCTCAGACGAGCCACCCCGTATAATTCTTATCCCATTATGATTGGAAAAATCCGAAACACATCGAATGCTTTTGTTTGGGGGACATTTACTGACGTACATTTGAGGCTCGAACGAGCAACCCCCTATGAGGAGGCGCTTTAACATCTCATAATTGAAGAGGAGTTATACCCCATTGATAAGGAATAAGACACAATTCATTTGCCATTATAAATCTTTACAAATGAAATGTGCAAACGAACTAGGTCGCCCATACTGATTATCCCTCCATGAATTATTGTCTTATTCATTATTCATTGAAGAGGGTTGCTGCCTTTTCAGCATTAATGATTTCATATCATATTTTCATTTATAGCTCTCATCTCTGTAGAAAAAACTGCAACACTTAAAAACTCTTCGGGAATTCAATTAAAAGAATCGCACATTGATCTAGTGGTTTTCAAAGATGTGATCCCTAGTTTCAAATCCATGAAATTTGTCGAAAAGAGATTAATCATGAACAATGCTGGTCAATTCATTTAGATTCATTCTCATTTGAGGACATGTTTTATGTGAATGTATAATGTGAATAATTCTCCTAGCACAAAATTTTCAAGAGTACTGTTGACGCATCCTTTATGTAATTTTGAACCAATATACCTTTGTTATCAGCTGCGATGAAGCCAAGAATATTCTCATGTCTCAACATTACAGTTTGGTATATTTCTGCCTCCCTAAACCAGGATCTTTCCTCCCTACTGCTGAATATCTTCACTGCTACGTTCTCACCACGCCATCTTCCCCTCCATACCTCTCCAAATCTTCCTTGTCCAATGCTCTCAACTAACTGAATTTGCCGCGCAATACTTCTCTGCACTAGTAAAGGCAGACCTGCAAAGAAAATACGAGTTATTATCCTATATAATAAAAGAATAAGGACCATAGCATTTTTTTGAAATTTTTTGGGGGGACCGTCAAAAGCGACGCGGCGTAGCCGCATCGGAGGCCGCGAAGCGGCCTCCTATCGCCGCGCGAAAGGGGGCGTCGGAAAGTCGAAGAAACGGCGGAAATTTCGGTGCCACCCTCGAGGCTCTACGACCCCGGCAAGTATTTTAAAAAAATTCGCGAAAATCGTCAATTTCGTCGAAATCGGCGGAGAAATCGACCGGATTTCAAGACGAAAGGCTTTTTTCGTGGGGCACCTGCGAGAAAACCGAAAAGTGCCAGGGAAAGAGAAAGAACGGATCTCTCTAAGCCATGTAAATTCGTGCCTCCAAGTGCCCCCAAACGCCCGTCGCGACCCTACGAAGTTGAGACATTTTCGCGAAAATCTCGAAATTTTTCAATCACAGAATTTGAGACGACGTTTCCTGGGTAACGGGCTACGCGCCGGCAAATAGTTCCGATTTAATTTCGGAATTTTGGAATCGATCTGCGATTTTGGGGCTAAATATCGATAGGAAATCGCCTATTTTTCCGTTCTTCGTCGTCCAGAAGAAGTTTTCCGGCGATATGAGAAATTAGGTGCAAATGTCAGTTTCGTTGATTTCACGACAAGCGTCGGTAGGGAAGACATGTTGAAAATCTGGACAAAAAATTTTTGAAAAGCATCATTTTGGTATTTAATCGTCGTTTGGAGGTAAGTTTTTTTTTCGATTATCGAAAATCAACCTGTGTTTTTCCTTTTCAGCTAAAATTCCAGACCGATAAAAAGATTTTTGAAGCGATACGGGATGTTTACATATTGAGGTTAAAGGGGTACTCGATAAAATCGTTGAAAAGCCTATTATTTGAGAGAATATCGCAGTGGATGGATGAAGAAGGGCGTTTCGAGTTCGTTTACCATCATATTTTTCAAGTTCCGATTTACAACGATTTTTTCAGGTGATTTCGGAAAAATTTTCTGCAGTAGGTATGTTGGAACTTGGACCCATTTTCGTTATTTAAAAGATGTTTTTCAGATCGAAATGATAAAACATGTGTTCTTTGGATTGGTTTCAAATCGAATTGACCGAGATTCACGCTCGAATATCGATTTTCAAAAAGTAATGAAGAAAATCCATCAACGCCGTTTACCCGCGCCCTGCAGGTGTTTTGCGGAATTTTTCCAATTAAACGAATTCTGGAAGGGTATTATCGGTTATTAACTGATTATTATTGATTGTTCTCACGATTTCGAACGGAAATTAGGAGGAAAAGGCCATATTGAAAGAAATATCACAATTTTATATTCATCGGTGAGTGCATATCATATTCCGTTCAAACCCAAAGTTTTCCAGAAACGCTTATGGCCAGTTATTTCTATTCAGGAAGTGAGAAAACGTCTCTCGAAAACGAATGCAACGTTTATTCCTCATATTTCAGGTGATGTTTGATGTTTTTTTGGTAAATTTCGATTTAACCTCCAAGGTCAAACAGGAAAATCGTTTAAATACCTCTTATTCGAAGAAATATCGCTGTGAGTCTTTTCGATGAGCCGTATTGAGGTGGCTACGATGATATTTTCCGGATTTCGAAAGAATTTTGACTGATTTAAGACGACATTTCAGTAAGTTAGGTTATGAAGGTTTAAATACAATTTTTTTTTGTTTAATGAAGGTTTGGCATTGGTTCCAGGTCTGTAGTCGATAATTTCAATACGCTTTCACGTTTCAGAACATAAACCAAATGGAATAAAGCTATCTTGAAAGAAATATTTAAAATTTGTATTCCTTGGTGAGTATCATGACAGACCGTTGAAATCATATCTTAAGAATACATTGTGGATCAGTTTTTTTCTATACAGGGAGTAAAGAAGAGGTCTCTTGGATGATAATACGTCGTTATTTCAATATTCCAGGTAAATTCTGATGGTTTTGTGCAAATTAATTCAATTCTAACAGGAACGGTTAGACCTTAAGAGCTTACGTACAAAGTTTTCGTATTTAAATCATTTTTGGAATGTATTTTTCAGGTCTGATGTCGATAGGTCACTATATCCTTCTTCTTTTTTAGTATATATTTGCCCCTACCTACAAAATTTTGGAAACGAAAACGTTGTTTTCAGGGTTTTATCGACTGAAACATTTCTTGCCAACTTGAAACATGGTTGAATATCAATTGAAGTAAGTAGAAGAGAGGTTTTTGAACGTTCAGTAATTGAATTTAATCGTTTTCCTGCAGTTACTGAGCGATTGGAAACATCAAATCAACGGAGAATGCACTTCATCAGGTATTTCCATCAAAATGTCAATTTAACGGTTGGAATTGGCAAAAATTGCTACAGTTTCTTTTCTACCTAAGAAAATGAACAGATTTTGGCAAAAATAATCAATTTTGGTTCATTTAAGAAGAATAATTGGTCATTGCAACAAAGATATATGAAACATATTCAGGTAACTCCGATGGGTATTTACGTAACCAGCACAATAAAATGGTTGAGAATATGACGATATTGCTGATTTCTCACAGTTGAAAAGAGACTCATCGAATTGGGATAATTTAATGTTTTCTAAAGTTATGTTGCCAATATTTTGTGAATCTTTTTCATTGTATATATTTCAGACAATAAATAACCAATTAAAATCAGTAGGTATTTTTGTGAAGTAAATACCTGAATTTCAAGTCTTCAATATAATTTGAACTTGGAAAAGAATTTCTTGAATTTATCGACACATTTAATTGATATTTCATTGAGTGCAAGAGAATCGAAAAGAGGTAAGCATAATTATTCTCTCTGCATTCAATATACATAACATTGTAGTTCGAATTGGTACTTTTTCCAAGACATTGTTCTAATGCATTTCTTTTTTTATGTATACATCTGAAAATGAAACAAGCAATTCTTGATCACTTGAAAAGAAGAATTGTTTTGAAATATCGAGGTGACTGCATTAGTATTGTGTGGTTATTCTATATATTTCAACCGTAAAATATTTCCAATACATTTCATTGATAGATTGTATTTCTGGATATTGAAATCTTGACACAAATTTTTTTCCAAGTCCATAAAATTAGATAGACACAAGTGTCAGAGTGAGATAGAACGAGTTGGACATTTCTATGCACAAACATCAATGACAGATGAGTCATATCTATGTTTACCCATAGCCGTCAAACATGAAGATGTGAAATATGACAACTGTGGTTTTTCGATGTTGATCACAGAGCTTGACACCTGTCAAAGATTATTTCTCTTCTTCTTCCTACCAATGGCCTCTTTCACATATCAATGCGAATCTATCATCTATATTGATCTATGTTCAATATTGATCTACTTAAAAGGTAGATCTGCTGGCCCATACTAGTTATTATTATTAAAATCAAAACAAGAGTTGAGGAAATTCCTATAAACTCAAAAACAAATAGGTTATAGTGTTCACAAGTTGAATCAAGTAGATCTTGCATCTAAGAGGTCCAGGGCGTTTTTGAAGCCATTGACAGTTCCAGCCTCGACCACAGCGCTCGGCAAACGGTTCCATCTCTCGAAAATTCGGTTGGTAAGAAAATTTTGTCGTTGAGAGGTTCTGAAATTCTCCTTCGATAATTTGAAGTGATGCCCCCTCAGACTGTTGGTGTTCATTCTGTAGAAGTCTCTGATACGTTCACCAAAGTGACCATGGAGTGATCTGAAAGATAATATCAAATCTCCTCTCTCACGGCGTGCCTGGAAGTTCGGTAACCTGAAGAGTCTAAAGGTGAATACAGACTATTCTGACGTGACGTGATTTCACGTCACGTCAGGACCGTGCAGTGCTCACATTGGCCTAATATGAACGTGAACGCACAGAACGATGTGTTGCATTTTTATGGATTTTTATATCTCGCACAATTTTGACGTGGGCCCACATGTAAACACGTCACGTCAGAATAGTCTGTATTCAGCTTTAGCCTCTCATCCTAGGAAGGACGAACTCTTCCGTATGGTATGCGGGTATTCCAACGCTGTACGGACTCGAGAAGCTCTTCATCGTGGCGTGTGGAAGGCCACCAAGCAGGGCCGGCGTACTCCAGCATTGGTCTTACATGACTGGTATAAAGGATTTTTGAATGGCATATGTCAATCGTCTTGCCCTAGCAGTGATGACTGAAATATGGTTTGACCACCGTAGATCTTCAGAGATAGTCAAACCGAGGTCACAGTGACTTGAGACACTCCGCAGCGTCGTACCGTCGACACTGTAGTCAACTCTCGGGTTGCCTCTGCCAATGTGCAACACACAGCACTTTTCTAAATTCAACGGGAGAAGCCAGTCGTCACTCCAAACACTAATTCTGAGCAAGTCCTGCTGGAGTATGTCGATGTTGGAGAGGGGGAAATTGAAAATTTTGGTGTCATCCGCAAACATAGAACAGGTAAAGTGGAGTGAAGAGGGGAGATCAGAGGTATAGAGTAGAGTAAGAACAATATAGGGCCGAGAACAGAGCCCTGTGGTACACCTGATGTCATAGGCTTTTCTGGACAGTAGAAGGAATCATCAACTCTGACTCGGAAGAAACGGCGGGATAGAAACGCCTCAATCCAAGCGAGAACACTACCTCTGATACCGAGATGGGAAAGCTTAGCCAGCAGCCGGCGATGAGGGACTCTATCAAAAGCTCTAGAGAAGTCGAGATACACCACATCCACAGGCATCCCTCGGTCCCAAGCTTAGTCCACTCGTTGATGCATGTAATAAGGTTGGTAAGCGTAGAACGACCAGGTAGAAACCCATGCTGTTCTGAGGGAATGATGCCATGAGACAATGCGAACCGAATGATATGGTCGGATACGATTCACTCCAGGACCTTCGATGACGTCGATAGCAAACTGATCGGTCTATAATTATGCGGCAACAGTTTATCCCCCTTTTTGAAAATTGGGGTAACAGAGGCAGTCACCACTAATAGTCGCTGTCAAGTGATTCGAATAGCTACGATGATTGTGGTAGTCACAAGCCGATCTGGTTCGAAGATATCTCCGCCATAAGGATCTCTTCCGCCTCGCCATCGCCAGAAGGCCATCGTTGATCCACGGCTTCGAAGAAACAATACGAACCGTTCGAACGGATGTACAATTGGAAACAACCTCACCCACTATCCCCAAGAAGACGCTCCACATTCTATCAACATCGCCTTCATCATCCAAAATCGGTGGCCAGTCTCTTGCTGCCAGCAGTTCTGATGCCCTTCGATAGTCGATGTTGCAGATTTCTTTGGTTGATTTAGGACTTGAACCCGGCACACGAAACTGAAGTTCCGTAGACAGGGTGATATGGTCGGATTTTCCGAATGGTGGTAAATATTCTATTTCAGAAACAAGGTTAGAATCGGATACCAAAAAAAGATCAAGCAATGAGGGTGACTTTCCGGCTCTGAATCTAGTTGGTTGTACGATAAGTTGTTGGTAGGCAGTTCTGTTGATGAGCTCGGCGTAGGGATAAGAGGGAGAACCCAAAGGTGGCAGATGATTCAGAGGCCATTCGATGTCTGGACAATTGAAATCCCCCGTGATAAAAATATTATTTCAGGATATAGAAGATTCCATTAAGAATTTGAAAGGTCAATAAATCCTAGTTATAGCTAGGAGCATAGAATAAATGGAGGGAAGGCTTCATACGCTCGACAGATCATTTTGAACTTCCAATTTCGGCGGAGGTTAGAGTTTCGTGTGGCGCCCGATAGATAACGCTGTGATCGCAAATAGGGCTATATGTCACATATGTCTTGTTCTGTGGCGCTACAGTTGCAAAGAATATTATGTGGTTGTCATTTTTATTGATACATTTTTACGACCAACACCAAAGTGATTGAATAATAAAACTTTTTGTTGTTGACTGAAAGGACTAAAGGTGGTCGAAACAAATTGTATTGAATTCGAATATTGTTTGAAGTTACTATAATATACGAATTGAATCGGCTTCGATAAAAAAAAAACATTTCTGCGGCTTCAACTATCTAATTTACCTGTTGGTTTTGTTCATTTCAACGTTTGTTGCTAAGTATAATATTTTTAATTGATATAGTGTGATTTATTATGCTATGTACCTACTATATAATTATTGAATGAAAAAACAATGTAAACAGTTTGAATTTTTATTGACAAGTATCAAAACATATTGAACAATTTTATTATTACCTATTTTAGCCAAAAAGGCCTCGGTGGAATCATGAAGCATTCAAAATTTCTGAAGAAAGAATAATCACGCCTTCTGATTGACTTGAAATGACATTCGGTTGTTCCATATGAAGAAATCGAAACAAATTCTTACTACATTAAAATTCGACAATTCCATCTCCGTTTTTTTCAGCTTCTAGAAGAAGACCTGTACGTTACTTAAATAAAAGAATTTTTTTAAGTCTCACCCTTCCTTCAAAATAACACCAAATATTAATCATAACAATATTGTTGACATATCACCGCATTCTAATCAATTATTTATGCGCAATTATATGGAAATTCTATGATCGGAAATAAATTTGTCCAAACGAATTTCATTTTGAATATGTATCGTTATAGCCATGCTGGAGCCACGAACGACGTTGGCGCCATCTCATAACCTTGCGGCGAACTGACAAGTGCGGACGTTTTTGGCAGTTCATTTTTGTAGCGGAGCCTTCCCTCCATTCATTCTATGCTTCTAGGTTATAGTGATGAGACACAACGCATAACGATATATTCAATGTGAATGTGAACTATCCAACCATTCCTTTGTCGAATTAATAGTCAGATAATAATCTCACTGCAACAGCAACGAGAAAAATATCTGAGTGTATTTGTTTTTCTTGTGGTGTCGTCTCCGCTTCGAACGTTGGCAATCATCATAGCAATTCTCACCATTGAAACCGCAGCTCTAAATAGTTCACTGTTAGTGCATTCAAACCAGGTTCTTCAGCCATGAATTTCGTCTTCTTCCTATGGATTCCCTCACAAATCAAACATAAGCTAATAATAATGCTTCATTACAAGGTAAAAAGGACTTATCAAATTGAAGAGAAAAATGAGTTGTTTGGTGGCGCTTTGCAGTTTTCGACACTTCGTCAGTACCAATGAATATGGAATATGCAAGTACATATTTACAAGCAACAGTCGATGAACTTCTTAAAATATCAGTAGTGTAGCAAGCGGGCTCCAGGGACTGAGGATGGCCACGTCAATCCTGAACCGAAGAACCTTGAAGGAATTTGCCAAAGAATTGGTCAATGACCAGAAGGGGTTGTAGAAGATGTCACCTAAAAGTGATTTGTCATAATGATGTCAGTCCCAGGAGCCCGCTTGCTACACTACTTATATCATCTGCCCACACTGATAAGTAAGTCAAACAACATTTTAGTTCTTCACTATCGAAACCAGATAAATTTTTGTGGACCCCCGCTTACGAACTGTGAACCCCAATTTTTTGTCATACCAACGTAGATCCCCGTCGAGCCTTCCATGGACCCCTTCGGGTCCACCTGTACCACTTTGGCAATGGTATAGATCAAAGATACGCACAAATGAAGGAGATTTCATTGAGCTATGAATGCATATACTGTATTCAAGGCATTGTCAAGCGCCCTTACGACGGCTTGTCGACAAAAATCCTTGGATCTATCTGAGTTATAATACATTCTTCTGTTCAAATATCTTAGTTTTAAGGTTGATTAGTTCCAGAGCAGCATTATGGAATACGTTTCTGGTGGTCAAAAGTACCGTTAATTTTGATGACTTCGAAAAGTAAGTTCAAATAAAACCACGACAAAAAGCATGCCGATTACCTTTTATTTCCAAAGATAATAGTAAAAAAAGCACTAACCTGATCCGCTACCGCTCGTAGTCATTTCAATCATATGCTTTAGACTGACGCCTTTCAAAATGGGATGATCAGGCGCTTCAATGCTGTCTTCTCCATGTTGTAGATGATGATGGAGACCACCTCTGCTTTGCTTAGAGGTACGGCAAAAATAGTAGGTGATGATAATCGCACAGATTAATGCAGTGGGTGCGACAATTATAACCATGATCTCCAAGGGGGAAAGATTCCATAATGATGGTTCTACACAAGTTAACAATCAGCAATTTGATCACAATATTCTTATTATGAGGGGACACTTGAATGAAACAGATTTTTTAGAATTGTATCTCAAATCTTTTTCAATAATTGTCCTTTTGAGGACACTGCAAGATTCAATTGCTGAATTTTTTTATGAATTTGTTAAGTCTCTCGAATTTAAAATAGTATGACCCACTATATGATTATACTGATAACTTTTAGGTCTCCCGAGGAAACCACTCAGAAACAACAAGCTTCTGAGCTTGTAGCTTGTACGAGTTAGGAGAATCAGTTGTGTTTTGTGTAGGCTTTGTTACTGCGTTCACCGTAGGCACAGCACTGTTGTTTTTTGACCCAGCAGTGATGGTGGCCACTACCGTCTGACTAGAAAATTCGTTTCCTAGCCTCGGGATTGAACTCGAACCTGCCGGTGGAACCTAGATTGAGGCCATATTAGGGAAATTAATTTCTTAACGGTCGATTATGAACTCAACAACTGATAAGCAGTGACCTCAGTTTGAAAAATGATTTCCACTCAATATAAAATTGTATACATACCAAGAACTAATTACAAACAGAAACTGAAACAAACTTGAAGCTCAAGCTATGCTTAAAAGTGTAAAAAAACATGCGATTACAAAGCAGGAAAGGGGTAGATAAAAGGTTACATGCTATGGTGTTATAAATAAATTGAAGGTGTAATATTGTGGTGAAAAAGTGTATTTTATCTAAATCTTGATGACGCTTCGAATAGCAATTTTTTTATGATACCAGTTAACGAATTTTGCAGTTGCAGACAATCACAGTGATGGGGGTTTCTGGTCTACAACATCCATTGATGATCCTTGTAATCTAATATATTTTTGGTATACACTATATTCATGATAACAGACTTGAATAAAAATTTTCGTTGTGAAACGCGTAAGGGTAAGAATGAATGATAATGAAAAGGTAACTGTAGCAATTAAGTATTCCAGGTTGTTAAAATGCTCAATGTAATTCGATTACCTGGAGCTACTGAGAATACTGAATTTCAATGCCCATGGACTACACTGAAGCTTGGCTTCATTTATTGAAACCTATGAAATTGATTGAGACGCATGACATGCATCTTTAATTGATTTTCATATAGAAGAATTTACCCACATGCTATATTTTCAACAATATGCTGCCATTTTACCCCATATTATTTCATCGAATTGAAATTCGAAATCACGTTATAGAAACCAATTTTTTATAGAGGATACTCCACAATGGAAGAGATAAACTTGGTATCAGAGTTCAGGTGAGTTTAAATGAAAAAAACAATTCATAGTAATATGTCAAATAATTCTATTTCTTCAAATACATTGAAAATTCCCTGAAAAATATCTGACTGTGAGAGATCTACTCTAATATACATGATGGTCTTTTTGTTGACTGAGGGCGTCTACTATCAACTTCAATGAATCTGTAGTCAAATCATCATGAATGATGAACACAAGCTACAAAAACGCTTTAGTTAAAAAAATAGAGAATTTTCAAGGTTTGTGTCACTTTTGCGATATTTCCAATGCGTTTAATTTATTTAATTCGTATTATTTGATACATATTCAATAATCGTATTTGTTGTTCTCATCAGATCAATTTTCCATATTAGCTAGGCACACACCCTTTCGTGTGTGCCTTGCTATCGAAAAGTTTTGATTTCTTACAGAAAATTATGCAAATCTCATTTCACCAATATGACTAAAATATGATAAGATTGCTCTATAGTTTTATAAGTTACTGAGAATTCGAATCGGCGGCTACAACAAGGTGGATTCGAAGAATCATAGAATTGAATACTGACTGACGTTAATATATTGATTAAGGCTTTCACGGCCGGATCCAACAACAAAATAAAAAAATTCCTGGCATTCTAGCTGTGGTCTGATAGGAATTTCAAGTAGCGTTTCTCTTACAACAAGGTACAGGGCCCCCGTAACCGGCTGTGCAATGCGTGCAACGCACGCGGGCGCCATTCCGATGAAAAATAATCACTCAAAATCTAGGGGAGGCGATCTCCCAACATAAGGTGCCTGAAGCGTTCCTCGAACACCTGGAGAACAGAAGAATAAATACTTGTAAGATCTGAACTAGTCGAAAGATCCTGCCGATCAAAGAGAGGGTTAAGACTTTGTGAAAGGGTTTACTGGTCAGTCTCGTTCTTTCTTATGTGTTCTTGTTGCAGATATTATTTGAAGATACTTCCATACAGTCCGGTGAAGAAGCTTATTTTCGAGCAAAGAGTAACATGAATATCAGCATATTCCTCAGATAACATCAAAATCACTACACATATACAGGGAGACAGGGTTTTTTGATCTCGTGTATTATACGCAGAATTGCATGGTGCTTGTTCGCATTTTCTCAGCTAACACTCAGGTTCGGAGCAAAAACGACAGTAACTGTAAAGAGGAGACTCCTATTGTTCATGATGCATGGTTGCCTGTCATCTGTATTAGTAGAACTGAACCTTTTTGAAGCGAAGAAAATAAACTGACCGGTCACAACCGTAGTGGTTCCAGGGCTATAAATGAATACAGTTACGTCGACAATTCGGTGCAATCAATCATTTGTTTCAACCTCCGACCGTGATACCTCTAAAGATGCCTACCGTAGATGCAGAATAAACGTTAAGTGAAATTTCTATTAGACCATGGCTGTATACTTCGGATTTGTCTTATTTTGATGACGCTGTCCAAGAAATATTTAGGGTCGAATTGTCCAGTCCATGATTTGAAATTTTCAATATTAGACATAGAAGGCGCGTTCATCCCATGAAATGATACAGTGCGACATTTTTCTTAGTTCGGTCCTGATTTTTATATGTATTTGAATCCGTTGATCTCATGAGTGAATTGAGCTGATTTGATTGAACTGCTGGATAGAAATGGCGATATGATATGATACATTCCAATAAATCAGCATAATCCCAAAGGGAAGACGTGGGCTGCTACCACCTGAATGTCCTCTTCATACCAAGTTTGTTTTACCACCTTTGATTAACCTGTACAGGGTGATTGTTTATATTTTACTCAATAGCTATCTCAGTTAATATTGATCCTATAAAAACGTTTAAATGGGCAAATTTGTAGTATTTCTTTTGGGCATTGAGAATTCAGTACTAAAAATGCATAAAAGCATCGTTAACCTAAAAAATTTATGATAACTGTTATTTTTTAAATGGTACACCCTGTATTTTATTTTCCTAATCGGTAGAGCTCTTTCTTCTGATTTCAAAAGTATACTTTATAGAGGTTTTTTTCTGCAGTTTGCTAAAATATAGGTTTTTCGTCTAAATCTGAGGCAGCAGTAGACCACCACTAGGGAATGCTGTGATTTTTTTATGTCGATGTTGAAGTTTCCATGGATAATAAAACAATTGAATTGGCAGGAACGGGACCATTCGATGGCCCCCTAACAGTCCCTACTCAAGTACTCAACCTCATTGGACACTTCCTTGTTGGAGATATATGAAATCTAAAGTGTATATGGCCGTTCGCAAAATATTGAATACATTGAATTCAGAATAGAGGAAGTAACTGACAACTTCAATAATAATCCAGAAATAGAGTAAAGAAAACCCTCAAAACTTAATAAAAAGATATCGACTGTGTGTAGAAGTAAATGGGGGTCATTTTGAACACTTAATTTAACTTTTAGTTAATGAATAAATGAAATAAATATCAGTTGTTTTATTATCCACGGTTCAACTGACATGAAGAAAACGCATCTTTGTCGTGTGCCTTTGATTAAGACGAAAAAACCTAAATTATTAGAAAACTGCCGAGAATAACCTGCATAAAGTATATATTTTTGAAATCAGAAAAAAGCCCTTCCGATTAGGAAAATAAAATACAGGGTGTACCATTTGAAAAATAACAGTTATCATAATTTTTTTAGGTTTACGATGCTTTTATGCATTTCTTAGTACTGAATTCTGAATGCCCATAAAAATACTACAAATTTGAACGTTTTGTATGACCAATATCAACTGAGATAGCCATTGAGTAAAATATTAACGCCCTGTACATTATTCAATATGGTGCTATGCACTGAAACGATCCGAATCCTGATATTTTTATCGAAATCGAATGAACGAAATTAAATCATTAAAAATAATGAATATTCATTACGCAGAGGTCAAAAAATCATTATACTTCCCAAAAAAAACTTGAATAGTTTCCTAGTTTGAAAGAAACTGATTTTTGCATTATATCCCTTCAAGATAAGGTGTCAAGTTTTTCTCCTACTTCCCTCAAACTTGAGGTCGTTTGAAAGCTCACTCAACACACTTTTGCTTTATTAAACCTCGACAGCTACTTCAGGTTGTGTCAATCACCTTCAAGGGTGAACTATGAAAATATCGACCTTACAAATATAATTCGGTACATTGAGGTAAAATGGTAATAGCAAAGTTCAGTACAATTTGAAAAAAAATGGTTTGCAATTAATTTCCCGCGATGATTATGAAGTAAAATGGCAATTTTCATAATGAATTCATATGACCTATAGGATCCTTGATTAGTTTTATCCAAGCAACATCCAAGATAAACTAGAATATGTTTAAAGAAAGCCTTCGTTAAAAATTTGGGAAATTCAGACTACCAGTTTGAATAAAGTTGGTTTTCTTGAAAAATTAACCTGGAAAGTTCTGAAAGGGAAACTTTTTGAACATCGATATATCCAAATGTCACATTTTTTCAAAGTTTTGTCAATATTGATACAGTATCGGTGGGTTTCACAAAGCGTCATCACGTCATCAATTTTCAAATATTCAACCAAACCACTGTAAAAAAAATAGGCAGTTATAATTCGCGTCTGCTTCATTTTTGTGCTGGTTGACTGACTATACACAACCGTATTTCATGCCAAATCTGTATATGACACCGATCTGATTGTGTACAATGAGGTTTGAATGGAATGTGTATAAATTTGAATGGAGTCGGCCAATACTTATTTGAAATAAGACCATATGATTCCAATTGAAAGTGAGATTTTTAACTACGTTAACGTTACATATTACGTTATTTGTCAAGCATCTTCAGAATAAAGATTTAAACAGGTAGTCTCATTCCAAAAGAAAGTAATCTGAAAATTAAGATGTTGGCAAACTTTCAACATGATTACAAATATGGAATGTTGCCTGGATACTGTTTGACATGTAGACCAGATCGACAAAATATTAGTCCGGAAGGCAGCGTTGCTGGTCATTTCATCTCGATTGGAAATCTTTCCTTTCGGGCTAATGATCTGAGCATTGCTGATCTCAAGAAAAAATTGAATATTCTGAAAAATATATTCGTCAAGTCATTTCAAGCCACTACAAAATTTGCGATCATTCGTAATGATATAAAAATGTAAAAAAGTCAGCTACATGGATAGAGTAGAAATATGCGTGAGCCCTTCGTACAAAACTTGTACACTTATATGCTCAGAATTAAAAAAATAGACATTTTTGATCTAATAATTATATAATGAGAGAAAGATTCAACGGCATGCAGACAATTTTTTTTAATATATAATACTCGTGTGAAATGAACAGATTTTATTTCAGCAGACTCTTTGACGAAAATACCCGAAAGCTTAAAACAGTAACGTACAGTCGAAATCCGTTTTTTTATGAAAACCATTATTTCTAGCATAACGAAATTTTGGTTAGATATACGATTATTTCACCAACAGATAATGAAATTTTTGAAGCGTGGTTCAAGTATTGAAAAAACTAGTCCACTGTATCGTGAAAAGAGATCCATATATCTCTTTTAGTTGTCAGCACCCGGTATCTTTGCAAAGAAGCGTTTAAGGACCTATGTTGAAATGAAATTGTTTTCTTCAAACAAGTTCTCCTATCGACACTATAAATTTCAATCGAATTTAATCATATTCTCTCAATTTTTAGAAGGGGTTTGAACCATATACAGGTTGTCCCAAGATGTTTCAAATATCCAATATCTCGTCCCTCAGACAAGGTAGAAAGTTCAAACAAAAAGTTTTTCAAATGGCATCAAAAACTCTACCAAAATCCGTCATTAAAATTCTGTTTCTAATTACCACCCCTGAAAACACCACACCCCGATATTTTTTCAAATGGCTCCCTTATATATTTTTCATCCTAAACGATTCCCCAGTAAAAGAAGAAATATGTTAAAACATTTTTTAACATTTTACGTTAATTCAACCCCTTTAAAAAAATAATTATGATTTCTGGCACATTCACCATTTTTGCTCAGTTCATTCTCTATATCTATTGAAAACTTATTTTATTTAGAAAATTGGCATGGTTTTCGGTGGAAATCTTTGAGTATAGAATAATTATAGAGTATAGAACATAGACATAGAGAATGGACTGAGAAAAATGGTGGATGTGCCGGAAATTATACCTAATTTTTAAGAGTTGAATTCACGTAAAATGATAAAAAATTGTTTCAACATATTTCTTCTTTTACTGGGGAATCGTTTATAGTGAGAAAGATATAAGGGTGCCATTTGAAAAAAATATCTGGGGGTAGTTTTTTCAGGGGTGGTAATTAGAAACAGAATTTCAACGACGGATTTTGGAAGAGTTTTTGATGCCATTTGAAAAACTTTTTGTTTGAACTTTCCACCTTGTCTGAGAGCCGAGATATTGGCTGTTTGGAACATCTTGGAACACACTGTATAGAAGGGGTTCTACACACGTCTTACCACTTGAGCAAAAACTGCGTGAACTGACTTTTGGAATTTCTTTTTTTTTAAATATGTTTATTACCAAGCCCATCCAGGTAAACATAAAACAATGAGTAGGATGAAATGACCATCGAAAATGTAACGCTACCCGCAGGACTATATGACAACCCATCTGTATTTTGAATCCCTAAATGTCTAACCTGGTAAATGTACGTGAGGTGGCAATACGATCTTCAGGTTTTCATTGCAGAAATCTGAGTTGTCGCAACATGCCGATACTTTTTTTGTATATTCATCATTGTTGAGATCTATAAAATGTTCATTACAGTATTCTTTGCCTACACCAGATTGCAAAAAGGCTATTTCCGGTATGTTTTTCAAGTCCATACATCTATAAAAGAATTCAATAGTTAAAGAGTGTTTTTGTCGATTCATTCGCTGCTTCCACCTGCTGGAAAAGAAGTGTTGCTTTCATGTTAGTAAAAAACGTATATGAGTAAAAAACGCTATTTACAAAGGGAAAACTTTCATGCTTTTCAAATGCCAAGCTACTACAGAAGAAACATAGAAAGGTAGAGGTACCACAAGATCTCAATATATCGAATAATACAAAGTGTTTCGGGTATTAATCTTTTATCGCGTATTCTACGTCCAAAAAAATTTTGTCCTCAGCTTCACAAATAGTTGGTATTAGATGCATTCAATTAGGCGGCTTATCCAATCAACTCTTCGTGAAACCCATAGTAGGTTTGCTTTGATCACATGACTTCACTGATATGCCGAAGCTTTCCAGAGTTATTTGAGCTCATAGGCAAATATTCCCATTTGAAATATTTTTGCTGAAACCTCGAATCGAAATTCGGCTTATACTTGTGAATACCCTATATAATTTTGTTGTCAAAATCAGACTGGAAAACGTAACATGCCTTCAATAACAGTTTCTGTAAATTTTATCTTTCTAAAGTTGAAAGGCAAGTAGCTATGAACATCTTTCTGTTGATCAACTCTGGAAATCTATCATCGGCGTCATATGAAGATATTTTAAAATTAGATTGGAAATCCAAAAATGTTCATAGTTGATAGTTACCACCGGTATAACCGGAAGAGAGAAAAACATGAAAATATTTTAGATCTCCTCGGCATCCCGGGTGGAAATGAATTTTTATTATATAAATGGTACTTCGCTTCTTTTTGAACGAAAACTAGAATTCATCTTGAATTGCACATTCGATTAAAAAAAATATCTTGGACTTTCAGTAACGTGTGTATCATTGAGTGTGTAAGTAAACTCAATATCTTAATGGTGTTGAAAATACGAAATAAAATTGAAGAAACACTTTCTCTCTGATATGTATTCCATTTTTAATGACTTTCATAAAATTGAGAAAAAAATTGAAGAAGGCGACATTTGCTTAATCACTATTATGCAAATCATTTGAATCTTCTATATCGCCAGCGTTATCTGTCTTCACCATCTTGAGGTAGGACAATGTGATATTATCCTGCGAAATCATTGAGAATTGAATATTTATAAGAGCAGAAAAAAGATAGAAAGATAATTTGAGAAAATTTATTTTCCTTTCCGGTATAATTGGAAAGGCTGAAGCTTCAAAATTTTATTATTAGTTTATTGAACATTTTTAGATTTCAAATTGGCCTAGTTCTCCCTGTGTTTCAGCCAAGTAATTTCCTAGGGCGAAGTTCATTACATCCTTCTTGGGTACGATTAGTATTTCGTTTTTTGGCCGTAAACGAGAATCATACAAATGAAAATCAGAAAAGCCTTGTTCCTCAGAATTGAAGGAGTAATTCTGAAATGAATTTCATTTTTGGATTAAATATAAAGAACCATTTCATTCAGAAAATGATCCAGTGGCGAACAAGGTAGTTGGTTTCTTCAATACATGCAGAAATTTATTGAAACATCTCCAGCAGTTTCGAAGAATTCTTAATTGAAATTCAACAACGTGTATTTTCTTAAGGAAATTCTGAGAATATAGTTCATATAGCAAATACTAGAATACGGACGTAGAATACTCGTTTGAATTGAAACATCAAGACCATTCTTCGACCTTTTTTTGAAGTACGATAAATAAATAAATAAATTTTGAAGTCTGTACAATATACAGATTACTGGGTGTTTCAGAATATGGGACCGTAAATTCGAGATCTTAATCCTCAGATGATTTCATGATATAAAGTTTCCATGGACTATAGGTCCCTGACGCACTGTTTCTGAGATACGAGGTGTTGAAAAACAATAGTACATTGTTTACCGTGTAGGAAAAGCGTAACATTCCTGGACGATTGTGAAAATTGCTGAGTCGAGGCGCAAGCCGAGACTTGGCAACACAGAGTCCAGGAATGTGTCTTTTCCTACTAGGTGAACATACTATTTTTCCGCAAATCGTTTAGAATTCGACAGATTCCAATTAATTTTGATGAAATCGCGAATTATTTAATTCATAAATAAATGGTGCTTCAAAATTCGTATTGAAATTGGTCACGTTACTATGGAATCGTACTCATGTTGAATTGTCAAAGTTGACGCATATAATTAATTTGATTGCTAGTGTTTTCGAATTTAAAACAGTGCAAAATGATAAGTGATGATGAATTTGCTATTTCTGGGACTCCTCCAGAGCTGGTTGATGCAGTGAAAATACTGCTTCGTTAGAATAAGTGCCGAAGGAATCATGAGAAAAGTTCGTATATGCATATTATGTCGAACCAACTGTAAGGAAATATCATTTCCTTACAGGAAGGAAATGAATATTTCCTAACAGTTAGGAAATCTTGACTTTTTCTATGCCCAATTTTGACTGGAATGTCAAAATTTCCTAGCGATTTGCAGAAAAATTGGTTTCATGAAATTATTCTCTACACCGAACAATTTTTCATTATTAGTTTTAGTGGTAGTAGGTAGTTGTGTTTTCATAATGAATAGTTAAACTTTTATTTATCAAAAGCAATGGCGTACCTTCTTTCACGAAATTCAAAAAATGTGTTTTATTGCGTACTCATATCCTACCTGTAGCGACGACGAAGTAGGCGATCAGATCGACGACGAAGTAGGCGATCAGATGATGACAGGAGATGAGAAAAATTATTTTATGATTGTCAGTTTGATACATTTTCTTGTAAAGTAATTAATAATTAAAAACAATAATTTGACGACGATATATTGTATAATTTGACGACGATATATATTTTATAATTTGACGACGATACAAAATCGCGTACGGTGCCGAAAATAATTTCGAAAAACATTTTTTTAATATTCAACACCCCGTATCTCAGAAACAATGCGTCAGAGAGCCATAGTCCATAGGAACTTTATATCATAAAATCATCTGAAGATTAAGACCCCTAATTCACGGAAACTTATTTTGAAAATGAGTATGCATTTAAACACATGATGAAATTGCATTCTATTTTTTTTTCTCAGAAAGTATTCGTCGCAGGTAAAAAACTCAAGAAACCATTCTTATTGTGTAAATTATGTGGTGATTACGAAAATTATTTACAATTCGAGAAAAATCATTGGCGTACCAATTTTTTCACCGAATTTATTCGGACAGAAGTCTGTACGGACGCCACTGGTGAAAATTTTGTGAAATCATTTTGTATAGGAAAAAATGTGTCTTAATGCGTACTCATGACCTACCAAAACGCAGAAAAAAATCGTGTACGGTGTAAAAAATAATTTCATAAAACCAATTTTTTTTTTATTTCAACACCCCGTATCTCAGAAACAGCGTCAGGGACCTATAGTCCATAGCAACTTTATGTCATAAAATCATCTGAGGATTAAGTTCCCGAATTTACGGTCCCTTATTCTGATATACCCTGTACATAATATACATCATGGTGCAAATGAAAGGAATAAATTCGTGATTTCGTAAGCCGGCGACTTTAAGGAAAGATTCCGAAACCCGTCGATTTTTATTTTTAAGCAGGCTATTCGATATTCGTAAGGATACATTTTTATTTTTGACGTCATCTTTATGAGCGTTATGACGTCAACGCCAAAATTTTCAAATGGAAATGTGGGTGTTGTAATACGTTATTTGAAAGGTCTTTCAAATACCTATTCAGCCATATCAATATGTACATTGTACAGTAGTTGATTTGCGTATTGTCACGAATATTTTTGATGAAATTTCAACAGCTTTCTCAATAAAATGTATTGAGTATTGGTATGATGTATTTATTGACACACAAAAATAAATTTCTCATTGTATTTTAGCTGAAGGTGAACAATTTGAGCACTCATTTTAGGTTTCGTTGTATTCAATGAATGATACATATTGAAAATTTATTATAATAATAAAATTTCATTAATTTTTTAGACAAATACAAAAATCAATTACTGGACATATTGATATGGCTGAATAGATAATTGAAAGACCTTTCAAATAATGTATTACAACACCCATATTCCCATTTCAAAATTTTAGCGATGACGTCATCACGCTAGCATAGATGACGTCAAAAATAAAAAGGTCTCCTTACGAATAGGCCGTTCTGAAATAAAAATCGACGGGTTTCAGGATTTTTCCTTAAAGTCGCCGGTTTACGAAATAACGAATTTATTCCTTTCATTTGCACCATACTGTATTATATTCTTATGAAAAAGAACAGTGGGTACATATTTGTTCTGTACAATGAAAAATCTGGATAGACTGCCACCTAATAAAAATATTTCCAAACACAATAGATAACCCTTTTCCTTAAGCATTTGTACGAAAATATTGGACTGATTGACCATTTTATTACGATAATCTTCGAGATCTTATTGAATCTTGATATTTGCTCTGAAGACTATTGAATGGCAGCTTTAAACCATTGAAACAAATATTCTCTGAAGTATCTCGTTCCTTTTGAAGTCTTTAATCTCACTGATTATAGTATCATTGTTTTTATAGTCTATAAAAGCAATGGTAATATTGGTATTATTGAATGAAGAACAATATTACAGACTAGTTCGTGCTTTCTGATAAATTATTATGATAAAACTCTTAAAGAAATTGTACACGATGCGAGGGCTTTTCGCGTAGTAAAGATGATAAATAATTTCAGGAGACCTGAAAACTTGCGTTTAAATTGTCTACTCCACCCCAGTTATTACAACACTTAAATTTATTCCATAAACTATAAAATATATCTTTTTCGAAACAAAAACTGACAGCTACAATTGGATTATCACAAGCAAATGAAATAAATAAATGAAAAATATTCAATTACCTATCATTTTTGAAACACTTAAAACTTTTAACCCAGGGAAATTTTACTTTTCATCTACTAAAGGATATGGTACGTTAACCCTTTGATTCGTCACAGTAATTTTGTTGGATTATCGACTCATTTCACATGATTTTTTCACAGGAAAAATTAGATGCCCGAATGGTATTTGACAAGACTATTTCATGAGTAACAGATTATTCCGGATGCATTAAAGAATGTATTATTAATTTTCGTTGGAAAAAACTGTCAAGTTTTGCCGCGTGTAAACCCGAAAAAACTGCTGACAGCTGCTGCCATACAGTTTTTCCATCTAGAAACCATTTGTGATTCAAAATTGCGCGTTTCTGATTGGTGGACATCAAGACGAGGGAGATAGTCATAATAATCCGTGCATTAGACGTTTCTCGTCTTCTATGAGGAAAAGATTTCTGAAATTTGGCACACGGCCGTTTTTCAAGGGGGAAATCATGCTAAAATATTTTCAACGAAACTGCACTTCCGGTAATAACGTAAGTGACCATCAGGTTTGGTATTTCAAATGGAACTAGCTATTTTTCTAACCAGAAATTAATTTTTTTTTTAATTTTACACATTTTTAGATTAATTCGGATAGAAGAAAGGCACTTCGGTATCATTAGCAATGGAGCCTCATAGCCAACCAAGAACATATATTCAGGGAATAAATCAGACAATTTCATATGAAACATGAGATTTCTAGTAAACGATTTTAGATGGACATAAAGAACCTTTGGAAAAAATGTTTGAAATTAAATTTCTGTACAAAAAATATGTGCATGCCATTTGAAAAAATGAAGTTAATGCAGTTTGAAATTTTTCAGAAATATGAATTTATTGTGACAGTCCCACTGGAACATGATTCGATAGCAATACAATACGATGCGAAATTATTGAATTTTCGTAAGATCCTTCATTTGTTTCTTTATTATGGATAGCATGCATGCTATCATACGTTCGCGGACCTCTGCAACTGTCCATTTTCTCATAGAAGTCCTTCGTGACTTCGTAACCATGACAACTACCTAAAAAATGTATAAAATTCAAAAAAGAATTCATTTCTGGTTAGAAAAATAGGTAGTTCCATTTGAAAAACCAAAGCTGATATTCACTTCCGGTGTGCGATTTCGATGAAATTATTTTACCATGATTTCCCCCTCTGAAAAACGGCCGTGTGCCAAATTTCAGAAATCTTCTCCTCATATAGAAGCCGAGAAACGTCTAATGCACGGATTATTATGATAACCCTGTATAATTTTGTGGGTTTGATGCATAATTTTCATGGGTTCAAGTTAGTTATTTTCGAAACCCCCTGGCGCCCTCAAATTTATTTTTACTACCCCCGCCCTTCTCCACTGCGTTCAAGCCGTGACAGTGGCGACGCCAGCTTTCAAAGACAGAGGGGGCCAAGAGGAGGCCGGATTTTCTAGGAGGGGCATAAGTAAATAGAAATACAACGGGAAAATTGAATCTCGTAATGATTTAAGCCTTAGTATGTCAAATTCTAGGGGGGAGGCAGCAAAATTTTAGGGGTGGCCTGGGCCCCCCTAGCGTCGCCACTGAGCTGTGAGCTGAAAGTTTATTTGTAGGTTACCATATTCAGGGAATTAGGTTGAAATTCAGTTGAACACGTAACAGTGTAGGGCAGTGTTGCCAATGTGCGTGTAATTACACGAAATTCGTGTAATTTCATTGCATTGCGTGTAAGTTTCGTGTAGTGATCAAATGGGTGTAATTTGCGTGTAATTTGCATAAAGCGACAGAACCAAAGTTCATTTCATATTCAATAAGTACGGACTGGACAAAATAAAAATAAGAAGAACAGTTTTCTGTTCTGTGTCAAGTGTCAAAGCACTTGGTCTGTGGTCAAAGAGACAAAGAGAGTGATTGGCAAATTGTGTGCAAAGATATAGACCAATCCAACGATCTGTCACGATCAGCTTTTTCAAAATGGCTGCTGGAACAAACAAATAACAAACTGAGGATATTCAGTTATGAGGTACGTTTTTCAGGGTAGTTTCTGTTGGTTTCTCAATTTTCAACCAATGTCTTCAATTAGGCCATGTAAAATGATAATTATAATAGAGAAACACTATAACAGAAATGTTTGTTATTTGTTTGTTCCAGCAGCCATCTTGAAAAAAGGCGATCAGCTGTTTTGTTGGATTGGTCTATTCTATTGTAGAATATCTTTGAGAAAGAAAAAACATTCAAAAAAGCGCAATGGCGCAAAACACATTTGAAAAGCGCCATTATTGCGCTTTTTGCGCCTTATTGGCAACACTGTATATAAGTTAGAGTTATGTCGATGGGCGACCACCGTTGAATTAAATATAAATCACAAACAAGGAAGAAGAAATCAGTTGCGTGTAAAAACGTGTAATTTGAAAATTGGAGTCGTGTAATTGAAAAGTTTGGTGTTGGTAACACTGGTGTAGGGTGTAGGTATCAAGCTCTTAACTTTTTAGGTCTGCTCATCTCGCAATCACATTCATTGTCTGGGCGTCTCCTGTAATATTTTTAATCCACAATTCGATCAACTGAAAGTCAAAAGTTGATGTTCCGCTTCTTAAAATATATCAACGCATTATGTGGTGTCTCGCATCGTGTACAGCATTCTTTAGTGTGTAGGCATTGAATAAATATATTGAATTAAGCAATTTGCAGGGTGTTTTGGGAAGGAAATTCTTGAATTAAGATCACGAAGTCTGTTCTGGAACATTCATTACATTTAAATGATTCCTGACAGCCATTGCTTCCGATTAGAGCTAAATAGAGTAACATACAAAACAGAAAAAGAATCAAGGACTGGATCAACAAAATATTATGAAGTAACTGTGATCTTGAAATTTTCGAAATCCAATTGCATATTCGAAAATAGTATAAAAACTGAATTCTACGCGTATAATTCAATCACTCCAAATTTGAACTCAAAGTGAAATTATTAAGATTTTCAAGGGTGAAAAAAAGTTATTATTACCTTTTTAATGAATAATCAAAACTCTTCAACACAATCAATAAAAATTTTAATAATTATCATCCACAAGTTGATTATTATGAAAATTTTAAAATGAGTGTGGATTCGAGAGATGGAATTTATCATCAAAAGTCAATTATTACTACTTTTTAGCCTTGATGTGCTTAATAACTTCATTTTTGAGTTGAAATTTAAAGTTGTTAAATAGTCTGCGTGAAAACTTTCAGTGTGGACCTTCAATTATGTGATCTTTCATAAGAATATACAGGGTGTCCCACTAGTGCCGCAACGGACGATATACGCGTAACGGTCTGATTTTTGCAAAATTTTTTGATGCAGACTTGATATACTCTAAGAAGAGCCCAACCTAAAAATATTTTCGAATATATCGGGTGGCCCACAAAAGAGAAATAGCGGATGACTACAATGATGAAAAAAAATTATATGCATTGCATTTGAAAAAATGAAGAAAGATCGATTTGAAATTCGTCATGTTGATAGTCTTTTTGTGGACACTCTGTATGCTGGAGATGCTTTATTATAGCTGGGTAGGATACTTTGAAGTCTTGTCTTTCAATCCATATAAAGCTGTTATTGGTATGTGCAAGGGTTCGTGAAATATAATTGGATAACATAGCCTCTACAAGTATCATTTTTTTGTCAAAATGGCCAATATTTCGAAAACTGTCGAATAAAAATATGTGAAAAGTATACGAAAGCATGCCGGAAGTTTCAGAGAATTGAAAAACACTATTGAATATAGGGTGTCCCATTTGAAAAAACAAAGTCACCCGCTATTCCTCTTTTGTGGGCCACCCTATATATTCGAAAATATTTTTAGGTTGTGCTCTTCTTGTGGTATATCAAGTCTGCATCAAAAAATTTTGCCAAACTCAGACCGTTACGCGTATATCGTCTGCTGCGGCACTAGTGGGACACCCTTTATACATAAATCTTGTTAATTTCAAATGTGCTTTCAAACATTTCAACGCGCAGCTCGTATCTAGCCAACAATTACTTCGTAATTTTTGTTGATCCAGACCTGGATTTTTCTTCTGGTTCAGTATGTCGCTCTAATGGGCTCCTAATGGAAAATATGTGTAAAAATCTATGAAGTAGATCAGAATAGATAAAAGCCACAGTTTCTTGAAATCAAGGATTGCCAAGACCAATAGATGTACTATATCTATAGATATATCTCGGTGAATTCGCCTTTTGGGTAGTTTCGTTTCCCAATTAAACACCCGGTATAAAATAAATTTCACCAAAAAAGATTCAAGAAATTCTGAAAATGAAATTAATAAGATTTCCTGCCACCTTTTCATTTTAAGTGTTCTACTGGATGCAATAGCTTTCTACAGTGCTGCAAGAATATACTAAAATTAATAAGAGAAGTGAAGAAGTATCTTATTTATATACAATTTGCTCCGAAGAGATGAGAAAGTAGCTGGTAGAGTTATAGAAGGAGGCAATTTTTCTCAGCGAGTGCTAGTCTTCAAAGTTACCTGCGGATCTTTTCACGAGAACGGGAAATAGATGGGCATTGCAGAAATCCTCCGAATTGCAGCACTCCATCACAAATGTGTGATCGAGGGGACTGTTCTTCACATTGCAGAGCAGAGGATTGTTAATCGGAATTGTCAGATCCTTCTCCAGGCACCTATATATTTCCGGACAATTCACCAAAAATTGTTTTCGTTAAACATGGTTTTAAATTTTACTTAAGATTTTTGCACAATTTGTTCACCCTCATTTAATTTTTTTCTTCTTTTCAGCCAGTCCAAATTAAAACGCGATGGAAACGTATACAAGAATGTTATGAAATCATCAACTTAATACAATAGGGTTTATATAGAATAATATATGATGTAAATCATCTGAAGAAATATAAGACACAGGCCATGGATCAATCAGAATCATTCGCATTCTAGATTCAAACAGGTGTTTTACACGGTTGTAAAGATACCATTGAAGCATAAGTGTGATACCCAATTCTGCAATTGGTGATGTCGAAACTTTTCAATATATTTCACAACATTGAAACCATTATTCATTTAGTGATACGAAATTCAGCAAATTCCACACAAGCCGGCTATTCACACGCCCTAGATAACCCAGGTCGCAGGCTTGGTGGGGGTTGGGATTTCCTACAAAGAATACTCAGTTGAGGAGCCGCCGACCTTAGGAATTCCGAACTCAAATGCCCTCAATTGCCACTGCTGCAGGTGCGTGTGTAGCAAGCATTAAAGCCCATCACACGCCTGGAGCAGGGCCGATCTAGTGTGGCGTCGTTCAGTCTGAGAGTAAACGGCTGACTAGGACTGTTGCCAGCTTCTACTCGTAACAAGCCAGTGACAGGGCAATCTAGGTCGTTTGAGTTGCAAGCTTGTGTATTCAAACCCACATGGAAAGCGATTTTTATTGTTTGTCTAATATGGCTACACACAGGACGACTGAGGAGCCAATCTAGAAACTCCTAGATTGTTTATACAGAAGTCATCAAACTATTTTCATATGGCTAAGATTCAATGAAAGTCGTACAAAAATTTCAAAACTCTCTTGCTTATAAATAAGATTCTCCTCAATTCTATTTGAAACATCAATCCTAGCATTAGTATGAGGAATTAGTTCATCTACTTATATCCTGCATCGAGTTGTTCAATATGAAAATGTGGAATAGGCAGTCATATTACACCTCTAATAATGAGAAAGTGTGTATAGGAGTGGGCTACCCACAATGGTATAGTAATTTTCACCATTTTAATAATCTCACTTCGTCATTCGAAACAGAACAAACACTGTAGGAAAGTATTTCTCTAACTGGATAAAGACAGAAAAAATTACAACCATATGATAATCTATCATAAGAGAGGTGTCTTCATTCACTGACGATAACCACATTTCCTGTTTATATAAATACATATATCATACGTTCTTTAAGTTACTTCATAAATTCAAAGATTTAAAGAAAAATGAAAATCTCCAAACTATCAGCGATAGCACAATAACATGTAGAGTATTGAAGAGATCATATGGCATTATGTATACTTTCCTTTGTACCACTTGGTCCAGGACCCTCTGTACATACAGGCTTTTCCGGGAGGAATGCAACAAACGAAAACAACAAGTTGGGGTCATTTAGGTATCGAAAGATTTTAATCGCCTGAGAGTATTAAGCCGATTTCTCGCGTGGATCACGGTTCAAAACTATTTCGAAACCATTTCGAAGTGAACGTCACGAGTTCGTGTATCGCTAAAATGCCACAATTCCGAAAACGGTGACGTCATCATAGAAATTTATAAGTTAGAAACACGATAAATGCACATATTTATATATTTTTTTCCTTAAAATAAATCCTATATTTTCAAATTGGATTCCAATCAGTTTATGTATGATTTAAATGTTTTCGCCTTGATTAACGAGTTGCTATTTGAAGAATATATGCAATATATTCTTATTGGTTGAATCGAGAGCAGCAATAACAATTTTAAGAATTTTAACAAGTTTCAAGAATAATCATTATCAACCACCCGGTATGCTAGTGTCAAGCAATTTTTCTGGTTTTTTCGTTTAATACATCATTTATAAAGGTGGAGAAAAATTCCTGATTTCATGTGCCGGTGGAATTCATATTAACAAAGAAAGGAAATGTTCAAAAATGTCCAACCCTCGTCCCAATTTTTTTACTCTCAGTTAGTTGGTTCTAGATTTTTTTTTATCTTTATTGAAATTTTCAATCTACTTCGCATAAGTATTAAGTAAATATTATGTGGGTTGTGGCAATGGGAAGACATTAAACATTTCAATGCTTCATTCTATACAAGTTTAGGTCAAGTCGTTTGGCCAGGTTCGTTTTAGTCTTCGAATTTCTAATGGATTTTCAGCAAGTTGATCAATGAGTTGGTTTGTGTGTCCTTCTAATGTTTGGTGGTATCTTCTCGAGCATTTTTCTAGATTTATGGAACATAGAAATTTCACTCAATATCCAAAAATTACCCAGTTCATCCCAAACCCAAAGCCTCGGCCGATTAAAATATCTAGATATGAGCTCACCTAGATGACCTCAGTTTGTGGTTTCTATTTTTCGCATTTCTCCCGTAGGGTGTGTAGAGTGAACACATGTTGTTCGCCCCCTCACGAACACATTTGAATATAGAAAACATGTTAGTATGAAGAAACTCAAAACTCTTCAAAAAGTTAGATTCTGTTGTTATTCAAAAAACCTAGGAGGCAAAAAGGACCACTCTGTTACCTGCACTATCTCTATTAAGAACTTCTTTAGAGTTGGGCAAAAAATCGTTGCAAAAATCCTTGGCACAACAGATGTCTCTAGTTTTTTTCTTGCAGAATACGGGGTACTCAGGTGGAAAAAAATTTCTTCTATCGAGGCAGCCACTCCTAATTTCATTACTGATAAATGCCAATACTTAACTACATTTTAAATTTTTCAATATCCACATTGTTATAATCGACAACCAATAGTTATCAACCGTATATTTTTCTTAATCAATGGGTACAAATTAAATATCAGAAGCTCCATTCTGATCCACGAGTGGAACTTTTGAACAAAGCATATTCACATACATGGCAGATGCCAAGTTCTGATAGATACTCATTGCAAGGCTCTTCTTGTATTGCATAAAAAATGCTCTATTATGAGAGCTCGCAAACAATTATTTCTCTACATTCGGTGATAGACTGAATACTCTTTTGATGAAATTATATCTGCTTTTAAGACTGCCGCAGCTCAACAGCTGAGTTATATGTCAACCGGTCGTTGAACGACTTTGTTTTCTTCCTTTTTTTATTCTCGTTTGTGAAGATATTTTGCCGATTTTGAGTTTAATTACAATAAAAAAATTATTACAGTACAACTTCAGTAGTTCGGACACTCGCTAGCCCGGGCACTCTAGTAATTCGGGCACTGCTATGATTCGGGCATTTTGAAAACTCGGCAAATGAATTTTCTATATTTTGAAAAAATTTCCATCTTGAAAGGCGCCCACATAATGCAAAAAATGAAGGAAGAACTGTAAAGACTTCCAGAAAGTGTAAATTCGCAGAGAACTGTCTGAAATTCCAGGAGAATAGTGTGCATCTTATTATAGATGTCGCATTTCATAGTTTTTATTTTGTTGTGGGAGATTAATGCTTTTACAGCCTTTACAATCGAGTTCCGTAATCATAAACATCTGGTTTGGTTGGGTGCGATTTTATTGCTATTTGTGAGCATAAACGAAATATTTTTAATGTTGAATTTCACATAATGGAGCAAGATATTTCTTGAATCTTTTTCTAATTTGCGCGTCAAAATTATGGAACAAATTCATTTTCTTAGTAGAAAAATATTTGGCAACAAAATCCTGAAACAGGTCAATTTTTGTTTCACTTTCCCCAAATGTTTATGCATTTTTGAAGGATTTTTGTTGCACCTTGTGCCATCCCCATCAACCCTCAAAATTTTTTTAATAGGGAAAGTTAGTAAATTCAATCCATTTTTTTCTTCATTAACTCTTTCGAGCATGGTGGTACTCGGTAAATACCACATATTTCTATACCCATCATGCATGGTGGTCAATAAAATGAACCACCTATTGAATGGTCTTTTCAAGATTTGCATGGTGGTTTATTTCATGAACCACACTTTATTCACAGACGTCATGGCATATAGTTTCTATGAACAGAGGCAAATTTTGCGTCAGTTCATTCTGGAACGGACAAGCAGTAACTTTGTTTTATTATATACCCCCTGAACTAAATTAAGGAGAAAAAGAGAAAATTTGCCAAAAAAATATGGCTGTGCTTCTAGGGTGTATTTCAATGGATATTTTATGTGCTTCAAAGAGTTAAAGGGTTCGTGGGGGTTAAAAGTTTTGCATGAACAAATGGTCGACTTTCATTCGGTAACAAATTTCATCAGGTACCATCGTCTCGAAGTAAATGATCCATGACAAAGTGCACATACTGAAAACCTCTTTATCTCTTTGAAGCACATAAAATATCCATTGAAATACACCCTAGAAGCACAGCCATATTTTTTTGGCAAATTTTCTCTTTTTTTCCTTAATTTAGTTCAGGGGGGTATATAATAAAACAAAGTTACTGCTTGTCCGTTTCAGAATGAACTGACGCGAAATTTGCCTCTCTTCATAGAAACTATATGCCATAACGTCTGTGAATAAAGCGTGGTTCATGAAATAAACCACCATGCAAATCTTGAAAAGACCATTCAATAGGTGGTTTATTTTATCGACCACCATGCATGATGGGTCTAGAAATATGTGGTATTTACCTAGTACCACCATGCTCGAAAGAGTTAAACTACCCAACTAATAAAAAAAAATTTTGTTGAAAATTTCTGCACGCCTGTAAAGAAGATACAAATACCTTGCCAAAAAAGTACCACATGACCCACTTTCCCTATTCAAAAAATTTAAGGGGTTGATGGGGATGGCACAGGGTGCAACAAAAACCCTTCAAAAATGCATAAAAATTTGGTAAAAGTCTAACAAAAATTGACCTGTTTCAAGATTTTGTTGCCAAATATTTTTCTTTTGAAAAAATGAATTTGTTCCATAATTTTGATGCGCACTGTATACAGGCTGTCCCAGAAGTCGCGCACCCAATTGATGGTATTGAAAGAGAAAAATATTCTAAGCCCAAAAATCCATGTTTGAAATTTTTTGATAACGTAGTTTCTTAGTAATTAATTAATGAAAGTGACCGATCAGGAGCGCGCTACAGAACAGTAGGCAGTGAGGGACGCGACGAGAGTGAAACGCCACTCGCCCAGGGCCTCTATTCTTGAAAACCAGGGAGTAGAACAGTCGAGACAACGGTAACGTGGCCCTACTGATAATCTATAAGCTACGTCACCGTTCTCTCGACTGTTCTACTCCCTGGTTTTCAAGAATAGAGGCCCTGAACTGCTGCTTATTCTACTGCAGCGCGCTTCTGGTTGGTCACTTCAATTAATTGATTACTTATTAACTACTTTATCAAAAAACTTTAAACATGGATTTTTGGGCTTAGAATATTTTTCACTTTCGTTCCCCTCAATGGGGTGCGCGACTCCTGGAACACCTGTATATTGAGAATATTCCAAAATTTTATGAAAAGAATAACTCGATTTCATAATATCTGTTTCTATCTGATTGTTTTCGTCAGCTTCCTTTCATTTATATTTTTCGAAATATGATCTGATCGGTTTATTCTTCGACCATTTTCGATTAAGTATATGCAGATCGGATTATTGATTATTCGCTTTTAATTGTATTATTTGAGCGAAACAATACAATCGCCATCGAATACTCAATAATCTAATCACCAAAGTATTTCTCAAAAGCAATTTAAATTTCACGGAGGTGATTTCACGACACAGTGGCACGCCCCGTGAAAACTCAGCATACTCGTAAAAGTGCCGAAATCTTGATCAGGACTGTCGATCTGCGGATGATGATGACTATCTTCTATCTTGAAACTTTTTTGAAATTTCAAACTTAACGATCTGAACTGTCAAGCTTCAGGCCAGGTCGGTCGATTTTATCGTAAGGTGAGATGACATTCCTTGAACAACAGTTCGCCACCCCCATAAAGTTAGCAGAGCCACTTGAGAAGAAATGAATTAAACCTATTACAATAATTGCTCATAATTTGTCGTGAAAAAAAAAACTAACTGCATTAATTGACGAGAACTTATGGTGAAAGAACACTTTGTGGTGCACTCAGGCGCTTGCTAACTTAATACAGGGTACCCCATAATAGGCAACCCATTTTAATATTTGAAATCATTTTTATCATACTAAATTACAGCGAACTCTTTGGGATTTATGATAACGTAAAAATATTTGGCTAAATTCTAAGTTATGAAAATCACGTCTTCTAAATGACCTCCAAAAACTTATACACATTTTTCAATTTTAAATAAAAAGAGGTTCATGAGACGGCGTAGCAAACCTTCGTCTATCCCTTCAACTTCTTCACGAATTTTGACTTTGTGTTCCCCGATTGTACCTGGACGACTCGCAAACACTTCGAGTTTTAAAATTTCTCACAGGAAAAAATCGGGTGTCGTTAAGTCGAGGGACCTCGAAGGCCAAGGCAAATATCCGAATCGAGAAATGGGTCGGCCATTAAACATTTCTCGCAGAACCCTTATTGAGTTTCTGGCGGTATAAGCTGTTGCCTCTTCTTGTTGGAATAGTAAGTAGGGAACCCTACACCTTCCACCTTTATGGTGAGAGGAACTCCTCCCTTTCGGCTCGCGGCATGCTTGTCGGTGTGCCTTCGGGTCTGAGTCTCTTTGGTATTACATAAATGCGGTATGAACAATGAAGGCCTACGTTCGGCCGATCAAGGGCGCCGCTAGGAAAGAAGAAGGAGGCATTTTTTAGTAATCTTCGTCTATCTAATTCTTGAATGGGGCATGTCTCTAGCATGTTTAAGTAGCGCTCGGATGTTACTGTTAAAGCGCGGTTATTTTCATCCTCAAAAAAAAAAAAGGACCGATAATACCAAAAGGTCCTACTCCACAATACACAACAAATTTTGGATTATGGAGGTTCTGTGTGAAGATTTCACGAGGATTTTTATTGATCAGTATCTATAATTCTGTTTATTAACCATGTCGTTCAAATAAAAATTAGCTTCGTAGCTCATTAGGAGACTGTGAATTGCTCCTTGATGAAAATCCAAAAATTCCTGACAAAATGCTAACCTTGCTTCTTGATTGCTAAGGTGCTGTGCCATTTGTTATTTATAGGGATTTGAAGAATTCGATCAAAGCTCTCATTTGATATTCCTAGAATAAGCCTTTGTCTTTCAGCAGTCCTTTCAGAACTTCTCGTAAACGAAATTTTAACTAGTTCAATATCCTCTGGTGTACGAATTGTTCTTCGACGTCCAGGCTTCTTCAAATTTTGTGCAGAACCATTTCCACGCCAATAACGAACCCATAACATAACAGTTTCACAATTGGGCGCGTGACCCATCTTGTTGATATTGAACTGACGGCGGATTGCAAGCCTAACTACTTATATCGAATTGCTCCTTATGTAAGTTTCTACACAAAACACACGTTGTTGGACTGAGTATTCCATGAAAGTTCAAACGGATGTTGAAAAAATGTCTCAAAGCAAAAAAATGTAATAATTTATTGCGATATATTAATATACAAATTTAAATAATTATTGCTGAAAACTAACAAATTTCTTGTAGAAAATGACGTTCCACGAAATTATTAATTTGAAACATGGATGCATAGAAACCCTGGTGTAACGACTCCTAACTAAAAATCATGACCAAAAATTCAATATCAAAAGTCAAACCACTCAAAACGGCACACCGCAATATTTCACTGTTGTGGAGCTATTGCGACAATGGAAAATAGCGCGACCTTTTTCGGGAGAAATGTAAAGTAGGACCCCATCACAGATTTTCGATCGACAAGAAAGTCTCAGACAAAATCTAACCCTAGGTATTGTAAGCATCCATTTTAAAACTTATTTATGACAGGCAAGGTATAAAGTTAGCAGAGCCACTTTCTCGATAGAGATCGATTATCATCACAATAAATAATTGTCGAAGTCCATATGAAGTAAAAAACACAAAAAAATCCATTCGTTATAGCTCTACTACTTATAACGTTAGCGGGGCCACTTTCTCAATAGAGATCATCATCACAATTGCTATGAATAATTGTCGAGTAATTCTCGAAAATATAATATACATATACTAGACAATTATTCATAACCATTGTGATGAAATTCGAATTTGATTGTTGAATCCGGCAGTGAAAATCTGCAACATGTTATTCGAAAACTAGAAATGTTGAGGACGAAATGTGCAGAAAAAGTGCTTGAAGGAATGGACTTATTATGTGTTCTTACTTTATATGAACATCGACAATTACTCTAACCATTATGATGATCAGGATAATAGAAGAAACACATTTTTTCATAAAATCATTCTATTGGCTATCGATTTCGGCTATACACCATCATCGGGCCAGCTGAAAATTACATAAAATTAACACTTCCATCTCAAAATATGATATTCAATTATATTAATTACATTGCTAATTCCTAAATTTAAAATGAAAATTGTTAATTTAATGTAATTTTCAGTTGGTTTGATGATGGCTTAAGGCGGAAATCGAAAGCCAATAGAATAATTTGATGAAAAAGTGTTTTCTTCCATTATACTGATTAACGCTCACACACTTATGGAAGAATATATAATAAAAAAAATAAGATTATGATCGGGAAGTGGCCCTTCTAACTTAATATCAAGTTAGCAAAGCGACAAAGTTTTCTTTCACAACAAATTCTCGACCATTAATGCAGTTGATTGCATTGGTTTTTCAGCAAGGGGCTCCGAAACTTTTATGTCAGTTCACCGATTCCTGAGTTGGCAAAATTAATTTATGCCACGTCCGATTGTTAGGTTTCCATTTATCAATCGATGGAATTCCCAGTGGGCCTTCCTGTTTATGGTACTATTATAATAGCAGTATGGATTTGTTATTATTATGTTGTACTCTCCACGAATAGTTTATAGAAAATTTTATAACAATTTAATGTTGAAAAGTATATTTGTATTCGGATATAGGGGCTATTTGAGATAAAAGAAAAAAGAGTACGCAATTGTAATAATTGACTGCCACCCAAATAGCCCCTATATCCGAATAGACCAGATCAGTCGACTAAATACCTATATAGTATATTTGTATACATACTCAATGCATCTAAGTATTCAGTATTGAAGAGCTTCTATTATTTTGGACTGGCTCGAAAAATATCTATTGATTTTCAAACATTACTTCAGAATGTCCTTTTTATTTGAAATTTTAATAAAACGAGGTTTTAAATTGACCACAATATTTTCAAGAGAACTTGTGTAATTCTGAATTCACCAAGTGCATCAAGTCGAGAAATAAACTGCTCCGCATGAGTTAGGGATATTGACTTAAATTGCAAAAAAAATAAAGTTAAAATAAAAATTTTATGATGAAAATTTATATTAATATGATTCCAAGTTGTAAATTGGTTAAGAAAAATCGAGTAAAATAACGAAATTTTATTCCCAGAGAATTCAAGCATTTTAAGACTATCAATACAATGTATGGCCTCCACGGACATCAATAACAGCTTGACATGTTGCATACTACACACGAGGTTGTTCAACATTCCTTGAGGAATTAGGTTCCATTAACGGGGCAGAAGCTCTCTCAGATCAGGATTCTGGGGTAGGTTGATGATTATCTAATCTTTTTTGGAGCATAATTATCCCATGCATGTTCTATGCAATTCAAATCTGGTGAGTGCGGAGGTATTGGTGAATGTGGAATACCAAGCTCCTCGCGCGCATTCTCGCGCGGTCTAGCGCTATCGTCTAGAAATTGAAAAGTTTCACCAATAGCAGCGTGAAAATTTGGCACAACATTGTCAATGACATGCTCCCTATAGTGTAAGGGCTCTCACAGACACAGCGGTTTTCGCCGAGTCGACGGCTGAGTTTGCTTCTGTGGGACGAGTCGGCTTGGGCAGCGGTGTGTGGTTTCATAGCGCAAAAGCACAGGCCAATTCCGCCGACTCGGCGATTTTCTCGGCCGCCGACTCGGCGAAAACCGCTGTGTCTGTGAGAGCCCTAAGGCGGTCATATTCCCAGGACAAATGTGTAGATCTGTTCGCCCGTTGAAACATATCCCGGCCCATACCATAACACTACCCCCTCATAATGGATGGACTTCTTGGACATAGCTACGATTACGGGGTATGCGTGGGATTGTCCATACCCTTATTCATCGAGAATCTGAAAATCGTCCATATCTGGATTCATCAGTGAAAAGGACACTACGCCATTGATCGTTCCAATTGATATGTTGCCTTGCCCATTTCAGTCTTTGACGCTTATGGTCACGTGTTAATGGAACTCCTCTTAATGGACGTCTAGAACCTAAATTCACCTCTCTCAAACGTCGTCTGATAGTTTCGATGGAAACTTGGACCCCATCTGCATTTTGAACAGTATTCCGTTGCATACTACACGTAGATATAGGCTTTCTTCTCGCCCAAACGGTGATGAAACGATCCTGGACAGGTGTTGTTTTTCGTGGCCCACCAAGCCTTGGTCTTTCCAACACGGAACCTGTCTCCCTGAACCTATTCCAAAGTCGAGATGTCACACTTTGGCTGACTTGGAGCCTTTCCGCTACAACAACCTGAGTTAGGCCATCCTGTAGCATTCCGATAGCCCTATAAGCCTCAGCGTTTGTTAATTTACGTCTTGGCATTTTCAGGAAACTCGTTTCAAATCGAAGCCGATGATAAACTGACTTAATTTCGAAATAAGAACATTCATGAAGCATATGCAAAGAACCAAACCTCAGAAAAAAGGCGACCAGATTGACGAAATATCACATACTGATTTTTATTGGATCGATTCAAGTTGTTATTGAGTTATAAATGATTTTACAGCGATTTTCTCGAAGATTACATACTTTTAAAAACGATTGAATACGATATCCCTAACTCTTTTGGAACAGTATATATCTAAACTTTGAATAAGAGATACATGGTATGGGTATGTTCCATAACCCACTGGAAGATCATCTAGGCGATTGGATATTACCCCAATATAAATGGTCATTTCTACGTCGTTTCCGATGTACAGTTTATTCAATAATAGTCTCTATTTCAACACTCCATAAAACTGTTAGAATCTGATCCATTCAGATTGGACATTATTATATTTTCAATTCAACAACACTACGGTTCATACCCAAATAACAAGCGTTTTGGCGATTCCACAGACGTAAATGTTTCTCTTTTCAAATTCAGCAAGATAAAAATAAATGAAAATGGAACATGAACGGTGGTTTTCACATAGCCTATTCATTGGTGATCGGTGATCAGTGGCTCGATTCTCTGATTTTTGAACTGTCAAATCGAGTTGATTCTAAATCAACCTCCGATCACCGGTGATTACGCTTTGTGAAACCCTTCGAAAGACAGGAAATTGGGAATAAATCAATTAGTGGAGTTAATCTCGAAAAGAAATTGCAAAATCGATTATTCCATTCTCATATCGGTACAATATTTTCTTTAATACCATCGTGTTTGAATATTTCGACATTGACAGAAAATGGAAAAATCAAACAGTTTATAGCACCGTTTCAAGGAAACACCGTTTCCTTGACCTTTCACTTTTAATATTTTAATAAAAAATCTTTAGATTGAAGTAATATGGCGAAACATAATGATTGCACGAATTATGAAAGACCCTGAAAGTTTAAGTTAGATAGACTTATATTGATGTCGTTGCATGCAGACCAATTTTCGAGACAAACTCAATGGTGAAAGCTGCATATCGATATCTTTCAAAGCTTCAGAGTTGAAGGCTCTAACTTTTTTCTTGTCTAAATTTGTTTATTTTTGTGTAAACATGTCTGAAGAACTTTTCTCCGTAGAATTGAATGGTGTCGGTATTTTCTCTTAGAACCTTAACGATTAATGATTATAGAAAAATATTTTTCTCAAATGGACCACCTATATATTTTCACATATTTCAGTAGAGCTTGGAATCACCATTTCCAAAATATACTGCTCCATAAGAGTTAGGGATATCGTATTTAATATTTTTTAAACTATGTAATCGCTGTAAAATAATTTAAAACTCAATAACAACTTGAATCGATCCAATAAAAAAATCAGTATGAGAAATTTCGTCAATCTGGTCGTCTTTTTTCTGAAGTTTGGTTCTTTGCGTATGCTTCATGAATGTTATCATTTTGAAATTAAGTCAGTTTATCAACGGCTTCGATTTGAAACGAGTTTTCTGAAAATGCCTAGACGTAAATTAACAAACGCTGAGGCTAATAGGGCTATCGGAATGCTACAGGGTGTCCTAACTCAGGTTGTTGTAGCAGAAATGCTCCGAGTCAGCCAAAGTGTGATATCTCGACTTTGGAATAGGTTCAGAGAGACAGGTCCCGTGTTGGAAAGACCAAGGCTTGGTGGGCGACGAAAGACAACACCTGCTCAGGATCGTTTCACCACCGTTTCGGGAGAAGTAACCCTACATCTAGGTGTAGAATGCAATACAGATGGGATCCAAGTTTCTCCATCGAAAACATCAGACGACTTTTGAGAGAGGTGAATCTAGGTTCTAGAGTTTCATTAACACGTGACCATAAGCGTCGAAGACTGGAATGGGCAAGGCAACATATGAATTGTGTCCTTTTCACTGATGAATCCAGATATGGACGATTTTCAGATTCTCGAAGAATAAGGGTATGGACAATCCCACGCATACCCCGTAATCGTCGCTATGTCCAAGAGGTCCATCCATTCCGAGAGGGTAGTGTTATGGTATGGGCCGGGATATGTTTCAACGGGCGCACAGATCTACACATTTGTCCTGGGAATATGACCGCCTTACACTATAGGGAGCATGTCATTGACAATGTTGTGCCAAATTTTCCACGTTGCTATTGGTGAAACTTTTCAATTTCTAGAGGATAACGCTAGACCGCACCGTGCAGCCATAGTTAAGAATGCACGCGAGGAGCTTGGTATTCCACATTTACCAATACCTCCGCACTCACCAGATTTGAATTGCATAGAACATGCATGGGATATGCTCCAAAGAAGATAAGATAATCATCAACCTACCCCAGAATCCTGATCTGAGAGAGCTTCTGCCCCGTTTATGGAACCAAATTCCTCAAGAAATGTTCAACAACCTTGTGTGTAGTATGCAAAGAAGATGTCAAGCTGTTATTGATGCCAGTGGAGGCCATACATTGTATGGATAGTCTTAAAATGCTTGAATTCTCTGGGAATGAAATTTCGTTATTTTACTCGATTTTTCTTAACCACCCTGTATACGCTGAAGACCCTAACTCATGTGGAGTATGATATAAACTGCTTTATATCATACTTGATATTTTGCGCTCAGTTGAATCATTGAGTTTAAATATACATGTACATATATCTAAACTCGATGGTTGAATTCAGCAACCTATTCTCTGTCTGAATAAAAACTTGACATTTGATATCAAACTTCAGTAAAACTACGTGTTTTGTTTTTCACTATATCATTCAAAACGTGCTCAAGATTTCTATGTTTCAAATATGACTTCAACAAAATATCAAGTTTAATATATTTTTGGAATGTCAAAACTGTTCTGAAATGAATAACATTGTGTCTCACCATAAACTGGACAAAAATATATAGCCTTGTAGATAACACCGAGAAAGAAATTTTTGCATTATCACATATACCCTGTTTTCGACGCATAAGTTTGATACAGGGTGTTTAATGTCAACTTTGAGCAATATTCTGTGAACTGTGGTATGTTTTTTTTTAATCTTTGGCATCGACTGCTAGGGCCATATGCGGTTGGTTCAATACACTATAGCAACATCCACAATACCCTGTCTGACATTATATATAAATATGTGCTATATAAAACAAACAAACTATTTCAATAAACAAACGCAAAAATATATAATGAATAAATATGACTGGATTTACATGAAATGAACAACAACGAATAATTAATTAGTAGATAATATACAAATATATAGAAAATAAATAATGAATAAATATGACTAGATTTGCATGATAAAATACAGTAACAAATAAATAAATATGAAATGAACATGATAAGACTTTCATAAAATGAAAAACAACAATTGACATCAGTTTGATATAGGTGAGTTATATTGTTGTTAATTTATTTTTTTTTTTTTTTAAGAAATTTCTGAATTTTTTTTTCAGATTCAGTCTCATATTTCAAAATTTCTCCAATGCTGCCTCTGATGCATAATGCATCTCGAATTTCATTATATATGGGACATCCCACTAGAACGTGTTCTACGGTAAGTAAACTATCACATTGTGAACATCTTGGTGGATTCATTCCTCGGAGCATATATTGATTCGGAAATAAAAGTAGTGAACATGATCACTACGGCAGCGTTAAACGAGTGGATGAAAATTGTCTAGTAGACCAATAAAATAATCAAAACCCTCGGCGCGATACGACAACGAATAAATGGCTGACCTCACTCAATGGCATAGGAACTGCATCGAGACCCGAGAGAGTTCAAATCTCCCCCTCTCCAGACTCCTATGCTATTGAGTGAGATCAGGCATTTATTCGTTGTCGTATCGCTTCGAGGGTTTTGATTATTTTATTGGTCCACAATATTCATCCACGTTTCCAACTACAGTTTCCATATCTGTATAAGGATGTATAGTTTGTATTAGGGATGGGAAGTATTCAGAATACCAGGTATCGATACTACGTATCGGCGCACAAGTACGTATACCTGGTATTTGGAAATACTTGCAAAACAAGTATTGAAATACTTGTATCGCTCGGAAGCGTATCGGGACCGGGTGCCGGCACTTGTTTTCGTACTACGTATTTGCGTACGCTAGCTACAGAAAATACGCTAGCGACTATTTTCTGTAGCAGGAAATATATTGACAGATAGGAGGTCACGATTATGAAGCCGAAAACTGCAACAACTTTTATTTCTGCAACAAAATAAGCAATAAATATTTCTTTTCGAGTGAGCTGATTTTATTTCACTACCACACATTATTTACTTGAACCTATCACTTAATACCTTAATTGTTCAAACCAATGTCGAATCTGAAAAAGTCACGCTATCGTGAGAATAATTGTTAATTAAAAAAAAGTTTTTGCAAGTATTATTCAATCTAGAAAGTGAAATTAATTATCCTAAAAAATCGATAAACATTTATTTCAACTTCCTTCGGATATAAAAATAGTCATACGAACAACGCATAAAGTAAATACGTAAACACAGTAAACACTAAACAGTATTTCTACGTACTCGAACCCTGCTACTTCAATCTCAACCAACCCGTATTTAAGCCACGCCCAATACTTGCAAGTATTTCAATACCTGGTATTAGTACCTGGTATTTCTCGATACTCATACTTGTCATCCCTGGTATTGGAATTAACAAGTATTTCCCATCCCTAGTTTGTATGACCTATTCTTTATCTAGTGAGTGCAACATTTTCTCGTCTGCTCATCTTTAAAGTTTTCTGCTGTTTCACAACTGATTTTTTTATTTCTTTCAGTTTCGCAGTACTTAGGTCCACTTTGTCTGCCATTCTCTGATGAAAATAGATCTATAATATTTTTGCATATCACTATAATCTATTCAGATATACAATATACAAGTGTGGTTCTTCGATACATGCTGCTTTTGCGGCTTTGTCAACAATCTCATTTCCTCTTACTACGCAGTGTGCTAGAGTCCATATAAATCTGATTTTCTTATTATTTTTGTTCAACCATGCAATGCTTGCTTGAATTTGGTTTGTCAGAGGATCTGCATTGAAAGGATTCTTAATATCTTCCAGAGTGGTATGTTATGCGTGATATCTGAATTAACGGTTTCGGGTCACAATTCAATTGTGGTGTAAAAAAAATTCAAAATGGCGGAAAACCTGCAAAGTTGGAATTTTTTCCTCGGTTGGCAATTTAGAAAGCATTATCTCAACATACTCGATTTTCTAAGATTATCCGTGAGAAAAATTTTCTAAAATTCGAACTCAACTTTTTTTTTACATGTCTTCAGTGAAAAATAAATTTCACCCAAAATTTTTGAATGGTTGAATTATCTTTCATTCTGAATACGGGGGTAAAAACAAAATAAAAAAATATCAATTGGTTTTCTCTTTGTAGCCTTCCAAAGATTACTCTCGGAGTGCTTTCATAATCTTTATTTGAAAAACTGGATGCCGTTCGAAGGCCAAAATGGTGCTAATGGGCTGCCAGAATGGCCCAGATAGAAGTATGAATTTATAGAACAAAAAAATTTCTTCAAAAAACTTTGGTTGGGATCGAACTCTCGACGAGTATGAATTGGATTTTTACCAATCCTATAAATCTCCGTTACCAAAGCAACGTTAGTAAATCGAAAAAGGAGAGTTCGATTCTCACCAAGAAAAAAAAAATTTCTGTTTATATATTCATATTTTTATCCGGGTCATTCTGGCAGCCCATCAGCACAATTTTGGTCTTCGTACGGCCTCCAGTTTTTCAAATAAAAATTATTAAAGTACTCCGAGCGTAATCTTTCGAAGGCTACAAAATGAATACCAATTGATATTTTTTATTCTGTTTTCACCCCAGTATTCGACTGAAAGATAGTTCAACCATGAAAAATTCCAAAAATTTAGGGCGAAATTTATTTTTCACTGAAGACGTGTAAAAAAAGTTGAGTTCGAATTTTGAAAGATTTTTTCGAGGGAAAATCTAAGAAAATCGAGTACGTTGAGATAATACTTTCCAAATTGGCAACCGAGAAAAAAAAAATTCCAACTTTGCAGGTTTTCCGCCATTCTAATTTTTTTTTCAAAATCCTGCACCACAATGGAATTGAGCCCCAAAAGATGTGACCAGGAACCACAGGTCCACAGTTCACAGAATATCACTCAAAGTTGACATCAAACACACTGTATCTTGCTTATGCGTCGGAAACGGGGTGTATGTCATAAGGCAAAAATGACTTTCTCTACTCGGCTATAAATGTTTGTCCAGTTTATGGTGAAAAACCCTGTATATGGGTATCCCATTTGAAAAAAATTTCACAATTGATTATCGATATATGTATGTATTTCTGGGGGAATTTACTGACACGACTGAATTCTACGTAGTGCTTCAAAAATATTTCAACAGAAACTGAAAATTTTCGACAGATAAAGTTGCCGCAAATTTTCGAAAATACACATTGGCAGAAAAACACCCTGAACTCTGAAACGCGAATAAATATCGATAAGTGGATTTCAACATCATCAGGCACAGACATCCGTTTTCGTCTATCTAAAAAATGTCTTATTTGGCCCAAACTTACATCGAAAACGAACCAATTCGGCTATAATAGTTGTAATAATGTTTCAATTGAAAACCCAGAAAGAATATTTTCCGGCATGTAGAACTTCACAAGTTATAGTACATAATTTGATATATGCATACAAAAACAACCTTCTGAAGGAACTTTTCATTGCGACAAAGAAATCAATATCAAAATCAATAAACTACATTGAAAATAGTGTAGGTGCTTTAATTTCTACATGAATCAATTGTGTTGACGGTTCAAGAATAAGAATAATGAATACATAATCTTAATTACTGATTCGACTTAGGATTACGCAACATTGTGATAACATTGAAGATGTTCAAGATATGGAATGTTTATTTGAGTTGTTTTGAATCCACATTTAGTAATTGAATAACAGCAGCTTACATCACAATCGAAGACGAATGTTTCAACATATGATTCCTTATCTACAGCTTTTCAGATTGCCCGATTTCAAATCGGCACATATACGGGTCAATGAAACGAGAATAAAATTCGGTGTTTTTGTAGGTAATCACCGGTGATCGGAGATCAACGGCTTGATTCTCTGATTATTGAACTGTCCAATCGAGTTGATTCTAGATCAACCTCCGATCACCGCTGATTACACCGTTAGAGTTGCATAAAAAATTAACAATTGGTTCACAAAGCTTTTTCTTGCTTCAAATATCGTTATTAGTTGACTCGAAATTATGAACACGGCATTTTTTTTGAGTTCACAATATCGCGCGTCTATGGAATTATTATTATTGCTGAGAATCACCCTACGTACGACGGGAATAATTCTGTGTTTGACAATTGATTTCAATTTATTTCTTGTGATAAGTTAAGTCAATTTTCGTAGAAGAAATACATATTTCCCTTTTTCTACTAAGTCTGCATTATTGATAGATTACAACACCGGGTAGGCGTTATAATTCCCCACAATTATTATATGATGTGGTCGATTGGCTATAGCCGAACTTTTTAGAACTGCGGCCAGAATGATCTTTTGTTCTAATACCCTACTGAACATGTATTCGGCGGTTTCTTTCTTCAATTTGCATGTCAGCAAATTTCTTCAGTCGACTCGCCCATTCTAAACAAGAGGTACCTAAACTGATAGTGCCCTGTCAGCAGTCCCGCAATACACCGAAGCTCTACCCGCTTTAAGTGGATAAGCTGCCTTGTTTAAGGCGGCGAGAATTCTACAAATCTATTCGCTTGTCCTGGAGATTTTCTCCTGAGGAGTGTCATGCTGTGCATCTTTTATTGCTGTAACGCTGCCATAAAGTGGTCCTTTCAAAGGCCACAAAAAGGTTTCGGTCCAAACTGTTTGACCTTTGATGAAAATCTCAAATAATGCGAAATTCGAAAATGTGATAATTTATTGATAGCTACTTCTTGTAACCAGAGGTGACAAAAACATGAAAATATTTTAGGTTTTCTCAGCACCCTGGATAACACTGAAAAAAGTTTCATTAAAATATATCAAGTAGTTCTCCATATAATTTTGGGTGAGGTTAAGAATTTCTTTTCTTATCTCAATCAACAGGTATATCGGGAATAAAAGTCAAAAATTATCAGTTAAATTTTCTTTATTGCAATTTTCCTAGTTTTCTGCAAATCGCTTTGCCTTCGTCAGGGAACTAGTTAACAACCAATTAAGAACTTATAAGAGAAAATAGTTGACAATCGCGTCCCTGGAACAATGGAGAAGAGAAGAAATCTGACAAACAAATGAGTTATGCAGAAAAAAGAAAATCTCGATTTTCTGTTTTTTTAAGATATCTCGATAACCATAAGGCCGGCCACTCACGTACAGTCTAACTGTCTAACTGATCGCAGTTGAAACTGTCAGTCTAAACTGAGGACTGAGATGTGCACACATGAGCAGTTCAATCCTTCAGTTTGTTCCACATGGATTCGAGCAGGTCCGACGATTTGGCCGTCCTCGATTTGATTTTTGCAATTTTACCAAGAATAAAAAAGAGAAAACGTAAACAGTGGTGCAAGAAGTGGCTACAAAAACGCAATTTATCTTCCCACATAAACTTATTGAGAGAGTTGGAGGAAGAACCATTGGATTTTCTCAATTATTTGCGCATGACTCAACCGGTGTACCAAAAATTGCTATCGTTGGTTTCCCCATTGATTGTGAAAAAAGATACAGTCATGAAAACTGCAATATCTCCACATGAAAGGTTGACTGCTACCCTGAGATTTTTAGCCACAGGACGTTCGTACGAGTGCCTAAAATTTTCTACAAGAATATCTCCTCAAGTCGAGTTAAACTTGGTTTCTTCTGTAATTATTGCGCGACATCGTGATATGCTCCCTCCCTCGACTTACACTGAACTGAGAACTGCACAGTCCGAACCCCCACACCACACGGTCATTTCAGGTAGTCCTTTCAGTTTAAAATATGAAGAAATTCATTTCTCAAAGTTATGGTCAATTCACAATGAACGTAAAACGTAACAAAGACGTAAAGAGCACCTAAACATAATCCGTCCATAAACGACATAAACTTAATGGAATATGTAATGGAATCCTTTATTTTCTTCATATTTTGGGCGGTGCACGCCTTGCACGCCACCTTACAGCGGGCCTGGGCCCGTATTCTTGACAAATGATCTTACGTTTTCTGTGGATTACGTCCACGTTACGTTCATTGTGAATCGACCATTAGCCTGCACAGTTGGCAAAATCGCGTTAAACTGAGACTGAAATGCCCACTCACGTACAGTTACAGTTTAGACTGACAGTTTCAACTGCGCTCAGTTTAACTGACAGTTAGACTGTACGTGAGTGGCCGGCCTAAGAGATATTTTGGATCTGTTAAGGCCAACATAGTCACCCTTAAATAACGCAACTTCTTTCTAATTCAAGCCAACGCTTTTCGATTTCCATGTAGTGCCTCTCTAAATGGTTCTAACCCTGTATTGTCAGTATTGTAAGCATTGGTCAGAACAGTGGTTATGTATTTAGACAACATATTATTAGGTGCATTTATACAAGATATGCTAGGTCTCATAGCTATCGTAGACTTGTGAATTTTGGGCAGAGGGTAAATTTTAGGATATACAGGTTGGGAGAAAGTATGGAACCGAGTGAATATCTTTTGAACAAAAAGGACAATATTTATGAGTTTTTGCAGGTAAGTGCAATGGCGGAAAATGCATCTGATGTACAATTTTTTTGTTTGTAATATAGTTCCGGTTGAACCGGAAATAACCTCAACTTTTTTAATTCATATGTACTGTAAGACTGTACAACTGTAAGAAGAATCAAGGTGTGTGGACACAACCGACGTGTTCCATCGAATTATCATTGTTTTGAGAGATATAGTTAGTGGATTCCGAAGTTTGGAAGTTAGATGTCCCTAAAAAGGGTCTAGTTGGATACAACTTAACCTGACATCGGACGAAATGTATAGCAGCCTGCCTATATGCACTCATAAACCTTTGTAACCTTTGTTTTTTTGTTTCTCACAGACACAGACTGAAACTCAAGAGGGATTATGATATTTCTTGTTATTGTATTTAATGGCTACTCAAACTTGATTGATAAATCGAATGTATGTTTGATATCAGAAATAATATGGTTTACGATATTCAAGCAACATTGAAGGAGTTTCAACAAAAATGATCATCTACAACCCTATCAAACCAAGTTGGGGTTTGAGTTACAATTTAATGATTAACCATATGTAATAAAAAATCACATTAAGTGTGCTTACCAAAGTCACACAGGACGCAACATTTGTTGCTCATAATAAAACCAGGAAATCAAACAGGAGCTTAGACACAGAAGACAAAGCATTTGGGTCATTGATGTGTAAGCTCCTGATCTTTGCCCTGATTTCATCATGAGCAACAAATGTTTGCAACAGATGTTGTGATACATGTTACTTCAGTGTGTAAGCCGCCTTATAATCACTTGGTACATACAAGTTGAACATTCAAATTCAAAGTGCCACCTGTTTTGCCTTTTCGACTGATTGTTCTTTATCTTTAATTTTCTTTTCTGAACAAATTTGTTCAGAATAAATTCTGTATCAGCTTTTCCTAAAGTTGACTCTGACAGCTTGTCAAGTGTGGTCAAAAAATTTATTATTTATTTAAGATTATTTCCCATTATTGAAATTGCGAGAAAGCTGATTGTCTCTCCAGTCTCCAGACACAAAATTCAACTCAAATAAACATCTTTCCCTTCAAAATAAATGTAGAACATAATCCACACCTATGCTTTCAATTCAGCTAATTTCCAATGTAGTTTTTAAACATAATCAAGAAAACATACCTGTATTGATGTTCTATTCCTCCTGTTTTAGTTTCAAATGTGGTGGTGAAACAATATCCATCAGTTTCACATATGAAATTTTTATCTGGGCAGATATCACACTTACATTTCAAACAAAAAACTCCTAAAACAGATAACTGATATTGTTAAATCTCTTCATGATAACCAGTTGATCTAAACATTTAGGCCAGGTTTCACCAACATTTTTAATCTGGTTTAATGCAGTAAACGATAGTTTTCTGTGGTTTTCAAGTCAAAATCAATCCAGATTCAAATTTTTTGTGAAACCCGGCCTGAGAGAAGTACTGTCTCAACCAAGCAATAGTGAGGTCAATCAATGAAGTACATATATGATTGTTAATCACCAACTTCTCAAATGGTTTATAATTTTTTCCACCCCAAAAGTTGTTTTCAATCGATTGTGTGCAATGAATTTAATTCAGAATGTTTGAATTTTGTATAAAATAGAGCTTTACTTTTGGTGGCCAACGATTTCATTTGTATGTTTTTCCAACATTTGAAACAATTGACCAGAAAAGCAAATGCTGCTTGTGTCTTACTCCTGCAGATGAAGTCAAAAGTGTGTTTTCAAACTGACTTCAAAAGTTTGAAAGAGCAATAAATTTCACTGCAATTCCTGACGTATAAATGCTGTCATGATTACAATAGGGGGTGCTTGTAAATCTTAGGTCCTTCAATATATGGAAGGATTAAAAAAATGCAGTCCATTAGTGGAAACTTTTACAAAATACCAACAGATACATGAATAGTACATTACGCAGTTTCAAAATGGTAAATACTTTGGAAAACCTTTCGAAAAAACACATTTGTTTCAGTTTAACTCAAAAATTGCAAAATGTTTATCGTAGAAATTTGAGATTTAAATTTAAATTTTCGATAATTAATTTTTTAGACCAACTAAATCAAAGCCATGGATGGAAATTGTTGACATTCCATGAACTTGGGCCACTTCTTGAAGTGGTTCATTGAATGAAACAACACTTTGTTATGAAAATGTAACCCATATAATCCAAGAAGTGCTCACCATTATAATGTTGAGATAACCACAAAATACATAAATATAAGAAGAATGTATCTCGCATTCTGGTTCCTTTCAACAGACACATTAAAAATGGAAATATCACTTAAAATCTAAGTGTTATTGACACGAATTTGCATAATTCCTTTAGATTCCATCAAAAACACTGCCATTAGGACACTGTTGATAATCGTGCATGCCACTTCACACGCATGTTTGATCCCACGAATGTTGTCCTTAGTTCCACTTATTTTCGCTCACATCAAGAAAATAAAAAGTGTTGTTCAAAATAATCCTTTCAAAAATTTATTAGTAAAAATATCAGCCATGTCAGTTTTGACTTTTGCTGTTTAGTATTGTTTCAGTATTTCGATTATGGTATTATAGTTCACCGATAGGTGGCCAAAAATGGGGCGGGAAATTCAAAATCATCAACCATTGGCATTGTTACCTCGCCGCTGGTTCTGATATTATGAGCAGGAGGTGCATAACAATCCGTTTCGCCCAATTTGTACAAAATACGGCCGCAGAAAAGGTCTAAATAATCTAAATTTTCTCAAGAATTCGCAAAGATCACAGAGTTGCACCTCTTTTTCACCGACATAAAATTCTATACTTATTTATAATTCTATGCTTTAACCTCACTTTTTATTATATGTTCTGTGCATCTTAATGAAACGTCATAACATGTCAAAGAGCGCGTTCGGCATCTGACTGGTCGGATTGATCTGAACCGTTCGTTTATTACATCCAGATTGAGGGGAGTACACATCTGGACCGTTCGGCAAGAAAATCTGATCAATCGGATGTATATAGATCTTTTTGCTCGATGTATTTCGACGGAGCAAACGGATTTTTTACACAGAACAGAAACAGAAATTACTTTTCTGCCTTTGTCAATGGATTTTATCTGCATTTATGAGTTTTGCGCATAGAACTTAGAGTACATGGAATGCCATTAGCCTTGATGCTCAGCTTGAAAAAATGGATAAACATCTCAAGTTGGAGGAATACCGAAATTTCCATGTTCCCATGGATACGACTTGTCATACAGAACAGAAACACAGAAATACAATTGATTTAATCGTCAAGATCCGATTCACTTGGCATTTCGGCAAACATTTCTGTGTTTCTGTTCTATATGACAAGTCGTATCCATGGGAATATGAAAATTTCGGTATTCCTCCAACTTGAGATGTTTACCCACATTTTGATCTGGTAATAGCATTCCATGTACTATAAGTTCTATGGTTTTGCGCTTCGAATATTCTCGAATAGTCTATTAAAATTTCGTATCTCATGTTATTTGATGTGTAGTGTGAGTGTTTATAACAGGATTAACAGGGGACTGCACTGTATTCACAATTAGTCACAAAGCAGGGTTTATGTTTATTCTAATTTACAATTGGAATATTTTATTTATTTTATTTATTTATTTATAAATACATCCAACAGGCCGAGGCCTAATTACAGGTGTATATAATAATACAAAAGGAAATAACAAATAGTACATCGACGTTTATGAAGAAGATAAAAAACAAGGAAACATGCAGTCTCAGAAATAATAAGAAAATATATAATTACATAGCCGCACCCCATATTGATAGGATGAACCTCCTTATCTTCTCCATAAGCTCCACATATGACCATGTTGCAGCTTGCTAAGTCAGCATCGGACACCTGCGATGCTGAGTCTCATTGAAGATAAGCCGTTCCTTTATAAACGGCTTCACCCGTGTTATTCATAGAGAATTAGATTTGCTTTCCTAAGAATTAGACTTGTTTTCCTAAGTAATAGATTTACTCTCAAGTATAGATTTATTCATAAAGTGTTAACTAGTCTGTATCGATAGTTGTGTATTCTGTAAATAAATTGTTTTTAAAAACAAGGTCTTCAACTCAAAATTTATAATTGGCGACGAGGTCTGGGATTGTGCAAGTGCTAGAATTCTGCGTGTGTGCCCCTGAAGAAAAGAAGAGGTCCATCCAGAGAGTCCAGCCACTTTCAGTTTCAACTGTTGAGCGCAATCGAACTACGAGAAGAAGACGAGAAGCCCGATCACCTGAGTAGCGCCCCGTGACGACTTCAGTGAATACACTTTGGGTGAGCATTTCCTAGTTCCTCCCAGTTTCCCTTATTCTGGTTAAAAAATAGTGTAAATTTGTATAAGTTTTTCCTAGGTTTCTTCATAAAACCGACATAAAGTTTTCTCTAGGTTTTTCTTTCCTAAAAACCGACATAAAGTTTTTTCTAGGTTTCCCTTAATTGAAAAAACCGAATTTAAGAGTATTTACTTATATTGTATGCTCATTTATTAAAATTACTTCAATTAAACACTTTCGTAATAAAAGAGGCAAAAGGCCCATCCAATCAGAAACAATAATGGCAAACGAAAGAATTGATCTATCTATCGCAGAAAAGTTTGGGATGCTTTTACCCCGCTTTTCCGGCATCGAAAATGAATTACATTCATTCATCAAAAGTGCGGAAAATTATCTTCTTATGTTCGCTAATGAACAACCAATGACTAAAAATTATTGTTATGCTGTTGTCAAATCGAAATTAGTTGACAGAGCCCTAGCTGAAGTTTCGACTTCTGATATACCCGATAATTGGGAGATACTGAAGAATTTCCTTTACAATAAATTTGGTGATCAGATCAATTTAGACGTTCTGATACATAACCTACAATTCTTAACAAAAAGACCTAATGAAGATTTATTGTCCTTTATCGAAAAAATTATTTCAATGAAAATTAGAATCAATTATAGGATCGATGCTGATCTAATGCCTGATCCTGAAAAACAACTCTACAAAACAAATATTCTTAAGATTTGTAAAACAGTACTAATTTCAAATGCCCCTGTAGAATTGCGAACGTACTTAATCACGAACAATGGTCTTTCATTCGATGAAACTGTTAACGCCGTGAAAGATTATATTAGCAATATGGCTCAGTATGAATTATTAGATAGGAGCCGTCGAAATAAAAATTCAAATCAACCTCTTTATAAGAACAATGTATTAATTCAGCCTACGCACAGAAATAATTTCAATCATTTTAATCATCAACCGGTGCAACGAAATATTAATTACAATCAGAGATTTCAGTCGAATCAACATTTTCCTTCACAACCAATTCAATTCCAACAAAGGAATGTAAAACCGCATTATCCTACGTATCGCGAAGTTTTTGAGAGACCCTCTAATAATCAAAATACTAATGTTTTTAAACCCAATCCAAATTATAGAAATTATAATCCTCCAGAGAAAATGTCTATACAAACAAGAAATTATCCTCAGAAAAGGAATAATTATTCTACGCAATTTAATCCAAATCCACAAAGAAAATTTTTCGATAATAATCAAAGTCCCCATTATACTTTCGAAGAATTGACTCATTTAGAGCAACCTTCAACTTCTAAAGTTCAAGCAAGTACAAGTTATGAAACAAAAAGAAATTTTCGAGGAAACGCCTCAAACGAAAAATTGACTTAAATTCTACTCTTGATAATACTAATCAATTACCCTTTATTCAATTCCAAAATCCTAAATGTAAACTTTTAATAGATAGTGGATGTTCAGTATGTCTGATAGATCCTAAATTCGCTTATAATAATTTTCAAAAGAATATTTTTAATGAATCTACGACATTAACTGCGTGTATGAAACAAGAAACTTCTGATGAGAAAGTATTGATACCTTTATTTTCCGAATTTAATATTGATGATTTTCATCCATTTATTCTTTATAAATTTCATAAAAATTATGACGGATTAATAGGAGCAGATTTCCTGAATAAATATTGTTTATCCTTGGATTTTAAAAACCAAGTAATATTTAATGAATATTGTAGAATTCCTTTCAATTTTCAACAAGTATGCCAGAAGAATACGGTCATACCTGTCGAATTAGGACATTTAGAACCCAAAATAAGCAACCAATTAATGAAAATTTTGATCACAAACGAAGATGCTTTACAATTACCTGGTCAACCATTAAATTTTTCTAATAAAATTAAACATAAAATTCGTACTAGTGATGAAAATCCTGTTCATTGTAAGATATATCGATATCCAGAAATACATCAGGAAGAAGTTCAAAGACAAGTTCAAGATATGCTTGAAAAGAAAATTATTAGACCTAGTATTTCTCCTTGGTCATTTCCAGTAGTTGTTGTTCCAAAGAAACAAGATTTATCCGAAAAGAAAAAATGGCGAATCGCGATTGATTATAGAAAATTAAATGATAAAACAATTGATGATAAATATCCACTTCCTCAAATTGATGCTATTCTTGATAAATTAGGAAATAAAAAGTATTTCACTACTCTTGACCTTGCGTCCGGTTTTCACCAAATTGAATTAGATGAAAGTTCTATTGAAAAAACTGCTTTCACAGTAGATAACGGACACTATGAATTTTTACGTATGCCCTTTGGTTTAAAAAACGCACCAGCGACTTTCCAAAGATTAATGAATGACGTTTTGAAAGATTATATTGGAAAAATTTGTTATGTTTACATGGATGATGTTGTAATTTTCTCAGAAACAGTCGAGCAACACTTAGCCGATATTCATAATATTTTAGAAACATTTAAAAATGATAATTTGAAAATTCAGTTGGACAAATGTCACTTTTTTAAAACTGAAATAGAATTTTTAGGTCATATTATTACTCGAGAAGGAATTAAGCCAAATCCTAATAAACTTCGAGCAGTTAAAAGTTTTCCAATTCCAAAAACTCAGAAAGAAATTAAATCATTTCTTGGTCTAGTTGGATATTACCGGAAATTTATTCCGAACTTTGCCAAAATTACTAAACCATTAACTATGTGTTTGAAAAAAGACGCGAAAATTAATATTCATGATCCTAAATACATCGAAGCTTTCGAAATTTGTAAAAGAAATTTGATAAATCACCCTGTATTAAGATATCCGAATTTCAATGAACCTTTTATTCTTACTACAGACGCATCAGGATTTGCGGTAGGTTCTGTATTATCGCAAGGTGATTGTCCGAACGATCTTCCCATTGCTTTCGCTAGTAGAACGCTGAATGAAGCAGAAACTAGATACAGTACGATCGAAAAAGAACTTTTGGCTATCGTTTGGTCTTGTAAACATTTTAGGCCTTACCTTTATGGAAGAAAATTTATTATCTATACGGATCATAAACCCCTTATTTGGCTATTCTCATTAAAGGAACCAAATTCCCGACTTATGAGATGGAGAATCAAACTCGAGGAATTCAATTACGAAATTAAATATCGTAAAGGTTCAATGAATAATGCTGACGCACTCAGCAGAATAAATTTAGATTCAACGGAAGATTTGAATTATGAAAATTTTATGAAACTTTATGAAAATGATTATATTCCTAATTCTTTGAAATTAATAGAAAAACAAGGTGACTTATTCCAAGCACCTAAGAACTATTCATTCGCACATTGTGTTTCTAAAGACTTGAAGATGAGTCAAGGTATTGCATTAGATTTTAAAAATAAATATGGTAAAGTTGATAAACTTAAATCACAAAATAAATCTATCGGTGAAGTAGCATTCCTTAAAACCGATGAAAGAAATGTTTATTATTTGATCACGAAAGAATCATTCTATGATAAACCGGAATACGAAACGGTATTTGAAACATTATTGAATTTAAGAAAAATATGTGAATTTAATGGAGACAAATATTTAGCTCTCCCTAGAATTGCTTGTGGGTTAGACCAATTAAAATGGTCAATAATTTTAAGTATGATTAAATACATATTCGCAGAATCGAATATGAAGATTCTTATTTACTTCTTATCAGATGAACATAATAATCATAATTTTGATTTTAACGCTATTGAAGATGATAGAATATCGTTAGTAAATCACATTTCCGATGATGAATTAGATGAATGTGTTAATTTACTTGTTGACCCAAATAACGAATTACCTGTTCTTGATAATGAAAATTTAAATGAATTGAAAAATGTTATAATTCATAGTGATATTACAATTCACAGTAGTATCGAAAATCCCATTTTGGAGATTCCCTATACAGAAAGAAGTTTGAATTCAGCTTCTCTTCAAGTTATATTTAAAAGAGCTTCGAATTTCAATGTAACGAAAACAAAACCTTTCGGTGAAAAACTCAGATTTCGAGTTTTGATTAATTCAACAGAAAATGATTTGTTCACATTCGTTAAAGAATATATCCAGCCAAAAAAGTCATATACCTTTTATTTTGTATCTCAAGAGTTAGAGAAGCCATTGATTAAAATATTACAAGAAAAGTTTGATTATAAATCCTTCGATCTGAAAATATCAAAAACCTTTTTAGAAGATGTCGAAGACAAAGAAGAACAAATTCTCAGAATTCAACAGTACCATGAAACGAAAACGATACATCGCGGTCTTAAAGAAAATTTAATAAGTTTGAAACGGAAATTTTATTGGCCGAATATGAATAAGGATGTACTAAATTTTATTAATTCATGTGAAATATGTCAAAAGAGTAAATACGAGAGAACTCCTATTCAACTCAATTTTAAACCTAACCCTCTTGGTTCTAAACCATTCAGTCATGTTTATTGTGATACAATAAGATTCAATCAAACATATTGCTTGACTATTGTTGATTCGTTTTCCAGATTCGGACAATGTTATCCCCTTCTTCAGAAAACGGGTACTGAAATTGTAGATAAACTATTGGTCTATTTTAGTCACTATGGCATTCCTTCTAAAATTACTTGTGATAACGGATTAGAATTTAAAAATCATGTTATTCAAGATTTTTGTAAAATACATAAAATAGAAATTCACTATATTACTAATTATAATCCGAATTCAAATGCAATCGCGGAAAGATTTCATTCTACATTGATTGAACAATTAAGAACTATTGATAGTAAAAATTCTACTTTCCAAAATCGATTAGCACAAGCTCTCTTAAGTTATAATAATTCATTTCATTCCAGTCTTGATATGACTCCTATGCAAATAATTAAAGCCGATTTAAATTATTCTTTACCTATTGAAAAAACGCATAATGAACAAATCCAAGATTACGTTGGAAATTACATGAAAAATTTAGGCGAAATTTCAAATGAATTAGAGAAGAAACAACAGAAAAATGTTGAACGTTTAGAAAAATTGAATCAGAAAAGGTCTGCTAAACAGGACCATCCTTTAAATAAAAATCCCACATATCTGAAAACTCCAATTGTACGTAAACTAGATCCGGTCTACAAAAAGGTAGATGCGCGAGAGATTGACACTCATCGTGTTCAAGATTTGAAAAACAAACACATTTATCATAAGAAAATTTTGAAACAACGAAAAAAATAGTTGAATATTTTGTTTCAGATATAAAAATGCGAGTCATCACATCTCTTCTTATTATACTCGAAGTAGTTGCTGAAATAATCCCTTTGAAAATTATTCCCTTGGAAAACAATGTACTTCCAATTCTATTAGGCAAAGCCTACATTACTAAAAGGCATATTCAATTGATATATCATATTGACTTGAACCAAATTGAGAATCTAATTGGCAAATATCAGAAGGAGATTGATAATTTTAAAAATCAACAACTAGGGTTTTCTCAAACTGCACATTACAAATATTTAGAACATTCAAATTCTATAAATGTTAAAACGCTAGAAGAGCTTTTAAATGAAAAAATTAGAGAAAAACGAGGTTTGATCAATGTTGGAGGCAAAATATCAAAAATATTATTTGGAACACTTGATTCTGATGATGAAGCACTTTACAAAAGCTATTTTGATAGTATAAACAAGAATGAAGAATCACTCATGAGAAATCAAAAACAGATTGCCACTATTGTTAATGATTTGAAAAATAAGTATATTGATAAATTTAAGCAATTAATGAATAATTTCAAATTACTTCAAATCGTACCGGCATTACAACAAGTTGAACAAATGCATCTCATGACTTTTGAACTCAAAGATATAAAAAACGTTCTTGATGAAATCCAAACAGCAGTAAGCTTCGCAAGACTTCACATTTTGCATGAATCTATTTTACCTTATACAAAATTCGCGGAAATAGTTAGAAATTATACTATTATTCCAATGCACCATTTGAAAGATTATTTTCAATTGTGTCATACTAAAGTCCTATTCAAAGATAAAACATTACTTTTTCTCATATCCATCCCTACGGTCTATGAAGAAAGCTATAATCTTTACAAGTTTTACTATTTGCCCCAGAGAAATCTTACCCTTTCTTTCACCAATCCTTTCATGCTCACTCGAGATGAAGAATTGAAATGGTCCACGAAACAGTGCCATCCAGTTGAAGAAGACTATTTATGTGATCAAGATTCCCTAGACAACCCTCCAGAATGCATGAAGAATATATTGAAAACTCATTTAGAAAATTGCCCTAGAAAAGAATTCTCCTCTACGCCCAATTTGAAGACATTGGAAGATGGAAGCATTTTGTCCATCAATAATTTGGAAATACAAGAAAAGTGCCCTCAACAAACAAAATATCATTCTACTCCGCCAATGGCGATAATCCAGTCAAAATGTATAATTAGCAACTACCAGAAAGAAATTTACCCCATTCAAATAAGGAATGAAGAAAAATATGTCATTCTACCCAAACTACCATTTTCGACGTTGGACAACCGATCCAAATCCAAAGAAGAAGAAGAAGACTTCCCAGATGAAGAAATTCCCAATATTTCACTAGATGAACTAGAAGAATGGAAATGGAATCCACCATTATCCACATTTATGATTATTTTAATTGTTTTGATAATTTTTATAATATTTTGTACAATTTTAAGAATTTTGCAGCTTAAAGCTACACCTCAATTAGGTGATACCTTTATCCAAAGGGGGGAGGAATTACATAGCCGCACCCCATATTGATAGGATGAACCTCCTTATCTTCTCCATAAGCTCCACATATGACCATGTTGCAGCTTGCTAAGTCAGCATCGGACACCTGCGATGCTGAGTCTCATTGAAGATAAGCCGTTCCTTTATAAACGGCTTCACCCGTGTTATTCATAGAGAATTAGATTTGCTTTCCTAAGAATTAGACTTGTTTTCCTAAGTAATAGATTTACTCTCAAGTATAGATTTATTCATAAAGTGTTAACTAGTCTGTATCGATAGTTGTGTATTCTGTAAATAAATTGTTTTTAAAAACAAGGTCTTCAACTCAAAATTTATAATTATATATATTTTTAATGAATCCCCAATGTTAGTTCCTCAACGTACGGTTCAATGATCTCCTGAACTGAGATAGTGTAAGAAAAAACATGTCAACATTTCTTAGACTGTTATAACTTCTGCACATTGTTGTTAGCGGACAGAAAAAGTGATGATTTGAATTAGGTACATCAATATGAAATGTTATGTGTGATCTAGAAGCGAAACGAGGAACATTAAATTGCAGTGACGAGAGCAAAGCCATTGAATCTACCTGATTGTGCACGATCTTGTAAAGAAATATCAAATCATTCATCTCACGGATTTTTCTAAGCGAAGCGAAGCCAAACTCATTCAGGAGCAATTCATAACTGTGGTTTCTAACTGGATAAGAGCCATGTTTTGTCAGATAAAGAAATTTCAAGAATTTCCTCTGCACCCTCTCGATACGTCGATGTATTTTTTATGACATGGATTCCATACCACACTACAATATGTAAGTTTACTTCTAACAAGTGCCTGATAGATGGATGAAATCGCTTTCAACGAAGAAAATTCCTTACAATTGCGTATTACAAAACCCAGACTTTTCATGGCACTAGAAGTTATATCTTTTATATGAGAAGAGAAAGTTAATTTTTGATCAAATAGAACATTCTCAACACACCATCCATACAGCCTATTGAGATCGTCTTGCAGCAGAAAGCAATCAAGTGAACATTTTATTTCTTTAAATCATCAGCAAAAAGCAACTTTGGCGAACAAATGACATCCAAAATGTCATTAACGAACAAAATAAACAAGAGTGGTCCCAAATTGGATCCCTGTGGAACGCCCGAAGTCGCAGTGAAAGAAATTGACCTCAATCCTTCATATTCAACATAGTATTCCCTATCGGTCAAGAAGGACTCAAGGAGTGATACAAGAACACTCGACAAGCCAAATTCGAATAACTTCCCAAGTAATCGTTTATGTGACACACGATCAAAAGCTTTGCTGAGGTCTGTGTAGACTACATCAACCTGATTCCTAGAGTCCAAGGATTTCGATACATGTTGTGTGAAAACAGCGAGATTTGACACAGTACTACGAGATCGGACAAAGCCATGCTGATATTCGGAAATTGATGTTCGTACGTGCTCGAAAATAAGATCGGACAAAATGACCTCTATTAATTTGGAAAAAACTGATATCAAAGCAATAGGTCTATAATTAACAATCTCTGATTTCTTACCGGACTTCAGAACGGGACATATACGCGAAACTTTCCAGATGTTCGGGAAAGTACCGGAGGTGATCATAAGATTATACAGCATACGCAATGGCCGAACGAATAGTTCAATATGAGACTTGACAAGATTAACCGGGACACCGTCCGGACCAATTGTGAACTTGTTCTTTAGTTTTTTTGATGCCTTTAGAATCATATCCTCAGAAATATCACCTATATTCAATACCGCACCTGAGTTAAAAGACTCTGCAAACGGAGAGTTAGAATCCCGTTTATCGTTGGCACTGGCATAAACACTCTTGAAGTTCATTGCAAATGCATTTAGTATATCCTTAGGTGTTTTCAATATTTTATCATTGAAGCACATGTGCCCAGGTAATCGAGATACATTTTGTTTAGAATTAATATATTTCCAAAAATTACTAGGATCACTCTCTAAATCAGCTTGACACCTCAGGATAAATTCCCTATAGGCCGATTCTATGTCAAGTTTAACAGATTTTCTGAAATATCTAAAGCGCTCACGATAAAAAATCAGCTTGTGTCTTCTATACATTTTCAGATAATGGCTTTTTACCTTTATCTTGTGAATCAAGTCCTTCGTAAACCATAATGGGTATTTGCGGGAGGAACATTTTTTTTTTGGAACACATTTTGCGATAACATCCTGAACGGTATCATTGAAAACATCACTAGCATCATGTATGTTTCCAATATCACCCAAGAGCTGATCCCAGTCTGTACCACCGAGAAGTCGACAAAACTCTTCTACATCTAATTTTTTGAAGTCATACCGTTTGGCAGAAGAGGTGAAATTCCTTGGTATGGTAGGGCAGGATGAAGCCCGCACAATAAGTCCAGGATGATGAGGGTCTACCGGCACTAACGGATCATCATCACAAAACACCTCACATGCAGCGTCCTCCCGATAAACAACCAAATCTAAAAGTCTGTTATTGTGATTTCGCACAGCGTTGTACTGTCTCAAATTACAAAAGTTCAGGAAGTTATCAAGACGATCGGTATATCCCGTATGTGCAGCACCGTCATAGACACTTTGAAGCTCTGGTATATTGAAGTCGCCAACAATTAGCATATTGCCACCATCATATTTGTCTTCAATTAATTCAAACAGTTCATCATACCCGTTTACAGAAATTCCAGGGCGAACGTAAACAACAATAACGATCATCGGAATATGATTGGAACCAAAAAGTTTTACAGCCAAAATATCGACTTTATCTATGGAACAGTTCAACTCATATATCTCAGAATTGTACCCATAATCATCCACCGCCAGCAGAACTCCACCTCCCCGAGCTCCCGTACCACGATCCTTACGATAAACAGAATAGTTAGGCGGAAATAGTTCACCATCAGACACACTCTCAGTCAACCATATATGCGAACTACACAGCAGTTATATATGAAAAACAGCAGTTATGGCTTTGGCTTGTACACTTATCTGCCCTTTGTCTAAAACAGAACTGGACTACTGCCTCAACCATAGACTCGACGTTAAGTTACCTCTGTGCACGAGGTACGCATTTGTCCGATTTCGAGGTTGTCATAATAACGAGCTCTGTTGCCACACTGGGCCAGCAGAACTTACGTTAACACCCCCTCCCAATCTTAGAATCGGACAATTGACTACTTAACCAATTAAAACTTTTACTATATGTTTAGTTCTGACTGACTTGTACTTAAAACTAGACTTGAATACATTTATAAAAATAGGAAATACATTAATATTACATAGACTATACATTGTGAGAAATACTAATAGCTAACTGGATAGTCAGTAGAACTGGGACAGAGGTTTCTCGAAGCGAACCACACTTAGTTACTAAAATCTTCAAGAGTATTTGCTTCCAGGGACCGAAGACCCTTCTCGCACTTTACTCAACAAGCATGATCATACCGTACAGATATAATCAACAAGATAGTTAATGCTGTTTACTTACTTGAAACAGACATTACATGAGTATTCCTGCATCCAGGGACCGAAGACCCTTCTTGCATGAAAACTCAACAAACATGATCATATCGTACAGATATAATCAACAAGATAGTTAATGCTGTTTACTTACTTGAAACAGACATTACATGAGTATTCCTGCATCCAGGGACCGAAGACCCTTCTTGCATGAAAACTCAACAAACATGATCATATCGTAATGATATAATCAACAAGATAGTTAATGTTGTTTTGTCACTCAAAACAGACATTACATGAGTATTCCTGCATCCAGGGACCGAAGACCCTTCTTGCATGAAAACTCAACAAGCATGATCATATCGTACAGATATAATCAACAAGATAGTTAATGTTGTTTTGTCACTCAAAACAGACATTACATGAGTATTCCTGCATCCAGGGACCGAAGACCCTTCTTGCATGAAAACTCAACAAACATGATCATATCGTAATGATATAATCAACAAGATAGTTAATGTTGTTTTGTCACTCAAAACAGACATTACATGAGTATTCCTGCATCCAGGGACCGAAGACCCTTCTTGCATGAAAACTCAACAAGCATGATCATATCGTACAGATATAATCAACAAGATAGTCAATGTTGTTTTGTCACTCAAAACAGACATTACATGAGTATTCCTGCATCCAGGGACCGAAGACCCTTCTTGCATGAAAACTCAACAAGCATGATCATATCGTACAGATATAATCAACAAGATAGTTAATGTTGTTTTGTCACTCAAAACAGACATTACATGAGTATTCCTGCATCCAGGGACCGAAGACCCTTCTTGCATGAAAACTCAACAAGCATGATCATATCGTACAGATATAATCAACAAGATAGTTAATGTTGTTTTGTCACTCAAAACAGACATTACATGAGTATTCCTGCATCCAGGGACCGAAGACCCTTCTTGCATGAAAACTCAACAAGCATGATCATATCGTACAGATATAATCAACAAGATAGTTAATGTTGTTTTGTCACTCAAAACAGACATTACATGAGTATTCCTGCATCCAGGGACCGAAGACCCTTCTTGCATGAAAACTCAACAAGCATGATCATATCGTACAGATATAATCAACAAGATAGTTAATGTTGTTTTGTCACTCAAAACAGACATTACATGAGTATTCCTGCATCCAGGGACCGAAGACCCTTCTTGCATGAAAACTCAACAAGTATCATCATTGATCAGTACATTATTCATGTGTAGTTGATGATTCAACTCAATAAACTAGTATTTATGGAAAGGTGTGACCTACCTGTATACCATAACGAGTGCATCTCTCATCGCCAGGAACCGAAGATCCTTCTAATTTGAGATACTTGCATTTGTCAAAATAAAATCTCCAGGGACCGAAGACCCTTCTCGATTCAACATTGACAAACACCAACAGACAAACAATTTTGCATGCATAACTTAACTAGGGGTCAGATAGTTACAAGTAACTAAATGGTCACGTAAACTACGAAACTTTGTTGCCAACAAAGGTTTCGTGAGTATATCTGCTATCTGATCATTTGTATTAATTTTAAGAACACTGATTTTTTTCTCTCGTACATGTTGACGAATGAGAAGATATCTTCGTTCTACATATTTTAGTCGACTTTTACTAGTGCTTGTCAGACAGTTTTGTCTAGCAGCTTCATTATCTTCATAAACTGGTACAGGAAAAACAACTATATTTACTGTTTCTGCCAACAACTGGGCCAAGAATAAAGCTTCATTTACTGCATGTGTTAATGCAATGAATTCTGCTTCAGCTGAACTTTGTGCTATAGTAGCTTGGAGTTTTGAACACCACACGACTGGATTACCAAAGGCAAAAATCACAAAGCCTGTAGTTGATTTTTGACTTGTTTTGTCACCAGCAAAGTCTGCATCACAATAACAAGATGGCGGACTAACAAAGGACGCTTCACTTTTCTTGCTCTGCTACCATGTGAGTGTTTATAACAGGATTAACAGGGGACTGCACTGTATTCACAATTAGTCACAAAGCAGGGTTTATGTTTATTCTAATTTACAATTGGAATATGCGAACTACACAGCAGTTATATATGAAAAACAGCAGTTATGGCTTTGGCTTGTACACTTATCTGCCCTTTGTCTAAAACAGAACTGGACTACTGCCTCAACCATAGACTCGACGTTAAGTTAACTCTGTGCACGAGGTACGCATTTGTCCGATTTCGAGGTTGTCATAATAACGAGCTCTGTTGCCACACTGGGCCAGCAGAACTTACGTTAACATGTAGTAATAAATAAAAAAATGTCGTTTGATAAAAAAAATAATGAATCAAAATATTGAATCGTCTCAACCAAGCGGTAGAAGTGTTGAGAGCTATAAGTAAAGGATTAAAACAGAATCCAGACTACCTTAGAACTTTAAGCACTAATTTAATATCTGGCAAACAGAAAAATTGCTCCGTAGCGTTCGTTTATTACAGAAAAATCTGACAAATCTGTACAATCTATGATCACGTGACTAAAAAATCCGTCCGCTCTCCGATGCTATTGGGCGGAGTAGAATTCAATGAGACCTCTGGCGGAAAAAAATTGTAATTAAAGCAACGAGTAAAATAATTCGTATTGCATTGTTTTTATTCTGTTTTTTGTCTTCATTGCAGATCGAGTTTGATTTTTTGTACCTTTTTTAAAGTTTTATACTTTGAATTATGTCGCTGCATAATCGAAACTGTTCTGGATTTGGTTGCACTAGCCGTAAAGGGAAAAATCCCGATTCATATTTCCATAAATTTCTTCCCATGAGAAGAATGGTAAATATTGAAAATGCGTTTGGAGTTGTGGAAAATATATTTCAAAAGGCTTGGGCAATGAAACTAAAAATGGGGAAACCAGTTATAGATAGTATGTCCGTGTGTCCCTTACATTTTAAAAGGGAAGACTAGTCAAGGTTAGTACCAAGTGTGTAATACATAGTTATAAGTTAATAGTGAATGGTATAGGTTATATTTCTGAAGGTGAACAATATATAAATGAGTAACATATTCTTCAGGTCTTAGTAAAAAAAGTATCTTCTTTTAAATGCAGTACCTTCCTTAAAACTACCACAGTCAAGCCACGAAGTATGTTCCAGAAAACGAAGAGAAAATAAGTCGGTATTTAAAATTTCAAATGATACTCAATACAAACGTACCTTCCCTGAAACATTTGCAGATATGACTATATCAAAAATGAAATAAAAACACGAAATCAGACCTAAAACTAAACAGTTAATTGAACGCTTGGTGTACTTTTCACAAACATCAACCATACCTATTAGCATTGTTTTAATTCCTTAAACAATGCTATTAGGTACTCCAAAAATAAAAATATTGGGAGTCAAAATTTAGATTAACAACACAAAGCACTAAAGCACAATCAAAGAAATACCAAAAGTTTTACAAAACACACACTGAAAATAACTAAAACAGCAAAATAAAACCATTTAAATATCAAAGGGCTCATACGACATCTGATTTGTTTTACTCGTTGCTAAGATGACATTGACATTTCAGAGCGCCACCTATCGAATTCTTCTTTTCCCAATTGCCGAACGCGCTTTATACAGGTCTCCCACGTTCGAGTGCCTATTAGACGTTTCTGGAGAACTGGACATATTTGAAATCTGAAAATTGGGATGGTGAAATTGTTTGAAATTCTCTACAGACCTAAAATATTTTTGGAGCCTGAGCACTTACGCTTATACAGGGAGTGAAAATAAATTTGTGGAAATTTTTCTTCTATTTTTACATTTCTGATATGATTCAATGCTGAATACATTTCTGGTAAACCATTGTATTCCTTCAAATATTCATAGTCAGTATTATGTTCATTTTTCTTATTCTGAACATCCCAAGTGTAAACCGTTCTCACAACGTCAAAGTAGAAGAACCTGGAAAGGTCATGCATCTTTTGAATTTCATAAATATCATCACAGGGTGTTTCAAATTTTCTGTCGAAAATTGGCCATAACTTCAGTTTTTCAAATAAGAACCCTATTTTTTATGATTGCGTTGATTTCTGCGAAGAAAAATACTGATAGCACTCTAAGATGCTCTTGCTCCTAAATTCAGTAATTCCCGAGTTATTTGAGCTTTTCTGATTCATGTTGTACGTAGAGTCAAATTCATCGAATCTAAACAGATTCGATGAATTTTCTCATGAAACCATAGTAACCATAGTTGTCTCTGACCTAGTTAACCGTCTCCTGCCAATACCTAGAAAACGATCGTTTCGTTACGTGATCGATACGCTTTGACGATACAGAATCCCACCAATGAACTGTTATATCCAGGAGGCGTCCTAGTTCAGCACCATCCAGGAGGCGTCCTAGTTCTCCAGTAAGAGGTGCTGGAGTAATTTCTGTTCCCTCCTTTTTCAATCCAAATACATAAAAACTTGAGAAAGAAGGCTCTGTCTTGGCTATTGTCTTTTTATGATGATATTTTGAATTCTGGTCTTTTTTCAGTTGAATTTCGCAGAGAAAAAGTTGTAGCAATTCTGAAACAGGGTGAAAATTCTTCGGATCCAAGTAGTTATCGTCCTATTAGTTTATTGAGTGTCCCTTTCAAAATTTTAGAACGATTGATTCTCTTTAGGATTGAATCACATGTTGAAGATGGTTTATAGAATTGCCAGAGACGTTGTAGGAAAAATAGAAATTGTTCTGATCAAGTCCTTAGCCTAGCCGCACATTGAGCGCAGCCTAGCCGCACATTGAGCGCAGCCTAGCACAGCCCATGCCTAGCCTAGCAGAGGATTTTGTAATACACGCAATTGAATAGAACGCCGCATATTGGACGTAGCAGAGTATAGGCATACGTGACGTAGTAACAGAGTACTCTTTCTGGCCCACGTCAGTTGTGCAGCGCGCACAGTTTCCTCCATAGACTACCTGGTTTCCTCTGCAGAGTGGCTACGGATGGAGAGGGTGAATTTCAAGAGGATGGAGTGGCTTATCGAAATGATGCGTCCGATCGCTATGCTAGGCTACGCTCCTCTCAATATGCGATCATCGCTCAGGCAGAGCACAGAAATAGTTTTCCTCTGTTGTTCCTCCGCTGTGCTGTGCTAGGCTACGCTGCCCTCAATGTGCGGCTAGCCTCAATCTCACCACTTTCATTGAATCAGGTTTCAATAAGAAGTTGAAGTCAGGAACTGCATTCGTTATTGATTTAACATCGGCTTATGATACAGTTTCCATAGTGTATGATGGATTAATTTATAAACTTCATAAGCAATTGAAATGTGGACAGGAGACGTGTTTTTGTTGATGGTGACTGTAGTAGTTTCGAAACATTAAATAATGGACTTCCCCAAGAATCGGTTTTATCTCCCCTTCCTCAGAGAAATTCATTTATGCAGATGATATTGCTCTTGCTTTTCGTCATTCTGATTTCAACATTATTGAAAATTCTCTAACTGCAGATTTAGAAATTTTGAAGAATCATTTTCTGGAGTGGCTTTTATGCCCGAGTCCCAATAAAATAAAAGTGTCGTGTTTTCATTTAAATAACTATCAAAAACATAAAACATTGAGGATCATTCTCAATAATACACTCTTAAATCATAATTTCACTCCTAAATATCTTGGAATAAAACTAGATTCTTCTTTGAATTTCAAGGTACATTTGGCAAGTTTACATCTCAAGTTGAAAACGAGGAATAATCCACTTCAAAAATTAGTTGATGATTCATCCTGGGGTGCAGATGCGATCACTCTTCGTTTGGTTCAACAGTTCCCATGTCCATAAAATTGATGGACAACTTAATATTTCTATGGGGATTATTACTGGAATCATCAGATCTACTCCATTACCTTGGTTACCAGTTCTTTCTAACATAATACCTCCTCATATTCGAAGACAGGTTGCAGCCATGAAGTCATGGGATAAATTTCATTCTTTTCCAAATTTATTGCCTATTATAAATAATATGCCAGATACAAGTATGGCTAGATTGAAATCTAGAAACCTCTATGGCTTAATTGATTTCTCTATTCTAAAAAGAATTATAAATAAATTTGGAGTTCGGAAAGGACTTCGAATGATATTTTCAATAGAAATTTAATGATATAATAAGAAAGTTTAATTCCATAAGGAAACATAATAATAATAATTTAATTTTAATTTTGGCAGGTTCGAGTCGGATCCATGGCGGTTGTTGATATTTTATATCAATGAACGCGGTGTATCTGATTAACCGATTATTAGAAATTTAATACTTGATCCATCCGAAAAAGTTCCTGGTTTTCATCTGTCTAGGAAAATTGGTGTCTTTTAAATCATCTTAGGACTGGCCATGGTCGTTGTAACAGTATGCTTTTGAAACGGAATGCCATTGATAGCTTTAGATGTGTGTGTGGTCATGAAGAACAAACCATTGACCATTTAGTCACTAATTGTTCAGTATATGAATTTCCAGATGGTTTTAAGGCTATTCATTCAGTATACAGGGTGTTTCACCATAAACTGGACAAACATATATAGCCGTGTAGATGACACCGAGGAAGTCATTTTTGCCTTATAACATATACCCCGTTTTCGATGCATATGCGAGATATATGTTTTATGTCAACTTCGAGCAATATTCTGATAACTGTGGTGAGTTATGCGTGACATCTGAAATAACGGTTATTAGTTACTTCTTAGTATTCTTTAGGGCTCAGTGCAAGCGTGGTGTAGAATTCTGAAAAAAAAATTTCGAAATGGCGGAAAGCCTGCAAAGTTTGAATTTTTTTCTGGGTTGCCAATTTGGAAAGCAATTTTTCAACGTACTAGATTTTCTAAGATTTTCCGTGAAAAAATTTTTTCAAAATTCGAATTCAACTTTTTTTTACATATCTTCAATGAAAAGAAAATTTCGGCCGAAATTGTTAGAATTTTTCATGGTTGAACTATCTTTCATTCTGGGTACTGAGGTGAAAAAAGAATGAACTAATATATATTAGTTTTCTTTTTGAAGCCTTCCAAAAAAAAGTTCGAGTTTTCAAGACTTCGAGTTATTGAATAACACTAACCTTGAATCTTTGCGCTGTTGCCAACCAATTTGATTCGAGTTATCGAAGTTCGACTGTATTTCATTCTGTTTTCACCTCAGTGTTCAGAATGAAAGATAGTTCAACCATGAAAAGAGAGAGAGAGAGAGAGAGAGAGATTGGTTCTTTATTGACTGAAAACACACAATATAAGTTCCATAATATCAGGCATTTCTTGCAATCTTTTATAAAATTTGTGAACCATGAAAAATTTCAACAATTTCGGCCGAAATTGTATTTTTACTGAAGACCTGTATTGTAAAAAAAAAGTTGAGTTCGAATTTTGAAAAAAATTTTTCACGGAAAATCTTAGGAAATCTAGTACCTTGAAATAGTGCTTTCCAAATTGGCAACCCAGGAAAAAAATTCAAACTTTGCAGGCTTCCCGCCATTTTGAAATTTTCTTTCAGAATTCTACACCACAATTGAATTGAGCCCTAAAAATTACTAAGATGTGACTAGAAACCGTTATTTCAAATGTCACGCGTAACTCACCACGGTTATCAGAAAATTGCTCAAAGTTGACATTAAACACCCTGTATCTCGCTTATGCGTCGAAAACGGGGTATATGTCATAAGGCAAAAATAACTTCCCCGGTGTCGTCTACACGGCTAATCTCCAATTTATGGTGAAACACCCTGTATATGATTCGTTTTTGAGATGGGTCGGTACCTTCAAAACAATTTGATTATTAATTCTATACTATACTAAAATGGTAACTGGGTGGACCGGCCCGTGAGAATCTGTCCAAAAGTGGGTCCAGAAGAATCTTAAAATCGCAGCGAAGCTGCGATACCGTGAGGAAATTTTCATACGGTCGAAAAGAGGAATAATCGATTCATACGTGGGTGAAATTTTGATTCTCTAGGCGAAGTAGAAGTATTTTTAAAAAATTCGCGAAAATCGCGAAAAAATCCGACAAAAATGGTCATTTTAAACTCGATAAAACTTTTTCCACAGATATCCTGATCGTGATGTAAATATACGGATCGAAAGAGGAAAAGTCAATGCAAAATAGCTTGGTATTCTTTTTTTCCAAAATTTCCCCATTTCTTCAGGAAACTTGATCAAACTTTGACATTTCGCCTATAAAATGACCGGAGTTCTACCGATGAGGATAACTACTTAAAAGGTAGATCTGCTGGCCCATACTAGTATACATATTAATCGATTTTCCCTTCTCGATTTCTTTCCCTCTGTTTTTTTTTTGTTTCAGATTATTGCAAAATGCTTTCGTCAACCCATTGGGAAAAAGGAAAAATTAATTGTATTCTAAGAAGATGTCCCTTCAAAATAAATAACAGCTTATTCTGTAAACAAATCCAATATCCCTACACTTATACGGGGAGACAGGATCAGTGAGTCCAACTTGGTCTATTGAAAACTTTTGTCAGTCCAAAATTCGGCAAATACAGACATCGTGACGAAATGATGCAGCCCCTGTGTAATCATGCGAGTATAACATTCCTACCGTTGTAATTATTGAGGCCTGATTTTCTGAAATTGAAAACTTTCACAATGTCGAATAAACAATTCTCAATAACACACAAAAACTTCTTTCATATAAATTTTAATATTGATGTTTTTAATAAAATTCATAATACAAATATAAAGATTCATAAATAAAATGTTCTTACATTTCTATAAAGATATTGCACTAAAAATAAATCTAAATATTTTCCAAAAAGAGGAACAGTTGAGAACACAAAGGAATGCTTCTTAAAAAAATATTAATACTTGATAATCTGGAAATACCGATTCGAGTAATAATTTATAATATAATAACTCTTAAATTTTTCAATACACAAAAGGCACAATTTGATAATAGTAAAGTTTTCCACACTCACAAATGGAATCTCCCATTGCTGAGGAGGTAAACCGAATTCAGAATGATCAAAACATAAAATATACATGTTGCTCCTCTTAGTACTCACAGGAGTTAGAAAGTCGATGGAAAAGTATTTCAAGAAGAAAAATTTTCACCAACATCAGAAAATTAATGCTTTGTTCCAAAGATACCTGGCTTTGAAATCATAAGAAACTTCTGGGGTTGTGGAAAAATCAAAGTATTCAGTTAAAGAATTGACTAGGCCTAATGAGCATGTCAATTAACAAAGTGGTTAATATGATGGACACTTCACTTCGAATTAAATCCATTTTTATTTTTTGCATACAAAAAGTCATTTTGAAATTTGCAGAAAGTTTCATCGGCAAAATTGTGTTCTATCCAATGAAGAAATACAGCTTTATAATGAACTAAGGCAAATACAGTATCAACAGACATCTATTTCAATTTAAAAAAAAATGCCGATTACGTCACCACGTGAAAACGAGTGGAGTGCCCTTGGCTCAGTGGTTAGAGCATTGGTTCAATTCCGAGCTAGGAAAGAAATTTTCTAGTCTCGGTAGGAGCCACCATTTCACTGTTGGGTCAAAAATTAACAGTGCTGTGCATAATGCCGGGTTTCCACCAAGAGGATTGGACATAAACAAAACACGAACCCGGTCCGTTTGTGACAGTCCGCGAACTGTTTGCAAACTGTTCGAGAACTTGTAGATCGTTTTCCGGATTCAGAGTCAGCGAATTGCGTTGGATATTATAAAGAAAAAAAGCTATATTTTTTCGACAATTTCAACGCTTGTTACCATCAAAAGTAGGCGTTGAAGGGCGTGCCTTGATGTGTTATTTTCTTCTTGAAATAAGACTTCTAGTTTGAAGTGGACGATCATGTTTTTATGTTCACAATAATAAATGAATAATAAGGGGAATTTATAAACGATTGTAACATCATATTGATAGTGGTCTTCGTACAGACACAGAATACCTATCACACAGAAGCTTCAGAAAGCGTCGGCTCTTTGATCTTCAAGGGGCAAATTTTCGTGACCTTCATTCTCTGTTAGGTAGTACATATATGTCACTTTTGAGCGGTCCAGCGTGAAAATTAAATTTCACGTTGACACCTAGCATGGCACAAGCGTCATCAAATAAATATATGGCGGGAAGGCGGAAAGTCGCTGCTGTGTAGTTAGGTATTCTGTGGTACAGATGCTCAGACGCGTAGATGTTATAATGACCCTGCAGTAACATAATATAACATTCTTTAATAGGCTAATCGGAATGAATATTGCATTTCGAAAATCAATTCAATCGAATGGCCTACTATCAATATATCCAACCAAAAATTATTGATATACGATTAACATTTTTGACTGTTCTTGTAAGTTTTCATAAAACTTGTTGTAAACTCATCCAGGCGCGGTCGAAGCGTAAGAAATAGGGCAAGTGCAACGAATCTTTACTATTTCATGAGGAACAAATGCCTCATCAAAAGTTTGAAAACATTTGCATACTCTCAATTTATTTATTTTTCACCGACTGAAAGAAAATAACAAAATGAGTGTCACTATGACACAGTGCGCGGCTAAATTATGGAACAAATTGGTTATCTCGCAAGCAATGTACTTTTGACGAAAATCCTGAAAGAGGTCGATCTTTTTTATATCGATTTCTGAATGTATATCCTGAATAGGTTATGTCACTGGTTTTGACGTGGTGACGAAATCGGTACTTTTTTCAAATTGACATAGATTAAAGTTATTCTCTTACTGAAATAAAATATTAATTTTTGTGTTCACCCTGTACAAAAAAAAATCATATTATTTATTATCATTGAATGCAGTATTGAAAGACCTTTAAGATGAAGTATCAACAGACATCTATTTCAATTCGAAAAAAATGCTGATTACGTCACCACGTGAAAACGAGTGCCCATGGCTCAGTGATTAGAGCATTGGATTAGGACCCGGCAAGTCCGAAGTTCAATTCCGAGCTAGGAAAGAAATTTTCTAGTATCGGTAGGGGCCACCATTTTACTGTTGGGTCAAAAATTAACAGTGCTGTGCATAATGCCGGTTTTCCACCAAGAGGATTGGACATAAACAAAACACGAACCCGGTCCGTTTGTGACAGTCCGCGAACTGTTTGCAAACTGTTCTAGAACTTGTAGATCGTTTTCCGCGAATTGCGTTTTCACGGACACAAACAGAGTCCCATCCAATGTCGGTAACTTCAAAGGATTTACGAGTTCTAGGACCTTTGTCAGCTTGGTGTAAACGCCCAGTTTGTTTTTATTTTCGTTGTTGCGATCCAGTGGTAGTTTGCAGCGCGCCACATTTTCACAAATACATGTCCGGTGTCTCTATGTAATCTGAATGAAACTTAAACGAAACAAGGACAGTTTTCAATTTTCATTGATTTCTGTCCGTGACTGGTGTTAACATAAAGTCCGTTGGGAACCCAACAGCCTTAGGACATTTTCGGAACAAAACTGTTCGAAATTTCTGTTCAAACGGACAGTTCGTGTTTTGTTTTGACCTGTCCGCTTGGTGGAAACCCGGCATAAGGTGGCGTAAGGACACAGTAACAAAGCCTACACAGAACACAAGTGTTTTTCCGAACTCGTACAAGTTACAAGCTTCGAAGCTTGTAGTTTCAGAGGGGTCTCCTCAGGAGACCTAGGAGTAATAAGGATCAGGATAACCTCTGTAGAATATATATTCAGAAATCGGTATTTTGAAACAAAAATCGGCCTCTTTCAGGATTTTTGTCACAAGTACATTGCTTGCGAAATATCGAATTTGTTCCATAATTTAGCCGCGCACTGTATAATGAAAATTGATGATTGAACATGATGGGCCAAACATCCTTTTTAAATTTGACGACATCTTGAAAGGGATGATGGCAATTATGAAGTGTCATTGATTTCGTTGAATTCGTTCAAATAAGGTTAGGAAAAAACCAAAATGATGTTTCCACGAGTTTTTACGAATATCTTCGTAATTTTTTACTTTCTTCTTTTGGAGTTATTACCTCCCTCATTCTTCTTCTCGAACCACGCCTGACAAGTTGGCAGCAATTTTGCTTGAAAATTCATTTTAAAGCTAGAGAATCTTAACCGAACCTTCCGATTTCGAAGTAAATTTGATGGAAAACCATTTTTTAAATGCAGAAATGTGAAAATCGTTAGCTACTTGTTAACAATAATTTTTGAACTCTGCATTTTTCAATAATAACATCATTCTTGAGCTTTTAATCTAAAAATTATAAGGAAGCAATGCTAGGAAAAATTCCTTTACAATATTTACTAGAGTATGAATTTATATTGGAGATGTCTGAGATAAAAATGCATGAAATAATGAGAAAGTTCCAAGGATATCTACTCTACCAGAAGCAACAGATCTTCTATTCGAGAATGGCGGTTGGCCCGAGGTATGTGAAATGTTTTCAAAGGAGGACAGTATATCGAAGTACCGAAGTCGCTCATTCTTCGAACTATTCGAGGTCAGGTACGGTATCGTGCGAATTATGATCCATTCAATTGATGGTTTCGTCAACTTCATCGTTTTGAAACTTTTACGCAGGAAATTTCTCGTTGAATGGTACATTTTGATAAGTTCTACCCCCTGTTGAAAAAATCTAAACACACCCTGTATACAAATGAACAGGCATATTTGAATAATATTACACCAAAAACATTTTTGAAACAGTCCACCGAAAGTTTACAGAGAGTGGCAATGCTAGCAGCGATCCAATATAACATAAATACGGCCAAAACAGGTTTTGAGGTGACCAATTTTGGTACATCGAGATCAAAGTGTCGCTCCTGGTAGAGTACCCATTCTGTGGGAGTGCGCTATGGACTTTAATGCATATATCTAATATAATAATCAAGGTAATTAACTCCCAAAATATCGTACAATACAGAATAAGGGGTTATGGGAATGAATAAACTAATTTCTGATCTTCTCTTTTATTCCATCAGTCGACGTTTCGGTCCAGGTATGGACCTTCCTCAGGACTCTAAAAATTACACTAAAATGGTAACACATCTCACATGGTAATAAAAAACTCACCGGAAAACAGAGAGTATTTAGATAACAAATCCAACATCAGTTAACGAAACTAAAATCAAACAGGCAGCAACTAATAAGAGTGCAAAAGTACAATGTTCTCCTATTCAATAATCGCTCAAAAAATTTCTTTCAGTCATGTCATCTACATTAAAAATGTCAAAAGTCACATAACACAGAATACAATAGAACAAACAATTTTCTTAGGTTGACACAATGACGTCTGATATAATATCAATAAAGATAATGCACCAATGAGAATTGAAGCACTGCTTTTGCTCTAATCGAGATCTGCTCATGTGCAATAATATCAAGAATAAACATTAAGGCTGACTCTCTCTGACATATTGTATTATGTCGTGAAACGGATGTCGTCCATGACTTCATATGAATACTTTCGATCATAAACTATGAATGTCATGTAATATTTCCCAATCGCTTCAATCCGTTTTCGGGTCTTGTATATCGTTGTTGATATTCAACCATATTTTGGAACTGAACTGAAAAAATTTCGGTTTCATATTTTAGTTCTCGATATCTATTTACCCTCGATTCTTCAATTTCCAATTATTACCAAATATCCGACTCCACTTTGTGACTATGAACAGCAGGCGTATGAGCCATATTGGTATATTAGATATATGCTTTTCAGTATAACCATTGAGTTTAAATATACATAGAAACACAGATTTGAAGCTGAATTTAGTGTAGTTCTTTCACCGGTTCATAGATGGATAATGTGTTTCAGAGAAGCGAAATATTGTACTCTCGCATCTGGCGGTAAGTAGCTGAACTATAAAGCACTATTTCCGAAGCCGAATGCCATGACGATAAGGACCGGCGTAAGAAATTTTGGATGTTCAGTATTTCATCACTTGATTTTTTGGATGCAATAAAACGAAAATTATTTTTGGTCTTTCATGAATATAAAATACTGATGTATGAAAAAATAAATGCATGAAATTTTTCCATTATTCACAAGTATTTTCTAGGAATTTTTAAAAATATTTAATTTTTTATTAGCGGCGAAATGCTTCTGTGTCGAGATTCCTCTGGATTTTTTTCTGTCTCCTATACAGCTTCACTCTAATCAGTTGCATCAACAAATGAGTCCTGTGCTCTTCACATTCTCGAGTTAACGGAGAGATTCAATCTTTTATAAATTCATTTTTTTTTAATTTTCCTAAAATATAACTTTGAAGTCCCATCTTTTCTGATTTCGTGACCATAATTTTCTTTATGACCAACAGCGATTTCCTCATCACATGTTTGAAATCGGTTGAAGGAATTTTCAAATGTATCCGTTTATTGCCATAATTTCGATTTCCAATATATATCCCATTTCTTCATGAACGACAACGGATCTCGGTTTAAGGAAATGAATGAAACTCTTTAGACTCTCAAGCGACGTTTCGGAGTCATAATTTGTCTCAGGCTACAATGAAAACGGAATGAACAAATTAACTGTATGTGTATGTTAAAGTGATATGGACAAATCCAAAAAAATGTTTTTGAAAATGACTATATAAAACAATTAAAGATTCAATAAGAATACACTTCGCGCCGAAATTCCATGTTTTGGGACTGATTAGACTAGGTATTTATGGTACATTTTCACCCCTCATTTCCTACCTAAGAACACTCCTTTGGAGAAATTCATGGCTAATGATTCATCATTATTGATTCATACCGTTTGTAACGAGATATAGAATTTGGATGAATCCGACCCTGTCTACGATTTATAGAACTAGAGGAAAATGAATATCCTACCGATTTATGTAATTCAATAGTGACAAAATGGATTGGCGTTGTGTCTCTATGTATATTTAAACTCAATGGTATAACATACAGCATTCGCTCCTCAGTGTAAATGACAAAAATAGCGCAATATTTTCCAACTGACGATACACGAAGACCTCGTACACGTACATATTTCTCTTTGGGGCGAATGCTCTATATCTGTAAAACGAAACAGTCCATACTCTGCTTCAAGATTATTCATTCTTGATATATTATTATTTATCTATTCTCAGCTGCAAGAAAATTCGATTTCAATATATCAGCACCTCCAACATCAAATGTATTCTAAATTAATTTTACAAAATTTAAGTACATCAACTGAATCTAATGATGATATAAATAGAAGGAAATGATTAAAAAAATATATATCATTAACTTTTTTTCACTTCTTATTTTAATTCATGCTAGGATGACTACTCCAGCATCTGTTAGATATGGGTCTTTGAAGTTTTCGACCAATAGTTTGGACATGGAATCCAATATCAATCAATGTTTGATGATCCAATATTTTACGTCCATCAAATATATAAGCAGGTTTCATCATGTCCACATAAATTTTATTGTAGTCCAAAGTCTAAAAAAATGGCACATTGAGCAGAAGCAATACATTCTAGGACGACAATCATTGAAGCATTTACTACGAACTACACATACTATTTTTTTTCTGAAATCGCAATCAATATTACCATAAATTAAGGAACATATTCATATCCCACGTAGCATATCGCAGCTCGAAGTCCGCCGTAGCCTACTTTATAAACAACCTGCGTGATCTAATTTGGCGATATCAATCGTAGAATATCAATTGAGATTATAGGTTATAATGATTCTTCGATTCTTTTTTTTTTAGAATTTGAATAATAACTAATAAATGGATTCTAACGTCTGTGAGAATAATTAGGGAAAGATTTAACGGCATGCAGACAATATTTTTTTTTTAAATTCCGGAAAAAGTTACACACCGAGCGGGAATCGAACCCGCGTCTTCCACTTGCCGGGCGGATGCTCTGGCCTCTGAGCTACCAGTGTGTATGATACTTTTCCCGGAATTCAATATCATAGGGTTCACCTCGAATGTAGTGAGAGTGGGGTTCTTAGGTGGGCAGCACTGATTCGTCATCATTAGCCAGAGGACTCCATTTATGCTTCACTTCACGTCATCGAATTTTTCGATTTCAGTTTCAGTTCGGATTTTGGATTCCGACGGAAATAATAACGTGTGTCAGGTTTCTATTATTCAAGAGTAAATGCTTGTAAGTTATGAATTTATTGGGATGCGGGAGTGAGTTCATTTAGAATATTTATAGACTATGGTGCAAATGAAAGGAATAAATTCGTTATTTCGTAAGCCGGCGACTTTAAGAAAAAAATCCAGAAACCCGTCGATTTTTATTTTTAAGCAGGCTATTCGTAAGGATACCCTTGCCATTTTTGACGTCATCTATATGAGCGTGATAACGTCACCGCTGAAATTTTTAAATGGAAATGGGTGTTATAATACATTAATATTAATACGTTATTGACAACTTATTTTCTTTTGAAAAATGGCATTGTTTTCGGTAGCAACCTTTGTGGACTGAGAAAAATGGTGAATGAATAATTATAATTATTTATCTCAAGGGTTGAATTTACGTGAAATGATAAAAAATTGTTTTAACATATTTTTTCTTTCACTGGGAAATCGTTTTGAGTGATAAAAATATGAGGGTGCCATTTCAAAAAAATATCTGGGGGTAGTTTTTTCAGGGGTGGTGATTAGAAACACAATTCCAACGACGGATTCTGGTAGAGTTTTTGATGCCATTTGAAAAACTTTTTGTTTGAACTTTCTACCTTGTCAGAGAGCCGAGATATTGGCCGTTTTTGGAACATCTTGGGGACACCCTGTAGAAGTGTATATAGATTTTATACTGAAGCGAAAAAATGATCGAAACCTTTCATTAATGGGACCTACTTAGGATGTTTGGGTGTAACGAAAAATAAAAATCTCGAAGATACATTATGTATCACATAAAACAAAACACTTAACATATAGGTGTTTTTTGACCTATTCGAGGGGTGTATTAATAGTTCTTGTTATTGACCTAGTTAATTTTGTGCATTTATAAGTTCGGCCATCCACTGAAACGAGTTGATCATATCAATCATAACCATCTAGCAACATGAATTATGTGAGTATGTATTATATTCCTGTTGCTGTTGCAAAGTGAATAATCGATATCAACACATAAAAATATAGGATTAGTTTAGAAGATGCAAAACGTAAAAAGCCGTTGAAGAGAAGAATCACTGAGCTCAATGTACAAATTTTACGAAAGAGTTATGAAATTCTAAAGTTGTCAAAAGGAAAACGGTATCAAAAAAGGAAATCACTTATTTCAGATGAGTTGTGTGACATCCGAAAGACAAAAATCAGGATCATCGTTGCTTGGAAAAGTTTGAAGAAGATAAAAGTGGAAGTATGATTGAAAGCCTATTCCTGCAATTTTTCATAAGGGGAATTGTTACATCAGAAAAAAAATTGGGAATAGTTCATAACATCCAAAAACCCTGTCCAAATGACGATTCAGATTGTTATAGCACGAAGTATTTTGCAGGGAGGATCCCTATTTTGCCTAAATGAATAAAAAAATAAGAAGCTTGGCTATATGTTCGTAAAAATTTCATTCTTATATACAATCCCCTATTTGTATACGCAATATTATGGTAAGCTAGTCGTAAAAGTAATTTATAAATAGGAAATTTTTGTGTTTGAGATATTTCAAGATCCCAAATATAGAGTATTCCGGGTTTTCTAGCCGTGGTCCAATAGAAATTTCACCTAACGTTTCGCCTACAACTGCGGTAGGCATCTTCAGAGGTTTCTCGATCGGATGTTGTACCCCGACCAATGTACAACCTCCGATCGGAATACTCCAGATTTGAAGTTGAATACGGACGGGAAAGCCTCCATCAATATATTTTTTAAAATTATTCTATAAGCTCCTTAAAACCTTATTCACCAAGCTCTTTTTCTAAAAGATTTCCATTCATCGGATAAATGATGATTCTTTATGTTGACTGAAATTATTTTATCCATTCAAAAACTGGACTTACCAATTCATTATTTATTTTCCCATTTTGTCACGTGAAGATTTGTATTTTTTTTTATTGTAGTTGAATGACGTCATTTCCTCTCTTTTTCCGATTTAATATTTTTTCTAATTGCGAAAAATAGGCTTTATGTTTATGAAGGTCGCTCATTAAATTTTGTTAAAATTCAGAATGGAGTGCCATCGACCATTCACTATACAGGGTGATTTTTTAAGTGTTTCATCAAAAGTATTCGAGGAAGGAACTCGAATTGTAAAATATTTTCAAGCGGAATCTACTTCCGGTTCTACCGGAAACGAAAGTGAACTTCCTTATTTCAAGTGCAACACCCTGTATATTTTTACATATTTGAAATCTTCGTTCAATTCAGCACTGATTTGATGCATGATATACGCAACAACTTCAAGCGATTGTTGAGTTATAGCCTGATTATTAAATTTGTTGACAGAGAGAGTGTCACAAATTAGAGTTTATATCTCCAAAATCCCTTATTGTAAGATTTTTCTTTCCACAGTGGAACAAGAGAAAGTACGCTGGTACTTCTTCTTGTATAAATTATGAGGAGAAATTATACAGGGAGTCTGAAACAGGGCTTCAAAGTGAGCCTCAATAAAACTATGAAATGTCATTTTTTTCAAATGAGAACCATATAATTTTGTAATTCCGATCGATTGCTCGTTAAAAACTAGTTAGAGTGATCCAAACATTTCATGTATTCAAAATCAGTAGTTTTACCGTTATTGAGTAAAATTCGAATTTCCCGACTAAAGCCAGGTTTCTTTGTCTAAACATCAGGTTTATTGGGATAATTTTCAGGTAGGCCATGTCAATAGTTGGAATATGTCAGTTTTAAACTAAGTTTTTTTTTGTCATCACTCATAATCTGCTTTGTTCATTTGTCACGTTTGCCGAAAATAAAGAATAGACTTTTGATATATCATTCTAGTGTACCTTTTTATTATTGCCATAGTCAATTTTTTATTTGAGGCGAATGTGACAAATAAACAGAGCAGATAATGAATGATGACTAAAAAAGAGAATCTTAGTTTAAAATTGACACATCCTTACAATTGACATAGCCTACTTGAAAATTATCTCAATAAGCCTGATGTTTAGACAAAGATCACCCTGTATATTGCAAAGTAGTACGAAAATATCGCTACAATTCATGAATAATAGAAAACTCGTTCAATATTTCAATAACAGATATTTCGGTAAAATTGTTGAAACATTTCACTCTAGTCATGGTATCATGAAGAACAACTTTGAATTCGATTAAAAAAATCAAGTCTTCGCGTGAAAAAATTACGAAACTAAAGAAGGAAATAGTAAGTGCAGTTTTAGAGGAATTTCGTAAGGTGATAACTGATACTTTAAGATATGTATATTATGAAGCGTTCGAAAAATGGACCACCCAATTACAACATGAATTTGGTACGTACTCATCTCCTCGACTATTTAACCAAGCAATCTTAAAAATATTTTAAATCGATCCCACATAAAATTACCAAACCTATATGTTAGAGACATGAGAATGGTTTAACGTCTGTAAATATAATTGAGGAAAGAAATAACGGCATGCAGACAATTGAATATTTTTGAAATTCCGGAAAAAGTCACACACCGTGCAGGAATCGAACCTGCGTCTCCCTACTTTCCGGGCGGGGGCCTTACCACTGGGCTAACGATGCATATGATACTTTCTCCAGAATTCAATATCCTGAGGTTCACCTCATATGTTGGTGAGAGGGGGATCAGAGGTGGGGAGCAATGATTCAACATCACTAGTCAGGGGATTCCACTTATCCTTCAATCCACGTCGTCGAATTTTTCGATTTCAGTTTTAGATCGGATTTCGGATTCCGACCAATGATGTTATATTAATAAGCCGAGAATGATACATGAGAATGGTTTAACGTCTATGAATATAATTGAGGAAAGAAATAACGGCATGCAGACAATTGAATATTTTTTAAATTCCGGAAAAAGTCACACACCGTGCAGGAATCGAACCTGCGTCTAGTGATGTTGAATCATTGCTCCCCACCTAGGATCCCCCTTTCACCAACATATGAGGTGAACCTCAGGATATTGAATTCCGGAGAAAGTATCATACAGGGTGTTTCACCATAAACTGGACAAACATATATAGCCACGTAGTTGACACCGAGAAAGTCATTTTTGCCTTATGACATATACCTCGTTTTCGAAGCATAATCGAGACACAGGGTGTTTAATGTCAACTTTGAGCAATATTCTGATAACTGTGGTGAGTTATGCGTGACATTTGAAATAACGGTTAATGGCCACATCTCAGTATTTTTGAGGGGGTTAATTGAATTGTGGTGTAGAATTTTGCAAAAAAAAATTCAAAATGGCGGAAAACCTGCAAAGTCGGAAATTTTTTTTCTCGGTTGCCAATTTGGAAAGCATTATCTCAACGTACTCGATTTTCTAAGATTTTCCGTGAAAATATTTTTTCAAATTTCGAACTCAACTTTTTTTTTACATGTCTTCAGTGAAAAAAAAATTTCGCCCAAAATTTTTGGAATTTTTCATGGTTGAACTATCTTTAATTCTGAATACTTGGTTGGAAACAGAATGACAAAATATCAATTGTTTTTCTTTTTGTAGCCTTCCGAAGATTACGCTAGGTGTACTTTCTTAATTTTTATTTGGGAAACTGGAGGCCATACGAAAGTCACAATTGTGCTGCTGGGCTGCCCGAATAACCCAGATAGAAATATGAATTCATAAGCCAAAAAAAATTTTTCGAAAAAATTAAAAAAAATTGAAAAAAAATAATTTTTTTTTTATTTCTTCCATCAGCACAATTTTTACCTCCGTACGGCCTCCAGATTCTCAAATAAAAATTAAGAAAATACACCCAGCGTAATTTTCGGAAGGCTACAAAAAGAAAACCAATTGATATTTTTTCATTTTGTTTCGACCCAAGTATTCAGAATGGAATATAGTTCAACCATGAAAAACTCCAAAAATTTTGGCAGGAACTTTTTTTTCACTGAAGACATGTAAAAAAAAAGTTGAGTTCGAATTTTGAAAAATTTTTTTACGGAAAATCTTAGAAAATCGAGTACATTGAGATTATGCTTTCCAAATTAACCACCAAGAAAAAAAAATTCCAACTTTGCAGGTTTTCCACCATATTGAATTTTTTTTCTCAAAATTCTACACCACAATTCAATTGAGCCCTCAAAAATACTAAGATGTGACCAGAAACCGTTATTTCAAATGTCACGCATAACTCACCACAGTTATCAGAATATTGCTCAAAGTTGACATTAAACACCCTGTATCTCGCTTATGTGTCGAAAACGGGGTATATGTCATAAGGCAAAAATGACTTTCTCGGCGTCATCTACACGGCTATATATGTTTGTCCAGTTTATGGGGAAACACCCTGTATACATCGTTAGCCCAGTGGTAAGGCCCCTGCCCGGAAAGTAGGGAGTCGCAGGTTCGATTCCTGCACGGTGTGTGACTTTTTCCGGATTTTCAAAAATATTCAATTGTCTGCATGCCGTTATTTCTTTCCTCAACTATATGTTAGAGGTTATAATGCACGTTTTATTGATATCATGGGAAATTTACGCAAAACAATTTCTCCTTCCATGGCTCAATTTGAAAAAAATCTGCACATATTTTCTTCGAGAACTGCATTTTATAACAACCTGCGATATGATTCTCTTAGCGATCTTATGCTGGCCATACACGTTACGGTCTACCGGAGAGGTATACCTGCGCAGGCATGCCTACACAGGTCAACCGGAGCGTGTGTGGAATTAAACCTGTGCGTGTTTGTGTGGGATTAAACCAGCACAGGCATGCCTGCGCAGGTATACCTCTCCGGTAGACCGTAACGTGTATGGACAGCATTACACAATTCATAAGAAACGTTCATGGGCGCCCTCAGGAGGGGGCCAGGGGGAGGCATGCCCCCCCTGAGATTTTGATGGCCTTATCGTATTTCAGCTCAACACCCTCAATATTACAATAATTTTTATTTTGCCCCCCCTGAGAAAAATTTCTGCGGGCGCCCATGGAAACGTTCGAGATCGCTGGCACCGGTGCGATATCGCACCTTAAGTTTACTTCGGCTCCGGGTGAATTCGGATTGCAATACGCTACGTGGGATATAAATATGCGTGCCGGACAAGCGTATTGTGATCCTTTAGAAAGTGGGCATTCTTGACGATTTCAGAAAAAATATTTTTCATGTTTGGTGTCGGATCTTTTTCAAGTTCAGAATAGTTTCGAGATGTAGTCATTAGACTAAAACATATCAATGTTCTTTGTCCAGTTTCCGATTTCACAATATGATCCATACCTATACTGAATGAATCCTTAGGGCCCCCGCAGACTGCAGACTTTTTATCGGCCGATAGTTTGGTCGGCTTCTTAATTAGTATGGAGAGGAATCGCTGTAGTGTGCATTCCTCTCCATACTGATTAAGAAGCCGACCAAACTATCGGCCGATTAAAAAGTCTGCAGTCTGCGGGGGCCCTTAGACGTCGGAAATATCACTATTCCTGATATAAAAATCAGAAATAAATACTTGTAATGGAAATAGTTTGATGTGAGTACTATTGTCATGTTCAAACACCAGAAATGTCAGATTTAACACCTGCTTTCAATACAAACCATCCTTGTTCAATGTGTTTGACCAAAGATGCAAGAAAATTTGGTGTAGCAGCTAAAAATTGTGACCAAAATTTGGGTAGGTCTGCTTGGAACTCTAGTTAATGGTTTTTGGTCTGGTTCCAGAAAAAATCTCAATATTTTACTGTCTTCGCGCTATTTTTGTGAAAAAGATCATGACCTAATTCAAAAAAAAATCCTTTAGATCTATAATCCAAAAGATGATATTTATTTTTGTGAATGGCTCTAATGTATGGCTCATTTTGTAAGACAAATAGTTTGGTAGAATTTTTCAATGATTCAAACCTTTATGAACCTAAAAAAAATAAAAAAAATGTTTATGGTGTAATTATGGTAATTATGAAAAACTCCTTTGAAAAAGGTTAGTTTCATTTATCTTGATTAACTTGCAATAACAATTCAACTATAGCAGGTAGGTATTTAATTAACGAAAATCGAAAAACTCTATAATAAAATAAATAAAATAATTTCTATATTAACTAACTTATTTTCATCAAAATGCAGACAGAAACAGCATATTCACTTCACAACTGGAATTTCCAGTGTAGGCGAGATTCACAACTATCATAAGTTCTTTTGTCATCTTCTTGGTTCTTGGTGGCAAAGGCACAGTATAGGCTAGAGACAGTTTCACTATACCCATTTTTGAGTATCAAAATAATCGACCCATAACAGGTGCACAAAGCGGCATGGGTAATGACAAAAGCCAATTTCACATACAAAGTTAACCAATTGTTTACAAGTTTTTGTGAAAGTTTATCCGTTTACTATCAAAATCCAATTGTCAATGAACCACTCTAGCGGTATATTCTGGTCGTTATCCAATAATTATTATTATCTAATGAATAGAAAAATCTGACAAGAATAGGAGTAGTAAGAACAGTAATGCAAATTATTTGATTCCAAGCAGGATATTCGAAGGTGATTTCCTAGCTAAACTTTTATTAAATTTATAGCGTGTTTCACAAAGCGCAATCAACTCTGATCGGAGAATTAACTCGATTCAACAGTTCCGAACAAGCTCGTTATTATCGATCGGCGCTGATCGCGCTTTGTGAAACCCACCATTAGAGTAAAAAAAATTGGCAACGTTATAATCTACTTACAATGAATTCATCCCATTCTGTGCACAGTACTAGTGCGTGTGTACCTTCAGCTGCTGAATAAGCATCTTGATGTACTGAAACCTGTTTCCTAACTTTCTCAGGTTCTTCACATATGAGCGGATGTGTGAGATCTTCATAAATTCTATCCTCTTCAACCTATGAGATACGAATATTATGAGATAATTATTTTTGTTACAGGAAATGAAACATATTGATAACCCTCCTGTAAATTAACTGAATCGAAACGTTTGAAATATTTTGGAGGAAATAAGAGAACAAAAGATCCAAATTATGTGTGGGAATTGAATTTACATAAATTCATCTTCAAAAAACTTTTTTTGACCTGGAAAAGTGATATCAGAAGTTTCACATACAGTTGATAAATAAAAAAATGCCTGAGGTTAGGTAGGTGCATTTGCTAGTTTATTCAAATTCGTAGCTAGCGCAGCATTGAATCCGCCCAAATGCTGCTCGGCTTCCAGATAAAAAAAAATTTCGATAAAAGTACTGAACGAGAATAAATTCGCTATCACAAAAACGCCTATATCTCTTGAACCAATTGAGAAAAAAAATCAAAATTTGATCATAGTTAGCTTTGTTATGAACGTCAGAAACATGTGGAACATTTACTTCTCTGTCGCAAAATGACAAGCGAAGTGAAAACACGAGAATTTATAGTGAAACTTTTTCAAAATAATCAAAGATGGAGCTTTAAAAGAATCGCAAAAGAGGCTCGCGTTCGTCCGGAAACGGTATCAAGAGTTGTTAAGCGCTTCAACGAAGATCTTACAATTAACCGCAAGGAAGGAACCGGGAGGAAAAAGGGGTTAAATAGCCCAAAAAAATTGAAGAAAGCCATCAGCCTTTTTCAAAAGAATCCTAACCTTTCAGGACGGAAATTGGCCCAAAAAGTGGGCCAAGGCTCTGTTGACTCGAAGATATACATCGAGTAATGCTTGAAGAAGCGACTTTTACCATTTTTACGTTAGCACGATGAGTCGACAATCTTTTGGCAAGATTTAGCTTCATGCCACTACAGCAAGGACACCAAGGAATGGTACGAAGCTAATGAGGTGGTTTTTGTCCCCAAAGAGTCCAATCCACCAAATTGCCCAGAACTCAGGCCAATCGAAAGATATTAGGCCCTGGGCCCTGGTAAAATGAGAATTGAAGAAGACTAAGAAATCAACTTGAAAACATTAGCGCAATTCAAGCAAAAGTGGAAGTGTTTTTTTATTGTGAAAACAGTTTACATTAGAATAATTAGAATGATTCGAAAATCAGTTTGATTTTCGAAATCGGTCCAGTGGTTCAAAAGATATAAGCGTTTTTGTGATAGCGAATTTATTCTCGTTCAGTCTTTATAACACGATAGTAACGATTATTTGGGTAAATCAAATACAAGGAACGGTTTTGGAAAGGGTAGCGCAGGGAGGGTTGTGGAAGGGTTAAGAAAAAGTTGGGTGATTGAACAATGAAACAGTGAATCGTGCATCGTATAAAATATTTTTTTAATGGTTATTGCACATTTACAATCTACTTTATACAGTAATGAGTGAATAAAAAAAATTGGTTCTTGACTTGAGTCGGGTAATATCCATTTATGGTTCTCCGTACAATTATTCCTCCAAGAGGTCTTCAGGCCAGGTTCTTTTCAGTATAAAATATGAAGCCATTTTTCAAAAAATATTTGAGCAACTACTTGCCTGGTGCGATCTCGAATTTTATGTATGAAACTGAGTAAATTCTTTTAGGGAATATCTTACACTAGCCTTATAGGCGAGAAAATTTCGAAAAAACTATACGTCGTAATAATCAGGGCTATTCACTAAGTGAAGTGGTTATCACAGTTGCTGACCATAGCAATTCAACTTTTGATAACCACTAGTGACCACTTTCAGTATTCTCTAATAAACGGTTGGCAACTGTTGTTATCATAACAACCTTCCGTGAAGATAGACATGGCAGCACCGCAGAATAGTTCGAATGTACTGGTCATAGATCTAAAATTACTATGAAAGCACAGGTCATTGATAAAAGCACAGAACGTCTTTGATTAAAGTATGTCTTTGGTGCGGATATATGGCGGAGAATAGGCATATAACCTCTAAATAGTCTAAATGTTTAATGTTTCGGCTTTCGGGACTGCACTAAATATTTCGATCAGGAATCAGGATTGAGTTATATTTTTTTCAACTTGTTGATTTATTCTATTTTATTACTTGGGTTTGTTTAAATATGTATATAACCAGAGTTAGCAATAAAACTTACAAATTTCCAATAGCATTTTATTTTGTGAATTTGGAAACTAATTAGAATAATTGAAAAATAAGATTACATTTGTTACTATGTTGAATTAGATGATTTCTTATTATGATATAATATGACATGTACAGGAGATAGCTAGAATCTCCTAGAAGCCATATATTTGTTTCAATTTCAAAATATTTTTGCTCCTAATTTTCTCTGATAAAGGACATTTGCCAAATAGCAGCATCATGGGTTGACACTAAGTAACGAGTATTTATTGAAGTTATACTTATACTAGCATACCCCTTTCGGTCATAATAAACAGCCCCAGGGTGAATTTCATTATTCTCTGGAGGATCAATGATTGCAATATGAGATATGAGTACTATCTATGCATCCTACAAAGGCACCTTTTGTATTAATTTATGAATTATTAAAAAGTCCATCTGCACGAGAAATGCCATTTTTATAGATTTAATTGTTCACACAAATACAGAAAAACATTCCAAAATAGTGCCCAACGCACGTGGTTTTCGTTACCAACACCTCTAAAGCTGTTGCCCGTGAACCACTTCTCATAGCCACTGGTTGTTATACATAGCAACTTACACAAATAGTGAATACCAATTTCGCGCTTAGCAACTGAGTGTAAACATGACGACGATTTACAGTTGTTATCCATAACTTTGCTTAGTGAATATCCCTGAATGACCCTACTTGCTCGATCTTGCCTACAATTGAAAACCAATATTTCAGCCTCCAAAATACATATCTGCTTTGATTTTCCTCAAACCTATTTTGTAAGCATTAATGATTTTTTCATATTCTTCTTGCTTACCCTAAATAATTCAATAAACGCTTTTCATAAATTTATTTCGGATTATGTTCACAGTAACGTAGAATATTTGGACAAGGCCCACGGAAAAATGCTATGTCTCAAGATATAGGAAGAGATGGACTGATTTTGTCGTCTTCCTAGTCATATGATTTGTACCTTTGTTGCCGCTTTTCCTAATAAATTAAAACCAACTTTCCGACATGGGTTGTTTTCTGAATACAGAGTGTAACAGCCAAATGAATTAAATTCGATAACGAATAAATGAGGGTGTTAGAAAAAACGCTCGGACACGTCGATTTGTCAATTTTAAATGCGCATATTTTTCAAGAAAATAAAATTATATAGGGTGTTCCATGCGACCGTGGCATTTTTTTCAAATATTAACATTTTGAATGAAAATTATTTAATTTCACAAATTCGATACATTACACTCAATACTTATTTCCCATTTACCTCTTGATATGGAGAAAATAAGCAAAAACCATTACTGAAAAGAAATTAAAAAAAAACATATTTGTTTATTCTCATAGCCTTATACCGGCCATACACGTTACGGTCTACCGGAGAGGTATACCTGCGCAGCCATGCCTGCGCAGGTCAACCGGAGCGTGTGTGGGATTAAACCTGCACAGGCATGCCTGCGCAGGTATACCTCTCCGGTAGACCGTAACGTGTATGGTCAGCATTAGTAACACGTTGTCTGTTTGCATGACAATAAGTGATCAGTTTAAGTGCTATGTCTTTTGAATTTCGATAACTGTACGTAATAATATTAGAAAAATGGTTCATTTAACAGAAATGCACAAAATAACCATTCTTCAAATGATTGGTTATGGAGATTACACACGGACACACAATGGAAGTTTCTCGCTTATTTCACGAAAAATTTCCAAATTTGCCGCCTATATCCCAAGGAACAATTAGCAAAATAGAAAAGCAGTTTCGAGATCTTGGTCATGTAAGACAAAAAAAAAATTGCTGCCAATGCAGTAAGTGATGATACGAAATTGGATATTATGTTTGAGTTTCAAGAAAGCCCACATAATTCTGTTCGAAAAGTAGCCCCGCTGTTCACCGTCAGCCACACGTCAATATTTCGAATATTGAAGTAGATGCATCCCTATAGAATGATGGCAACTCAGGAGCTCATAGAAGACGATTTCGATAGGAGAACGCATTTTTGTGAGCAAATGATGGCAATATTAGATAACAATGTGATCCAATCAGAACATGTTTTGTTTTCTGATGAGCGTACATTTATACTACACGGTCATGTTAATCGTCAAAATTGCCGCTATTGGTCTGATGAGAATCCTCACTGGATGAGAGAAGAACATACGCAATATCGTGAAAATGTTAATGTTTGGGCAGGAATTGTTGGAAATCATATCGTAGGTCCCTTTTTCATTGACGGCAATTCGAATGGAGAAAAATAATTAGAACTACTCCAAAATAATGTCGTACCAACTTTGATAAACTTATATCCTGATCCAGCAAATCCACAAGTTCCTGCCAATATAATATGGTTTCAGCAAGATGGAGCACCGCCCTATTACCAAATCAATATCCGGCAGTACTTGAACCAAATTTTTCCAAATCGGTGAATAGGGAGGCGCGGATCGATAGAATGGCCAGCACGATCTCCTGATCTGACACCATCAGACTTCTTTTTGTGGGGATATGTCAAAAGTATTGTATACGAAACGAAACCCTTAAACTTAGACGACCTAAAAAACCGAATCACGCTTGCGATTAGATCAGTCACGCCTGAAATGTTGAATAACGTTAGAAGACAATTCTACAACAGATAAGCATGTTGCCAAGACGTTCGCGGAGAGCATTTTGAACATTTCCTACATTGACATAGATTTTTGTTTGTTTTTTTTTTAAATGATTAAAAAATAATCAGTATTACTTATTAGGTTTTAAGTGTAATGTACCGAATTTGTGAAATAAAATAATTTTCATTTTAAACGTTGATTTTTGCAATAAATCTGAAAACACTTAATATAGTTAATTTCTAAAGAATCCAAAAAATAAATATACATATACATATATATATAATAGATGGCATATCTCTCGTTTTCTCCATCAGCAAGATTCAAAGAATAGTCAAGAGTGCGAGATTTCACACCAACATGCAAGCTGGGACCTCCGTTCCACTTCAATTTTCATCGTGGTAGGGTTATGTTGTCCTGATGAGATCATTAAAAAGATCGAAACCTAGGTCGGCATCTACCCACTTCGATGAGATTGGAACTTTCGTTAAGTTTCTGGATGATGATATGTGGCAAGTTCGAGTCGGATCCATGGCGATGGTTGATATTTATATCAATTGTCGCGATGTATCTGATTAATCGAGAATATATTTGATATATTATAATTTCCCTCTGGGATACTTCCTTCTGGAATAAACCTTCGTTCATATATATATATATATATTTTTTTTTGATAATTAAGAAATAACCAGTATTACCTATTAGGTTTTAAGTGTAATGTATCGAATTTGTGAAATAAAATAATTTTTATTTTTAACGTTGATTTTTGCAATAAATCTGAAAACACTTAATACTTCCGACGTGTCCGAGCGTTTTTCCCAACACGCCCTCATTTATTCGTTATCGAATTTATTCCATTTGGCTCTGTATATTCTATATTCAGATTTCAGAGACGACACAACTTTCTTCGAGAGAATTATACTGATTTTCCAATTGATATTGCTGTTCTTTGGCTGGTGCTCAAAATGTATATATCAAGTTCTTCTGCGAGCTGAGGATACTATACAAACATAAATTTTCATGTGAATGCTCGATATCTATTTTCTTGTTGTCGTTCGGAATAGTGGCGCACCCAGAAATTTCATTCGGGGGGGGGCTGCTCGAGAGTAATCAGGTTTTTACATAAAAAAAAACTCAAAAACGACGAAAACAATCCTTTATTTTTGAGCTCGGGGGGGGCTGCAGCCCGACAGCCCCCCCCCCCCTCGGTGCGCCACTGTATCGGAATATCGATAATCTCTAGATTTCTCGCAATTATTGAATTTCCAGTTGACGCAAGCGTACAACGCATTCCTAACCAAAGATTTGGCTTCAATTTGTGGGGCATAGCAGTTGCGACTGGTGAAAGTGGTGAGGCACATCGGCACACCAGAAGAAAATTATTGTTAATTTTCGGACGAAGTTATTTTGCTCTGGCATCAAAATGTTCTATTTCTATTTTACGATATTCAGCTTTTGTTTTCTCGTGTTAGTAAGCTTGCAGTTCGATGAAATATGCTGAGCTCTTTTATTGTGTAGCAATAGATCGCGACTCAAATGTTCCAAATCGCTATAACCACTTTTTGACCAAACTCTGTCGGTGTTAGTATTAATTGCTGCGAATAAAATGCATATGGGGTATAGGCCATATTGACCTTATTAGATATATGATCAAACCCAAGAACGGACCTGAATTTTGGTGGAAAGTTTATTATGGATTTCAATCCGATATGTAGTCTTCAAAATATTGGGAAAATAAAATTGTGAAATTAATTACTCCGAAACCATAGAACCGATTTCGCTCCGTTACAAATTTAGCCAAGGCATTCTGAAATTCTCAAACGGACGGACACAATTGAATCTGATCATGAATTCTTCATATGTGTGTTCAACTTAGGATACTGACTGACAAAGAAACTGCAACACCCAGAAGGAGCTGTTTGAATTTTAATTTTTTGCCTCCTAAATAGTACACAAGAGGTAAATGATTGAAATTTGGGAAAAAATCGTGGAGGTTTCTTCATAAAAACTTTTCTTTTTACTTAAATATTGTAGTCGTTTTTTTTTCATTTTTTTCAAATTTTACAACAAACCAGCGGTTCAAGGAAATCCAAAGTCGATGTTTAGTTGTTGTTAAAATGCCTAGAGCACGAGTACGCGGAATTTATCGGCAGCTAAGTGAATTTGAAAGAGGTCGAATTATTGGTCTACGGTAGGCGGGTTGTCATTTCGAGAAATCGCTAACCGTACAAACAGAAATCCAACCACTGTTATGAGATGTTGTCAAGCGTGGTTTGATAATGCCCAAAATCGAAGGGGCACAAATGATGTTCAAGATCGACGTCTAAGACTTATGGCCATTAGAGACCGATTTACGACAACTCGATCTTTGGCTGATGAGTGGTTAAGAGAACAAGGCCATCCTGTGTAACTGTCCGAACGGTTAACCGCCGGATAAGGTCTTTTGGACTGCAGCATTATCGACCCCTTTTTGTGTTACCACTGACGGTTAAGCATCGCCAGAAGCGATAACAGTGGTGCAGAGAACGACAACATTGGAATGTGGAATGGCATCAGGTCGTCTTTTCTGATGAATCTCGATTCTCCTTGGGTGCACATGATGGCCGAAGAAGGGTTAGACGACGTCGGGGAGAAAGACGTGAACCTCAGTTTGATGTTGAGCGTCATGTAGGTGCACCGGACAGTAGGCGTTATGGTATGGGGTGCCATTGCACATGCAAGTAGGTTACCTTTAATAATTATTCGAGGTAACATGACAGCGCTGCGTTACCTTCAAGAAATAGTGCACCTTTCTGTTCTCCCTTACCTTAACTGGCCCGAGATTCCAGTACTCCAGCAAGATCATGCTCGACCTCATGTTACTGGAGTTAGTTTATAATTTTTTGAAGCGACCCATGTGAATGTGAAATTTATTGAAAATAATTGTTACTCTTCGTTTTTTTTTTCTCCAAATTTTAATCATTTACTCCTTGCTATACTATGTTCCACCAAAAAAAAAATTAAATTTAAACAGCTCCTTCTGGGTGTTGCCGTTTCTTCGTCATATATTCCACAATTATAGACATTCGGACAAAATGATAAAGTTCGTCCATTAGAACAAACGCGAAAAAGAAAACAACAAAATTTATCTGAATTATGTTTTTCTTGCAGCAAATGTCATAGTCTTTCATTCAAAACTAGCTGGCTCGGCGAACTTTGTTTCGCCTAAATGATACCTATACTTACGGTGGATTTCACAGATCGTAATCACCAGTGATCGGAGATCGACGGCTTGGTTAGATTTTTGAACTGTCAAATCGAGTTGATTCTAGATCAAGCTCCGATAACCGGTGATATGCTTTGTGAAACCCACCGTTAATGTTGCATGAACTTACCATTGCTATTTTTTCAAGCAGGAGATAAATTAGGCATACCTAATATGAGCTGTCACACAAAACAGAAATATAAAAATAATATGTTAATTACTAATTATGGGCAATTTTCAATTCAGTTATTTCCGCAAATACATTTATTACCCAAACATAAATCAAAAACATTTCAGAAATATAGAGAGAATATGAAAATGGACAACTCACGCTTGATGCTGATCGTCACAACCGGATTTACTTGACAATCCGGTAAAAATTCACTGTTTCAACAACTTTAGATGTTAACCCGCTTTTTGATCTGGTAATAGCCTTCCATGTTAATATAAGTTCTATGCAAATTACACAATAATTGTATACATTGCCATCTAGTGGTGATTATATCAAATATAGTACCTTCACGACTACGCTATAGTATCTAGACAAGAGCCATTGACAGTAGCGACACCTGGTGGCCTCATTCAAAAGGAGGAAAAGCATTTCCTACATAAGCAAATTTTTTATCGAATTTTTCGGGGTTTTAATGTATTTTATAATAACCAGGCCGTAGACGAATCCATAAATGAAGTTTCATAACAAACAGTCCGATCTCGAGTTATAAATGGTGTAAGCAACAACTCTGTTTTATACTTAGACCATATTCTATGGTCTAAGGTTTTATATATACAGGGTGAGTCTTTGACTTGTACATATATTTTAACTGAAGATTCTTGAGGTCAAAAGAAACCTTTTTTTCATTTTCCATTCTTTCGAATTCGGCTCTGTTAAAAAGATACAGCCATTAAAAAAAAATGTGCTAACTACGGCCCTGAAACGATCTTCTGGAATTGATGCAAAGTTTTCTCGTTTGAAATTGAGGTTATACATTTAGGGAATACTCAAGTACTAACCTTATTCGAATAAGAATGTTAAAAACACGATATTTCTCAACAAAAACTGTTAGTTCCATTCGATTATATCTGCAACTAAAAATCCATATTTATTTCACCAAAATAAGTTCCTCCTTCAATTTACATTGAGATTAGTTTGTGGGCTCTAATAACTTGTTTATATTCTCCTCTTCCTCCCAAAACTATCTCAAAAAGAACTGTTTTTACACTAATCGAACATAACTCCATTAAATTAGGTCAAATTATTAGAGGTCAATGACCTAACCTAACCCATCGAACCATATTCTATGAACTCTTATCGTAGAACGTTTGAGAAGACGATGCCAGATTGTGTTGATTTTCTCCACAACGAAGCAATAGGTCCTCTATCATTAACGGTTGAACTAACGCAAAGGCACCAGTTTTGTTTACTTTTGGCTGATGGCGTCTTGTAGTGCCTCTTTGGAAATGTTCTGATTCTCGCCGATAAAGCGCTACGATCTTTATACGCAAGACCGTTGATATGTGGTTGTTGAAGTAAGCATGCGTAAAGCATTGCGTGAAGCGGCTTGATGGAGATTTGTCGATTTGTTTATTCACAGTGGATAATGCGGAAAGTTGATGTGGAAAGATTATCAGTGAAAGTGAATTAATGTGATAATAACCGTGAAGTGAGTTTATAAAATTCCAAGAGGATATTGTTTAGAAACATCGACACAGATTATCAGGTACCTATCATAGTATTTTTCATTAATTTCAATTTAATACGTGATTTGTATGGAGTATTCATCATTAATATCCGAATTTTGTATTCCATTGACATTTTATTCTTTACAAAGTTGATTAACATTCTGACAACATTGTTACCTTGTATAGAGTTTATTAATTTGAGCCATTCTGTGATATTGAAAAGCCAGGGTTGCATCTAGATTTTTCTTATGATTTTTGAGTTTTTCGTGAAATTTTTCCGGGTAAAATTGGGAATAACTCGAAAACGACGCGTTTCATTGAAAAAACTTAGGAATACTTTTATTTTCTAAGCCGATTGGTTCTTTCGAAAATATAAACCGTTTATCTTTTTCAAGTGGTTTTTTAGTATTTTTTCGTGGATTCATAAGTTGGCTACGCTGTAACTTTTATACCGGGAGAAATATTGAATAAGTTTTGATTTGGAAATATGCATCATGAAGAGAGTGAATACTTCACCAAAATTCAGTTCATTTGAAATAACGGTTCCGAAGATATAAACAGAAGTGTTTTTTTCATGGATTTTCGACACCCTGTATCTTCCAAACGAAACCGAATTTTGAAAAATGGTATAGAAAGAAAGTGTTTCGTTTGATGAGAGGAATCTACAGTTAAAATATATGCACGAGTCAAAGACTCACCCCGTATAGATAGAAGACTACGACCACTGAAATTCAAGAATTCGCCGTTGTGTATTATGTGATTTGAATTAATAATTCCAGAATCATAAACAATGTTTCACATTGGAAACTAGATTATCAAGTTCAATTCTTTTCCCAATCGAAATCTCTTGCAAAGGATCATAAAAGCAGTAACACATCGGTCTAGCCGGATTTTTCCCAAAAAAGGATGTTTTAGGAGATATCCATACTCCATTCACTTCAATAAAGTCAATAAAGTGGTTGGCCAAGATTTAGGTTTATCAAGTTTTTCTACTTGAAACTGACGCAGGTTGGTACTCATGAAATGTCAAATAATTCTCAGAGACGTTGCCAATGCTTATTTCTATTTACTCTTTCTTAACTTTGTGAATGGAGTTAGTGACACAGGTATCGTAGTACCACTAAATTTTCATACTGGAGTATTTCAAGTTGGGCAAAAAGTCATTCTTTATTCTTCTGTATGCTTATATCTTGAGAATTTTGAAAAGTGTGGAATTCCATAGGTCCGTCTGGTCGTTTAGAAGTTTTTTTGCTGTCGGGTTATTTGAGTACTATCACAAAGTAACGGACTATTCTGTCCGTTATTATTCAGTAAATTTTCAACACTCGATTCTTGATTTCCGTACAAGCAAAAAGCATAACTGAATCTTCCAACCATATTTATATACGTCAAATATTTCCAATATTAACAGAGAAAAAAGTTTCTTCAATATTCGCAAGGTCTTTAGAATTATTGAATTCACATGATATTTTCTCAAATTAATTATTTTCCCAAAGTAATAAACATTACGTAATAACTACAACCTCTATGAAGAAAGAACAACGTTGCTGGAAAATGACTATAACCTAACATTTTGAAACATACACGGTGAAATGTGTCAGAATGTCATGGCCAACCAGGATACATTATGAAAGTGAATGGGACACTCAGTCAAACAGAGCAAAATTCAAGACATATGCGAGTGACGATGAGTGATCAAGTGTTCAACTATCTCGTCCCATTCCGGAAGATCGATGGCCTACGACGTAGAAAAAATTAAAAGAAACATTAGGAAGAGCGCATCTGTGTTTCGTATGATTCTTTAATTTTTACGTTTTTAAGCATCCGAGCCGGATATGTGAATGAAACGGAGTAAAATTTTCATTTAATTAATTTTCCTTCTTACAAGATCATACTTTCGAAATGCTCACCTTTGGATCATATATCTTCAAAGAAGCACCCTCATCCAGAAGTGTTTTGGCGATGTGGATGGCAGGACTCTCCCTGGTATCACCTGTATTTTTCTTGAATGCAAATCCCAAAATGCATATTCTCTTACCGCTAACTGTATTGAATAAGGACTGCACAATTTTTGCTGTGAATCTTGATTTCTGATATTCATTCATATCGATAACCTGTTGCCAATATGATGCCACCTCAGGAAGGTTCAAACACTCGCATATGTATACCAGGTTCAAGATGTCCTTTTGGAAACAGCTCCCGCCAAAACCAATAGATAGAAGATAAAATTAAGGTGGTTCATAGAAATTCTCAGAGTTGAGTGAAGAAAGTTGAACACTTATGCATAACAGCGGTCATAATTCAAAATTTCACTTACTAAAAACTTGTGATAATAAAAAAATATGCTTTCTGATCATGAAATAATATTAGAAGTTTTAGGAAGAAACGACTGCAGAAAATTTAAATGAATTATTTGGATTTCCCAAGTTTCTTCGGAAGAGAAAAATTTGCTGAATCTTTGGAAGCATCGCCGCAAGGTCATCCCCTCCAAGACGTTTTACAATTTGTACAGGGTGGGCAAAATTGGTGTTACATGAACTAAAACTTTTTAACCCGAAGAGATAGAGAAAAATGAATGGCACATTATAGTCCTCTTTTTTCGAGAAACTGATAATGCCATCAACTGCATTCCTCTATCTTCTTTCGTTTCCGAGTTATAGGCCGAAATTGAAATTTAGGCTATTTCAACTTTGGTCATTATCTCCGTTTCTGTTTATGCTAGGATGTTGAAATAGAAACATTATTCAGGCACTTTTCTGATAGAAATCCAGTGGCGTACTTTGATTTTTTCTAAGAGGTTCATTTGCTGAGTTATAACATGAAGTTGTGTTTCTTCTTATGGAAACATTAGTTTAAAATGACTTAGAAAGAATCGCCATTCTTTTCCCGTTTCAGAAATGTATCATATGTTATACATCGCCCTCCGATTCGTTAAGATATTATGAAAAATATGGTTTGTATATGGAATTCAAATTATTGAGTATGAAGTAGGCTGAATTATAGAATTATGTGTCTCTACGCATGGTGTAATTATTATTCCACGGTTGAATACTTGATGGTCTGTTTGAAATAACTGTCAGTTATTAAAATTTGAAGTCATTGTTGGCGGCATTATAGAGATATTCCAAAATTACGAAGAATATGATATATTAAAATGTTTTATTTTAGCGAATGGAAGGTTGACTTCATCACCCCCATGGAAAACACGCCTGGAAAATAAGATCATTCAGTTTAGAAAAAAAATAGGAATATTTCATACTTACCTCAATACTCCGAAACCTTCGACGAAAGTACTGAAAATTGTTAGAAAACTTGCATCAGAGTTCAGGATAAAGCGGAGAGACCCTCTATTCAAGGACCGAATATCCCTTCTGAATGACACCCTGAAACAGAAGATCAAAGCTTTAGGAAACCGCATACGACGTTATAATGAGAAGGAGAAAAGACACCGAAATAACAGGATGTTTCACCAGAATCAGAAGAAGTTTTTCCGAGGTCTTGAACAGGAGAACATCAACCAGGAGGTTAACCTTGAACCCAAGATTGCTGAGGAATATTGGAGCAATATCTGGTCAAAGAACGCTGAGCATAACCAACAGATGTCGTGGCTGGAGGAAGCTAAATCCAGAATGCCGCAGGCCCAAATGGATGAAATTAACATCACTGAATCCGATATAGAGGAGGCTATAAGGGGAACAAATAACTGGGCAACCCCAGGTTGTGATAAATTACACAATTACTGGTGGAAATACTTCACCAATGTTCATAAAATGCTGTCTCTGATTTTCAGGAAATCCTTAACAGAGCCCCATTCACTTCCTCCCTACCTCACTCAGGGACTTACGTACCTAATCCCGAAGACTGGAAACCCTGAAGATCCTAACAACTATCGCCCCATAACTTGCCTCCCTACTGTGTATAAAATCCTAACAGCTGTGATCACTAAACACATAAACAAACATCTCCGAACAAATAACATAATGGCCCCAGAACAAGGTGGTGGCCGTATAAGAACCAAAGGCTCTAAAGAACTGCTGATCGTTGACTTCATCGTGACGAAGCAAGCCCGTAAAAAGTTTCGAAATATCTCAGTAGCATGGATTGATTATCGAAAGGCCTTCGACTCTGTGCCCCACTCTTGGTTGTTGAAAGTCCTTAAAATGCACGGAATCCACGAGAAAATCATCAACCTCCTAAAAGTCCTCATGCAAACCTGGAGGACATCTCTTCTCATTCACTCTGGAGATGAAATGAAAAATTCCAAGAATATTAAAATCAGACGAGGAGTTTTTCAAGGTGACACACTTAGTGCAATATGGTTTTGTATGGCGATCAATCCCTTGAGTATGCTGCTGAGAAACACAGAATACGGATATGTTATTGACAAGCAAAGGAATATTCGAGTGAATCACAGTCTATACATAGATGACCTTAAGCTGTATGGTGCAAACTATGACCAGATAAGAAGACTCTTGGAGATAGTATCGCTTTTCAGCGACTCCATCGGCATGAGTTTTGGGGTGGATAAATGTGCAACCCTTGAAGTGAGAAGAGGGAAAATTCAGAACAATAGCCTCGCAATTACCTTGATGAATCAGACCACCATACCATCCTTACAAGTGGATGACTCATATAAATATCTCGGAATTAAACAGGCATTGGACATTAAAACCTCAGAGATGAAGAAACTATATCGGGAAAAACTACTCAAAAGAGTTGCCATCCTGTTGAAATCAAAGCTGAACTCCAGATCTCTATTTACTGCCGTCAATATCTGGGCTATACCAACGATAGCGTATTCTTTCGGCATTATAACATGGTCAAAAACTGACCTACAAGAAATGGATAGAGCACTGAGGGGTATACTAACAAAGCATGGAGTCCACCATCCCCATTCATCCACGATGAGACTATATCTCCCACGTCATCAGGGCGGTCGAGGGCTATTGAACCTAGAAAGAATCCATCAAGAGAATATAACTTCGCTGAGAAATTACTTCCTGGAAAAGAACTCACCTTTCTTTCGGGCGATTCGAGAGGCGGATCAGGATATCTCAGTCTTGCAACTTTCGAGGTCGGACCCCCCACGGAATGCTCGCACGATGGAAGAACTCATTGAAGAATGGAGCTCCAAAGCCTTGCACGGGAGATACCCTAGCTGCCTGAAAAAAGGAAATATAAATAAAAAAGAGTCGTTAACTTACCTGACTGCTGGGTATCTCTTCCCGGAGACAGAAGGTCGGCTCCTGGCGATACAGGACCAGGTAATGCCCACGAGGACGTACCAGAAACATATTGCCAAACTCGACATACCATCTGATCGCTGTCGCAAATGCTCGCAGGCACCTGAAACAATACAACACATGACTTCATCCTGTTCTATACTGGCTCCAAGAGATTACCTGGAAAGACATAACTCCATGGCGAAGATCTACCATCAACAAGTTGCGTTGAAGCTAGGTTTGCTCCGAGAGGAGCTTCCTAATCACATTTATGTCCCGAAAACTCTCATACAGAATGCCCGATACAAGCTCTATTGGGACTTCCCTTTAATAACAGACAGGGGGGTGATGCATAACAGACCTGATATAGCGCTGTTCGACAATGAACTTAAAACATGCATGCTCATAGAATTCACGATCCCGGCAGATGATAACATCACGAACGCTTATACGACAAAGATAACTAAGTACGGAGACCTGGCATTTCAACTGCGCGAGCTGTATAAGCTGAAGACCATAAGTGTTCTTCCGATGATCATATCGGTTAATGGTCTGGTAGAATCGCACTTGCCGGACAACACTAGGAGATTGTGTCTAGACCTTGATGTCATCTCTGATTCCCAAAAGCAGGTCATCCTGTCTACCACGCGGATAGTTAGAAAGTTCCTGCAAGGATTCTGAGCAAACGATTTTGATCTTGTCAACTTGTTTGACCGATCAAAATTGAACTAATCCCTGATGAAGGTGAGAAAAAAAAAAAAAAAAAAAAAAAAAAAAAAAAATAACATATGATACATTTCTGAAACGGGAAAAAAATGGCGATTCTTTTCAAGTCATTTCAAACTACTGTTTCCATAAGAAAAAACACAACTTTATGTTATAATTCAGCAAATGAACCTCTTAGAAAAAATCAGAGTACGCCACTGGATTGCTATCAGAAAAGTGACTGTATAATGTTTTCATTTCAACATCCTAGAATAAACAGAAACGGAGATAATGACCAAAGTTGAAATCGCCCAAATTTCAATTTTGGCCTATAACTCGGAAACGAAAGAAGATAGAGGAATGCAGTTGATGGCACTATCAGTTTCTCGAAAAAAGAGGACTATAAAGAGGAATGCAGTTGATGGCACTATCAGTTTCTCGAAAAAAGAGGACTATAAGGTGCCATTCATTTTTCTCTATCTCCTCGGGTTGAAAAGTTTTAGTTCATGTAGCACCAATTTTGCCCACCCTGTACACAGATATAGAAAAAAATGACAAATACAGAGTGTAACAGCCAAATGGAATAAATTCGATAACGAATGAATGAGGGGGTGTTAGGATGAACGCTCGGACAATTCGATTTGTAATTTTAAATGATATTTTTCAAGAAAATAATATTATATAGGGTGTTCCATGTGACCGTGGCCAATACCAAGTTTCTTTTTTCAAATGAACCCCCTGTATATTATTTATTTTTTGGATTCTTCAGAACATTCTAGACATAATTCATGTACAATGTCCTATACCTATCTTCAACTTTTTCGGAAATATTAAGTGTTTTCAGATTTATTGCAAAAATCAATGTTTTAAATGAAAATCATTTTATTTCACAAATTCGGTACATAACACTTAAAACCTAATAAGTAATACTGATTATTTCTTAATTATTAAAAAAACATTAATGTCAATGTAGGAAATGTTCAAAATGCTAGCCGCGAACGTCTTGGCAGCATCCTAATCTGGTGTAGAATTGTCTTCTAACGCGGCGAGCATTTTGAACATTTCCTTCATTGGCATTAATGTTTTTTTTATAATTAGGAAATAATCAGTATTACTCAATAGGTTTTAAGTGTTAGGTACCAAATTTATGAAATAAAATAATTTATGTTTAAAACGTTGATTTTTGCAAAAAATCTGAAAACACTTAATACTTCCGAAATAGTTAAAGATAGGTATAGGACATTGTGCATGAATTGTGTCTAGAATTCTCTGAAGAATCCAAAAAATAAATAATATACAGGGGGTTGCATTTGAAATAAGAAAGTTGGTATTGGCTACGGTCACATGGAATACCCTATATAATATTTTCTTGAAAAATATGCGCGTTTAAAATTACAAATCGACGTGTCCGAGCGTTTTTTCTAACACTCACATTTATTCGTTATCGAATTTATTCCATTTGGCTGTTACACTCTGTAGATCGATTCTGCAGTTCTTCAGGAAACCAAACTTTCGAACAGTCATATTTACGGAACCTATTGTCGAATTTTCCCGTTACGATCGCTCAGAAATTGCTGTTGCACTAATAAATATTTGAAATAAAAAGGGATTGATGAATACCTATGGAAGCTTGTAAAAATTTAGACCCAATTCTAGAGTCGAATCCAACTGCTCTAGCTACTTCTGAAACATCCGCCCCGGTAGCTTCGCAAACTGCTGATAGTGAGTTAATGCTGGATATTCTTTGTGCTAACATGGCATTCGCCGCCTGAAAAATTGGTAATTTATGAATTATTATTACACAACATTTTTTGATAAAAAAATTAGTTCACTATAATACATAGGGTCATTCTTTCTAAACCTCATCTGAAATCATACTCAAGATATTTCAATGAAATTCATTTTCACATTTCATTGTCTTATTCGGGATGCCGAGAAAATGTGAAATACAAACATCGTCAAGTTTTGCCCCCTCCCCCTCCCATCAACTCGTCGAATGTAACATATCGAATTATCGTTTTGGTCGTCATACGGTGCGTTACTGAGCGGAGAATTATTCGAAGTGTTAATAATATTTATTCGTAATAATCGGACGATATTTTAATAATATCAGTCACGATGGGTACTAAAACCCGTAGTTCTTCAGAACTCAAATCAATTTTGAGTGAAATATTCAGCAACAGTGAGATAAATTGTGTTTTGTCACAACTTATTGTTGAAAATGTTGGCCAACTAATAAAAACCGAAGTTTCTCATAAGCTAGAATATGCATGTAAAGAGATCAACATTTTGAAAACTGAAATATCACTATAGACCAGGGCCGAAACCTTCAAAAATGGTAAAAAATGAAAAAAAATTACAGTAGGATGAAACCCATTAGAAAAGGAGGGGAATATGATCAAAATGAAAGGAAAAATAAATTACGGTCGATCCGAGTTCGGGAAAAGGGAGGGGTGAGTTTTTAAGGGTGAAAAATGATTTTCCTTGATTTCCGGCAAAACTACAAGTCCTATGGAAAAAAGTTAAATGGCAAAGTTGTAGGTAATGAAAAGATCTACAACTTTTGTATTTGCAATTGTTTCACATAACTTCAAAATTGAGGTGAAAAATTCAAAAAACCAAGTTTTTGGTTTTTTATTTATATCTTTTTCAAAAAAAAAATTTTTTCTACGAAATTTTGTGAAAACTTACCTTATTATGTCCCAAATACACTGTAATTTATTTGATTTAAAATTTTTATGTTTTCGTCTTATTTTAACTTAATATCAAAAAAGCACCCTAATTTTCAATCGAAAATTCTGACGTCAAAATATCAGCTTTTTTCAAAAAGTTTGGGGGCTTTTTGTTCGTTGAAATATCTACTCTCTGATGGTGTGAAAAAAATATACATTACTATAAGGAGTGTTCTCAGAAAATGCAAAAAATTGAAAAAACTCAAATTCGAAAATTTTTTTTAATCACTATGTACAATTTCATCAAAAAAATGATTGCCAGAGATACTAATAAAACTGTCATAGTTGTGGGTCAAGATATTGATATTTTGGTCCTTTTAAATCAATTAAATTCAAATAATCATGACATTTTTTTTCTCAAACCAGGCTCTGGGAATGGAAAGGATCTATTTTTCACGTCTAATAGTTTCAAACATGAATCCTTCAAAAATATTGTTGCATTTCTGCATTGTTTTTCTGGTTGCGATACAACATCTGGATTTGCCGGAAAAGGAAAGAAAAGTATCGTTAATTCGTTATTAGATGCGAAAAATTTGTCAAATTTGGCCAATGTTTTTTATATTAAAGATGAAAGTAAAGAAAATATAAAAAAAATGAATTACAATTAATAAAATCTATTTATAAATGTAAAAAAGAAAAAATAACACAAAATCAATTGAGGTTTCAAAAATATCAATTGGCAAAAATTAACTCATCTTTCACTTTGGCAAACCTTCCACCCACAGAAAGAGCAGCGGAACAACATTGTAACAGAGCATATTATCAACTTCAAACTTGGTTGGGTAACGAATTGACAGCAACAGATTGGGGCTGGAAGCAACATCAGCGTGGCAGTATGCCCAAATTTACAGAAAAGGATTTAAGTCCGGAAGTATTGCTCAAAACTATTTGCTGCAGCTGTGAAACTGGATGTAACAGTTTGAAATGTGGCTGCCGAAAACATGGTTTAAAATGCACAAATTTATGCACTTTGTCATGGTTCTGAAAATTGCTCCGATATAGAAGAAAAAATCTATGGGGAAGTAAATGATTCAGGTGAAATTGTGGAAGAAGAAACAATGCAGATTGGAAATAACATTGGAGACGAAAATGATGGTCTTGAAGATTTCGACGATCAACTAGAGTTGGAAAGGTTTTTCGAATCTGACGATGAAGAAATGCCTTCGAAGAGACAAAAACTAATGAATAACTGATTAGAATTTCAGATAAGGTATTTATGAATAACAAGATTAACGTTTTTGAAAAAAAATAAATAAAATCCGTAATCAGAATTAAGTATTTCAATAGTACGATTTACCTGTATGTTTATGTTGTATAAGATTTTCTATGACATGAATGTAATTCGAATTAAATAAATAAACTTTTTATCCTAAAAAAATGCAGCAATCACATTTTTTTGATGAAATTGTACATGGTGATTGAAAAAAATTTCGAATTTGAGTTTTTTCAATTTTTTGCATTTTCTGAGAACACTCCTTATAGTAATGTATATTTTTTTCACACCATCAGAGAGTAGATATTTCAACGAACAAAAAGCCCCCAAACTTTTTGAAAAAAGCTGATATTTTGACGTCAGAATTTTCGATTGAAAATTAGGGTGCTTTTTTGATATTAAGTTAAAATAAGACGAAAACATGAAAATTTTAAATCAAATAGATTACAGTGTATTTGGGACATAATAAGGTAAGTTTTCACAAAATTTCGTAGAAAAAAATTTTTTTTTTAAAAAGATATAAATAAAAAACCAAAAACTTGGTTTTTTGAATTTTTCACCTAAATTTTGAGGTTATGTGGAACAATTGCAAATACAAAAGTTGTAGATCTTTTCATTACCTACAACTTTGCCATTCAACTTTTTTCCATAGGACTTGTAGTTTTGCCGGAAATCAAGGAAAACCATTTTTCACCCTTAATAACTCACCCCTCCCTTTTCCCGAACTCGGATCGACCGTAATTTATTTTTCCTTTCATTTTGACCATATTCCCCTCCTTTTTTAATGGGTTTCATCCTACTGTAATTTTTTTTTGTTTCAAAAATTATCGACCCTGGTCTACTACTGAAAGATGAAATTTCCAAACTAAGTTCTGATAAATTCAAGAATTACAAGCCTAGAAAGGAGGAGCAACAAAAAATGGATCAAAATATTGATTCAAATTCAAAACATTCATCAACTAAGGTCGATTATCTCGAAGCGGTAACTTCTCGCTCAGCGAAAGAGAGTTCCTCATCATATGCGGCGTCCGTAACAGGTGATCTCAGAAGACCAATATCTTTAATCGTCGATTCAGAAAATATACCTGCAAAATCTGAATCTGTGTCAGCATCAGTGGCGGCTCGTCGGGGTAGGCAAGGTAGGCGGCGCCTACCTTGCCAAATCTTTGGAGAAATTATAAAACGATTCATATATTTTTACGTATCAGATCCCTCTCTTCAATTATAATTTTTAATTATAATATGTTATCGAAGAATTTTTCATTCAAAAATCTCGCACGCGATTGTAATATTTCACCCTTTAGCTGGCGTTGTAGCCCTGCCACGACCATATTTCGCTTTCACGGAAGGCGATCTATCCCAGCGCCTACGACTCGATCACAACACGTCAGCCCTGCCGAGTGCCGCGGAATCTACCAATGAAGCAGTAAAGGATGGATACACTGGCGTATAGAGTGAAACATGCGAAATTGAGGAGCAGAGTAGGCGATGAGCTCGTCCGCCTTCGGCTACTTTCGAGAATGATCGCTCAGCGTGTCCGTTCCCGCGCGCATTTTCAGTAACAGCAGACGCGCTAGATCATCGGCGGTGCTTCGGCTTTTTTCGGCTTTTCAGTAATGGGCGATAGACTAGTAGACAAGTAGACTACGCGGTTGTTTGACTAACAGACGGCGCAGACGCACTACGACTGCCTGAGTATTTGGTCGTATTCAATTGTTTATTAGTTGAAACGTGTTGGCTGATGTATAAAAATGGATTGCTTACCAGATAATTGTAATTACAAAAAATTTTACGATAAATGTATTGTAAGATCTAATTTAAAATCAAAAGACGATGTCGAGGTAAGCTTGGGTCAAAATGATCAATTTATGAAATAAAATAATGAATTCTAAAGCGCAAAAATTGAATGTGATGGGGCTGGTAGAGACTAGGCAAACCTTTTTACAAATCTTTTGTATAGATAAAGTGAGGAACATATATTACCTTTTTATTGCTACTGGCATATATAATTTATAGCTTAGGTTCTCTATCCAAATTTATGGTAATTCCATCCAATCCTCTTTTTCGCTGCGATGGCCTGTCTCAATTTATGTGTTTTTTTAAATACTTTAAATACCACGGAACAACTACAAAGCATAAGCGCCTAGGTATAAGAAAAGGAAAAATGATAAGTGTGCAGCCAACAAGTGCAGCTAGAAGGAAATTGGCAATTGGTGGCAAAAAACATTTCTCAGCTGGTAGAAAAGTGAAAAACTTACTTAAAAAAAAGCTAAAGCACCCCATTCTATACAAGAATGTGTCAATATGAATATGGGCTCAGGTGAAAATAAGTTTGAAAAATGAAATTGATTTGTTATTTTTCTAAGGTCATTTTTTAATAATTTATAAATCATTAAAATCATAATGAATTTTTTAATGTGTTTTATAAATAAATTAATAACGAAAACAAAGGCATTATTTGCTAAGCTTAAATAAATAAATTTTTTTAAATCAGTCTCACTTGAAAGTTAACTTAAGGTGAGAAACAGCAGACGTTCTAGACCTAGATCGTCTGCTGTTACTGTCGTCGCCGAACGCTATTCGAAAACATAGCGCGTCTGCTGTTACTGAAAATGCTTCCCGCGCAGCGGTAGATTTGAAACGATCCATTTTCAGTTCAGTGATTCTTAATATCGATAAATAAAAATATTTGAGTTACAGAATGTGTTTGCGCATTCGCACTTGTGTTTTGTAATCCCTATTTGATTTGAACACTATCCGAAACCAGCAGAACCCGTTGGTGGTATTTCCAAATTCTTGAGAAATGAATCCCATTCCTGATTTTATTTGTTCCTTACTGTAAATTCCTTTTTCGCGGTTGAACGATAATATTCGCGAAGAAATTGTTATAATTGGCCGACCGACATAATCTCTTAATCTTATAAAACCCCCGGAATAGTCTAGATTTGAAATTTTCACGTTCTTTCAAAACCCATTGGTATTGAAGTCACCAGTGGTTGTGCGGTAGCTCTTTCAAACAGTCTTTATTGCAATCATGTATTGAAATTCAATGAAAAATGTACGTTTGTCGTCGCTAGCACTTGTTTCGATAGAAAAAACTGTTTTGTCCGCTGCAGAAGGCGGATGATTTCATAGATCAAATATCATAAGTTCGATTTATTAAGATCGGCGTATTAATTTAATCTATAAGACATGAAAATTCGTAAGGGTGCATCTATAACAAAGCAGGGGGGGGGTAGTGAAAGGGTATTTCTTGATTCTTGATCATTTCATAAAAACATAATGCAAAATTTGTTTGTCGCCTAACCGCATCCAAACCTCACGAGCCGCCGCTGGTCAGCATCTGAAAATAATAACACCAAAAACAAAGGTATTATAAACAAAAATAATAACGATAACTTCAAAGTGGTAACCAGAAGAAAGAGGCGTAAACCAGAAATATTGGGAAAAAATACAACTTCCAACCTCAAAGGAGTTGCTAAAATGAAATCAGTATATGTGAGTAGAATTGATGCGGCCAGTTCCGTCGAGTCAGTTAGTATTCACTTGAAAGAAAATGGTTTCATTAACTACGACGTCAAATTGGGTTATTCAAAATACCCGGAATTATACAAATCATACATCATTACGGTCCCAGAGACCAAAATTGATGAAATTAAACATCCCGACCTGTGGCCTGAAGGTGCTTGTGTAAGCAATTTTTTATATCACCTGACAGGGAACGGGGAGAGGAAAAAATTGGACTTGAACAAAGTAAAGGCAAGGGAGGAATCCGAAAACTGAATGATAACGATAGCAGTATAACTCGCATTCCTGAAGAGCCACCAGTTAAAATAAAAATCGTTCAACTAAACATGCAATGCATTTCCAACAAAATGAATAATCTGGCAGTGTTTGCGATTGAAGAAAGTCCCGATATCGTGAGCATTGCTGAACATTGGTGCAACTATGAAAATGTTGGATTGATGTATCTCCCCGGTTATATACAGGCGGACTCATTTTGTCGCACAACTAGGAAGCACGGTGGTACCATGATCTATGTTAGGTCCAGCCTCCAGACGAAGCGCCTGAAAATCTCCCAATTTTCGGAAGAGATGAATTGTGAGGTATGTGGTGTTAAAGTGCTCATTCAGAATCTCCGTTTGGGTATTATTAGTGTCTATAGACCACCGGTGAGTGATCTCGAATATTTCTTGGAGAAACTTTCTTATATTTTGCAGTATTGCTCTAAATTAGTTGTGTGGTGATCTAAACGTTGACTATTTGAAAAGTGATAATATCAGTAAAAAAATACTTTTTGATCTATTTGATTGTTACAGTTTAAAAACTATTTGTTCGGATCCTACTAGAGTATTCACCAATGTGTGTGGTTATAAATCTAGCACCAAAGTTGATTACATACTAACAAATACGGATCTTAGCTGTTGCAAGGCTTACACCACGGAACCTAGTATCAGTGACCATAAGGCTCTATTTTTGGAATTTTCCATTAACAATCCGGAAGTAAATTTAAAAAGGGAAAAACCTGAGTCCAGATATGTCAGGTGTATATCTGCTACTGCTCTTGATACGTATGCATTAGCCCTCTCGAACACTAGTTTCAATGATATTTGTGATGATTCCGACGTGGATACAAGTTTTGAGCAGTTTGTAGATGTTCTCAAATCTTTAATGAGTGAGAGTTTTCCTTTAAAAAAAATAAATAATTGTACAAATAATGGCTACAGTGGTTGGGTTACTTCAGAGATTAAAACAGCTAGTGCGCATTTAAAAAAACTCTATTGGCTCCATACTAACTTGAGGTCTCAACAGTCTCTGGATTTATACAAATCATCTAAGAGAGATTATAATGCTTTGCTGAGGCAAAGTAAACTTAAATATCATGAGCGACTTCTTGCAACATCAGAAAATAAAAACAAGACTATTTGGAACATCGTAAAGTCTGAAACAGGTAAGCAGTCTCGAAGTAATGATGGTGTTGCCTTGGATGTTGGAGGTACTTTATGTTCTGACCCATTTGAGGTTGCAACAGCGTTTGCAGAGCACTTTTCTACGATTGCTGCTCTAGGTCTTCAACGTTGTTATGGTTGCAATATTTCACAGTCATGTACGACTGCTTCAACATCGGAACATACTTTCTTTTTCTATCCAGTATCTAAAGGAGAGGTAATCAATGTGATTAATGGTATGAAAAATAAAAAGAGTACAGGCACGGATTATATTTCCACCAAAATTTTGAAAATATCAGCTGAATTCATTGCTGATCATTTTGCTGAACTCATCAACTTATCAGTATCATGTGGAACTTTTCCAACGATTTTGAAAACATCTATCGTTATTCCAGTATTCAAAAAAAATAACAAAAACGACATTGCTAATTATCGTCCCATTTCGATCTTGAGTGTTTTATCTAAAGTTATTGAGAAAATTGTTCTCAGGCGCATTATTGATTATGTGAATAAGTTTGATATTTTGTCAAATTGTCAACACGGCTTTAGACCTGGCCATTCCACAGAAACTGCAGCATTTTCTTTTGTGGAATATGTCTACGATAGATTAGATAGAGGCCAGTTTGTGGCGGGAATCTTCTTCGACCTCTCACGAGCATTTGATGTTCTTTCGTTCAAATTTATGTTGGATAAATACTATACCCTAGGTTTTCGTGGTGTTTTCCTGGATTGGCTTCATAGCTTTATTTCGGGAAGAACCATGAAGGTTCATATGAGGAACGCTTGCTCTGATGAATACAATATAACTTCAGGGGTGCCTCAGGGGTCTGTGCTGGGGCCTCTTTTGTTCATTTTGTTTATAAATGATTTACCTAACCATATCCCAGGTTATAAAATAACATTATTTGCTGACGATACCTCCATTGCGGTGGCGGCTCAGAGTGTTGAGGAACTAACTTCTGCTTGCAATGGGCTCATGCGGGTTTTTTCTGACTGGTGTCAAAAAAATTCTCTCATACTCAATGCTCACAAGACAGACTGTATCTACTTCGGAATTAAGAATATATTATGTAGAAAACCATTAACCATAAAATATTCCAATACAACAATCAAATCAGAAGAATGTATAAAATTCTTAGGGATCTATGTAGATAGCAATTTAAGATGGTGCCAACATATAGATATACTGAGCAAAAAGCTAAATAGCTCATACTATGCCATTAATCGCATAAAAAACTCCCTTCCCACCAAATGTTTATTAACAATTTACTATAGCATGGTTTACAGCCATATGGCCTATAATATTTTAATATGGGGAGTTTCGTCGGATGCTGGTAGGATATTCATTGCTCAAAAGAGAATCCTCCGAATGATATTTAACCGGGAGCCACGCTCATCTTGTAGACCATTATTTGTTGATAATAATATTTTAACTGTTCCTTGTATTTATCTCTACAAATGTCTCATCTATGCTAAGGAAAATGTAAATAACTTGGCAACGTTGTCAAGTTATCATGGATACTCTACCAGAAATTGTGATATTTTGTCTCTGCCGAAGCATAGAACTAGTAAGTTCGAGTGCTCACCATTATACAAAGGAATTAAATTATACAACCACTTGCCTAGTTCAGTTAAGTCTCTATGTATGTTTAAATTTAAAAAATCTGTGCGGGAGATTTTATTAAAAAAATGTTTCTACAGTATTGAAGAATACTTGCAAAGTAATTTGAATACCTAGTTTGTATATTGATGACTTGTCCTATACATTTATGTGTCAGAAGGGATCAATAAACTTTATTATTATTATTATTATTATTATCAATTTTTTGTGTGTGGAATCTTCACTATCTTAGCACTTAAATGAAAACAATAAACCAGCAAAAAATGTTTCTCATTCGGGAGAATGCAGGTTTATTCGAAATTAATCAGCGAATAACAAGGGTTGTAAAATTGAGAATATTCCGTGGAAAATGCCGGGACATCCAATTTCTCAGTTTGACCGAGCAAGAACAGTAGCCCTACATCAAGAAGTTCTATCGAAACACCAGATTGCGCAACGTTTGAATATTCCTCGGCCCTCAGTAGGGCTTATAGTGGCCCTTTTTCTGGAAACCGGCAGCGTTGCCTATGACCGGTGCCTGGTCGACCCAGAGTAACATCTGCAAGGGAAGATCATTAAATCGCAAATTTCACTCGAAGGAATCGACCGGTATCTGTAACAGCCCTTCGAAGTCATTTTTTGAGGACCTGTAGACGGTAAGTTCCAACCATTCCCACAATGAGACGAGAAAACAACATTGAACCAATCATTGTTCCTCTACGAATTTGGGGATAATTGATGATTGAAAGAAGAGGTGTTAATACGGAGTATTGAATTTGGATTCAGTTGTGGAATAACTCTAATTAATCAAAAATAAATAACTAAATAAGTAATCGAGAAAGGACCCCGCACTTTTACTACGGGAAATGGCGTTCCGTCAAATTTTCTAAAATTTTGGTATAATGTAGTACTCGACATACTGATCAAAAGTGTCCATGGCCCCAACTCAATCCTATGACTAGTTTTTGAGATACAGGGCGTTGAAGTTGAGAATTACCCACTTTTACTACGCCCGTATCTCGGAACAGAATCGAATGAACTTCAATTTTTCTCAAGAAACATTTCATCACATCCCCAAGGAGCAAACATATAGAGGAATATGACCGAAAATCGTTACGAATACAGGGTTATCCATAATTGAATGCATGCCCGATTTTGAAAGTATAAAATATGTCAATTCCAAAGCGAAAACGTTCGCAAAATGAACTATTACACTAGATATATTGTTGTTACATCGAAAAAGTCTGAAATACCCAGAATTTATACTGGGTGATCCATTATTATAGAAACTATTCTCAAGGAAGGTTAAATGAACACCCTGTATTTATGGGTTGATTCAAGGTGTTTGTTCAATTTTTTTAGAACATATCATCATGGACTTCAAAGAATACAGGGTGATTCAGTCATGAATTGAACTTTGAACCTCACGAAAATACCCAAAAACCACCTTTTTTTTCATCACCCTCTATTTCAAGATTGAATCCGACGAGGTGGGAGTTTTCTTTCACCACTGTACTTTATATGAAAACATCAATACGGCTGAGAGTTTTTATCCACTTCCTATGACCAGATTTTTTTTTATGTAATATGAAAATTATTTATTTATGTGATTCTTTTCGTATTCCAGCAGAAAATCTGGTCATAGGAAGAGGATGAAAACTCTCATCCGTATTGATGTTTTCATATAAAGTACAGTGGTGAAAGAAAACTCCCACCTCGTCGGATTCAATCTTGAAATAGAGGGTGATGAAAAAAAAAGGTGGTTTTTGGGTATTTTCGTGGGGTTCAAAGTTCAATTCATGACTGAATCACCCTGTATTCTTTGAAGTCCATGATGATATATTCTAAAAAAATTGAACGAACACCTTGAATCAACCCATAAATACAGGGTTTCCATTTAACCTTCCTGGAGAATAGTTTCTATTATAATGGATCACCCAGTATAAATTCTGGGTATTTCAGACTTTTTCGATGTAACAACAACATATCTAGTGTAATAGTTCATTTTGCGAACGTTCTCGCTCTGGAATTGACATATTTTATACTTTCAAAATCGGGCATGCATTCAATTATGGATAACCCTGTATTCGTAACGATTTTCGGTCATATTCCTCTATGTTTGCTCATTGGGGATGTGATGAAATGTTTCTCGAGAAAAATTGAAGTTCATTCGATTCTGTTCCGAGATACGGGCGTAGTAAAAGTGGGTAATTCTCAACTTCAACGCCCTGTATCTCAAAAACTAGTCATAGGATTGAGTTGGGGCCATGGACACTTTTGATCAGTATGTCGAGTACTACATTATACAAAAATTTTAGAAAATTTGACGGAACGCCATTTTCCGTAGTAAAAGTGCGGGGTCCTGAATGTTTTCCATTTTGTCCTATTTTTTCTCATCGTTCATAAAGCAAAAAGTAACAAACAACGATTTTCTATCAGATATATTAATTGCAGTTGAAGGAGGGGAAATATTCATCTAATTTCCAGTACATACATTGTTTATGTCTTGAGAAATCTATGGGGGGCCAAGACTTTTGATGATGTGTGTATTTTTATGCGTACGAATAAAATGATCTTACAACTTTTTTAAGCAGCTTTATAACAGTATCTGGACGGAACAACTGCCGACCGATTGAAAAGCAATTTTTGACGATATTTTATAATACGTCATAATGCTTTTATGATTTTAGCATCTGCTATGGGCCGCCGGCTCAAGCTAGCACGTATGTACAGGGTAACCCAAATTGCTTCATTTTGGCTTTCTCTGGTACTTCTAGGCTAGATAGGTGAAAATGTTGAGAGGAGTCCTGGCTAGGAGCATAGAACAAATGAAGGGAAGGCTTCCAATTACGGCGGAGGTTAGAGTTTCGTGTGACGCCCGATAGATAACGCTGTGATCGTTTATAGGGCTACATGTCATATACCTTGTTCTGTGGAGCTACAGTCGCAAAGATGTGATTGTCATTTTTATTGATACATTCAAAGATTATAGAGAATAATCTTTGGATACATTTTTACGACCAACACCAAAGTGATCAAATAATAAAACTTTTTGTTGTTGACTGAAAGGACTAAAGGAGGTCGAAACAAATTGTATTGAATTCGAATATTGTTTGAAGTTACTATAATATACAAATTGAATCGGCTTCGATAAAAAAATATTTCTGCGGCTTTAACTATCTAATTGGTTTTGTTCATTTTAACGTGTGTTGCTAAGTATAATATTTTTAATTGATAAAGTGTGATTTATTATGCTATGTACTATATAATTATTGAATGAAAAAAACGAGGTAAAAAGTTTGAATTTTTATTGACAAGTATCAAAACATATTGAACAATTTCAATATTACCTATTTTAGCTCCAACTTGTTGGTACGAATGCAAAGATCATTAAGCAATAAAATATATCTACGATGATAGCGATTGAAAATTATAGGTTTCTTTCGTTAATGCTGCGACTAAAAAGGTTCACTGTAAACACTAGTATGATTTTTATTTACTGGCCTCAAACAGTCTCACCCTTCGAAATAACACCAAATATTAATCATTACAATATTGTTGACATATCACCGCATTCTAATCAACTATTTATGCGCAATTATGTATATGGAAAGTCTATGATCGGAAAGAAATTTGTCACAACGAATTTTATGTTAAATATCGTTATAGCCATGCTGGAGCCACTAACGACGTTGGCGCCATCTCGTCACCTTGCGGCGAACTGATGAGTTCGGACGTTTTTGGTAGTTCATTTTTGTAGCGGAGCCTTCTCTCCAGTTATTCTATGCTCCTAGGTCCTGGGCTCGATTTTCGTGAAAACTCCATAACTGAAAACCGTTTCACGATATCTTCATTTGTTTTGAAGATATGTATAACGAAATTTTGATATTTTTGTGATTTCGAAAATATGCCATAACTTCTTGTTTTTTAAAATCTTTTATTCAACTTGCAATGTATGTATGTATACGTATGCATGTATGTTTGTTCGGGTGGAATCTTGCTAATCAATTTTGAAACAGATATCTTCAACCGATTAGGCTGAAATTTTGTAAACACGTTCAGTTTGGATGACGATAAATGATAAGTTGTGAGACGTCATTCTATATCCAATATGGCGGACCATCAAAGTTGGCGAAATAGTTTTTTTGTAATGCACTTCTACAATATGGGTATCAACTGAAAGGGCTTGTTGAGAGCAACTCGAAAAATAATGTTGACGTCATTCAAAATCCAATATGGCGGAACATCCAAGGTGGCGAAATAGTTATTTTTCATGCACTTCTGCAATATGGGTATCGAATGAAAGGGCTTGTCGAGAATAACACAGAAATGTAGCCATCGATAAGTAAAAAATAAATTGAAAGCAAAAAAACCTTTTTTGAAGAAAGCTTTTATTCAAATGCTCTAAAGAGAAGAAAATAAAATTCTCCTTTAAAATTTTCACTATCAACTTATAAACTCATTATACACAATTCATATGATCATAAGAGCGATTTACTTGTGTGAATAAACTAGTAACTATGTAATTGCGTTTCATTTTCATTTGAATTTCAGTTTAATTAAATACTTATAGGTAATCACACAAACCTCGCGACAAGCTTTTATGATCATATAAATTGTGTTTAATGAGGTTATAAGTTGATGGTGAAAATTTTAAAGGAGAATTTTATTTTTTTCTTTTTAGAGCATTTGAATAAAAGCTTTCTTCAAAAAAGGTTCTTTTGCTTTTAATTTAACTAATATTTTCTGAGTTAATATCCACTTTAGGGCAAGAGTGTGATGCATACACTCACATTATTTTTTAACGTAGATTCAATATCTGCCATAAAAAAATGGGGTTCTAATTTGAAAAAAATTGATTTTTCACGATTTTGTCATCCCTAACTTTGAAAGCGATTTTTTCACCCCCTGTATCATGAATCGCGATTTCGATTTTTAAAGTGGATACATCAAACTTACATCTTGAAAAATCCCAAAAATGAAAATTTTCCATCCAAAAACCTCGAAGTTATTCTTGTTTCAGCGGAGCTCTATTTTCGATTTTTTTTTCGAATTTTCCCGCTCAGAGAGAATTTTCCAACCAAAACTGAAAAATGTTACATCAAAATAACTTGAAATTTTCTAAGGAATCTATTTCTGCAATAAAAAAATGGTGTTCTAATTTGAAAAACGGAAGTTGACGTCATTTCCGGAAAAACCGGAGGTGCTCATGCCTTGAAAATATTTTAGATTTCATCAGCATCGTGAAATACTTATAAGTGCTGAATTTCATGAAAATACGTTCAGTAGTTTCCCGTATAAATATGGGTGAGGTTCCTCGTGAAAGACCCTGTATGAGTTCGTGCTTCAAGCTTCCTTTTAAGTGAGAATTTCCGAGAGGAATCATTTTGGATCATCTACATGACTCTGAGCGATTTTCTGTGAATTGTGCTTGAAGATTTTAATCTTCACTTACGATCGAAACATGTTGAGAGATTAAAAATCACCAAGGTAATTTATCTGGTATGGTGTTTCCTTTTAACTATTATGGATCGCCCAGATATCAGGACATTCACTTCAAATCTGAACACAAATGAGACTGAATGAAAATGGATTAAGCAGATATAAATCCCAGTGAAGTATTATTGTTTGCTGTTTTTTTTGTCAATATAGTGTAAAAAAGGTTGTTGGGATATCAGCCGTATTTTTTCAGAAAAAAGCTTTTTCCTTTAGCTCGGGCTTTCGAGAATTTAATTTATCTCTTCATCAGGAGCACTAAAATATAAAAACATAAAAAGAAAAACATCACGAAGATACGATATGTTGAAGTTAGTTTGAATCAATTGAGGGTGGAAAGAAACCACTTACAGGAATTTCAAATATTGAATTATTCGATATGATGAATATGTAATGAGAACTGAATGAGTTACCTAATTTAGAAACGTGTTATTTGTAATTTTTAGATATCTCGAAAATGGTAAATTTTACGCATACCGTTGATAAAACATAATATTTTTAGGAATACAATCATAATTTGATGAAAAAAATATGCAGACAATTTGATTTATGGTCCATCCAAGAATTATTGATATCAAAGTAAGCCTTGGAACTCCAGTCGCAGCTCTATTTCTAGTTACAAAAAAGTTACTACAACTTTTCTGTGGTTTGATCATAGCAATAAAATATATAAATATAACCTAGAATTTACATGGAATTTTATAAACGTAAGGCAATTCGAAATTTTTGAGATTGAAAATGTTCTCAATTATCACATACGATTACGATCGTGTAAATCTGTATACCAACAGTATATTATTTTAATCTTGTATCGATGAATTTTCGAATTTACGATCTAGATTCTAGAGCATACAGCCTGAAGAATCTGTTTCGCTAACGAAAAATATCGTGGAACTCGAACGTAGAGATATCAAGACAGAAACAAAACTTATCGAATGGATCTATTTAATATATGAAGAATTTGGTCATGACATTGTAACTGCATGAAAAATTGATTGAATGTGATATGCTACTTTATACCTTTATTTTCATCATATTTTATTTTATTTTTACAAGCTTTTATTTAGTTTCACCTGTCCCGGTGTCTGTCTGTAATCAAATCTTGCAAGTTAAATATGACACACTTCTAATCGTCCGATTGATTTGAAATTTGGCAGGTGTACATAATTCTGGTGACAATGCATCATGAAATATTTTTTATAGAAAAAAACAAAATGGCTGCTCCAAAATGGCGGATGAGTTTCGTAATTATCATCCGATTTCATTCAAAATTAGTATCTAGAATCTAGGGGTTTTTGGGTTCGACAATGATGATTCTTCTGTCAAAATTGAAAAATTCAAGATGGCGGCTAGAATAGGGCGGACGAGTTTTGTAATTATGATCCGATTCTATTCAAAATTGGTATCTAGGGGTGTTCTGGGTCGGAAATTACGATTCTTCAAAATTGAGGAATTCAAGATGGCGGCTTCAAAATGGCGGATGAGGGTTGTTTTTATAAAAGATTGTTTTAAAAAATGATTTTTTTATTATAGCTTGTTTATATATTGTTTTTGTTGCTTTTCCTGATATCTTACTTTTTAGATTGTGAATAAAGTCTGAGTTGTAAACCTTTGCATGTAATTACCTTTGGTGTATGTAAAGTGAAGATAAATAAATTAGCTGTACATTCTTCAAGATTCTCATTCCAAAGCTTATAAAATTTGGGTTGGTAATGAATAGTACTGATATTCATGCTCCCTTGTTGTTAGGCGAGAAGTATTCGGACCAATTCTATCCATTTTTAATAACACAAGGCTGAAGAAATACACAAATTCAGAACTAATCGATGAGCATTCAATATTGATACAATTATTATCCTTATTTATAAGAGAGAATTATTAATCGGTGAACAGACTATTTTCGAATTCCGGAGAAATTTTAACCTCGAGCAGAAGTCGAACCACGCGTCTTTGAATTTCCGGTCCAACGTGATAACCACTACACTAAAAAGTTACTCATCTTTCCGAAATTCGATCTTAATGATACCACGCAGATCAAGATGTCTGCGCGGGTGAGAAGGTCAACTAGGAGGAGGGAACTCATTCGCTATCATCGGTCAACTCTCGCTCGAGGTGAAAATTTTTCCGAAATTCGAAAATTGTCTGTTTACCGATTAATAATTTTCTCTTATATACATTTCACAGACGCTAATTTCCAATTTAAAATTATCCTTATTTGTTCGATTCAGTCAGGAATATAAACAAAGAGAATCAAATGTCAAGGGACACCAACGTGAATTGTGCAACTCAAAATATTACTGAATGAGCTATTACCAACATAATTTCGATTTTCCAAAGCCGCCCGAGAATTCTTGGATGGACCATAAATGTTTTGATGAAATCTCGAATCGAGATTCGGCATTTTCGTGAATAACTTGTGAAATTTTTTCATCAAAATTAGAGTGAAAAACATGCCATCAATAAAAATTTCTGTTAATTTCATCTTCATTAAACCAAAGAGCAAGTAGCTATGTCCATCTTTCTGATCATCTCGAATAAATAATATACGCTAAAAGCTCAAATATCTCTGGAAGCTTCCGAATATCAGTGATAGGTATATGATATCAAAGTCACATTGAAATTCTATGGGGAATCCAAAAATCGTCGCCGTAAAGTCAAAACCTCGTAAGTCACGATGTGCAGAATGATCATTTTCAATAGATTGCGAAAATATCTGAGAACCTACCAAATTCGACATACGAGGTTTTGACTTTACGGCGACGAAATGTGATAATTTACATAGCATGCCTTTAGGAGTTGACAACTATTTCCGGTATAACCGGAAGTTACAAAAAAATGTTGAGAAAGAAGGACCCTGAATAGAATAAGACTCTAATGAATAATAGGCTCATCTCCCCATTATTTTATTATTATGTATTTTCAGATAAATGAAGAACTTTCAACATGCTGAAAAATATAATATAATTCTTATAATAGTGACAAAGGCACACATCATAAATATGTTTAGTTTGCGATTTGAAACATTCATTGTTTTCCTCTTTTGGGATTTGAAATATTTTTTCCATTTGTCGCTTTCCACAGAGATTCTAAGTATAACCATTGATTTTAAATATACATAGAGACACAGCCCAGTTCAACGATTTGAAGCTGAATTTAGTGTAGTTCCTTCACCGGTTCATATAGATGGATAAGTGTTTCAGAGAAGCGAAATAATTTACTCCCGCATCTGGCGGTAAGTAGCTGAACTATAAAGCACTATTTCCGAAGCCGAATGCGATGACGATCAGGACCGGCGTAAGTAATTCTGGATGTTCAGTATTTCATCACCTGATGTATAAAAGAATTATTGCAAGAAATTTTTCCTTCATTCACAGGTGTTTTCTATGAATTTTTGAAAATATTCAATTTTTTATTAGCGGCTGAATGCTTCTGTGTCGAGATTCCTTTGGCTTTTTTTCTGTCTCCTGTACAGGGTATCCCATTTTGGGCACTTTTACGGGATATCTCCGTTATTTTTAACGTTAGCGGGATGCGGTTTTCGCGACAGTGTGCTACTTTTTTGTGAAACTAAAGATAGCGCAATCAGTTTTTGCATAGCCCTCTTAGTTTTTGCTATACAGGCTGGAAATGAAAAGTATCACTTTTTAAACACCCCCCATATCTCAGTTGTGCTTGAACTTGGAGAAATGGTTGAAACGCATTCCTATAGATTTTTTTCCGTGGAATCCAGTGGCGTAGTCAGTTTTTCAATTTCACTTTCCGTTTTTGAGTTATTGTATATTATATTTTATTCTTATTGAGCACAATCTCAGCTTTTCAAAAACATATTATTTTATGCATTCTGTGATTCAATTGTCAATAACTAAGTAGTAGGCTATGACTGTTTATCAAAAACAAAAAATAAATGTCAAGATTTCGTTAGAAATCGAAAATAATATTAACATAATATCTACATCACATCGTCGGTCCCATGCCAAAACCATGAATGTGCAAAATTACAGTTTTGAGATAATCGCATTTGAAGTTTGTAATTAGTGGGAAAAATAGGGTTTTTGTGTGACTTTAAATATTTTCTGCAAGAAGTAGAAGTCGTATTGACTAATTTATGTTGTCTCAATGAATAATATGGGTCATTTTAAGACTTAGGATGGACTTAGGTCAAAACGGTCAATTTTGCACATTCATGGTTTTGGCACGGGACCGACGACATGATCTAATATTTAACTCAATTTTATTTGAAATTTTTTGAAAATTTAAATATTTCGAAAATAAATGCATAAAATAATATGTTTTTGAAAAGCTGAGATTGTGCTTAATAAGAATAGAAAATACTATACAGGGTGTCCCATTTAAAAAAACATATGTTTGCTCAATAACTCAAAAACAGAAAGTGAAATTGAGAAACTGACTACGCCACTGGATTCCACGGAAAAAAATCTATAGGAATGCGTTTCAACCATTTCTCCAAGTTCAAGCACAACTGAGATATGGGGGGTGATTGAAAAGTGATACTTTTCATTTCCAGCCTGTATAGCAAAAACTAAGAGGGCTATGCAAAAACTGTTTGCGCCATCTTTAGTTTCACAAAAAAGTAGCACACTGTCGCGAAAACCGCATCCCGCTAACGTTAAAAATAACGGAGATATCCCTTAAAAGTGCCCAAAATGGGATACCCTGTACAGCTTCACTCTTATCAGTTGTCTCAAAAAATGAATCCTGTGCTCTCCACATTCTGGAGTTAACGGAGAGATCCAATCTTTCATAAATTAATTTTCTTAAAATATACTTTGAGAATATCGTTACCTTTTACGCAAAGTAATAAACAAAACACACTAGTCCTATTTCCTTCCTATATAATAAAAATTTAAGAGGCATAGAATTTAAGAGATTTTTTTGTCGAAAGGCGAGCGCCGAAGGCGCGAGGGCCGTCGCGTGCGACGGTCTACGGACGAGGGCAGGGGGGCGCCGTAAAGTTGAAGAACGGGAGCACGCGTGGGTGTTTTCGGATTTTCTCTAGGACCCCGGGAAGTATTTTAAAAAAATTCGCGAAAAATGGCAAAATTCGCCCCGAAACAGCGAATTTTTCGGAAATAAGGCTTTTTTCCGGAGGCACTTGGACGTTCGGAGATTTTTTTAAACAAAGCCCCATATCCCCGTTCACCTTAGTAAGCAAAGCGTTTTCCGACACGTTCCTCCGGGTGTCCGCAATAAATTCGAAAAGTTTCGACATTTCGCGAAAATGATAAAAATTTCCGACTCGACCAGAAAATATCGATAAAACCAGAGATTTTTTGTTATTTCGATGACTTTCGACGTTAGAATTAGGTTAGGGTTCTTGACAACGGCATTCAAAGTTTGACGCGACGCACAGATTACCGTTTCGAGGTTGGATTTTTTCGACATTTCGAGACGCCACGAGTGACGTTACTATACATATTTATAGGTTAGGGTTCTTGACAACGGCAGTCAAAGTTTGACGCGACGCACAGATGACCGTTTGAAGGTTGGATTTTTTCGACATTTCGAGACGTCAAGGGTGAAGTTACATATAGGTTAAGGTTCTTGACAACGGCAGTCGAAGTTTGACGCGACGCATAGATGACCGTTTGGAGGTTGGATTTTTTCGACATTTCGAGACGTCGCGGGTGAAGTTACACATAGGTTAGGGTTCTTGACAACGGCAGTCAAAGCTTAACGCGACGCATAGATGACCGTTTGGAGGTTGTGTTTTTGCTTTTGATTTTTCAAAATGCGAATCTATCTTCAGAGGGAGATCTACCAACAAGGTGAATCTACTTAAAAGGTAGATGGCTGAGCCCAAACTAGTTCTCTTTATAAATATTTATTCAAACTCTTAATTCCTTTAAAAACTCTAAAACTCTTAAAACCTCTTAAGCTTGTGTCTTCGGCAACAACTGATTCTTCGATTGTATTCAACAACGCCTCTTTTGGTTATGGTCATCGTACATCTCATCGAACATTGAGGAGTGGGGTTCATAGATTGAATGGCTTCCGTTGCATCGTTAACTGTCCCAAAGGGTCAGTTTCTCTACTCTCAATACAATGCAACGTTGGTTGCCGTACTCTTTAGTTTCTCCGAATGACGTAATTCCCACATATACCTTTGAAATCCCATTTTTTCTTATTTTGTGACCATAATTTTCTTTATGACCAACAGCGCTTTCCTTATCAAATGTCTGAAATCGGTCGAGGGAATTCTCAAATGTATCCGTTTATTGCCATAATTTCGATTTGCAATATTTATCCCATCATTACCTAGCTTATTCAAATCATCAATGAAGAGTGCTTTTTCTTAGTTATCGCATTTGTATTTTTTGGCGATGTTCCTCATCAAATAAAAATAACATGCTCAAAGGGACTACGGAGCCCCATGAATTCCAAACTAATTTAATCAAATGCTAATGTACCAATCAGACATCGAATAAATCGGCATTGCATTCTTATCTCGGTTTGAGGAACTGAATAAAACTCTTTGGACTCTAAAGCGACGTTTCGGCGTTATAATTCGTCTGAGGCTACAATAAAAACGGAATGAACAAATTAACAGTATGTGTACGTTAGAGTGATGTGGACAAATCAAAAAAATGTTTTTGAAAATGACTATATAAAAAAAGATTCAATAAGAATACCCTTCGCGCCGAAATTCCCTATTTGAGGACTGACTACTAGACTATTTATGGTACATTTTCACCCCTCATTTCCTACCCGAGAACACTCCTTTGGAAAAATTTATTATTGATTCACACCGTTTGTAACGAAGATATAGAATTTGGATGAATCCGACCCAGCCAACGATTCATAGAACTAGAGGAAAATGAGTATCCTACAGATTTCTGTATTTATATAGTGACAGTATGGATTATAGTTCCTTTAGTAGCTAGCTACTATGTGCCGCCACAAAAGTTGGCAAATTGGCAAGTAAACTGCAAAAAAAATTTTCATCAAATCGTTGAACTGGGTTGTGCCAGTATGTATATTTAAACTCAATGGTATAACAGAATTGAAAAAATGGAACTGCATAGTATTTTTCATAACTATCAGAGAAGCCTGGCGGTACTGCATAGGTGGGCAAATAATAATTGTAGTAGTAGTTAAAAGATATGTCTGTAGTGAAATGCGGCAAATACAAAACATATTTCAGCGGCCACAATATTAAAAATCATGCATTATAAAAACCCTGTTTTAATTATTGCTTAGATGGATATACTCACAAGCTTTGAAAGTTCAGAAGACCATGTGTTCGTGGTCAAAATTTTTTTTCGTGGTATCCAGTGCTCATAAATGGTACATAACTTTTCAATAGCCAATTGACCTTCTGGTGTTTCGTCTCCTCCAATTAAAACGCGGTCGGCATTGAGAAGATCGCTTACTGCAGTACCTAAAATATTTTGGAAAGTATGTAGTTAGATCAATGAATGAATTGAAAAACAAATATAAATCGTAGAACGACCATACAATTGTTTGTCAAGTCAGACATTTCGTTATATTCAAATTGAAAACATAGGTGATTCAGATGATGTTTCTGCAATGAAACCGAGTTCTACAGGAAGTAGACTGAAACCGGTAATTTCAAATACACTCGTAGATTTTTCTAGACACGAGATGTGAATCAACATAAAGAGTAAATCTTGAATAATTTATATTCCGACTCCCTAGTTAGCAAACCCTAGCTTTTATAGTACCTATGCTAATTAGCATATGCAAATTTTCTGATCGAAAATAATGCTACTTTCATAATTTCAAATATTTTTCTAATATGAGTATGAAATTCCTCACGATATTTTCTCTCATAACAAGCTTCTGAGGTATCCTCTCTGGGAACCTAGGCGTTTTCAGCATAATCATACCAAAAGTTTCAAACTTTTGGTGATACTGCATTTAATGGACTTCATCCAAGATTTATTGACATCAGAGCAGGCCTTGGAAGTCCAGTCGCAGCTTTATTTCTAGTTACAAAAAAGTTACTAAAAACTTTCTGTGGTTTAATCATAGCAATAAAATATATGAATATAACCTAGAAATTAAATGGAATTTTTTGAACGCTAAACCAGTTGAAACAGAAAAATCTAGATGATTATTGAAAGAGTGTTGCTGCAAAGTGATTGAATAGGGAAAATTGTAAAAGATATCAAGACAGAAACACTGCCGCCCTAAGCAAGAAGGCAGTATCTCCAATTTATACCATTCGAATTTCATGTTTCTGTAATTATTATATAAAGATGAAATTCGAAAATGGTAAACATTTGAGGTACAATACTCAACGAATGGATCTATTTAATAAATGAAGAATTTTGTAATGACAGTGTAATTTTCAATATTTGTGAAGGTTAAAATATGTAAAATGAATAAAGTAAATATTCCTTTTATTCTTTTTCAACACCCACAACTGTTAATATTTCCTCATCTAGGCAGACCTCGTCATGTTCATAAAGAAAAGTTTTGTCAGCAGTATAATATATTTTGAATTATCTTCTTTTATTTCCATTTCTGCGACAGGCTTTCCAGTTATTAGCTGTACTCTCTTCAAGAGCCTCATTCCAAAGACTTGCTCTATTATTTGCCAAATTTGTTCGAGGAACAAAATGTCAGTGTTATTTCCAACACCAACCTGAATTCTGCAACACAAAGTAGCACTGAATGGGCTATTACCAACATAATTTCGATTTTCCAAAGCTGCCCGAGATGTCAATAATTCTTGGATGGACTATACGTTCAGTGCCAAATGTCTTAAAATCTGACGTATGAGTTCAATTATCACTGAAGAGCCATGAAAAAAAGCAAGACCAGAGAGTTAAATTCTTCAAACAATGTGAACTCAGTTTATTACCAACAACTCAAAAAGTAACATTGAAGAAAGCTGAACTAAAAGCTGCAGGTGGCCGCCATTCCAACCACTGCAAGCCTGGAATCTCTCAACAAGAGAAACTGCATAAACACAAACTCCCAAATATTAGAATCTATCTAGTTCTATGTTCGTTAATTCATTGCAAAGTTCTAATGATTTTTATTTGTAGCACCTCAATTTTTTTTTGTTTTTATTTATGCTTTAGTTTGAATCAACAAATTTTTTGAATATTATTAATAATTGGCCATATCGTGAAAAAAATATGTCAGTTTTTTTATAAGTGTTCAAACGTTGCATTATTGTTTGATTATCTCCATACAAATATCAGAACAATGTTTCTACTCACCTTCTGCTAAAAATTCTGGATTTGAAAGAATTTGGTACGATACTCCTGGTTTTCGGTTAGCGCTCAAAATTTTAGCTATACTTTCGGCTGCTCTGACTGGTACTGTACTCTTTTCTACAACTATTTTATCACTCTGAGCTATGTCTGCGATCATTCTGGCTGCTCCTTCAACATATTTCAGGTCTGCGGCTCTACCCTGTGAATTGTAATAAAATTTGTTAAATTCAGTCCAATCGTTTTGTGTTTTTGTACGGACACAATATTAATTGTTCTAATTGTTGAATTTTTTATAGCATGAATAGTTCTTATGTAAATGTAGAGAACCGAAATCTTTAGCCAAATTACCAAATATTGACATCGACTTGATCTGCAAAATTATTTGGGCCAACCCTATGAATCAATGAGATATATATTTCCAGAATCATCATCATATACAAAATAAGAAAATGAAATTAGGTCGACCAGCCAATACAACTACAAATATCATAAATCAATTTGCATTCATGAAACAATCATTGACAGCATCCTTGTGTATGCAATAACAATCAATGCCTAAATTGATTCACGAAATGCATACAGTCCTGATAATTTCAGGTAGAATAAGATAAATACCCAAAATAAAGGTTACTCCGTGTGCCGACCGTAAATGAACCAACCAACTACTGAGGTTGAATCCACATGATAATGATTATATTGATAACCCTTCAGGTCTCCCGAGGAGACCCCTCAGAAACTACATGCTTCTGAGCTTGTGCGAGTTAGGAGAATCAATTGTGTTCTGTGTAGGATTTGTTACTGTGTCCTTAGGCGTAGCACTGTTATTTTTTGACCCAACAGTGCGTGGTGGCCACAATCGATATTTATAATCCTCTAAACAGTACCTTAAATTGTACTGAACTAACTGTCAATTTCAATGATTTTCTGAGAAAATTTAATTTTGAATGAGATTTTGAGATCAATCGCTTAAATCTCAAAAACTTTCATCTACCCATGTTCTACATGTTTTTCAATTCATCATATCATTTCTCTAACGGTTGGTTTCACAAAGCGTAATCACAGGTGATCCGAGCTTGATCTATAATCAACCCGATTTGACAGTTCGAAAATCAGAGAATCAAGACATTGATCCCGGATGGATTTTTCCGTTCCCTATACAATCAGCGCGACAGGTCGTTCTCGCCGTATAGGAAACGGAATGCACAATGGAACATTCCGTTTCCTAGCAGATATGCGCGAATTGCCCACTGCCCCGTGTCCGATCGCATTTGTATACTCCATTCACTTTTATAAAGTATCGCGGTTTGCCATGAAATTCTGACACATTTCACCGTGTATGTTTTGAAAATGTTGGGTTATAGTAATTCTTCTGTCAGTTGAACGTTGCCGTTTCTGCTAAAAAATCGTAGTAATTACGTATTTATCGAAAGGTTCCTCTACTTTGGGAAATTAATGAATTTGAGAAAATATTATGTGAATTCAGAAGACATTTAAATACATTTTTGCACAACTTGAAATACTCCAGTATGAAAATGTAGTAGTTCTACGAAACCTGCGCCACAGTTAAACCTTAGACGAACTTACTCCATTTATAAAGTTGAAAAAGAGTAAATAGAAAGTAGACTTGGCAATGTCGCTTGATTTTCATGAGTGTCAACCTACGTCCGATTTAAGTGAAAGAACTTGATAAACCTAAATCATGGCTAACTGCGATACTTTATAAAAGTGAATGGAGTATACAGGGTGGCCACTTTTTCAATGGCATTGTATTGGTAACTTTCAAACCATAAGAGTTAGAAGGTCGGTCAAATGGAAAAAAAGTTGCATTCATAGAAGCATTGTCAAGCAGTTCAAACAAATCGAGATTATCAGAGCCGGTTTTTGAGATATCATAAGAAAAGTAAATTCTGTCATTTTTATTTTTTTCCCACTTTATTTCAAATATTATCAAAAAATGTTACAGGAATTGAAAATGACATAATCAGATTTCGTATACAATGTTTCGTTCTTCCTGGGCCACCCTCAACCTTATTTTTTTCAATACGGACCTGCATATTTTATGACACTTTTCGAAATAACTTTTAACGCTGAATTCAACGATATATCATACTATATCATTCAAAGTAGATTTTACAAAATGGTGGAAATTTTTCGAACACTTACGTCATTAATGTTCATCATTTACCTTCGAATAATCATTTCATTTGTCTTTCATTAAATGATATTTTAGTTTAATTATTATGTTTCAAAACAATTTCAAAATATAGCCCTCTTTGACGTAAATAATTCCACGTCAAAAAAATTTATGAAAATTTCACAGATTAAGCGTAATCGAGCTCCGCGTCACCGGTGAAACACCCTGTATAGCCGTGTAGATGACACCGAGAAAGTCATTTTTGCCTCATGACAAATACGGCGTTTTCGACGCATAAGCGAGATACTGGTCAAGTTTGAGCAATATTCTGTGAACTGTAGTAAGTTGTGCGTGATATTTGAAAAAACGATTTCTGGTCACATCTTATTATTTTTTAGGACTCAATTGAATCGTGGTGTAGAATTTTGAAAAAAAAATCAAAATAGCGAAAACCTGCAAAGTTGAAATTTTTTTTTCGGTTGCCAATTTGGAAAGCATTATTTCAAAGTACTCGATTTTCTTAGATTTTCCGTGAGAAAAAATTCTCCAAAATTCGGACTCAACTTTTTTTACATGTCTTCAGTGAAAAAAAAATTTCACCCAAAATTTTGGAATTTTGCATGGTTGTACTATCTGAATACTGGGGTGAAAACAGAATAAAAAAATCAACAATTGGTTTTCTTTTTGTAGCCTTCCAAAGAAAACTCTCGGAGTACTATCATAATTTTCATTTGGAAAACTGGAGGCCGTACGAAGGCCAAAATTGTGTTGATGGGCTGCCAGAATGACCCGTATAGGAATTTGAAAATTTTTGAAAAAATATTTTTCAAAAAACTTCGGTGATAGTCGAACTCCCCACTTTCGATTAAATAGCGTTGCTTTGGTAACGGAAATTTATCGGATTAGAATGAATCCAATTCATACTTGATTCCTACCAAGTTTTTCGAAAGAATTTTTTTTGGTATTTGAATTTATATTTTCATCGGCGTCATTCTGGGCTCTGGCAGACCATCAGCACAAAATTGTGGACGACCCCCCCCCCCCATGTTGAGCAGAGAGTTGGAATATTTTCGAAGCAGTTGGAAAAGTTTCGAAGAAGGTGGAAAAGTTTCGAAGAAGGTGGAAAATTTTCGAAGCTATCCCCTATCCCCTCCCAAAAATTTGGCTTCGGCCCGTCCCTGTCTACACGACTATATTTGTTTGTCCAGTTTATGGCGGAACACCCTGTATAAAACATCTCTCAACTTCGACCATGGTTGTTTTGAAAATATTCAGTAACCCCAAAAAAATTTCTGTTCATTTGGCATTCTTTACTAATGAAAATATTGATCTGAATGATAAGAGATCCTCAAATTTGTTTTCTGATTTAGAATCAATGTGAATGGTTTTCTCACTGAAAACTCAAAAAACCTCATCTTTCTGATCATGCGAAAAATTGTTTCAATGATTGGGAGACAATAAATTTTGAATAATATGTATTTTTTGTTTCATTGACAATTCCTGGCACAGTGGTATGAAAATATTCTAATAATTCTGAACTTCAACCCAATAAATACTTCATCATGTTAGAGATTTAATACGAACTATATAGATTTTACGATCACGCATTCCCAATGCATTATCGATTAAAATAAATATAAATTCAAGGTACGTTCCTATCATTACACCTTGCTAGTGTCATCGCCGTCATCAGGGAATTTAAAATAATCCTTGAACCACTATATCAAACGTGAAACTTGACGATACTGATGATGCAAAAACTACCATCCTTAATTTTGCCATGACATACTCCATGGAGATTACTGAAAGAACCGATCATCATATTACCTAATGGAGTGAAGGAATTATTGCTACATTGACCTTTCGGTTCAATAGCACTAGTTTATTTCCGAATTCTGCTTATATCGTTTGCGAGTGGATTTTCTTCCGAAAAATTACTCATCAATAAACCCTATACTCTTCTTGTCAATTATCGGTAGTTGTAGAAGAATAAATATCGAGAAATAATCTCTCAAATAGAGATATTCCATAATAAGGAAATATTTCCACAAATTTAGAAAGAGTAGGAGTTACAAAAAACCTTTAGATATTTTTTATTGGAGAGATGGACTTTTATTTCATATAGATTCTATGGTTCAAAGGGTTTTCAGAATGTTAGGACACAGAATACCTAACTACACAGAAGCGTCAGTAAGGGCCGGTTGTTCAATAGGAGATTAACTCGCGATTACAGGTAATCCGAGATTATGAATGAGGTTCGATTTTTCAATGAAGGATCAAGAGAAAACACTGGATTAACTCTGTGTTAAGTTAATCCATGGAATTCGATGGATTAAGGAGATAATTCACTGATTATACCTAACTCGTTTGACAGTTCCACTTCTACAAATCTGTTTTTGTTTTGATCTGAGTATCAAAGTATTTTTGGTGAAAATGTCGAATGTGGAGAATGAAAATATCACAGACGATGAAGATTTTTTGGAGCTGATTGATATACTTTGTCCAATACGAAAGAGTCCGGTATTCAAGCAGCGTCATAACTTTGGGGAAGAACAGAAAAAGAATTTTTCAATCGATTCCGTTTACCTAAGGCTGTGTGCTATAGTATCGTTGATTTAATTTCCGATTGTATTAAGAACCCAACAAACCAAAATAGGGATTGATAAATCTACAGCATGTAGGATTATCTATCGTGTGTCTGAAGCCATTGCAAGTCTTTATGATTACCGTCAGTGCATTGGTTCTATAGATTGCACACATGTTAAATTACAATCACCAGGAAGAGAAGATGCTGAAATTTATAGAAACCGCAAAGGCTATTTCTCCATGAATGTTCAAGCTGTATGTGATGCTACTCTAAATTTTCAGAACATATAGGTAGTATGTCGTTGGCCTGGTTCGAGCCATGATTCCACTATTTTTAACCACTCAACTTTATCAGCTTCTTTTGAAAGTGGAAAATTTGCAAATTATGTAGGTACTGGTTGGTGATAGTGGCTATCCTATGAAGAAGTATTTAATAACACCATTGACACAACCAGCTGAACATTTATTCAATGAGTCGCAAATACTAACAAAAAACCCTATAGAAAGTTGTTTTGGTGTATGGAAAAGCCGTTTTCCCATTGTTGTCGACACAGGAATTCTCCACAACATAACAAATAACTTGCGAATTCCTCTTCCTGATATCGATGAAGATTTACAATAATTGATTGAGAATGATCTGAGTACCATCAATGACGCAATTGCTCAGGTGCCAAATGTTCGATCAGAATATATCATAGATAATTCCACAAGATTGATGATAATACAAAATCATTTTTCTAGAATTTAGAATTGTTCATGTAGCATGTTATGAATATGAGAAGTTCAATAAACAAGTCAATTTGTCTTGAAAATTTTATTCAAATTGAGAACATTTTTTTGTGTGTATTTCTTTAATTTGAGCCTTTTTTAACTCCCATTCATTAAAGTTTGAAGTTCTCTTCTGAATCCATTCCATTTAAATTTTTTTAACACCGTTTTCACTTTCAACTACTCCCTCAAGATTTCGGAGAAAAGAAATTTTGAATTCGAAATTTTTCTCGTGTCGGCTTATCGACATAGATCATTGAATTAATAGAACTTAAATTCTTCTTTCAATATATATATACAGGGTGTCCTGAAAACAATGGATAAGCCTGCAACTATAGATAGACACTGTCGTGGTCTAACTTATTCCAAATTCTGACCTTATTGAAAATTCCACGGTTTCCGAGATATTCATGGTTTTCGTATTTTCAGAAAATTTCCAAGTGCGATTAGTTTTTCTTGTGCCATTTCTACAAATGGAGAGGTATTTCGATATAGTTTTTTTCAATTTCACATGAGATAGTTCAGCTATCGGAAACAAAGACTTAAATTCATCAAACTAGTGTGAAAAGTCAGAAACTCGTGAATTACAAAGAAAAATTGAAAACTAAATGAAATTTCCTTCAAGTTTGATGAGCTACAGTGTGAAAAAAAATGTAGGACGCCCCTGGTAGACATCATCTTAAAAACTTGCTCAGTTATTGCAGATTCCAAAAAGGTATCATAAGCCTAGGCATTCTGTAGTTTTTCATTCTCGTAACTACTTGATTACCAAATAGTCGAAAGATTTCGAAAAACTGTTTTTGTTGTAATCGTTATTCTGAGCTCATGTGTTAAAATCAGGAGGCCATTTTTGTTGGAATCTAGGAAAAAATTACGAAAATTATTTTTATTTTGGAAAAAGCAGTAGCGTATCGTTTCTCTGGTTGAATAGAAATATGGCATTATTTGCATTCAACACCCTGTATCTCGAAAACCTTACCGGACCTAATTGTATTTGACAAAATTTCTTATTTTCTTACATTCTGAACAGTGTTAAAAGGAAAGTATCAACTTAAAAAATACCCTGTGCTGCTACAATAGAGGTATGTGGAATATTCATTACAAATAAAATAAAACGAATTATTACCAAATTACTATTCGATGGAAAAGATAAAACGAATTAGTACCAATTACTTATTCATTGGAACTGAATAAAGAATTTGAAATCTAACAATGAGTTCAGTCATTCATAGCTTAAAATTATTCATAAAAATTGTTCTATGCAAGCAGGGTTTTATTTTTTATGAATAAATTTAAGCTATGAATGACTGAACTCATTGTTTGATTTCGAATTCTTCATTCATTTCCAATGAATAAGTAATTAGTACTAGTTCGTTTTATTTTTTCCATCGAATAGTAATTTGGTAATAATTCGTTTTTTATTTTATTTGTAATGAATATTCCACATACCTCTATTGTAGCAACATAGGGTATTTTTTAAGTTGATACTTTCCTTTTGACACTAGAAAATAAGAAATTTTGTCAAATACAATTAGGTCCGGTAAGGTTTTCGAGATACAGGGTGTTGAATGCTAATAATGCCATATTTCTATTCAACCAGAGAAACGATACGCTACTGCTTTTTCCAAAATAAAAATAATTTTCGTAATTTTCCACTAGATTCCAACAAAAATGACCTCCTTACTTCAACACATGAGCTCAGAATAACGATTACAAAAAAAAACAGTTTTTCGAAATTTTTCGACTATTTGGTAATCAAGTAGTTACGAGAATGAAAAACTACAGAATGCCTAGGCTTATGATACCTTTTTGGAATCTGCAATAACTGAGCAAGTTTTTAAGATGATGTCTACCAGGGGCGTCCTACATTTTTTTACACTGTAGCTCATCAAACTTGAAGGAAATTTCATTTAGTTTTCAATTTTTCTTTGTAATTCACGAGTTTCTGACTTTTCACACTAGTTTGATGAATTTAAGTCTTTGTTTCCGATAGCTGAACTATCTCATGTGAAATTGAAAAAAACTATATCGAAATACCTCTCCATTTGTAGAAATGGCACAAGAAAAACTAATCGCACTTGGAAATTTTCTGAAAATACGAAAACCATGAATATCTCGGAAACCGTGGAATTTTCAATAAGGTCAGAATTTGGAATAAGTTAGACCACGACAGTGTCTATCTATAGTTGCAGGCTTATCCATTGTTTTCAGGACACCCTGTATATATATATATATAGGTAGGTAGGTTAAGGGTGTATTTCGACTCGCTACTTAATATTTGGAGGCTTTTATTTCATCTGCCCTGAAGAAGGACCGAAGTGGCCCGAAAGCTTGGCAAGTAAAATTTAAAGAGCAGATGAAATAAAAGCCTCCAAATATTAAGTAGCGAGTCGAAATACACCCTTAACCTACCTACCTATATAAATAATAGTGGACTCTTAAAATACATCAAATATATATATATATATATATATTTGTATAGGATAAGGGATATCGATCAATAATTCAGAGATGTATTCACTCTTTATTCATATAAGCCTAGCTTTCGAAGCTGTTTAGCTTCTTCCTCAGGGCAACTGTAAAAAAAACACACAAAACACATCATACATCAGTAACAAGAAACGAGTACAAGAACTCACCGAAAACGAGGTTAATCTCTAAGTCAATTACGACAATAATAATTGTATGAACGTATCGCATAAATATAATATATAGCAAACCAACGTTAATAAGTAGGAAAGAAATTATCATACTCCAAACTCACGAGACGAAAACAGTAATGTCAAAGTCAAGTGTCATCCATCAACTGGACCATCGAAGAAAGGTCTGTTAGAATATTCTAAAAGGTATGAATATATTGGACTTAACCTCTGTGTGTCCGTTTTTTTGTTAATTTTACATTTTTGATTTTGTATATGTATCATTTCTAGAACACATCTTTTTTTATAATTAACATTCACATCTAAAATTCTTACGTTACTGAAATCTACACTATGAGAGTAATTATTAGCATGAACAGACAATGCACATCTTGGGTTATTAGTTCTAATGTCACTCTTATGTAAGTTTACCCGATTTCTAAGCCACTGAGAGGTTTGACCTACGTAGGTTTCATGACAGTCAGCACATTCTAGTTCGTACACTACATTTGATCTTATTTCTTTCGGTATAGGGTCTTTTAGTCTTGAGTATAGATTTGCCACTTTCTTTTTGCACTGTGACACTATTTTCACTTTATCATTATAATCTCTGAAACATTTTTTTATTTTGTTAGTAAGGTATGGGATATTCACAATGCTTCTGTATTTCACATCTTCTATATTCTCCTCAGTATGCGGCTGTGTTGGACTTTCGAGTAGAGGCGCTGTTGAAGCTGAGTAAAGAAGTTTTCTCAACATTGTCTTAGGATAAGAGTTTTCTACCAACAGATCAAAAAGTCTCTTGATACTCCCATCTCTGAAAGTAGGATCACAGATTTTATATATCCTGTTTTTTTGTTCCTTTATGAAATTTATCTTTATATTCATTGGATGATCAGATAAAAAGTGTATAAACTTTCCTGCAGATGTTTTCTTTCTATACCAGTCTAATTTTATTTTATTATTCACTCGGCATACTCTGGTGTCCAGGAAGGGGACAGAGTTATCATGATCTTCTGTTTCAATCGTGAACCTTAATTTTTCATCGAAGCTGTTGAACACCTGTAAAATTTCTGCAGTTCCTGTTGATGGTAGAGATATTATTAAGTCGTCCACATATTTTTTTATGAATGCCAGTGCAAAAGTCAACTTAGGTATACAGCAGTTGAGTACATAGTCCATCACATACAATGACAAGATTGGGCTAAGTCTGGATCCCATGGTGCAACCAAACGTCTGCAAATAGAAACTTCCATCGAACATGAAGTAACCTGATTCAAGGAGAAAGGTAATGATCTCTTTAAAGTATTCTTGTGATATGTTGCAGCATGCTTCAATTTTGTCCCAATGGAACTCCACTGCTTTCAGTACTAACTCCTTTGATATGTTACCAAACAGGTTCACCACATCTAGTGATATCACCACATAATCAGGGGGCACTTCAAAATTGTTAATTTTTCTTGAAAAGTCAAACGAATCCTTTACATAATATGTGTTGTTATGGTCATAAGCCTCTGATAAGATTTGTGCAATATAATTTGAAAGTTTACATGTAGGGCCTTGTAAGTCAGACACAATTGGTCTCATTGGGAAGTTTTCTTTGTGTACTTTTGGGTTTCCGTACATTCTAGGGCTCACTGAGTTATATGACCTCATTGACCTCATTGATATATATATATATACAGGGTGAGTCTTTGACTTGTACATATATTTTAACTGTAGATTCCTCTCATCAAACGAAACACTTTTTTCCCATACCATTTTTCAAAATTCGGTTTGGTTTGGGAGATACAGGGTGTCGAAAATCCACGAAAAAAACACTTTGCTGTTCATATCTTCGGAACCGTTATTTCAAATGAACTGAATTTTGGTTGATTCTTTACTCTATTCATTGTGCATATTCCTCAATCGAAACTTATTCAATATCTCTCCTAGTTCGAAAGTTACAGGGTGGTCGACTCATAAATTCATGCAAAAACACTATCAAATCACTTGAAAAGGATAAACGGTTCATATTTTCGAAAGAATCAACCATTTTAGAGAATAAAAGTATTCTTATATTTTTTCAATAAAACGCGTCGTTTTCGAGTTATTCCTAAATGTATACGAAGAAATTTGAGGAAAAAACCATGAATTTCATAAAAAATCTGAATGCTTCCCTGAATTAAATATCATCGAATATTGTTTCTTCTCTGGTCTCTTAACAAATTAACAATGTTGTCAATGTTTATCAACTGAATTCCGAGGAGCATGAAATTACACAGTTTATAAGCAAGTTTCTATTAAAAATTTATTGATACCAGTCCTTCAGGAAAATATCTATCTTCTTAACAATATCCTCTTGGAATTTTTAATCGACCCTACACGGTTTTCACATCACATATCACAAGCATCACCTCACACCTGTTTGCTTTATTCTCTGCGAGTAAATAAATAAATGAATTGAATCCATGTAGAAAGGTTATCGCGTTTAAGAGTCTATCGCCTTCAATGTAACAAACGTATACCGCCAGATGGCAGTGCATTGCATTAATTTTTATTTTTTGGATTATTCAGCTTAATAGAACAAATGTTGGGACACAGGGAATATAACTAGAAATACTACCCTGAACTAGATATTATACTGCCTGTATAATTTGGTATAATACTCTATTTTTCCTTTATCAGTCATCTGGGAGGAGATACCTGCGGGGCGTGTCATTTAAAAGAAATTCAATTCCATGTTGAAATCCATAATTGTTATTAACAATTGATTTTCACTAATCGACGGCTAAAACAAACCTTAATGACATGTCTTTGAGAAAAATGGATATTTATCACACCGAATAGAAAAATTCAAGGAAATAAATTTTGCGGAAACAACACATTCTTGTATTATCATTTACAAAAAAACGGTAAATTCTAAAAGAAAAAGGAGATAGACATGGCATTAACTAAATAAAAGACTTCAATACTGAAATGAAAAAACACAAAAATATTTGTTAGTTTTGATGGTGGAAATGTTGAAAAATAACCAAAAATGATGAGGAATATCTCTTTCATTCATTTAATAATTATAAAAAATTTTTTTTATTATTTTTATCTTTATACACTCATACATCCCTTCATCAATCGGAAAAAATAAATCGTTTCTGACTCCCTTTTTTTTCAAGGATGTAGACCCTTAAGCGTCGTTCATTTTATCACAGACTGGCTGGCCTGTGATAGTGTGATGAGACACAGAGCAACGGCTTGTCTTGCGTGGCGGCTACATCGCAGCCGGCAGCGCACCACGACTGAAATTCAGATCGGCGAGAATCAGAACTACTCGTTTGGCATTTCCAAAGAGCAATGCGTAGAAGCCTTTAGCGAAAAGTAAACAAAACTAGTTCTTCCGTTAACGATAGGGGACGTTCTGCTTTCTTGAGTTCGCCTATACCATTTTTTACTGAGAAAATCAACACAATCTGGCATCGTCTTCTCTAGAATTCTGTGATCACTATCATAGAGGAGATGGATTAGGTTAGGTCATTGACCTCGAATCAGATGACTGATTAATGGAGTTAGGATAGGTTAGTGAGAAACTTATTTTTATAAGATAGTTTTAGGGTATCGAGGCAAATATGAACAAATTATTAATGTTTACAAACTAATCTTCAGGATAATCGAAGAAGGAAATTATTTTGGTGTGAGAAATATGGCATTTCAATTGCAGAAATGATGGAACAAAACTTAGCGTTTTTGTTAGGAAATATCGTGTTTGTAACATTCTTATTCGAATAAGGTTAGTGCTTGAGTATTTTCTAAATGTATCACCCAGAATATCTAATAATCACATCAATTTCAATTGAAAAATATGAACTTTGAGGTGTTTGTAGAGAATAATATCAGGGACGCATTTAGCACAATTTTTTTTTTCAAATGGCTATATCTCTTTAACCGAGCCGAATTCGGAAAAATGGAAAATGAAAAAAAGGTTTCTTTAGGCCTCAAGAATCTACAGTTAAAATATATGTACAAGTCAAAGACTCACCCTGTATATATATTCTTTTGAATTAGAGAGCTAAAATAATACAATATATAGTGAAACAAATGAAGAACGACGGCTCGATTCATCGGTTATAGCAGTGTAGCCAACATGCTTTCGAGAAAACAGCGAATTCCGAGATTAACACTGGATTAGGTAATCTGGTGTTAGTTTGTCATTGAACAACGTTCGACTTCTCTGATCCAGAGTTAGAAGTTAATCCTGGATTCAATAATCAGCGGATTAATCCTCAATTGAACAACCGGCCCTAAGCGTCGGAACTTTGATATTCAAGGGGAAAATTTTCGTGACCTTCATTCTCTGTTAGATAGTACATATGTCACTTTTGAGTGGTCCAGCGGGAAGTTTGAATTTCACCTTGACATATGTACTACCTAGCATGGCACAAGCGTCATCAAATAAAGTTTTGGCGGGAAGGCGGAATGACGCTTCTGTGTAGTTAGGTATTCTGTGGTTAGGATTTGAAATGAGTACAAGGAATTTCGATGACATCACAGCTGTGAAGCTGTGTGAAGCAGGGTGATCCATCGATGACGTGAAAGTCGATTTCGTGTAAGCGGTGAAATTTTCAGATTTTTGTTCAATAGTAACACTAACGTCCATCAGGGATACCTCCTTAAATGTTTAAGGAATATACAGGATGTCTCAAAAAAGTTTAAATGGCAGGAAATGTTATTTTTTGAGGAATATTCTGTATTTGATTACATTTTCAGATAGCACGGAAAAATTAAGCCAAGATTGTTAAAGTTTCAGGTGCTTAAAGATTATCGCTTGTGAGTTCTTTCTTATATTCTAGAATTAGAAAGAAAACGGAGAAGGGGAGATTTCTTTATAACATTCAGAACTCAACTGGGTGTTCAAAATGACACATTCAATCGTTGATTTCGGGCTTATTTCAAATGGCAAATGCTTTGGACAAGAAACTTGTAGAAGTGAGGAGTTCCATCCCAGATATTGGATTTCATCAAATCTCTGGAACTGGAAGGCGAGCTCTGATAGGGGGCACAATAGACCTTAAGGTCGCAGTGGACTCTAACCCCTTCTCACTATAACTACGACATCACATTAGAAACCTGTAAATTCATCAGCATTTCTCTACAATATTATGCATATTCCTCTTGAATCACTTTATCTATTAAAAAAAACCGTTTCAAAATCCATTGCCTAGTTTTCAAGATTTAAGCATACAAAGAGACTGACAGACAGCGATAGCGACTTTGTTTTATACTATGTAATGACAGCAAAACTATAAATCCGTTATTTGAACAACATAAATCGATTTCAAGCGAAGAACCGGTAATAACCGCGGTTATCTCTGGTCTTGCCCTTGGTTAAAGCCCTTCAGGAAGAACCACGAATAAAACCAACTTGCGCTTGAATATAGTTATCTGAATCGCGCGAAAATCAAGACTATTTAACGATGATTTTCTACTTTACAACCATCTGTTCCGTCCAAGTCCATAATATTTCAAGTAACTGCTAAAAGATGGCCTATTTCAGTGTTTGACTCGCCGTCAAACTTTGATTGTCGCTTCGGTCATCTCTGCGATTTGTGAAAGATATAGTATCCCCTTAAACCTCAAATGACTCTGAAAAAATTTGGTGGTTTCCGAAAATGTGACAATTCATACCGAATACCAATACCGAAGCTTATTCCGGTATAACCGAAAATGACAAAAACGTGAAAATTTTTTGAAGTTTCTGGTCATCCCGGATAACACACTGAAAATGAATTTCATAAGCAAATCTCGAGTAGTTCTCTGTTCATTTTTGTTTGGGGGAGGTTAACAAAGAATGGCCTTGTGTTTCAATTTTTTGAACCATTTCAACAATTCTGGATCACCTTTTGCGTCCTCTTTCTATAACTATCAGTTTAGAAAATTGTTCTGTATTTACGTAGATGATATCATAATAGCAGCTCCACATGATTCTGATGATGTGTTAATGCGAGTTTTCAACTCTTACGATAGCAATATCCAGTTCACATTGGAAAAGGAAAGAGACAACAAGATCGCTTTCCTGGACACATGGGTCATTAGAGACGAGAACAACAATTTAAAAACTGACTGGTTCCAAAAGCCAACAAACTCCGGCAGAATGGTGAATTATAGATCAATACACCCAACTCATCAAAAGATAGCTATATTACAAGGAATGATATCTAGAGTAACTCGTCTATGTCATGAAGACTTCAAGAACAAAAACCTAGATTTAATAAGACAGATAGCCAGAAACAATGGATACCCCAGGAACATAATTAATAATATTCTAAATAGACCTATAAATGATACGGAAGCCAAAGACGACAGAGGTGTTAAAAGGTTTTTCAGGTTACCACTTGTAAAGAATCTGAGTAATGCGTTGAAAAAAGTTTTAGAACACGAAGAAGTGTACATATCCACATACCCCACCAAGTCCATAAAGGGATGCTTCACATGTCTAAAGGATCAGGATGCCGCATCTAAAAAGGCAGGAGTCGTCTACTCGATACCATGTGGAAATTGTGATCTAAGCTACATTGGTATGACGAAGAACAAGCTCGAAACCCGTCTAAAACAGCATAATTACGATTGCAACATCAGTAATGAAAATAAAAAGGAGAAAACAGCTTTGGCATATCATCGGTTTGACACAGGACATATATTTGACATCAATAGTGCCAAAATTCTTCACAAGGAATCGAACCCCAGAAGATTAGCAATCAGTGAAATGTTATATATCAATAAATTCAAGAATTCAGTCGTTAATTATAGAACAGATACAGATCACCTGAGTTCGGTTTATGCTAATCTAATCAAACATATTCGATGACACCGATGAAGATTCGCTGTTAGACTCCCAGAGGGCGGTGAAACTCCATGAAGTTTTCCACGGAAATGCAGAGAGGGTGATGACGTTTTATGAGTTTTGTGCTTCCTTAGGTTAGGAATTTTCTCGAATATTTTAGATTATGAAAAATAGATGTAGAGGCATGAATTTCTTTGAATTGTATATTGTTGTTTTTGATACTTTACTACACGGTTATTTATGAGTTTTTATGTAAAGGTAGTTGATTGACGTAAGTTTGTCTTTTTGTTTGTCGAGCGTATTGTAGTAATTGTTCAATTAATTTTTTCCATGTAGGCCCTGAAGAAGTTTGCACTTAAGTAAACGAAACGTTGGCTGAAAGTTGACTGTTTTCTATTTGGTCCTTATCCCGACAATTTTCTAAACTGATACATTTCAACAATTATTTACACACATTTCTTGGTTACCGTTATACATACTTATATCTAGTAGGTAAAAGAATTTTCAAAGATAAACTCACCTTTCCATTTCCTAATGTCTTTGTAGGGGTGTTGACCGATATGAAGATGAGATCAGCTTCTAAAATGGCACCTCTCACGTTATTCGAAAAGAATAAATTTTTTCCCCTACATTCCTTCACCACTTCGTCTAATCCGGGCTGAAAAAGAGAAGGAAAAGTAAATAAAATTGGATTCATCGCATGACATAGGACATAGTCGACTGAAATTAAGATCCTAGCGCTATATCGGCTAGCATCAGAACTGCTCAATGGGCCTTTCTCAACCCCAAATGGAAAAAGTATACGTAACTAGGGCCACTGCGTTAGTTCATTCGTTAACTATAGGTACAGTGGCTTTATACAAGACAGTGGTGACAATAGGGTCATAGAACACGTTTTTGCACAAACATGGCGGATATTTGTTTACATTTGAGTGTCGAGCTGTTTGACATTTGACTCGATCTTGAGCTTTATGTTCAGATACATGACAACAATACAATGAAAGTCCGCCATTAGTGGTCGAAAACAGTCCGACCAATCAAAACGTGAACGTCTATTGTCGCCACTGTCTTGTATAAAGCCACTGTAACTATAGGGAGCGTACTGCTTCCTTGGTTTCGCCTGTACTATTATACCTTGGTATTTAACATACATCTCGTAGTTAGTGATTCTGTGCTTTGGAATGCTTAATGAACTGGAAATTTCGGAGCAAGCCAGCTCTTGTCTCACAATAGCCAATTCATTCATCACTCGATTTGAATGAAACGAATGCTGGAATGATGTAAGAAATATAAGCGATTTATGTGCGTTAAATAAGTGATTTATGAAGAAATAAGAGTCATCAACTTGAAATTTTGAATGTGAGTGATTTGGTCAATTTTTCTGAAATATAATTTAATTTTAGATTCAATCTGTAGCAATATCACATAATTCTATACCTATAATTTGATCCTTGAAATTAAAAGTGAAACATCTACACCTTTCCCAATTGTAATTCAGAAAACGTAAAATGTAATTCAGAAAAGCAAATTTGAATTTCAGAAAATGGAAATTGTAATTCAGAATAGTATATGATATGTACTATTCTGAATTACAATTTCCATTTTCTGAAATTCAAATTTGCTTTTCTGAATTACATTTTACGTTTTCTGAATAACAATTGGAAAAGGTGTAGTGGGTTCTCCTAAACTCTAGTGAGAACTATTGCGTATGTGCGATAGGTATACTCCATTCACTTTTATAAAGTATCGCGGTTTGCCATGAAATTTTGACACATTTCACCGTATATATTTTGAAAATGTTAGGTTTTGGTCATTGCACTGTCAGATACGCCCACAACGTTGCCGTTTCTGCTAAAAAATCGTAGTAATTACGTATTCATCAAAATGTTCCTTTGGTAAATTAATGAATTTGAGAAAATATTATGTTAATTCAGAAGACATTTAACTACATTTTTGCACAACCTGAAATACTCCAGTATGAAAATGTAGTAGTTCTACGAAACCTGCGCCACAGTTAAATCTTCGAAGAACTAACTCCATTTACAAAGTTGAAAAAGAGTAAATAGAAAGTAGACCTGGCAATGTCGCTAAATTTTCACGAGTGCCAAACTGCGTCTGTTCTAGGGGAAAAAACTTGATAAACCTAAATCATGGCCAACCGCGATACTTTATAAAAGTGAATGGAGTATAATTATATTGTAATTGGGTGATCGACAGCACGAAGAAAATTCTATAAGGTATCCATGGATATATTGACATGTCCCTTCTCTTCGCCGTCTCTTCACGTCGCATACATACAGGTTCTTTCACGAGGAACCTCACCCATATTTATACGGGAAACTACTGAACGTATTTTCATGAAATTCAGCACTTATAAGTATTTCACGATGCTGATGAAATCTAAAATATTTTCAAGGCATGAGCACCTCCGGTTTTTCCGGAAATGACGTCAACTTCCATTTTTCAAATTAGAACACCATTTTTTATTGCAGAAATAGATTCCTTAGAAAATTTCAAGTTATTTTGATGTAACATTTTTCAGTTTCGGTTGGAAAATTCCCTCTGAGCGGGAAAATTCGAAAAAAAAAATCGAAAATAGAGCTCCGCTGAAACAAGAATAACTTCGAGGTTTTTGGATGGAAAATTTTCATTTTTGGGATTTTTCAAGATGTAAGATTGATGTATCCACTTTAAAAATCGAAATCGCGATTCATGATACAGGGGGTGAAAAAATCGCTTTCAAAGTTAGGGATGACAAAATCGTGAAAAATCAATTTTTTCAAATTAGAACCCCATTTTTTTATGGTAGATATTGAATCTACGTTAAAAAATAATGTGAGTGTATGCATCACACCCTTGCCCTAAAGTGGATATTTTCTGAGTTATTCACAAAAAACTGTTTTTCGTCTTGAATTTTCAGCTATTTCTTTTCCCTTCACGCCAAAAAGATGAAAATTTCAGGAACTGTTACTTAAACCATGTTTTAGATTTTACTACCCTAATATGCGAGAGAAAAAAGTTACAGGTTGTTCCTAAATAGATGGAGAATTTGGATTCGAATTTGTATCGGAAACCTCTTTATTTCAACTAATCGGCCATCGGTTTTCTCTCCAGTGATAAATGAATAATTCCTTATGAACCATATGCAAAAACTTACCATGTTTACATACATGCTGAATTTCATGAAAATATGTTCAGTAGTTTCCGGTATAAATATGGGTGAGGTTCCTCGTGAAAGACCCTGTATAGCGACAACTGGCGCTGGATTGAGGGGAAACCAGGCCTACACTTTCGTATACTTCCTTGCCACTACGCTCAAATTCTATACAGCGTGCCAAAAAAGTAACGTAACTCGTCAATAATTCTTGTACGGGAAAACACTCGCACCTGTCGTTTTTTAACTTCAAAAGCAATTTATCCTGTGCTTTTTCGAATTTGATATTTCTCATCCTCTACGCCCTGCACCCCATTACTTCATTTTTTTCAAATGGTAATACATATATGGATTGTGATACATCAAATGAAGGGTAATTTGATTACTTATTTAGCGATGTAGCTAAGAGTAGAATTGGTTGTGTCGTTTTTTTTTTTAAATTAGGAAATAAATTACAATGTGTGATTGTATTATGAATTATTATGAAGGGGAATCCACGAATCCATGGATTTGTAATTTCGAAAGCAGGTTTCCCTATGTTTTTTGAATACACGTCCACACCCCGGCCCCAACCAATTTTCCTTTCATTCGCACCGTTGAGTAAGTAATCAAATTACTTTTCATTTGGTGTATCACAATCCATATATTCCCATTTGAAAAAATGAAGTATATAGGAGTGCGGGGCATAGAGGGTGAGAAATATCAAATTCAAAAAAGCAAATTGCTTTAGAAGTTAAAAATCGACGGGCGAGGATTTTCCTCAATAATTTTTCGTACAAGAATTAATGACGAGTTAAGTTATTTTTTCTACAAGCGTGCACTTTCATTCTCTTTCCCGCACGTATTTCAATTCGTAAAGAGTCACATTGCCAAACAGTGTGGGAAAAACCACTGCTATTCCATTACCGCACGCAAATGCGTGTGGTAATGGATTAGCAAGGGCTTTTCTCGCACGCTTTTTCTAAAGAATAAACTGAATTATGCTATGGTCTAAGGAATTATGATATATCTCTATGCACCAAACGCCACCGACGACGTTGCTATGGAAACGACATGTGAATTATTAATACATTGTCATTATATTATGAAATTGTGTTTAAATATAAATAATATCAACTCGAATTCAATCAGTACGCTCCGGTAAAATGGATACTTCGGGATCTGATGATGGCCTGCCCGAAGAAATATTAGCAGCTTCTTATGAAGCGAGTTTAAATTTGTTACCGGCCAATTCGAAGATAAATAATATGAGAAGCAATATTCAGAATTCATTGATTGGTGTAATTCCAAAAAGGTTCAACCGAGGAAGGAGGGGAAGTGTTTTCGGCGTATTTTTTGGAAATGTCCAAAATTTGGAGACCAAACACATTATGGTCCCGATATTCAATGATAAAGAGTGTTTGTAAACTGAAACAGGATTTGGATATTGGAAAATTCCATAAATTAACTGCCTTCATTAAACGACAGAATATAGGATTTCGTCCAAAAAAGGCCAAAACTTTTAATGAAGATGAAATAACAAAATTCATGAGTGAGGCATCTGATGAAATTTACTTGATGATGAAGTTGGTAACAATTTTTGGATTAGCTGGTGCCTTCAGACGAGAGGAACTTACAAAACTCACCATCGACGATATAGATGATAAAGGAGACTTGATCATCGTCAATATTAAGGACTCCAAAAATCATTCACCAAGATCGTTTGTTATATCCCAAGACACCAATAATGGATATTTTCTGAACATATACAGAAAATATATGAATTTACGTCCAAAGGAAATACCTCATCGCCGAATTTTCATAAAGTATAATCGGGAAAAATGTAAGATTCAACCTGTCGGAATCAATACAATAGGAAAAATACCGTCCGAAATTGCAGCTTACTTACGCCTACAAAATCCGGAATTATACACAGGACACAGTTTTAGGCGCTCCTCGGCTACTTTCCTAGCCAATTGTGGAGAAGGTATCACAAATATTAAACGTTTAGGAGGATGGAAGTCAACTGCTGTTGCTGAGGGATACTTGGAAGAATCTATTAACCAGAAAAAAAAATGTCCACTAAAATTCTTAATTTGAATGGTTCTTCCTCTTCAAACTGTTATACAGAATCATTACCTTCCAAAGAGCCTTCGAACAATATGATGGCAAATATTCAACGTTTTGCTTCTTCCTCTTCAAACTGTAATACAGAATCATTATCTTCCAAGGAGCAGCTGACTTCGACCAATATGATGGCTTCTGCTATAAATTTGCATAACGCGACCAACTGCACGTTTACAATAAATATAACTAATAACTGAATATTTCTAATGAATATATTGATAATAATGGGAAGAAACAGAATGTACATAGATTCCTTATCAAAATTCATTTTTATGTGCTGTTAGTCTAGTTTTCTTTTCAATTAATAAAGAATTTATGAATATTATTACAGTTTAAATTTATTTCATAGGCTTGTAGTCTCTATGGACCGAAGGTCAACGATGAGAGTACAATGGTAACGACTTGTCAGAGACTTTTGTCATTCATGTGTATTTAGAATGATCAATTCACATTTGATCTGTGTGTTGAAATCGATCTCGTATAAGCGCTTGTAGAAAAAATATTGTTCCTAACTCGTGCGGAAAGTGTTTTTCCCGCACTCAACTGCTTACCCGAACTCCGCTTCGCGTCGTTCGGGTAACGGCAGTTTCGTGCGGGAAAATATCACTTTCCGCACTTGTTAGGAAAATAACTATTTTAGATGTCTATAAAGTAAGCAGTGCGAGAAATTCAATGAAACCTATTGCATCAATTGTCGAGAATTTGTCGCGGAAGAAAAAAATTTGTCGCGCTGGTATTTTCTCTACGGGGTAGCTTTGCTAACTTAACATAAAGTAAGCAGAACCGCTCTTTCAATAGAGATCGAATATCATAAAAATGATTATGAATGGATATGGTCGATTGAATTTCGAAGTCCATACGAAGTGAAAAACACACAAAATTTCATTCCTTGTGGCATATTTTAATCGTTTATCTTGTGATTTCGTGAAATTTCCGGAATTATCCCATTTTGGCAACAGTGCATTCGTTATTGATTTTTTTTTTCTATAGCATCAATTGTCGGAAAGAAAAAAAAATTGTCGTGTCCTTAGTTTTTCTTTACTTACTTTATATCAATTTAGTAAATATAGGTAGGATAACACTTTCCTGTTCATATCTTCGGAACCGTTATTTCAAAGGAACTGAATTTTGGTTGATTGGTTACTCTATTCATGGTGCATATTCCTCAATCGAAACTTATTCAATATCTCTCCTAGTTCAAAAGTTACAGGGTGGTCGACTCATAAATTCATGCAAAAACACTATCAAATCACTTGAAAAGGATAAACGGTTCATATTTTCGAAAGAATCAACCATTTTAGAGAATAAAAGTATTCCTATATTTTTTCAATAAAACGCGTCGTTTTCGAGTTATTCCTAAATGTATACGAAGAAATTTGAGGAAAAAATCATGAATTTCAAAAAAAATCTGAATGCTTCCCTGGATTAAATATCATCGAATATTGTTTCTTCTCTGGTCTCTTAACAAATTAATTGTTAATGTTGTCAATGTTTATCAACTGAATTCCGAGAAGCATGAAATTGCACAGTTTATAAGCAAGTTTCTATTAAAAATTTATTGATACCCGTCCTTCAGGAAAATATCCATCTTCTTAACAATATCCTCTTGGAATTTTTAATCGACCCTACACGGTTTTCACATCACAAATCACAATCATATCACCTGTTTGCTTTATTCTCTGCGAGTAAATAAATAAATTAATCGAATCCATGTAGAAAGGTTAACGCGTTTAAGCTTCGTTCATTTTATCACAGACTGGCTGGCCTGTGATGAGACACAGAACAACGGCTTGTCTTGCGTGGCGGCTACATCGCAGCCGGCAGCGCACCGCGACTGAAATTTAGATCGGCGAGAATCAGAACTACTCGTTTGGCATTTCCAAAGAGTAGAAGCCTTTAGCGAAAAGTAAACAAAACTAGTGACTCTGTGATAGTTCTTCCGTTAACGATAGGGGACGTTCTGCTTTCTTGAGTTCGCCTATACCATTTTTGAAGAGAAAATCGGCAATCTGGCATCGTCTTCTCTAGAATTCTGTGATATATCACAGATGAGATGGATAAGGTTAGGTCATTGACCTCGAATCAGATGACTTTGATTAATGGAGTTAGGATAGGTTAGTGAGAAACTAATTTTTATAAGATAGTTTCAGGGTATCGAGGCAAATATGAATAAATTATTAGTGTTTACAAACTAATCTTCAGGAAAATCGAAGAAGGAACTTTTTTTGGTTTGAGAAATATGGCATTTCAATTGCAGAAATCATGGGGTCAAACTTAGCGTTTTTGTTAGGAAATATCGTGTTTGTAACATTCTTATTCAAATAAGGTTAGTGATTGAGGATTTTCTAAATGTATCACCCAGAATATCTAATAATCACATCAATGTCAATTGAAAAATATGAACTTTGAGGTGTTAGAGAATAATATCAGGCACGCATTTAGCACAATTTTTTTTTCAAATGGCTATATCTCTTTAATCGAGCCGAATTCGGAACAATGGAAAATGAAAAAAAGGTTTCTTTAGGCCTCAAGAATCTACAGTTGAAATATATTTACAAGTCAAAGACTCACCCTGTATATACTTAGATAAGGGAAGACTCTAGTCTAAGTTATTATTACTTGCGGGCCCCGAACCTTATAAACGGGCGTATTCGATTTCCAACGGTACACTGCATAAAACTCCAAAGTGAGTTGTTGCGAAATTCCGGATGGGAAGAATACGTACGTGGAGATCTACTTTTTGAAAATACCCCAGGATGAAGCGTTTAGACTTTTGTCCGCTAGGTGGAACACTGTACATCAACTGTACTCACGTGTTCCTGCTAGGGAGTAATATAAATATAAGTTCTACCGTTGCAGGTGGTTGTTACCGCTACCGCAGTATAAGGCTATATGGCACTGATGACGGCTAACAAGCCTGAAGCCAGAAACCGGTAGTAATTGTCTTGATGTGGTGGTGCCACCTGGTGGTGTACTTCGGAAGCTAGATCTCTGCCAGTCCATTCTTCACAAAATTAAAAGACATTTCATCTTTATAGCAATTTCCACTCCAGTTTCCCGTGATATTTCTGGAATTATCGTATTTTTGGCAAAGGGGCATTCGTTATTGACTTTTTTTCTATTGCATAAATTGTCGAATACCTGTCCCGAGTTTGTCAAGGAAAAATTTGTCGCCGTCTTATGTTTTTTAGGACGCAACAAATTTTGTTCTTTCACGACAACTTTTTTGAATATGGTGTTTTCCCCAAACAACAAGAGACAGCTCTGATAACACCAATATTCAGAAGATAGACCGGGACCTTCTGGAGAATTACAGGCCCATTAGCGTACTACCTACGTTCTCGGAACTATTTGAGTTGGCAATGGCGAATCGTTCGGTGTACTTTTTACTTTCATGTGGAATATTTCATAATAATCAGCATGGATACCTACAAGGAAGATCAGTTATGATAGCTGTTATGCAGTTTAAGGAAAGGATTATCCACGCACTCGAGAAGAACCAAATTTTACTGGGAATATTTCTTGATCTAACAAAACCTTTCGATTGCGCTTACTACTGAAACTTGAAGCATATGGCATTAGAGGGGTTGCATTAAAATGGTTTGAGTCATACTTAACTGGAAGGAAACAAAGAGTTGAAATCATGAGGGATGGAATGGTATTTAAATAGGAAATACTTGAAAACAGTACTGGTGTACATCAAGGTAGCATCTTGGGACCGGTATAGTTCATTATTTTTATGAATGACAAGCAGGCCCTCCCAGCTTCGCCCGGGTAGAAATTTGTTTCACGCGGCGGTTTCATCTTCAACCTGCCATATCTTTTGATGTACTCGTTGTGATTGTATGATGTGGAGGGCAATTTCGTTCTGAATTCGCTTAAACATGGCGCCGAGCGCGGACGTAGTTAATGAGTCGACGAAAATAAAGAAGGATTATTTGGTTGATATAATCCTGAATAAAAAAGTTCCAAACAGTTTCGCAGGAGCTTCGTGATGTCATTGAGAGTAATGAAATTCATTGCGCTGATCAAAAAGTGAGTGAAATCTCATCATCAGGAAACTAACCTGCAAATCGGTGAATCCGATATTTCGATGATAACATTGAAAAATGAAATCCAGATATTAAAAACCGAGTTGGACTGTTCCAAGAAGCTGTTAGGTCATATGGAAGAAACTATTGCAGACAAAAATATGATATTGAACTGATTTTCATCAGTACCTTAGAGTCTTAGCTTAGACCATATGGTCTAAGCACAATACTAATAAGAAGAGCAGTGTTGCCGTACCTGCTGAAATGTCTAATTCCACGGGAAGGGAACCTAGTAATGAAGTGATCCATTCTCCAGATAATTCTAGAGGAGCAATACCAAAGCAACCACAATCGGGGCTTCATCTCAAGAAGTCAGTTATCACACCGAATGATAGAGCTGATAATATCAAACACAAAACTTTGATTCTGCTGATGGAGGTCCTTTCACGGAGGCTGCGAGGAAGGGAAAATCCAGAAAAACCAAGAAATCTGATCAGAGTATAATAGGAAATGGAAAAGGTTCCAAAATCTCCATTATGAGTGCAAAGAGGCTGGAGTTCTTTCATGTGTGAAGACTACATCCCACGGTAGACGAAGAAGTAATGACAGAACATTTGAATTTGAAAGCTAATGGATTCTCTGATGTAGTTTGTGAAAAGCTCGTGTCACGCCGAATATTCGTTTTTTAAAGTAGGTGTTTCTGCTTCGGATTCTGAATCAGTGGAGAACGCGGATATTTGGCCTGAGGGTTCAAGATTGAATTCTTTTTTGTTCCATCTAACGATGAAGAAGTCAAAGATCTAGAGAATGGCCTACGCCGCCACCAATGGGAAGATCACAAGCTACCAACTACTATCTTTGAATTGCCAGTCCCTGACACCTAGTAAGGTTGACCTGATAACGAGTCAATTCTTGGCAATTGAGAACCTGAATTTTCTGTGCTTGAATGAAATATGGCGCAGAGACTGTAATGTTGATTGTGTTCATTTTCCGGGTTTCTACCCTTGAGCTATGTTCTGCAGATCCCGACTTAGAGGGGGCGGTGTTGGAATTTGGTGTAAAAAAAGTGTCAACACTAACAAACTTGACTTGAAAAAATTCTGTGTTGAGAAACGTTCCGAAGATGCGGTGTTTCATTTAAACAAGACAAGGTCAAGACTGAGAAATTGAATTGTTATCGTTCTTGTGTAAATACTAATTTCACGTTATTTTTGGAGCAGCTCTGCACTGTTCTTGAGATTGTATATCAGCCGAATTTGAAATTTATACTATGTGATGATTTCAATATTGATCCTTCTCGAGATCACAAGGAGTACATAAATCTTTCCAATATTTTAGAAGGTTATAATTTACATAACACTGTTCATGAGAAAACACGTTTAAATAACAAATTAGATTATGTATTTTCAAGCTGTCGACAATCCTCAACAAATGTAGTTATCGTAGATTATTCGGATCACAATTGTCTGCTTCATACGGATTTGCAGGAGTTTCAATCGAAAATACTTCACGAATACAAGAGAGACTTCAGTAAGTCTGATGTTGAGGATTTTGTAGATCGGTTAGCTGGGGAGAACAGGGCCCGTATTCTTTACATCTTTACATCACTCCAGGGCCCGCATTCTCGGCAAGTGATCTTTCGGTGCGTATACGTTTTCAGTGTAATTATGTATGGCAAACGTATACGCACCGAAATATCACTCGCCGAGAATACGGGCCCTGGGCCCGTGCCCCGTATTCTCGACAAGTGATCTTTCGGTGCGTATACGTTTTCTGTATTGTATTTATGTAAACCAAACGTATACGCACCGAAAGATCACTTGTCGAGAATACGGGGCACGGGCCCTGGAGTGATGTCGCCAACAGAAAGTTGTTACTAGAGTAGAGAAAGTGTTATCTGAATCAGAGTTTAGAGAGGTCGAAACAGGAGTACCTCAGGGTAGTGTACTAGGCCCGATATTGTTCATTTTGTATGTAAATGACCTATGTATATTAATTGAAAGCCTATCAGTTACTCTTACTTGTTTTGTGGATGATACAAACATATCATTGGAAAGTCAGAGTTTTTCAGTTCTCAGTGAGAAAGCTGATTAAATTTTCACAGTGATCAAAAATTGGCTCCACTCAAATAAACTTATAATGAATGGGGACAAAACTGCAGCTATAATTTTCAGCACTGATAAATCTGGCCGAGATCTGAATGACATCTTGCAGCTTGGAAAGAGAAATGTAATATTAGAAAATTCAGCTAAATTTTTGGGTCTATATGTCGATAGATTTTTGAAATGGTACGACCTGATTACTTATCAATTAAACTCAGTAAAATCAGTTTTGGCATTAGAACACTTTCAAAGTATATCGGTGGAGGAGAGTTGAGAGTGGTATATTTCGCGAATGCTGAGTCGATTATGAGGTATGATATCGTTTTCTGGGGAAGTAGTTCTGCGATACCTAGATGTAGGTAATCTTCAAAGTTAAAAAAAAAAGATTGTCAGAATCATATGTCATTTAGAGAGTCTTGCAGAGGAGTCTTCAAGAGGAATAGGATTTTAACTTTATATGCTCTCTATATATTTGACGATCCCCCCCCCCAAATGTTGAACAGAGTTGGAAAATCACAACGACGATCGTACCTTCGTACCATCAGATAACGGATGCATGGAAATCCAGACTTACGGTTTTCGCAGTGCACGTGAAAATAGCTGATTATGGCTGGTTTTTTTTGTTATTGGAGTTATATTAGGTATCCTTAATTTTTTCGGGTGAAAAGTATAGCCTATGTCACTCAGGGATAACGTAGCTTTCTAAGGATGAAAGAATTCCTGAAATCGGTCCAGTGATTTTTGAGCCTATTCGTATCAAACACACAAAAATACAAATCTTTTCTCTTTATAATATTAGTATAGATTTAGTACAGATACTTACAGCAGATTCTTTTAATATCACGAATTATGCCGAATAACTAGTTTATTGGTAGCGGGATCCACGTTTCCTGAACTACCGGAGGTTTCAGGCAGTTTGTTTGGTGATGATATTCGTAGTTGGTTTGATCGAAACGGTCTTTCGTTGAATGAGAAAAAACCTGTACTGTATTATTCAGAACATTTCAACACAATATTGAAACACCTCCGACTATAAATATTTCTGATATAACAGCTAAACCAGAAGAATCTACTAAATTCTTAGGAATCTTAAAAGATGACGATCTGAACTGGAATAACATTTTTGATGAAAACTGGAATCAATTTCGGCATATTTTTGTGAATGCTTTCTAAAATTTTTTCGTCGAAATCAAAGTGAAAAACATATGACGTGGCTTCAATAACAGAAAATTTCATCCATTTCACGTTGAAGGGCAATTAGCTATGACCATCTTCCTGATCATCCAGAATAGAGAATATTTGTCTGAAAGCTATAATAACGGTGGAAAGGTTCGAAATATCAGTGAAAATTCGATGGGGAATCCAAAAATGTAATAATTTATTGAGAATGCCATTTGAAGGTAACGTTGATAGTTGATAGCTACTCCCGGAATAAGCGAAAATGACAAAGCATGAAAAATATTTCAGAATTGTGTAAAAATTATTCGAGTTTCCTCCATAGTCCAACGTTTTAATCCGATTACGCGAGCCGTTTCCATGGAAGCATTGAGATGAGCTATTTTAAACTTGTAATGAAATTGAACAGAATAAATCATTCCACCGATAGGAAAAGCTGAAAAATGTTTTCACAGAAGTAACAAGCTATATGTACTTTTCTTGTCAGAAAAGTACCATATCATGTTTTATAATTACTGAATCTGCGAGAAGAAATTAATCAGGAAGGGCATGGTTCCATTGTAGGTCTACCGGTTTTGATATCTCAAACTTTAACATATCATAAATATAAGCAAATCAAGTGATATCTACAAACAGGTCCGTTTGCGTAATTGGTTCAAATAATTCATATCACGAATCAAGATGTGGCAGTCGTAAAAGCGAAATACAATTATTTGCGTAAAGAATTATGGGGATTGCTTTCGGAACAATGATATAAAAAACTAACCAGCTTTACAATGTAAATACTCATCACCTTCAGTCTCAAAACAAACACAAGGTTTCAACGTTTTTCCATACATGAGATTTTATTTTTCAATTCTAGATCACAATAATAATTTTCTTTTCGGCAGATTCATATTCAGGGCACCACTTTGTATTATTCGGAATTGCAGGGATATTAATTAATCAATACTTTGTCTTTTCTAGCTTCAGTGGCGTATCCACGGGTGGGGGGATAAGGGGGATTTATCCCCCCCAGGAAGATCCATTGTTAGGTCCAAAAGTGCGTAATTTGATAAAAGCGAATTCTCGGTAAAATCCATGATAGTTCCTGACAATATATTCGCTTCGGTGACTGTAGACCAATCTTATATACAGGGTGGCCACTTTTTCAATGGTATTATATTGGTAACTTTTAAACCATAAGAGTTAGAAGGTCCTCACATGAAATAAACTGCTCCACATGAGTTGAGGATATCGACCTAAATTGCAAAAAAATATAGTGAAAATAAGATTTTTGTGATGAAAATTCATATTAATATGATTTCAAGTTGCAAATTAATTTAAGCCTGTAGGTCTGCAGCGTATACAGGGTGGTTAAGAAAAATCGAGTAAAATAACGAAATTTTATTCCCAGAGAATTCAAGTATCTTAAGACTATCAATACAATGTATGGCCTCCACGGGCATCAATAACAGCTTGACATCTTCTTTGCATACTACACACGAGGTTGTTGAACATTGAGGAATTTGGTTCCATAAACGGGGCAGAAGCTCTCTCAGATCATATAAGAATTCCCATGCATGTTCTATGCAATTCAAATCTGGTGAGTGTGGAGGTATTGGTAAATGTGAATACCAAGCTCCTCGCGCGCATTCTCAACTATGGCTGCACGGCGCGGTCTAGCGTTATCGTGTAGAAATTGAAAAGTTTCACCAATAGCAACGTGAAAATTTAGCACAACATTGTCAATGACATGCTCCCTAAAGTGTAAGGCGGTCATATTCCCAGGACAAATGTGTAGATCTGTGCGCCCGTTGAAACATATCCCGGCCCATACCATAACACTACCCCCTGGGAATGGATGGACTTCTTGGACATAGCGACGATTACGGGGATGCGTGGAATTGTCCATACCCTTATTCTTCGAGAATCTGAGAATCGTCCATATCTGGATTCATCAGTGAAAAGGACACTACGCCATTGATCGTTCCATTCGATATGTTGCCTTGCCTATTCCATTCTTTGACGCTTATGGTCACGTGTTAATGGAACTCCTCTTAATGGACGTCTAGAACCTAGATTCACCTCTCTCAAACGTCGTCTGATGGTTTCGATGGAAGCTTGGACCCCATCTGCATTTCGAAGAGTATTCCGTAGCATTCTTCAAGTAGATGTAGGCTTTCTTCTCGCCGAAACGGTGATGAAACGATCCTGAGCAGATGTTGTTTTTCGTCGCCCACCAAGCCTTGGTCTTTCCAACATGGAACCTTTCTCCCTGAACCTATTCCAAAGTCGAGATATCACACTCTGGCTGACTTGGAGCCTTTCCGCTACAACCTGAGTTAGACCAACCTGTAGCATTCCGACAGCCCTATAAGCCTCAGCGTTTGTTAATTTACGTCTAGGTATTTTCAGAAAACTCGTTTCAAATCGAAGCCGTTGATAAACTGACTTCACTTCAAAATAAAAACAATCATGAAGCATATGCAAAGAACCAAACTTCAGAAAAAAGGCGACCAGATTGACGAAATGTCTCATACTGATTTTTATTGGATCGATTAAGTTGTTATAGAGTTTTAAATGATTTTACAGCGATTTTCTCGAAGATTACATACTTTCAAAAACGATTGAATACGATATCCCTAACTCTTGTGGAGCAGTATATTTGACACACACTAACCAGTTTTTGATGAGCAATCGATCCGAATCACAAAATTATATGGTTACCAAAAATGAGATTTCATAGTTTTAATGAGGCTCATTTTGAAGCCCTGTTTCAGGCACCCTGTATAATATTTCCTCATAATTTATACGAGAAGCAGTATCGGCGTACTTTCTTTTGTTCCACTATTGCAAGAATAAATTCTTTCAATGAGGGATTTTGAAGATAAAAACACTAATTTATTTGTGACACTCTTTTTTTCAACAAATTTGACTATCAGCATTGAGCAGGGCCGAATTAACCATTAGGCAGAGTAGGCGACTGCCTAGGGGCCCCACGTGCCCCATCAGATTACACTTCCTAGGGGCCCCCACATGGTTAATTCGGCCCTGGCATTATTCAAACTCAATGCTATCAGGCTATAACTTAACAATCGCTTGAATTGGTTGCACATATCATACATCAAATCAGAGCAGAATTAAACGAATGTGTATTGAGGCTAGAGGTGGCCACTTTGAAAACCTACTGTAAATTTTATAAATAAATTTCTTTTTATTTACATTATGATGTGTGATTTATTGCCATACCTATTCCTTTTTTTATCTAGAACTCTTCTTGACCAACATCTGAAGCTAGTTTTCATTTATTTTCATCATTTTCTATCATAACTTGATCAGAAAAATCTTAAAATGGCAAAAAATAATTTTGTAGTAAATGTCTAGTTCTTTGATTTTTTCCACCCCGATGTCTTTGAAGGCTAATTCTAGCAAAAGTAGAGTGTTAAGTACCATTTTTTATCAATGATTCCAAAACCTGACTGTTGAGCGCAGTTTTTAAGCATACTAAGAAACCGTGAATTAGCCTTTTTACATTTTTAATTTTGATTCGAAAATTCAGATCATAATCCAATTCACGTAACTCTTTCACTTGAGACCAACATTTCCATAATTTTTATCAAAGTTACGAATCTGGTTGCAGGTTCAAGCTGGAAGAATGATTTTCGAAAAGTTATGAACAAAATCCATCATCTCCAATTGACACTTCAATATTGCTCGGATGAAAGAAAAATGTATTTTTGGAAAGAAAATGTGCAGGTGTGCAGACCAATAAGGATGTTGACTATTTTTTGGAAATGATTTTAATTTGTAGATAAGCCCTATACAAACAGGAAAAAAAAATTTTCATGGAAAAAATATAGCAAATACCAATAAAAAATGCGTAAATAAAAATAATTTTCAAAATTCCCGCTGAAACGAAGTGATTATGATGACGTCACTATACGGTTAACAGACTTCGCCGTCTGTCAAAGCGAACTGATCTTGTGTGATTTCTTGCAAACGTTGCGTAATAACAAATAATCGTGAAATAGTTCGCTGGTGATACGTTTTACTCTCTTCTGTTCTTAGTAAGTTCGTACTCGTGATGACAGTAAGGTTATAGGTTAGCTTGTTTACCAAACAGTGACGTCACGTATTCTCATTCGTGTTTGCAGTCACGTGATGAACGTTAATAGATTACACATTTTAAATCGATTTTATTTAATTTAATGAGAGGAATTAGATCACTTAAATATTGTTTTAGTATTTCGAAAAAAAAACCTTCAATATGGAAAACCTCAATTTACATGAATTTGTAACATGTGTCAACATCCCTATTATGTTCGGAAATTGTATTTTACATTGTCTTTCGACGATTTCGAATGGATTTTCTCGATTTTCTGTGTAAAATTCTGAACGTCTATTTTTTCAAGAAAATCTTTTTAAAATGGAAAAATATGCATGAATCTGGACGAAATTATTGTTATTGGACCTTTCCCAACCTTATTCTTGGTATATTTCCGTAGGATTTGTTTAAAACAAATTCGACAAGAAGCCTCGATGGAATGACAGGATTTCGGGAATTTATTCGAGAATTTCGGTATGGAATCCAAAGTATTAGAGTGAGTTATAGGTGTGAGTTATCATTACCTCACACTATTGGTTTATAGAGACATTTACAGATCAAATTCAGTTGAATAATGGATATAGTATTCTATGGGAGTAGATAAAGTTTAATATCAACTTTGAGCAGTATTCTGACAACTGTGGCTAGTTAGGCGTGACCTTGGAAATAACGGTTTCTGGTTACATCTTAGTACATATTTTCAGTGCTCAATTCAATTGTGGTGTAGAATTCTGGAAAAAAAATTCAAGATGACGAAAAACCAGCAAAAGTTTGATTTTTTTTCGATTTCCGAATTGGGCAGCAATATTTCGTACTCGATTTTCTAAGATTTTCCGTGAAAATATTCTTCACCCAAAATGGTTGGAATCTTATAAGGTTGAACTGTCTTTCATCCTCAACACTAATTTAATTTTCTATGAAAACAGAATATAAATTAATCATCGGATTTCGTTTTTTGCCTTCCAAAGATTCCGCTCAGAGTACTCTCATAAATTTCATTCAAAGAACTGGTGACCTTACGGAGCCCAGAATGACCCGGATAGAAATATGAATTTATGAACCAAAATTTTTTTTTTCATCAAAAAACTTGAATGGGAATCGAACTCTCCACATTCGGACAATATGGTTTCCATACCTATCAAGTATAAATTGGATCTAGTTAATCGAAAGTGTACAGAGTTTGTTTCCCACCAAAGATATTTGAAAAAAAAATTTTTTTTTCGTTTATAAATTCATATTTCTATCTGGGTCATTCTGCCAGCCTATTAGTACAATTTTAGGCTTCGTAAAGCCATTTTTTTAAATGAAAATTATGAAAGTTCTCCGAGCAGAATCTTTGGGGTGATACAAAAAGAAAACCAATGTTTATTTTTTTTTCATTCTATTTTCACATATGTGTAAAGAATAAAAGATAGTTCAACTTCGAAAGATTCCAACGATTTTCCAAAATTCTACACCACAATTGAATTGCGCACTGAAAAATACTAAGATGTGACCAGAAACTGATTTTTCAAAGATTAGGCCTAACTCACACAGTTATCAGAATATATCTCAAAGTTGGCATAAAACACCCTGTATCTCGCTTATGCTTCGAAGACTCATATGTTCGTCCAGTTTAGTTTAGGGTGAAACACCTTGTACAGAGGCTTTTCTCTTGAGAGGACTAATTTTGGAATTATTCAAAAAATATTGGGTTTTCTCGGTTTTGGGTAACTAGATTTTTCACTCAATGACCTCAGTCGTAGGTCGACAATAATTTGGTGTCCAACAAAGATATTTCTCAGATCCTAATCCTATACTTTCGATGGTTTGTGCATCGAAGACGAAAGCAGGGGATACTGAAGTAATGTCATGTCTGAACTTGATTTTTTTCAGCAGTATCGGTTCTTTTGCTATACTGTGTATGAAATCGATATCATCTTAGCATCTATGGAATTGTGTAGAAACCAGAACGAAAAGAATATTATATCCTATATTTTTCCATGATTAATACAGAAAATAACGAAAATGAAAATAATTGAAAAGGGAAAAAACATATTAAATAAATAAATCATTTCGCTACAACATCTTTTTCGGAACCTGAGCTCAACTCGAGTATTGTTTGAAAAAACACAAGAATCAGTCGATTAAAAAGCATTCCAGAAAAAAATATCCATCAGAAGCACTTCAATCAATTGAGAATCTTTTATTAGTTTCGCGTAGTTTGAATTCCAAGGGACCACGAGATCAAGAAAGTGGGGGCACTTGAAGTCATATCAAAGCAAGCATGAGTACAGGGACGTATTCAAAAAGGGGGCACGGGGGATAAATCTCCCAACCCCCCCAGCCTGTTGCTTCAAAAATATACTTTACCCCCCTCCAACTCAGTCTCTGGACTTGTTTTGGTACTTGCTAGTTTGGCCCTGAATTCTGAAGTTAGGCTATAACAAAGCGTGCAATTTTTGTTTTCACATTTGTGGATTCAAATTTAGGTCCTATTCAAAAATTTACCTTGACAAACCCTAATGATCAAATTCCAGGTAAAAATTGGATTCACCATCGGTAAGCTAGGAAAGTCTCCCCCAAAGTAAAGCTTCAAAATGGTTACCAACCGATTTATTCTGACGTTTCTATACCTTTTCTAGGCTCTGAAAATTGTTCGGCATTTGAAATCAGCTGTTGACTATTTGAGAATTTCAAATGGCTCCTAATGGCCTTTTCGACAATACTGAATAATAGATGTTTTTATCTGTTGTCTTTTTTGAATTGGAATATCATAGAGTAGTAGAGTACGCTAATTGACTCCAGGCTATTCCACCGAAACGTACCGTTTTCTAAGGAAATGTGAGAAATGGGTCTTATTCCAGGGAAGGCGATTTATTGGGCATTGGGTAACCGACATTTCTTGCTAAATTAAAATGTATTTCAAATAAAAGATGTCAGGTATCGAGCGATAAAGTATTTTAACATATCTTGTTCTACCTTGACCTTGACTTCCAAGGATATTTCACGGTCAACTCGATTTTTTTCAATGGAAAGGCATATTTTATAGTGTAGAATCTTCATTCTTCATAAAAAAGTAGTAACTTTTCTTTACAACTATTTTTCATCAGATTTCAATTTCAGAAGAAATTAATTAACTATTTCCACATCAGAGCATCACGAAAGAAGAATTTGCCTGTCTGCTACAATCAAAAATATTTCTGATTGTGATCTTTTACTGAAATGATAAGAAATTAATGAAAACATGATCATTGTTAAAATTATTTTCATTTAAATATAATTTAGTTCTATATTTTGAAATCCTATGTAAAAAATTAATTTTTTTATTAATGAAATGCTAGATAAAAAACTTTTGTAAAACAAAAATGTAATGAGTTTTCCTTCTACATGTAGATCGCGCAAACGTGACGCGACATAAGTAGTAGAGGGTGTCCCAAATTCGATGATCACTGAGAGCATCTCGAGAACCATAAGGGTTAGAGAAAAAATGTTCAAGGACTCGCGATCTCATTTTTCAAAATAATCAATTGCCAAACAAACATAAATATAATCGAATTTTCAGGAAATATCGTATTCTTCTATGCTATCTCTTCATTCAAGATCAGTTTATTCAAAAAAACAAAGTAGACAAAAAATAAAAATAAAATACATCCAAATAAAAGAAAAATCTTTATTTACAGGCTGTCCCAATTCAAGTGAAGACGAAAAACTCAATATCTTTGAAACGGATAAGATTTAAAAAACACAAACATTTCTCTCTAGCACTTGAACGGCGAATAATTTTTTGGGACGGTTGGAAGCAGCGTATAGGCGATAGAAATTACAAAAGAAAACATTGGAATTTTCGTGATATCTCCAACAGAAACTTGAACTTTTTTTCTCAAACTCTTATGGTTCTCGAGATGCTGCTCTCAGTGACATCGAATTTGGAACACCCTGTACATAGTATATGTATTTTCAAAGTAATTGAGACTTGAGTAACACTGGTTCCTCAAAGAGTTTATCACTCATATTCCTTCGATGAGGCTTCATGATCATGCCCCAAAATGGGGAAGAACTCGGCAAACAGGTGTATCTCAGAAATTTTTTTTTTGTCGGTTACGCATTCTCTTTATGTTGTAATCTTTATTATTCAAGTACTGCAATGTTTCTATGTCAGCGGTGCTGCCCAGTAGATCACTTGTTTTCGGCTCTTGCAACAGAGGAATCAGAATCCTCTAAAAACATGTAATAAAATTCATCCTTTGACTTTTTTTCATATCACCTTCAATATTGTCTAAAGCATCTGATTTTTTATTTTTCAGTTCGCTAAATTTTTCGTGTTTCAGTCAGGATAAGTTCTTTTACATATCTTTTGGCACCCATCTCATTTTAAAGAAGGAATGTGACACTGAGGTCAATATAGCATCATTTGCTTCAGGCTCTAACTGCAAAAACTTTTTAAAACGTCTATTTGAATTTTCTACATGGAATAAGTTCTAGAGAGAGACTATGAACGTATAAGCGTGATGGAATAATTGGAGGCAACTGTAAATTTGCGATCTCTTCATGGCGCCTTCAATTGGTCCACCTCTGTTCGTTTCATGGTATCTGCATAAGTCCTTCCCTCTCGAGGTGGTTACGGCACATTACTTCTGGAAAGTCCCGCTTTTAGGGCCAGTTGCACGTTTCGATCTAACGTTCAATGGAACGTAGTTCATCAAATGATCGTCGTATTAAGAGTCTATCGCCTTCAATGTAACAAACGTATACCGCCAGATGGCAGTGCATTGCATTAATTTTTATTTTTTGGATTATTCAGCTTAATAGAACAAATGTTGGGACACAGGGAATATAACTAGAAATACTACCCTGAACTAGATATTATACTGCCTGTATAATTTGGTATAATACTCTATTTTTCCTTTATCAGTCATCTGGGAGGAGATACCTGCGGGGCGTGTCATTTAAAAGAAATTCAATTCCATGTTGAAATCCATAATTGTTATTAACAATTGATTTTCACTAATCGACGGCTAAAACAAACCTTAATGACATGTCTTTGAGAAAAATGGATATTTATAACACCGAATAGAAAAATTCAAGGAAATGAATTTTGCCAAAACAACACATTCTTGTATTATCATTTACAAAAAAAACGGTAAATTCTAAAAGAAAAAGGAGATAGACATTGCATTAACTAAATAAAAGACTTCAATACTGAAATGAAAAAACACAAGAATATTTGTTAGTTTTGATGGTGGAAATGTTGAAAAATAACCAAAAATGATGACGAATATCTCTTTCATTCATTTAATAATTATTAAAAATTTTTTTTATTATTTTTATCTTTATACACTCATACATCCCTTCATCAATCGGAAAAAATAAATCGTTTCTGACTCCCTTTTTTTTCAAGGATGTAGACCCTTAATAAAGGTATCTAACATAGTATCTACAAAATACTAAGATACCAAACAACATGTATTTAAATACGAGATACAAAATCCTTGTTCAAAAAAGTATTTCAGATATAAGATAAAAATATGTATTTTGTATCAGCTGTATTTCAGATACTTGTATCTCAAATAAGTCACATCTCTGCCCATCATGGGGTTCTGGAAGGTAAATGTCGAAGATTTCTGAATTTTTTCAATGTGTTTGTACTATTCCTAGTCTCTACACCAAATTTCGGCTTCCTAGATGTTTTGGAAATATCTATGTTAAAGAAATTATACATACAGTCCCACACCCCCATTGAAAGGGTTGCAGGATGAACAAGGGCTATATCTTTATTGTCCCCGTGTCTGTAATTGTCGAATTCTGGGTCGAAAATTAACTCAAATAATTAGGTTGGATTCGCTGATGAGTAATTACGGAAATATCTTGGAGTGGGGGTCTGAAGTCAAATACTTAGTAATAACCCTGGATAGCAAACTGTAGAATAAGCATGTTGATAATGCTACTGGCAGAGCTAAAAAAGCTCTGATGGCTTGCAGGCATCTATGCGGCAGGAATTGGGGCTGTAACCCCAAAATACTGTCATGATTGTAAGACTTATTATCACATATTGGACAGTAGAGTAGAGTAGAGTAGAGAAGTAGAGTAGCCTAGTTTGTTAAGGCCAGTCTGGGTAGTACGAGGAAAATGCTCGACGAAGTACAAAGGCTTGCCTGTGTGTGCATCACGGGAGCTATGAGAACGTGCACAACTAGGGCGCTTGAGATCATCACAGACCTCACACCTCTACATCTAGTGATTGATAGGGTAGCCCATGAGGCCATCCTCAGAGTATCTAAAGAAGGAGCAGGCAATGAGAGAGTCAGGTTTCAGAGAGTTTTGTCCTCGCTGAATGACTACACCTCATCTGCAAACCTTCCTAGTGATGTAACGATCAAGAAAGTAAGCACTGAGAAAAACTTCAGTACAATGCTAAGCAAAAGACAGGATTGGGAAAGGGAATACACAGACTATAATCACAACTGATGGTTCTAAAACCACTACAGTAGCTGGCGCTGGGATTTACGGGACAAGTATCATGTTTGCACTATCGTTATGCTCCTGTACAAGCGTCCTTCAAACGGAAATACTTGCAATCGGAAGATGTCTAGATATAAATCTAGAAAGAAACTATCAGAAGTGCGATATAGCATATACAGGGTGAGTCTTTGACTTGTACATATATTTTAACTGTAGATTCTTGAGGCCTAAAGAAACCTTTTTTTCATTTTCCATTTTTCCGAATTCGGCTCGGTTAAAGAGATATAGCCATTTGAAAAAAAAAATTGTGCTAAATGCGTCCCTGATATTATTCTCTACAAACACCTCAAAGTTCATATTTTTCAATTGAAATTGATGTGATTATGAGATATTCTGGGTGATACATTTAGAAAATACTCAAGCACTAACCTTATTCGAATAAGAATGTTACAAACACGATATTTCCTAACAAAAACGCTAAGTTTTGTTCCATCATTTCTGCAATTGAAATGCCATATTTCTCACAACAAAATAATTTCCTTCTTCGATTATCCTGAAGATTAGTTTGTAAACATTAATAATTTGTTCATATTTGCCTCGATACCCTAAAACTATCTTATAAAAATAAGTTTCTCACTAACCTATCCTAACTCCATTAATCAGTCATCTGATTCGAGGTCAATGACCTAACCTAATCCATCTCCTCTATGATAGTGATCACAGAATTCTAGAGAAGACGATGCCAGATTGTGTTCATTTTCTCAGTAAAAAATGGTATAGGCGAACTCAAGAAAGCAGAACGTCCCCTATCGTTAACGGAAGAACTAGTTTTGTTTACTTTTCGCTAAAGGCTTCTACGCATTGCTCTTTGGAAATGCCAAACGAGTAGTTCTGATTCTCGCCGATCTGAATTTCAGTCGTGGTGCGCTGCCGGCTGCGATGTAGCCGCCACGCAAGACAAGCCGTTGTTCTGTGTCTCATCACACTATCACAGGCCAGCCAGTCTGTGATAAAATGAACGACGCTTAAACGCGATAACCTTTCTACATGGATTCAATTCATTTATTTATTTACTCGCAGAGAATAAAGCAAACAGGTGTGAGGTGATGCTTGTGATATGTGATGTGAAAACCGTGTAGGGTCGATTAAAAATTCCAAGAGGATATTGTTAAGAAGATAGATATTTTCCTGAAGGACTGGTATCAATAAATTTTTAATAGAAACTTGCTTATAAACTGTGTAATTTCATGCTTCTCAGTTGATAAACATTGACAACATTGTTAATTTGTTAAGAGACCAGAGAAGAAACAATATTCGATGATATTTAATTCAGGGAAGCATTCAGATTTTTTATGAAATTCATGGTTTTTTCCTCAAATTTCTTCGTATACATTTAGGAATAACTCGAAAACGACGCGTTTTATTGAAAAAATATAAGAATACTTTTATTCTCTAAAATGGTTGATTCTTTCGAAAATATGAACCGTTTATCCTTTTCAAGTGATTTGATAGTGTTTTTGCATGAATTTATGAGTCGACCACCCTGTAACTTTCGAACTAGGAGAGATATTGAATAAGTTTCGATTGAGGAATATGCACAATGAATAGAGTAAAGAATCAACCAAAATTCAGTTCATTTGAAATAACGGTTCCGAAGATATGAACAGCAAAGTGTTTTTTTCGTGGATTTTCGACACCCTGTATCTCCCAAACCAAACCGAATTTTGAAAAATGGTATGGGAAAAAAGTGTTTCGTTTGATGGGAGGAATCTACAGTTAAAATATATGTACAAGTCAAAGACTCACCCTGTATATACAGATGCATAGATATACAGATATCGAAGCACTGAGCTCCTTCGTCATTGACTCAAAGCTGATTTGGGAGTGCCGGAAGCGGAACAAACGCAATGAGGTAGGCAAGAAGAGTAAGGTCTTTTTAATCTGGGTTCCAGGTCATTCAGGAATCACGAATCGTAGGAAACTAAGAGGCCAATACACTGGCCAGAAAGAGCGCACAAACGCCACTCACTGGCCCAGAACCCTTCTGTGGTATAGGAAAATGCACCTATAAGGAGTTAATGGTGAAGTAGAAAACCGAAAGAGAAAAACTCTGACGGAATCTCCCAGGGATGGATCACCCCAAAAAATTCCTCCGGAACTTTGAAACTGCTAGATCCAAAAAATATCTGGATCTCAGTAAAAACCAACTTCACCTACTCACTGGCTTTCTCACAGGACATTGTAGACTAAAGAAGCATCTGGTGAGAATGGGTTCATCAGACACTGAAGAGTGCAGATTCTGTGGGGAGGAGGAAGAAACTCCTATTCACATGGTTACGGAATGCTATGCCATTGCAAGCCAAAGGAAAGAGTGCTTTGGACAAGAAACTTGTAGAAGTGGGGAGTTATCCTCCTTGAAGCCGTCCCAGATACTGGATTTCATCAAATCTCTGGAACTGGAGGGCGCGCTGTAGGAGACGCGATGATAACAGCTCTGTTAGGGGACACAATAGACCTTAAGGTCGAAGTGGACTGCAACCCCTTTCACTCTATAACTATAACCCTCTGATTCAGAAATGATGATAGATATCGATGTGCAGTTATCACCTCGAGCTTATCATGAGAATTGAATTTCAGGCACCAACCCTGTACCTAATGTGGCGTAAGGACACAGTAACAAAGCCTACACATTGATTAATCGGATACACAGCGTTCGCCATAGATCCTACTCGAACTTGCCACAAAATTATCAACCAGGGACACTAGCGATAGTTCCAACCTCATCAAAGCGGGTAGATGTTGACCTAGATATTTATATCAATGAATATCTCATTGATCGATTTTATTATTGTGATTCCTTATGGAGATAGATCTTTGTTATAAAAGAGAAAATCATTAGCGGTATTCAGACGGATTTTTTCGAATTCCGGAAAAGGTTTTCACTTCAAACGGGAGTTGAACCCGCGTCCTCGAATTTCCGGTCCGAGATGCTAATCATCTCGGAGATAACCATCTCGGACCGGAAATTCGAGGACGCGGGTTCTACTCTCGCCTGAAGTGAAAACCTTTTCCGGAATTCGAAAAAATCCGTCTGAATACCGCTTATATCTCTTATATATTTCACAGATGCTAATCTCCAATCTTTCTTATAAAGCCTACATATCCTAACTCGCATAAGCTACAAGCTTCTGAGGGGTCCCCTCAGGAGAACTCACAATTATCAGTATAATCATAATCCTTAAAAAACATCAGTTTTCATCTTTCTTGCTTGTCAAAAGAAATTTCCATTTCAAATGAGTCAATTTGGCACACCCTGTACACAAGAACCGTTATAAAAATCGATGTTTTCTATACTAAACAGGGAGTATGGACCATACAGTTTGTATTTGATAAAACTACCCAAAATAGCAAAGCAGAATATTGGTAGGTGAAATGGCAAGTTAAAACTGAGGTCAACTAGTAATGTTTAAGCGAAACTGGGATATCCATTCTTCCAGGTAGATACTTTTAATGAAAAGCAAGAAGGGGTTAGTTCAGAATCCAGAAGAAATCTTATCAGAAAGAGAAAAATCTAAGGAGTAGGATGAATAGGGCCATTGTATATAAATAAATTGTCTTCATATTCCATGGTTTTCTTGTATATCCGAGTTAACAGAAGCCTTCAAATAGCAATATGAATAATTCTGAGAATTATCTGATCATGAGTAGATCCTCTCAGTCTTTTGTATAAGAGTGCAAACAGTAGTTGCTGCAATAAGATGTGAATAAATCATTTTAATTGAACTGTCACTCGTTACACAAAATATCATTACTCCCTGAGCTTTCATAACAATCATAATATCAGGTGAGAACTATTATAGGCATATTACATATAACCAAATACTACCTAGAAGTAAAAGAATACTTTTCAACAAAAGTACTTGGAACAACCACCTACCTCATAAATTGGTAACTTATCAGAGTTCCATTGAACTATTCTCTCTTTACTCAGATCAACCACTGTTACTTTTATTTCGGGACATTTCAGGGCTATAATACTACATGTTGGTCCCCCAACATATCCGGCTCCCAAACAGCAAATGTTTTTTATTCCATTTGCGTCGGTCATTGCTAGTAAGATAAAATAATTTCAGAGATCACATTCACTAATACTTTTGGCATCTTTTTAACATCATTTTAACTCACTGTGGAATATATGAGCTTGCGAAATACTCCAAGGTTTTTTTGGTCAGATACAAAACTGTCTCTAATGAAGTAATGAACGTTCAATGAAATACGAAAGGGAAGAGAATTAACTGAATGAGGATAGAAGAGATTTGTGATTTGTTAAATGTTAAATTCAAACCACCCCCACTAACTAGGAGCATAGATTCCTAACACAACGGAGCACAAACGGTGAGGAAAGTGTCAACGTTGGCGTTCGATAATTCATAGATCATCAGAAATCTATGATAATTCCATAGAATATCCTAAGGATAATTATATATGTGTTCTGTGAATAATTCCATCTGGTGGCACTTTCCTCTCAGCTCCTACTCCGAAGTTACGTGTTACGTTAATTGTATATCCGTATCCGTGTTCTTCTGTGTCCGTATCCGTTTTCATTAGGTGTTCTGCGTCCGTATTCACTCGCTCCACTCCGGATATGAAATACTGAACGGGGTATTTATGCTTTCTATGGCTACTTACTTATATCTGTCAAATAGTTATTGAGGTTAACTCCATTCTAAGTCAATGGTTGTTCCACAAAATTTATTATAATTAAAAATATTTAGTTTTTAATTCTTAAATTTTCTTGATTCTTGAATAATGTCGCGAGCTTCAACCCGTTTTGATTCAAAAAAAGTCAACTCAGAACTTGTCACTCTCACTTATGGAGCTCTAGTTGCTCAAATGGTGAAAGACGCAGAAAATACGGATGATATTGGAAAACAGTTGGAACGATTAGGTTATAATATGGGTGTTCGTTTGATAGAAGATTTTCTTGCTAAAACAGGCTCAGGAAGGTGCATGGATTTAAAAGATACAGCTGATAAGATACAAAGTGCTTTTAAAATGTATTTAGGTTTACAACCAAATGTTTCAAATTGGAGTTCAGCAGGAGATGAATTCTCTTTCCTATTAGATTGTAACCCACTTACTGATTTAGTTGAATTACCAGAAGATCTGAAAAATTTGAAGTATTGTAATGTTATCTGCGGTGCAATAAGAGGAGCTTTGGAGATGGTACAATTAGAAGTTCAAAGCTGGATAATTCAGGATCAATTGAAAGGTGATCCCTGTACTGAAATCAGGGTAAAATTCATTAGAAGACTAGAAGATGCATTACCTGCAGGTGAAGACTGAAAAAGTTAAATAATTACTTATTACGTATCCAGTATGTAGAATCCTGAAAGACTTGCTAGAATTAAATACATTGCAATGTTTTAGTTTATATATAGTAATTTCAATAGAGATATGTTACTTTTATCAAGTTTTTGGAATAAGCTATTATTGAGAATGAAAAATGAAATTTATTAATCTTTATCAGTACTTAATGAGGAAACTTATTTTCACAAGTAAACATGAGTTTGCTCATAAGGCAGTCTATATTTAATTTTGTTAGACCTGAATATTACCTATAATATAATTTTATATTCTCTATGAACCCGAAATAAATAGATTGAATATTATTTTCTCTTTACATATTTCTGAGCAGAATATCTATTTCATTCTCTAAACCAGAGGGAACCAAAGTGGGTTCTTGTTAAGATGTTATGGGGGGACGCGTTTGTGTATCCTTTTAGGATAATAATAAATCCAATATTATAACTGAATTCAAATTACATTATGTTACTACTGACATCAAACTCCTGTCACTTATTCATAGACTACGAGTGTATACAGGGTGATTTTTTTAAGTGTTTCATTAGAAGTTTTCAAGGAAGGAATTGCAATACAAATTCAAAATTTTGTATTTTTGTTTTAGTGTACATGAACTCTATTCGTAAAATATTTTCAAGCGGAATCTACTACCGGTTCTACCGGAAACTTCTTATCTTAGGTACGATAACTCTCGAACGGATCAACCTAGAGACTTCCAGGATCTCGAATTATGCGGTCAACCTAGTGAGGGGGGCTCGGTGGTCCGAGCCCCCGAAAAATAAAAAAATTTCCGTATATTTGACAACATTTGCAATGTTTACTCATTGTGTTCCTCCCCCGAAAAAAATCCTGGCTACGTGCCTGGCGGTCAAGTTGGTTAACGGGTTCCGTAAATATGATATGGAGAATGGCGCAAAATTTTGTCCTGGTCGCTTATTCCGCAGCCTACGTAGGCTACGCTCAATCAGAACTATACCAAATCAATTTATTCTGTCCTACTGCAAAAGTGCAAACACGATAACACTCGTTCGGATGTGGAATGCCGCAGTAAAGTTCGTTATATGCAAAATTCGACCTGGGGTTCCGTACCCTGTGGCCATTGGAACTTTTGTCCGATAAATTCATCATAACTATACTCCATTCACTTTTATGAAGTAAACAGGTTGGCCAAGATCTAGGATTGTCAAGTTTTTTTTTACTTAAAACTGACGCAGGTTGGCACTCGTGAAAGTCAAAATAATTCTCAGGCGTTGCCAATGTGACGTAGAAAACGTCAAAAATTTACGTTTTCCAAATGAAATTTTTTGATATTCGGACCACAGGAAATTTAGAAATGAATGGCGAGAACGTTACCTTGGCGTCTGAAATAGAGTTCCCGATCTATCCGACTTTTTTTATTCATTTCGTAAGCAATTTCATTTTTCCTATTTTGTATTAGAGTGAGTGCTTCGCATACGAAATATTTATTAGAGTGAGTTATAGGCGCGAGTTATTATAACTCACTAAACATTGGTTTATAGATACTATTACAGCTCAAAACAAGTTGAATAATGGATGCATTATTCTATGAGAGTAGATAAATAAACATTTTAATAAATACGTAATTACTACGATCTCTATGTAAAAACGACAAAGTTGCGTATGTATCTGACAGAAAAATGACTATAACCTAACATTCTCAAAATATACATGGTGAAATGTGTCAGAATTTCAAGGCCAACCGTGATACTTTAAAAAAGTGAATGGAGTATACGTATTCTATCCAGTTGAAATTTTAAGATGGTTACAGTTTGAGAAAATCAATTTATGGAGTTTCTAAAAGCACAATTTTCAGAAATAATTTTTGATCAACCTGTATAATAAATCACAAGTTTGAAATTTTTTTTGGATAATTCATCATATTATCTTAGAAAAGTGATATAATTGGTAATTTTCCGAATTGTTTGTAGTAGAAAATTCACTTTATTATAATATGGAAGAGTAGGTAGGACATAAGGTGTTTAGAATGAAAAATAGTTCAACCTTAAAAGATTCCAACGATTTTGGGAGAATTTTGTCACGGAAAATCCTAGAAAATCGTGTACTTTGAAATAATACTTTCTAATTCGGCAATAGACATGAAAAAATTTCAAATTTGCAGGTATTCCTCCATTTTGAATTTTTTTTCATACTCTGCACCACAATTGAATTGAACACTAAAAAATACATACTAACATGTGAACACAAACCGTTATTTCAAATGTCACCACATTTATTGCTCAAAGTTGACATTGAACACCCTCCTGTATCTCGCTCATGTTTCGAAAACGGTGTTTATTTTGTAAGGCAAGAATGACTTTCTCGATGTCATCTGCACGGCTATACAGGGTCCTGCTCCTGCAATAGTGCGAAAATCTTCCATAGCTGCCGAACCAGACATCTCAGAGATTTCGTTGGAAAGTAGACCTCTTGTACCTTCATTTCTGCATCTCAGGAAATTATTCTCTGATATACAGGGTGTCCCCGATAAATGTTATTCAACGAATGGATGATTTTTTTAATGGATCATCCCATATATTTTCAATGACCTTCATTACCTCGTTCATGACGCAATATATTAGAGACATTTTTCCAACGGTACAGATCTCATTCGTAGAAAACTGCAAAAAGGCGAGGGAAAAGCAGTTCAGTAAAAGTCTCGGTAAAAGTCTTCTGACGATTTCCAGAAGCGATAGTTACCTACATGGAATTGATCTAATAGTATATTCTGTAACAAGGGCAGAATGAAAATCCGATACGAGTTAATCATTCCGAGGACGAGCCGGAGGAATCACGAGTATCGGATTTTCATTCTAACTCTAACCGAGTAACAGACTATACTTTCTCCACGACTGTTGAGATAAAAGAATAAAGAATAGGTCTATTTTATTAAGAATCAACAAAAATATGGTACTCAAAATCTCAAATGTGAAAATCGAAATCTAACCTAACCGAGTAACAGAATATACTTTCTCCACGACTGTTGAGATAAAAGAATAAAGAATAGGTCTATTTTATTAAGAATCAACAAAAATATAGTAGATACTCAAAATCTCAAATGTGAAAATCTATTTCGAATGACATTTATATTTATTGTATTATGACAATTTATTATGAAAATTGAAAATAGGAGCTGAGATACTCTGTGAGGAATTCTCTATTACATGTTTTTCAGAAGATGTAATATTGGTATGCGTAGCACTTGTTGAGGGTATCTTCAATGCAGAGATAGTTATGGGAGAGACTAACTTATTCGCTATGTTCATTCGATTCTTCATTGAATTTTCAATGTATCCTTCACAGTAGCGTATATAGAAAATATTTTCGGGGGGGGCCCGAGATGCTTACACCATCAAATGATCCAATGGTTACATTAGGTTAGATGAATATTATTAGATTTCGGGGGGGGCCCGGGCCCCCTGGGCCCCCCCCTATATACGCCACTGATCCTTCAGCAACTTCTGATGATTTCCATCCCCCGTGTCTTTTGGGAGTTGTCACATCCGCTTCTGCATCAACTAACACTGTAGCTGATGTACGCCGGTAACAAGGTCCAGTGTATAGTTCAGGGTATTCAAGATTTAAATAATTACCTATTTGTTTGGGCGTATTTCCCAATTTGTTGATCCAGATTACTTGCTTCGTACATCTCCCCTCTCGAAAATTAACGAAAAAAAATCATGAAAATATGCAAGAAACACGTTTTCTGAAAAAGAATCAGTCTTCTTCACTTCTTTCCAGTCCATAAAATGAGTATAATATTTGTTATATTCATCCTTCGATTTCCTAGGTAGTTATAAACTTTCGGTTATTGTATGAGCAGATTCTATAATCTCAGGTGGGGTGTTTTGCAATTCATCCAGATCGGATTCAATTGATGAATTCATTTCAGTTTGTTTCGAAGCTAGATAATTAATCTTTTAATACTAAGATGAATTATGACGTTTCAAAAACCGCATATCCGGATTCATCAGTGAAAAGGACTGCACTACGCCATCGATCGTTCCAATTGATATGTTGCCTTGCCCATTCCAGTCTTTGACGCTTATGGTCACGTGTTAATGGAACTCCTCTTAATGGACGTCTAGAACCTAGATTCACCTCTCTCAAACGTCGTCTGATGGTTTTGATGGAAACTTGGACCCCATCTGTATTTTGAAGAGTATTCCGTAGCATTCTACACGTAGATGTAGGCTTTCTTCTCGCCGAAACGGTGATGAAACGATCCTGGGCAGGAGGGCAGGTGTTGTTTTTCGTCGCCCACCCAGCCTTGTTTTTTCCAACAGGGAACCTGTCCCCCTGAACCTATTCCAAAGTCGAGATATCACACTTTGGCTGACTTGGAGCCTTTCCGCTACAACAACCTGAGTTAGGCCATCCTGTAGCATTCCGATAGCAAAGAGTAAATACAAGAGACCTCACTCCCCCTATTTATGAATGAAATCGCGAACATCGTTTGTTTGACCTTGAAAGTCATTTGTGAATGACGAGGTCTAATCATAGAAATCATAATATGTATATACTTAAGTAAGTATATTATGATTTCTATGGGTCTAATCGAGGGGTGCCAATAACAGCCCAGTTTGTTGTAGTTAAATTCAAGGTCGACGAACCAATATTTCGCGCCAAGCCGAAGTGATTTCTCTTGTATCTACTCTTTGCCGATAGCCTAAAATGGATATTTTCTGAGTTAATATCCACTTTAGGGCAAGGGTGTGATGCATACACTCACAAACCAAAACTGAAAAATGTTACATCAAAATAACTTGAAATTTTCTAAGGAATCTATTTCTGCAATAAAAAAATGGTGTTCTAATTTGAAAAACGGAAGTTGAAGTCATTTCCGGAAAAACCGGAGGTGCTCATGCCTTGAAAATATTTTAGATTTCATCAGCATCGTGAAATACTTATAAGTGCTGAATTTCATGAAAATACGTTCAGTAGTTTCCCGTATGAATATGGGTGAGGTTCCTCGTGAAAGACCCTGTATAGGAGAGAAATCGTGAAGGGAAAATCGATTAATATATTCATACTCAAATTGTTTTGAAGGTACCGACCCATCTCAAAAACGAATCAGATATTGAATGAATAGCCTTAAAACCATCTGAAAAAACTTTACTATAAGAATTTATATACTGAACAGTTATTGACCAAATGGTCAATAGTTTGTTCTTCATGTCCACAACCACACTCACATCTCGGGCTATCAATGGTATTCCATTCAAAAAGCATACTATTACAACGACCATGGCCTGTCCTAAGACGATTTAAAAGACAACAATTTTTCCTAGACAGATGAAAACCAGGAACTTTTTCAGAAGGATCAAGTATTAAACTTTTATTGAAAAAATCATTTGAATTCCATTTCGAACTCCAAATTTCTTCATAATTCTTTTAAGAATAGAGAAACTCATTTAGCCATAAAGGCTTTCTAGATTTCAATCTAGCCATTCTTGAATCTGGCATATAGTTTATAATAGGAAATAGGAAATAAATCTGGAAAAGAATGAAATTTATCCCATGACTTCATGGTAGCAATCTGTCTTCGAATATGAAGAGGTATTATGTTTGTGAATATTATGAAATAAATTTTATTATATATTCACTTTACATACACCAGAGGTAGTTACATGTAAAGGTTTTCAACTTAAACATGTTTGTATAATCTGAATATGAGATCCATAAGGAAGCAACAAAAACCATAGAAAAAATAAAGGTTGATATAAGCAAAAATCAACTAATGGACTCAAGTTTCTAGGGGTCAACATCAATTCAAATGCAACCTGGCGTAAGCACGTCTGCTCAATTTCCAAGTCAGCTGCACAGAACCTTAGCTATCTATTTCGTGCTCCCATGCTTGGAGTTCAGCTCCTAAGCACTCGTTACACCTACTTGACTCAGTTCAAAAAAGAGCAGTGCGCCTAATAGATGATCCAACATTAACTGCCAACCTTCATAGTCTCGATCACCGTAGGAAGGTTGGAGACTTATGCCTTTTTTACAGATACTACCACGGTAGGTGTTCTGCTGCCATTGCCTCCATAGAATTATGGAGGCTCAATTTGATCGACAAACAAGGCTGGCCGATAGTAGTCACCGATTTGCCTTGCATCTTTCTACAGCTAGGACATCAGTGTATCGAAAGGCTTTTCTTTACCGAACTGCAAAACCACAAGATGTATTTCCTTTTGGTTACAACTTACAACAGTTAAAGACACGCACAAACCGATTTCTACTTAATTCATCTCGGGACGCTTGAAAAGGCGTTATAAGCTCAGTTTTTTCCCGAGAGATGCGTATAAAAAAAGGTATAACGTAGCATATCATAACATAGCATATCACATTAAATTAAATTGATTATCCTGTTCGATATGAATAAATATGAATTTTGTCATTAAAAAATGAAAATTTTATAAAGGAAATGACTGCGGTCTTTGGAATATTGGGAAAATTAAATTTCGAAAAATTAGCATTAAATCCGAAACCTTTGTATCAATTTGCTCATTAGAGAAGTGAAAATAAGTATTTGGAACTCAACCCAAGTAAACACAAGGACGTCCGAAATGCATATTATGGACGTCTTTCGATGGACAATGGACATGATTTAATATGGCCATAATGGTAGTTCCATGGACATTACTCAGGATCTATAATCGACATAAACTGGACGTTCAATTATAATAACAGCATTGTTTATAGAGGAAACAATGGAGATAGCATTGTTTAGTTCTCATTTTCACAACCCATGTGGCCATGTATAATGGCATGCCTCCTTCCTTATTTGAGCTCTCATCCTACGACGTAGGTTCTTTTCATTTCTGATGCACACACAGTCTTCTTCAATGTACAGTGACCCGATCTTCCATCTCTTCACAAATTTCCAACAGTAGAATATTTCTGAGTAGTAATAAATTAAATAGCAAGGTTTTTACGGCCGCCGATGCACCGGCGGAATAGTAGCGAATATAAAATGAATTGAACACGCTCCTATGCTCTAGGATTTCTCCAGAGGCGACTCGACGCCGGCGGAAGCGAATACAATGAGGTGGATGATCAGGTCTTGGTTGACTTCACTGGCGTATTTAGGGGGGGGCCAGGCCCCCCCTGATGTACCTCTGGCCCCCCCTGAAAGATTCTAATCAAAAACTACGTATAGGTATCACAAATATACCAGGGGCCGCGGCCCCCCCTGAAAACTGAGGCTAGATACGTTGATGGTTGACTTTGATATAACCTGATCAAATGGTGCGAATCAACTTTTAATGCGTTTGAAAGTCCTTCGGATCAAGAGGAGTGCGGACGACATACAGGGTGGGTCTTTGACTTGTACAGGGTGGGCAAAATTGGTGCTACTTGAACTAAAACATATGATACATTTCTGAAACGGGAAAAAAATGGCGATTCTTTCTAAGTCATTTCAAACTACTGTTCCCAAAAGAAAAAACACACCTGTCATAACTCAGCAAATAAACCTCTTAGAAAAAATCAGAGTACGCCACTGAATTGCTATCAGAAAAGTGCCTGTATAATGTTTTTATTTCAACATCTTAGCATAAACAGAAACGGAGATAATGACCAAAGTTGAAATCGCCCAAAAATAGAGGAATGCAGATGATGGCATTATCAGTTTCTCGAAAAAAGAGGACTATAAGATGCCATTCATTTTTCTCTATCTCCTCGAGTTAAAAAGTTTTAGTTCATGTAGCACCAATTTTGCCCAGCCTGTACATATATTTTAACTGCAGATTCTTGAGGCCGAAAGGAACCTTTTTTTCAATTTCCAATTTTCCGAATTCGGCCGTTAGAAAGATAGCCATTTGAAAAAATGGACAAAAGGCAAAATACGTGCCTGATACGATTCTCAACAAAGACCTTGAAGTTCATATTTCTCGATTGAAATTGAGTTCATACATTAAGGGAACGGGGAATACTCAAGTACTAACCTTATTTGAATAAAAAAGTCACAAACACGATATTTCTTAACAAAGACACTCAGTTTTGTACGATTATATCGGCAATTGAAAAGCCATTTTTCTCCCATCAAAATAATTTCCTTCTTCGATTTTGTAGTATTATTCAAATATAATTATGTATCATGTGCGGAAAAGAACATTTCGTGTTCTGTGACTCGAGCAGAGAGGTTTATGGATAAAGTCTGTCTGTTTTCAGTCGTTGTGGTAACGGTTGCTTGTCAGGTTCGGTTATAAAAGCATTGTTGCTATACAGTTATCAGAGAGGGCACTGACAGATATAGCGTGATTTGACCTCGTGTTGTACCTATGTGATAAGACTATTATACAGGGTGAGTCTTTGACTTGAACATATATTTCAACTGAAGACTCTTGAGGTCAAAAGAAAACTTTTTTCATTTTCCCTTTTTCTGAATTCGGCTCCGTTGAAAAGATATAGTCATTTGAAAAAAAAATGTGCCAAATACATACCTGATACGATTCTCTGAATCGATGCAAAGTTCATATTTCTCCATTCAAATCTAGTTAATACATTTTGGGAATACTCAAGTACTAACTTTGTTTGAATAAGAATGTTAAAAATACGATATTTCTCAACAAAAACACCTAGTTTTGTCCGATAATATCTGCAACTAAAAAGCTATATTTCTCTCACCAAAATAAGTTTCTTTTTCGATTTTCCTGAATATTAGTTTGCTAACACTAATAACTTGTTCGATATCCTAAAAATATCTTATAAAAAAATGATTTCCCACTCTATTTGTAGGAATCTAGGTAAATGACCTAACCTAACCCTCTACCCATCTTCTATGGCAGAGCTATCACAGAGCTTTCAAAAAGACGATGCCAGATTATTGATTGTCTTTTTAAACAATGGTGCGAGGTAGCAGGCGCGCAAGATCTATGAATCGACCCTCCCCAAACCTTACATTGCATGCGTATAGTGGCAACCGGCGCTATTATAAATTGGGATAGTTTTCAACAAGTTAGTAGTTGGCAACGAATTATCACAGAAGATATTGATTAAATAGAAACATCGCCACAGATTATGTAGTACTTATCATTTTATTTTTCACAAGCAGCCCGTCCCAGCTTCGCCCGGGTAGAAATTTGTTGATCCACGCGGCTACCCGCCTACCTAGCACGGAGACGCATTTAGGTCGGGTCATGTGGTTTCATCTTCATCAACATGCATTATCTTTTGATGTACCTACTCGTTATAATTGTATGATGTAAAGGGCAATTTTTAAATTAAATACTGGGGATAAATAACGTATTAGGTTAGATGAGGATCAATAACCAATTCATAAAAACACACTCCCAAATAGTGCATAATTTTGGAAAACATCTGATTACCATAAACAGGTAATAGCAAGTCAATCTTGAGAGATAGATATATGCTATCGCGGACTTTTTTGTAGAACTATTTGAGAGGTACATTTCCGTCATACCTTGTATCCACGTAAGTCTTACGGTTTTTGCAGCGCACGTGAAAATAGCTGATTATGGCCGATTTTTTTGTTATGATTGAAGTTATAGTAGGTATCCTTATTTTTTCGGGTGAAAAGTATAGCCTATGTCACTCAGGCATAATGTAGCTTTCTAATGGTGAAAGAATTTCTGAAATCGGTCCAGTAGTTCTTGAGCCTATTCGCATCAAACAAACAAAAATACAAATCTTTCCTCTTTATATAGATTAATTTCAATTTAATACGTGGTTTGTATCGACATTTATCATTCATTTATCTGAATTTTGTATTTTATTGAGCTTATTTTCGATATTTTCCCTGTGGACCGGTAACAATAAATTGTATAATTTCATGCTTCTTGAAATTCAATTTTATCTCCCACATTTGTGGGACTTAATAATTACTACATCAAACGTTTTTCCATCACAGAGCTTTCAGTCTTGAAAAAGTTGATAAACATTCTGACGACATTGTTAACCTTTATAGACATCTGGAGAGTTTATAAATTCTAGCCATTCTGTGATACTAGAAATCCAGGGAAGCATCCAGATTATTCTTATGATTTTTTCGTGAAATTTTATCGGGTAAAATTGGGAATATGCATCACAAAAACGTCGCTTTTCATTAAAAAAACACAAGAATACTTTTATTTTCCAATATGATTAATTCTTTCGAAAATATAAACCGTTCATTTTCAAGTTGTTTTTTAGTATTTATGCGTGGATTTATGAGTGGGCTACGCTGTAACTATCATACCAGGAGACATATTGAATAAGTTTGATTGAGGAATATGCACCATGAATAGAGTACACACTCAACCAAAATTCCGTTTTCCGTTCTTTTGAAATATCGGTTCCAGAGATATGGAAAGAAAATCAATAAAAATTATTATTATTATTAATTTCATGGATTTTCAACACCCTGTATCTTTCGAACGAAACTGAATTTTGGAAAATGGTGTAGGAAAAAGTGTTTCTTTTGACCTCAAGAATCTACAGTTAAAATATATGTAAAAGTCAAAGACTTACCCGTTAAGTTCACCCAGTTTGGTGAAGCATGTATACCTACCTACTTATGTTTTGTTTAGGTTGAGGAAAATGATATCCACAAAAGGATTAAAAGAATTTAAATTCAAGTTCTTCTTGACATTAAATTCCATTTTCCATAGAATTATTGACAGTAAATTTCCTTGAATTGTTTTTAATCTCAAATGTCCTCCACATTGCATTATTATAATATTGAAAAAATCTATTGAAATTTGTTAAAACATTTTAATTTTCCAGTGCAGTTTTCCATTTAATCAAAATATCAGCAGCTTTTTGTATATTCTCATCTCTTTTAATGAAACAGTATCTAGCATAATCTTCTGCCATTGGCTTGTTGGGTACACTATAAAAGGCACTTGATGGTATGGCTTGCAAACCAAGATTTTTGGTCATCCACTTGGTAAATCTGTAATCCATATAATTGTCACTTTCACCATTAAGATCAATATGTTTAGATATCGGGGACCAATCTGTCAGCATGAAGTAGCCACCCTCAGGTATAACAGGCTTCATACCTGCTTCAGAGAGTGCTTTAGCCATCAAGTCTCTTTTGGCTTCTAACTCTTTTGGCAACTGGATAAAGAAGCATTCATCTGAACCCAAATGTGAAATTTCTTTCTCAAATGAGATGGCAACAGCTTCTTGTATTGGAGTTGTACCAGTATAAACACAATTTTGGTGAACCATCTGTAAGTTAACCATAAGATTGGCAGGTCCGTATGCCCAACCTAGTTTCCAACCTGTTACACTGAATGTTTTACCAGCAGAGCCAATTGTAATGGTTCTTTCCCACATTCCTGGTAATGTTGCCATACGAATGTGTTTATTAGGTTTATACACAATCCACTCATAAACTTCATCACATACGCACAGCACATTCCACTTCTTACATAAATCGGCAATTATGACAAGTTCTGCTAGTGTGAATACTTTCCCAAGTGGATTATTGGGAGTGTTGAGAATGAACATTTTAGTTTTTTCATTGAACAAACTCTCTAATTCTTTGGGATCCAGAACCCAATCAGCTGAAGAGGAAATTCCTTCAATATTTTTTCTAGGTCTTAGAGGAATGAATCTACATTTTCCACCTGACATTTTAACCATTGGCTCATAGCAGTCGAAAAATGGTTCAATTATAATTACTTCATCATCTTCATCAACATGTCCGGTGATAGTGGAATATAAAGCTTCATATGCACCCGCAGTTGTGAGGATTTCTGTATTAGGATTAATATCCCGATCTAGTAATTTTGAATATAACTTTCCAATAGCATTGACCAGCCTAGGATGTCCAAATCCTCTTGTGTACTGATGTAAAAGACAGTTGTCACTTTTTGCCACTTGTGCTAAGGCATCAGTGACATATTTTGGTGGAGGATAATCAGGAAAGCCTTGGCCTAAATTGCAGGTTGGTTTATAATCAAGAGCTAGTTGAATATATTCTACCCATACACTTTTCTCACTTCCTTGATATCTTTTTGGTAAACCAAATTTATTCCTCAGACCAGATGACATGGTGGCTTCTGGGGAACTATTAGATGCTTTGACAGATGGACTTTCTGAAAAGATATCCTTAACAGAGGCTCTGTTCTGAACTTCAATTCCCTCTACTTTACTACTTATTGCACGAATAATTGTCGAATTCCTATTCTTGAAAAAAGACAGAAGATGTTCTGAAGAGACTTTCACAATAGTCATGAATGTGTTTTTTATCGAATATTATACTTTATAACAGGATGGAATTCCAAGACCCCTAAAACATAACAGTAACAAGCAAATTATCAACAGAGTGAGGAGTGAGTCTTAATTTAACACATTTGAACCTTGAACCAGATACCTATCAGTCTGCAGATATGATACCAATTTACCAAAACACGTGACGAAGTGACTGAGACTGACAGTGACAATCTATACAGAGTGAGTGCAAATGAAAGGAATAAATTATTAATTATAAATTCGTTATTTCGTAAGCCATTGGCGCACTCAGGGGAGGGGCCAGGGGGCTGCAGCTCGCCCCCACCGAAATTCAAAGTGTTAGAAAAAAAATTTCTGCATAACTGGGAATCGTGAAAACACTACCAGAGAGATCCTTTTCGGGGGGTTTCCCAAAACAAGAATGTATTTAGATAACGCATTACTGGTCACTGCATAAAGAAGATTTCTTTTTTAAACCTATTCAATATTATGTGCGGTACTGCCGGTAGTTGGCGCTGTTGGTCGTATGTCAGTCTTTCCGGGATGAGAGAATTCTGTAATGTATAACCGTCAACCAGTCTATGGTCTAAGAAAAAGTCCCTCGTTGGACAATTCTGAAATACGAAACGGAGTACGTGGAATATTTGATAATTTTCTTTGATTTGTGTTCAAGAAGCAAGATTGAGTGATATTAATGCCCAGAGCATTGTTTAAGGACTTTAAAACAATGCCCAGAGTGAGTAAAATCATTGTTTAAGGAGAAGACCTCTTTAAACAATGGTAAAATTATCGATATCAAATATAGCTGGATATAATTGCGTGATTGTAATTTGAATTTTCACGAACTTCATTCGAAAAATGATTCGTTAAGCTCGCCGTTCAGTGCGAGTAGTAAAACCATTGTTTAAGGAGAAGATAGTTAGTTACTCCAGTGTAAATTTTGTTGGAGGACGATGGGCATCATCAATAGATGGCGTTAGCCCGAGGCGCCCAAACGTATTTCAATTATTAATTCATACGTACGTCGTTTCTCAATTCGGCGAAGTATTCATTGAGTTGAATCTGATTGTATTCAACAGATGTCTCTCATAAACAACACGTTTTGTTTATTTTGTCATCACGTAATACATATTGAAATCGTAAACACATCTATCCTTTTTTACCATAAAAAAGTAAAAAACGTTAGAAGACGTCTTTGGAAGGCCGTGCTTTATCCAAAGTCTTTGCTCTATCTATATAAAACAAAAAATGTTAAGTTGGCAATTTTTAAAATTACCTGATTTTTTGGATTAAAGGATAAAAATCAATTTCAAATGTCGTTTGATTTATTCTTGATTTAATTTTCCTCTACATTAGTTGTCAGTGTCTGAATAAAATTAAAGTGTTCCATCAGAGACAGAGAGGTTGTCTCTGGTTCTATACTTGATCATGTCCATTATATTTTCCTTGAGCATTTCAGATAAATTAATGTCATTCATTAGCATTAACACTTTTATCACTTAACAAAGGAATAGATGGAAATAGAAGCTTGGTCAAAATAACTTCCTTTTTTTTTAATCAACATAAAAATCTCATTTCTTGTATAATATAGAATAACTACATTTTTTCGAACTTAAAACCGCTATAACGTAGACGTTTTGACCGACACCAACTAATATAGATTCTAAATTACACTGTGTGTTAACATTGAGGAAATATGCGGCGACAATTATAGCATTGTTCAAATTTAATCAACGTTAAAAATTTATAGTCTGAGGTTAAAAACCATATTATTCTTAGTAAATTCGTCATTGGTCGGAATCCATACTCCCAAAAATTACGAATTTACTACCCACTGAAATCGAAAAATTGTCGATTACGTAAGATGAAAGATAAGTGGATTCCCAAGTCGAAGTTTGACGATGATACGTCTCTCTATAAACTCTCTCACATATCGGTGAATTCTAGTCTTCGAATTATACGCGCTGATGGCATAGGTGATAAGAAGGTTGCCTAGCAAGCAACCGGCGTAGGTTCGAATCCTGGTCGTGATGTAACTTTTACCGGAATTTAAAAAATTTGCATGCCGATGATTCTCTTCCTATTTTCGTAAAAGACGTTGAAAACCATAATTATCTCCGTATCCTTATGTTTACGCTCGGCTTAACAAAATCGTCCGAAATAAAAGTACCTGCATCGTCCCTAAACGTGAGATCGTTGGTGAAACCGGGACTCATGAGTCACGTAATTACCAGCCCTATTTACTCTTTGGTCAAACAAAACGATGGAGCAAAAAAACATTTGGGATCAGTCTTTCTGCTCTAGACGCTAGACCAGGGGTCGGCAACCTGCGGCTCGCGAGCCACATGCGGCTCTTCGGACGTGAAGCTGCGGCATTCGCCAGTATTATTTATTTTATCATTATCAAATAATACCATGTACAGGGTGTACAATTGGAGTACAAACAAAGAGGGGAGATTCCTTGCATATTTCAAGAAAAGAATTTCCATAAACATGGGACGACAAATGTTTTGTTTTTGAGATACATGGAGTTAAAATTTAAAATTTTTTCAATTTTTTTTCTCATACTATCTGCATATTACAATTTAGAGTTCACACCATGTGATATGCCAATTTTGATTGCAAATCTACAGAGTGATATTTTTGCAACACCAATCACCATCCTATTTTCCTCCAGAACTTTTTTTGGGTGAGCCACTGCAAGTTTGAAATTGTGAAAAGAAGCTCTGTTGTTAGACTTAATTTCATGGTCTCTTATAGTTTCGTCGTATCTGCTACCGATTTAGAGAAAAACGATTCTCTCGAAAACCTGACATTGTCTTAGCCCGCCAGATCCCCAGACTTAAATAGTTCTGATTTCTTTCTATACTAACTGGATTTTTATGATCATGATCATATTGATCTTTCTGAGTAATCGACTGGAATTTTTATTCGAAATCGGTAGCAGATACGACAAAACTACAAGAGATCATTAAGTTAGTATAACAGCCGAGCATCTTTCTACTATTTCATGCATCAAACTAATAGTGACTCCAAAAAGAAAGGTTCTGAAGGAAACCAGGGGACAGTATCCCAGAAAAAATATCACCTAGTAGGTTTGCAATCGAAATTGGCATGCCACATGATGGTGTAAACTCTAAATTGTGAAATCTATGCCGAATATCTTGTGACATGCAGATACTATGAGAAAAACACCATGTATCTCGAAAAGGAAACGTTTGCGGACACATTTTTATCGGACTATTTTACTTGAAATTATTCATGTAATCTCCCCTCCTCATTTGAATCTTCAATTAAGAAACACTCTGTATATTCCAATACTGTTTATTGGCGAGAAAAAAGATTGTGGCTCTTGAAAAATTTGGAAATATTGTAAATTGTGATTTTTGCCTCTTCCGACTCAAAAGGTTGCCGACCCCTGCGCTAGACGGTTACTTTCTTAGACACCTCCTTTGTCTGAGGTTACTTTAATTAAATACTATCATGCAAATTTTTTATCAGCAATTAATAAAAATTACATATGAACCGTCTTCTATTCTGAAACGTATTTCAATTCGCTAACTTCAATGTATCCCTACATTCACTATTTATTTTGATTTGCGTTTACAAACATCTCAATAAAAATTTCGTTTCACACAAGGGATGTACTCGATGAATTCTGTTACATACCTTAATAAAAATTTGAATTAGTATTTTAAGCAATTTTTGAATATAGGAAAATGCAATTCCAAATTACAGAATGTAAAATAATGTATTATTTATATATACAGGTGTTCCTTGATTGAACTTAGAATTGGACCATTCAAAATCGAAAAAAAAAATTTCCAACAATCTACAGAATCAATACAGGTCACAAAAAATTAGAGTCAAACCATTTTCATATTTCAAAATTAACTCCAGTACCACAGTTTGAAGAAAACGACTGATCTATACATAAAAATATTCTGCGAATATTATTTTCTTCTCCAGCAGGGGTGATGTAAAAGAAAAATACCTATTTTCCTTTAAGAAATCGCGTTACTCTGTTGTAAGTTGCTATAGTATTCGTTTATTGTTTGTCAATTACATATTATTTCAAGAGATTGTCAGATAAACTTATTTTTGGAATTGGAAGATAATTGTAATTAATAGCTCAATTATCCAAACCGGGTGGCTAAAAAACGATGGGGTTTATTGTATTTCATTCTTTCGACATTCAAGAAACATATATTCGAATATGATTGTGGAACACTTTCATTTCGTCGTGATATTAATTTTCTCATCATTTTGCATAAACAACCCCCCAAATCTCCAAATCAGGGGGCTTACAAACTATGGGATTTATTGTATTTCATTCCTTCGGCATTCAAGAAACACATATTCGAATCAGATCATGGAACACTCTCATTTTTTCAAGATATGAATTTTCTTCACCATTTTTCATAAACAACCCTCCAAATCTCCGAACCTGTGGGCAAACAAACTATGAGGTCTTTTGTATTTCATTCTTTCGGCATTCAAGAAACACATAATCTAATCTGATCGTGGAACAATCTCAGTACACTGAGATATGATATGATATATTGTAATATTGTTTATACTGATTACTCCTAGGTCATTTTTCATAAACAACCCCCCGAATGTAAAAACCTGGGGGCTAACAAACGATGGCGTTTATTGTATTTCATTTTTTCGTCATTCAAGAAACTCATATTAGAATCAATCAATTTTTTCATCATTTTTCATTAAAAAAACCCCAAATCTTCGAACCTGGGAGCTAACAAACTAGGGTTTATTGTATTTCATTCTTTCGGCATCCAAGAATCACATATGATCGCATATTCGAATTTGAACGAAGAACACTTCCATTTTTCATAAACAACCCCCCAAATCTCCAAACCTGGGGGCTAACAAACTATGAGGGGTATTGCATTTTATTCTTTCGGCTTCCAAGAAACACATATTATTACCATCACATTTCACTGAGTTATGAATTTTTTTCCATTAGCCATTTTTTGTCTTTAAGTATATGTGTGGATGTGGTTAACTTCTCATCGATATGTATGGAATAAATATTTGTAACACTGTAACATACACAACCATACATGATAAAATAAGGAAGGGTCGGGGGGTCGCGAAACAATGATTATATATATTTATTTATACATAAAAAAGTTTGTATACGTACATTGAAGAAAAGACAAATGTACAATTTGAAGACGTTTTAATTTAGAATACAAAACTCACAAATATCAGGTAACTCCAACCGTAATAAAATGTTTCTAACATACAATATTATTTTTCAATTTCTTCTCGGTTAAATAAGCTCTTCAAGCTGATAACTATCTCCTCAACTTGCAGGCCATTTGGTAGTTTTTAATGGATGTTATTGATGTAACAGGAATCCTATAGAATTTCTCAATGCAGGAGTTTTCTTACTTCCTCAATTAACCACACAACAAAATAAGAGCATACTTATTCAAGACAAAAATGAAGCAATTGCATGAAAAACACATAGCAAACGTCGGTTTGTTTATTGTTTGTTCGCCATTTTAACAGCTGATCGTGACAGATCGTTGGACTTCTATATTTTTTCCCCACGTCATTGCAGAAATGCCCACAGAAGTAGAAAACTTTTTAACGTTTAGTGGCAATACCATTATTAGTGAAGAGGGCGCATTTGCATGGGGCTCGATTTTGTAAGATGTTGTAGTGTTCTAACAGATGTCGCGGTTGACGCACGTCCAACAGCTTTTGTATGGGGAGTAACTAACTATCTTCTCCTTAAACAATGGTAAAACTAAGGCTCTATAAAGGCATTGTTTAAGGATAAAGGGGAGTATTGGGAAAAGTAGAATTCGATAGGTGGCGCTCTGAAATGTCAATGTCATCTTAGCAAGGAGTAAAACAAATCAGATGCCGTATAAGCCCTTTGATATTTAAGTGGTTTTATTTTGCTGTTTTAGTTATTTTCAGTGTGTGTTTTGTAGAAATTTTGGTTTTTCTTTGATTGTGCTTTAGTGCTTTGTGTTGTTAAACTAAATTTTGACTCCCAATATTTTTATTTTTGGAGTAATAGGTATGGTTGATGTTTGTATACAACAAGCGTTCAATTGACTATATATCGTCGAAAAACTTCTTGTGGACGACGAAGAATGGAAAAATAGGCGATTTTCTTTCGATATTTCATCCCGAAATTGCCGATCGATTCGAAAATTCCGAAATTAATTCGGAACTATTTGCCGGTGCGTAGACTTGGGATATTCGTTTCGGGATTTTTCCCTTTACGGCTAGTGCAACTAAATACAGAAAAGTTTCGATTATGCAGCGACATAATTCAAAGTATAAAACTTTAAAAAAGGTCCCCCAAAAACAAACTTGATCTGCAATGAAGACAAAAATAGAATAAAAACAATGCAAATACGAATTATTTTACTCGTTGCTTTAATTAAATTTTTTTCCGCCAGAGGTCTCATCGAATTCTACTCCGCCCAATACCAGAAACTGCCATTTTGGGTCCAATCATAGACTCGAAAATTACAGATCTCTTCGAATGAAATGAAATCTGTAAAGGAAAGAAATGAAATCTGTAATCAAAAGAAATGAAATGTAATCGAATGAGCATATTTTCGGAATGAGGGATCTTGTGATGACTTTTTTCGGCATGCTCACATGAAGTAGATTGGAAATAGGTTAGGTTCGTTGGTATTTCTATGGGTTCGTGGTGTCTGGAGTTGGACCCACGGGGATGAAACGCTAGTACTAAAATTGGAAACACCAATCTGTGGTCACACACCTGGAAAATGGCCGCCAATGCAGCTAGCGTCTGACAGATTACGTTCGATATCTGTCATCGGCGAAATCCGCGAAATTGAAATAACCTCAAACAAAATGCAAACATGAAAATTTGGTGAAAGCGAAGATGAATAATTGTATGTGGATTTCGTTGTTTTTCAGATAGAGAGTATATGTTATTCAATTCTTTATCGAGGAATTATGTACAGAATTGTATTGTATAGAAATAATAGGTAACGTAAGCACTTACGAATGTTCAAAATGATTCAGAAGTTTCTGATAATCTAGAACTTTGATCGATTTTGAAAAATTTTAATGATTTTGATATCATTACAGGTGGTACCATTGGAAATAATTTTGTTATTGTATAACTGGCAGGTTATTCTTGGAGAAAACAGAATTGGCTGATTAGAATAAATTTAAACAAACTTTGGAAACCGATCGAATCACAAGTCACATTTTCACTTTTCAATTATTTGAGTAGAATAATAAGAAGAAATAAGATTTTCTCTTCCTTATTAATTTCATATATCAATAATGGAACCATTATTCATTAATTACGGTGAGGTGATAGATTTATGCTACATTGGAATTATTATATTTGAAATTTTTTTTCATGCACTACTTTCATAAGCCAGAGGAACATTTGATTTAGAATAGGGTTTTCAAACCTGTATTCCTGTAATTTGTTTCTAGAAATATGCCCATTGTTGATTTTGTTTGGATGTACTTATTCAAGGTCTTCCGAATCTGAATATTGTTATATTATGCAGGGGAAAATTTATTTTTATTCGTTTCTTAGCATATGAATTGATTTGATATCATTTTTCTGTAAAAACATATGTATTTTATGTAAATATGTATAAATATTTTATTTTGCACATAACAATTTGTGACGAATGTAAACTTTGAAATTTTACTGAGCACTATAGACATTCATTTCAATCATAATGTCAGTCAAGTTTCACTGTTGTCACTAAAACTGTTGTCATGCAAGGCTTTCGTTCTGGAAAGCATTATTTGATCCAGTGAACTGGTACCTGAACAAAACATGTCGTCAGTGATTTGACGATATTCCTATCTTCCAAACTTCCAGTGCCAATGCCTCTGACCTCATTTATTAAGTTATTAATATTTGACAGATGATGGATAATTTTTAAGTTTTCGAACTATGAGTTGTACCTTGAAAACAGATATATGAAGATCATGAAATCAATAAATCTTCCAGTTGAAATTGGTCTTTGAAAAGAAATCAACCTATTTCCAAGTGTAAGGTTCTCGTTCACATTAAGGTTAAATATAAATAATGAAGACGTTTAATTATTTTTCAACGTCCTCATTATTTATATTTAATCATGTGTTCGAGTCTGAAATCAAAGAAAATAATTCTCTTCACTAATTTCAAATACTCCCGCCACATTTTTCATTCCCACACACCAGGAAAATGGCGGCCGCCAGCCATTCAACTGTCATTCGTGTTTCCATCGTTTTGAACCGCGTTTGCACTTCTCTAATATATATGTTCTGTGGTTGGACCCAATCAACCATAGAGCCAGGTCTATCTAGCATACCTATCTCTAGTAAAACTCATCCGAAAGAGGCGCCACCGTGCATTTTATGGAATATCTCCATAGAAGAATAAAATATTTTATATCAAAGTTGCATTTCGATTTTCTCAAATTCATTAATTTCCCAAAGTGAAGGAACATTTTGATAAATACGTAATAACTAAGATTTTTTAGCAGAAACAGCAACGTTGCTCTTTCAACTGACAGCAGAATGACTATAACCCAACATTTTCAAAACATACAAGGTGAAATGTGTCAGAATTTCATGGCTAACCGCGATACGCCGTTTCTAAATATATGTCGTAGTAATTATAGGTATTCAACAAAATTTCATTTACTTCGGGAAAATAATTCATTTGAGAAAATTATCAGGGTTACTTTTAGAATGCGCAGATTTCAATTCTAAATAGCACTTCCTGATACTTTGCCTCTGCTTTTTCGAAACTACCTTCGGCATTCCAGGCGTTTCCAGGCTTGATAATTAATAATGAAAAATATATACGTCGGCAACGTCTCCTAGATTTATTCATTGACGTAATGTCATTCACAAGTGCCAACCTGCGATTTTTTCAGGTAAAAAACTTCATAAACCTAAAACTTGGCCAACCGCGATACTTTATGAAAGAATTGAATGGAGTTATATGCTATGTAATGTAATAGGTACCTTTCCATTATCCATTAAGTAATTCAATTGAACAATGATACTAATGACATTGTTTAAACAATGCTAATGAATTAAACGATTATTTCAATTTATTCGTTTCTAAAAGAGAGCTCGAATTTTCATGAACGCTCGTTCGAAGGTTCAAAGATTGATCGTTGCGCTCGTTATTTCATTATTCAGATTTCCCGCCAATATCATTTGCATTTACTTAGCCAAGGACCACCTCCACTCCACTAGGCACTAACATCAACGTTGTCGCTAAACTATAAGATTATCAAATCAATGCGTTATCATCATTAAGGTCAAGTTCTCCTCTCTGATATATTGCAAACTTAGATTTTTGTCTAAGATTGCAAACCTCGTAGTAGTCAGTAGGAGTTCTAGTCACGGGCCACGGCAACGTCAGAAACGTTCCTAATTTCACTAGATTAAAATGGCATCAAGTTCTATTGAGAAATTCCAGCTCCCTAAAAGGTACCAAGGAAGTGAAAAAAGTGTTTGGGTTGAATACATACAGTTAGCACTTGATTACAAACCTGTATGTAATCTTGGACAAGGTTTTCCAGATTATCCACCACCAAAATATGTCACTGATGCGTTAGCTCAAGCAGCAAATAGTGAAAACTGCCTATTACATCAATACACAAGAGGTTTTGGTCATCCTAGATTGGTTAATGCTATCGCAAAATTGTATTCAGAACTCCTAGGACGTAATTTGAATCCTAATACGGAAGTTTTAACAACTGCAGGTGCATATGAAGCTTTGTACTCGACAATTGTTGGTCATGTTGATGAAGGGGATGAAGTTATTATAGTTGAACCATTTTATGACTGCTATGAAGCCATGGTTAAAACTTCAGGAGGAGTATGTCGTTTCATTCCACTAAGACCTCAACATAATAGTGGTAATCTATCAACATCAGCTGATTGGGTTCTAGAGCCGGAAGAACTTAAAAATATGTTTAACAAAAAAACTAAGCTGCTCATTTTGAATAATCCCAATAACCCTCTTGGTAAAGTTTATAAAAAAGAAGAACTAGAAATGATTGCTGATTTATGTATAAAATGGAATGTCCTTTGTGTATCAGATGAAGTTTATGAATGGATAGTTTATAAACCAAATAAACATATTCGCATAGCAACTTTACCTGGAATGTGGGAACGTACAATTTCAATTGGTTCAGCAGGTAAAACATTCAGTGTAACTGGGTGGAAACTAGGTTGGGCATATGGACCTGCCAATCTTATGGTTAACTTACAGATGGTTCACCAAAATTGTGTTTATACTGGTACAACCCCGATACAAGAAGCCGTTGCTATCTCTTTTGAAAAGGAATTACCTCGTTTGGATTCTGAAGAATGCTTCTTCAATTATTTGCCAAAAGAATTGGAGGCCAAGAGAGATATGATGATAAAAATACTGGTAGAAGCTGATATGAAGCCTGTGATACCAGAAGGAGGATATTTCATGGTGACTGATTGGTCGCCAATTGCGTCAAAAGTAGATCTAAAATTTGAGAAAGATAAATACCCAGACTATAGGTTCACAAAGTGGATGACAAAGAATCTTGGACTTCAAGGAATTCCAGTGTCAGCTTTCTATAGTGAACCCCACAAACATCTTGCCAAGAGTTTTGTGAGATACTGTTTCATAAAAAGAGATGATAATATTGAAAAAGCAGCAGATATTTTGAGAAAATGGAAAACGTCATTAAAATCTCATTTGTGATGAATATGTGTAAATTTTTTGCCAATTCCTAATTTTTATAATTAGCTCCCTTCAGAAACTTAAGCACAATTAAACTTTCATTTCATAGGTATTTGGAAAGAATCAATTTTCAAAAAAATGGAATTTATGATGACCTTGGTGAATGAAAATTGCCCAAGGAACACATATTGGCAAATTGGAAATCCAATAAGATGTCTAGAGAATGTTGTATGCACTGCTTAGATTTTGTTTCGATCAAATTGTAATCTAGTGAAAGTCACTTGTTTCATGAACATTCGAAATTATATTTGAGAAGTATGGAGTGACGAATACATTCTAGTATGGAAGACAAACCGTTATGGGATCCTAACAGAAAAGGGCAAATTTTGCGAGCACCTAGAACAGAATATCAGAAAAACTTCGTTCTTTCCACTTCAGGTGGCGCTATTCACAAATTATGAATGAATTTTATTAGTTATTTCAAATATTTGAATTTATTCTGGTGAACGTATTGTGTTAATGCTCGATAATTCTTTTAAGCAATAATTTGTGTTTGTTTTCATGACATTTTGATTCATATTAATAAATACAGGAATTTCGCAGCTACTTGACAGTTTTTTGAACAAAAAGTATACAGGGTGTTTCACCATAAAGTGGTCACATCTTAGTATTTTTTAGGGCCAAATTCCTTTGTTGTGTAAAATTCTGAAAAAAAATTCAAAATAGCGGAAAGCCTGCAAAGTTGGAATTTTTTTCTCGGTTGCCAATTTGAAAAGCACTATTTCAACGTACTCGATTTTCTTAGATTTTCCGTGAAAAAATTATTTCAAAATTCGAAATCCACTTTTTTTTTACATGTTTTCAGTGAAAAAAAAATTTCGCCCAAAATTTTTGGAATTTTTCATGGTTGAACTATCTTAGATTTTGAATACTTGGGTGAAAGCAGAATAAAAAAATATCAATTGGTTTTCTTTTTATAGCCTTCCAAAGATTACGCTCGGAGAACTTTCATAATTTTTATTCAAAAAACTGGAAGCCGTAGGAAGGCCAAAATTATGCTAATGAGCTTGCAGAGTGACCCGGACAAATCAAATTGCGATATATGTAGTCTATGATATGTTCTGTCTGTGGTTCTGTGGAAGTGAATCTGTGATTCTGATTCAAAATGGTCATAGAAAATGCAGCTATAATTTTCTGGATTCGGGTTTATTGAATATTTATCATTTTATTGGGAATGATTTCGACGGAGAAAACCTGTAAACAAACTCGTCCATTGATTTAAATAATTGTTTATGAATAAATGTATATATTTCCAAAATCTTACAAATTGTGATCAATGATATCTCAAACTTCAACGTGATTCTCACGTTCTCACTCCACTCGGACGCTAAAGTATCACAATTATTAATCGCTATTTCAGTACAAAAACAGAAAACTACAGGCATTCGGGCGTTGCAAGCAAAGAGGAACTCTCTGATAAGAGACGCGAAAAATGTTACGTAACAAAACTAACAACCAAACCAATCCATTTTTTAACCGTACAAATTATATTAGGCATGGGAAATATTTTATATTTCTCACAAGGGTAATTAGAAAGAATACCAATTGGTACCCTGCTAAGAATATTTATGAATAGTTTATGCTTCCTTGGACTTGACTTTTACAGCGTTGACAATTTACCTGCGCAATGGAAATGTTGTGGTCCAGATATTAAATTCATGTATTTGTTGATATTTTATTGTAATCTAGTGAAAGTCACTTGTTTCATGAACATTCGAAATTATATTTGAGAAGTATTGAGTGACGAATACATTCTAGTATGGAAGACAAACCGTTATGGGATCCTAACAGAAAAGGGCAAATTTTGCGAGCACCTAGAACAGGCTCAAACATAGCTTCAAACAGTGGCAATGAAAAGAACGCTGTTACCTCAACCCCTATAATTCCCCCAGAACAATCGAAATTGAATGTTGCAGCTGCTGAATTCATCCCCAAATGTTATTATGACAACTCAAATGCAGTTATGTCAAAACCTCCTCAATTGTCTGTACAAAACAGACTGAAAATTCACAAAGAGCAAGAAACGCCAAGGAATCAGACGTTAAGAGACGTACCTATTAATTCAAGATATTATTCTCATGGAGATAACAGTTATCGATATGCCAATAATTCTTTGGATGATCGAAGGTTGAAACAGTTGATCAACACTCTCACATGTGATCCTGGACAATTTGATAGTCTTCTGGACATCTTCAGACAAACCCTCAAACCATACTTCGAAGATATTATAGCTCTTGCTAGTGTTACAGACTTGCTTGTCAGTCAAGTATGAACTTTCCCAACTTGAGATAATGGTCTTTTCAGTATAAATTCTTTGATTTTAGGCTATAGATCATCAGAGCTTTCGTTACACTGCAGCTAGACTTTGCTATAGTATAGAACAAGAATCTCCAACATTCAGAGCACAGTTGCATTTGACCTGTGAACGAGAATTGAATTCAAATTCAAACAAGCAAGGCATAGTATTGTTTGTGGCTGAACTCTATACACAACTACATCATGAAAATATTTATGGAAGATTTTTGTTGAACGCTTTCAGACAGCTTTTACTGGAAAGTGGAGATAACAATATCAAATGTGTATGCCAAGCTCTTAAGGTATTTATTATATTTTGAATAACTACAGATTTATTTATTCCTCAAAAATCAAATACATCATTTTGTATGAGAAACATATGGTTACACACACTATACAATTGGGGATTCAAAATAATATGCCAGCAAAATGGTGGTCAATGCCAGAAATTATTTTGCGTAAATTGTTTGTATTTTCGAGTGTTCATTAGAGTTTATACTTTTAGATGCAATTTAATAATTTGCCATCAAAGCGAGGCCAATAATTTGGGCACGTCCATAAAGCCTAATTATGTACGAGTTGCATACGAAGCTTTATGTTTGACTGCAATGCAGACATTTTATTTTTTGAAATGGCAATAATTGTATTTGTGGCTCAATTACTGAAAAACATTGAGTGTGCTTTTGCTTTTCTTACCTTAGTGACCATCAGTGAAGTTGATCACTTCATGGATGCATAGAATACCTGGTGTAACTCCTTACTGAAAATCGTGACCAAAATTTTTAGATCAAAAAGGCACTCTAGATTGCCAATCGGATCCTACTTCCGGAATACATAATCTGAAATATTTCGCGGTCGTGGCGCTACTGCCGCAATGCAAAATAGCGCGACCCTTTTCGAGAGAAATGAAAAGCAGAACAAATACTCAAATTTTCGATCGACAAGAACGTCTTAAACAAAATCTAATCAGTGCCAACACTTTCTATGCATCTATAATACTTCGTTAATTTCGTGACAAACGTCATAATATTCCAAAAAATGGATTGTGCGGGAGGAGAAATCGTAAAAAATTTAGCCGCAAGCGCCAAAGAATCTCTTACCTACTAAATCAAAAAGTGCTTATGAAAATATGTATGCGGCCTATAACAATTTGTGTAAAACGAAAAAAACTGCATAATTGTCCATTAATAATATAAAAAAAAATCATGTATTTCACATCATCCATCTTTGGAGTTATTTCATCTTCAGTTGTAACTTAACGCAGTCATACTGCGATGAGGCACATAGTTAAGAATTCAGTTGAGTACTTTTGGTACATACTATTTGTAGTATTAGTCTTCACAAAAGAATGTTGCTATCCAAAACTGATCCACTACTGTTACTCTCCTTCTGATTGGTACCTAACAAAGTAAAGGAGTATATGAGCTGGATTTGTACATTCATTTAGGCCAGGTTTCACCAACGATTTTAATCTCGTTTAAGGCAGTAAACGATAATTTTCTGTGGTTTTCCAGTCAATAATCAGTCGGTAATCTCTGTCATCTCCTAAAACCATATTAAAATGTTTGGTGAAACCTGGCCTTACAAGTCGCTCACAGACTAAAATATTTGATAATATCAAATGCAACAACTAACCATGAGTTGAAGAAATTTTCCTTTGCCTCACTTGTTGCTTCACTTCATATTTATTATTCACTGTTGCAAAGTGATAACAGGCAAGTTTCATATAATTGCAGGCCAGATTTCCAATTTTTGTAATATATCCCTTGTACGTTTTCTATCCATGGAGGCTCTTTCATACTCAGATTAATCTGTAGTAAAAGTTTCTGTTCAATGTGAATGGAAAGAAATGAAGACTCATTAGTTCTTTCAGGCCACGATTCAGATTGAAGTAAACAACATAATGATTTGTACTTAAACTCATTTCTCACTTTTCAATATCCTATAAATACTGTATATAGAAGAGACATTCGACATAATTTTCAAGAAAAAGAGGCCATAACACCTATTCCGTTGAAGTAAACAAAGTGACAGGGAAATTTTTGCGGGGGACGGTCACCAGAGGCTCAAAGCTCATTTTGAATCCCCAATATTAACGAGTTACAAACCTATTTGAAAAATCATATACAGGATGTTCCTAAATTGGAGGTACAAACATGAGGGTAGATTCCTTGTATAATTTTAAGAAAAGTCCCATATACCTCAAACGTTTTTTTTTTTTTCGAGATACAGGGTGTTGAAGTTTGAATTTTTTCAAGTTTTTCTCATAGTTTCTGCACTTTACAAGAATTTTGCATAGATATTGGCATAGATATATAACAATTTAGAGTTCACACCATGTGACATGTCAATTTAGATTGCAAATCTACAGAGATATATTTTTTCACCAACTCTGTTTTCTTCCTCCAGAACTTTTTTTTTTATGAGACACTGTTAGTTTGAAAAATTGTATAAAGAACCTTGGTTGTTTTTAGATTAGAGGAGGTGCGGAAGATCATCCGAACTCGCATGTACCTTGACCTTAAGATCTAATTACGCATCCCCGCGCTTTTTACCAGTCAGGCAATAGTGTCTCAATGAACTTTAACTCCTTTCCTTGGAAACTTCCATAATTTGTTCCGGGTTTAAAATCCATGAGCCGAGGTGTTGTGGCCGTTTCCGATAGTTGTAGTTGTAATATCTCCTATATTAGATGTGGGGCCCTTATATAACTTTTATTGAAACTGCTTAATGCTTTTATATCTTTATTCTTAATCGTCTCACAATTGACTGACTCCTCTCAACAGGACGAAATGAGTCTTCAAACTCAATACGCATGTACAATATATGACAGTAGTTAGAAAGAGGTTACAGTTAACTGCGACCTTAAGGTCTATTGTGTCCCTAACAGGGCTGTTCTCACCACTCACTCACAGCTCCGCTTCCAGTCCCAGATATTTCATGAAATCCAATATCTAGGAAGGTTTCAACGAGGCTAGTTCCTCATTCCTGCAAGTTTCTTGCCCAAAGGATTCCTTTCTTTGGATTGCAATGGCAAGACATTCCGTGACTAGGTGAATAGGAGTTTCTTCCCCCTTTCCACAGAATCTACACTCTTCAGTGTCCGATGAACCCATTCTCACCAGATTCTTCGTGAGGCGACAATGTCCTAAGAGAGCCGGTGAGTAGGTGTAGCTGGTTCTTACTGAGATCCAGATACCTTTTGGATCTTGCAGTTTCAGAATTCTGGTGGAACTTTTTGGAGTGATAAGCTCCAAATAGTGCAAGTATATGCTCCTACTAGTGCCGCTGATGACATAGAGGTCGAACAAGTATATGAGGACATAACCTTGGCAATCAAAGCGGAGAATGCATATTACTTGATTATTATGGGTGACTTCAATTCCAAAGTAGGAAGTCTTAACTTAGATAACATTCCAAATAGAGGAAATTTTGGCTTAGGAAATATAAACGACAGGGGAGAAACCTTAATAAATTACCTCCGGAGAGAGAACCTGTATTTGATGAACACCTTCTTCAAAAAACCAGAAAATCGAAGATGGACATGGAGGAGCCCGGACTCTAGAACCAAAAACGAGATCGACTACATCATAAGCAATAAAAGATACTCCGTAGCAGATGTCACCACCCTGAACAGGTTCGATCTGGGAAGCGATCATAGACTGGTGAGAGCGAAGTTGATATTGAATATAGACCAGGAGAGAAACAAATTGATAAATACAAAAAAGTTTCCAACAATATCGGAGCTGAAACAGAGCGAAAAAGAATACCAAAGTCATCTAAATAAGAGAAGTCTTTCACCATCCAAAATGTTGTTAATGGGCATAAATGAAATAGAACACAAAATTAAAACAGACATCATGACGGCAACGAAGAAAGTTTGCCATGCCAAAAAACCTAAACAGAGTAAAATATCTCCACCCACTAAATATCTGATGGATAAGAGAAGAAGTTTAAAAAAGGACACAACAGAGTACAAAGAACTAAATAGACACATCAGAAAGGGGATAAGAGAAGACGTAAGAAATCACACAACACGGAACTCATAAGGACGACAATAGAAAACAACAGAAATATGAAGGTATTGAGGAAAATTAACTCTATCGGAAAAACACGAATAAATCAGTTGAAGAATGAACAAGGACAAATAAAGCACAGTAGAAATGATCTTGTTGATATAACGGAACGATACTACAAAACTCTGTATTCGTCTAAAAACCCAAGGCCACAAAATGTAGAACCAGTACACATAACAAATGTCGGCTCGGAGGACCTACCTGACATTACACAGGATGAAATTTCACTAGCTCTATCACAGATGAAAAGCGGTCGTGCTCCTGGAGAGGACGGTATTACTAAGGAGATGTTACAGTTAGGAGGCACTGCCGTCATAAGGTCTCTACAGGTCCTCTTCAACAAGTGCATTCAGAGCGGCACGATTCCTGATGATTGGAATAATGCCCAAGTGGTAATACTGCACAAAAAGGGTGACAAACTGGACATAGGTAACTACCGTCCTATAAGCCTCCTCTCGCATCCATACAAACTACTCACGAAAATCATCACCAACCGCCTATGCGGAAAATTCGACAGCTACCAACCCACTGAACAAGCAGGTTTTCGCAAAGGCTTTAGTAATATCGAACAGATTCAAAACATCAAAGTACTAGTTGAAAAATGTAACGAATATAACATCCCACTACACTTTGCGTTCATTGACTACAATAAAGCCTTCGACTCGATAGAACTTTGGTCTGTACTTCGAGCAATGGATAATGCGAGAATAGATAGTAGATATAGAGAACTCCTTCGAAATATATACGATAAGGCCACACTACAAGTAAAAATAAACGAAGAACTGAAAACAGACAAAATACAGCTCCAGAGGGGTGTCAGGCAAGGAGATACAATTTCACCAAAGCTGTTTACTTTGGCATTAGAGGACGTGTTCAAGCAACTTAATTGGGACCACAAAGGAATCAATATTGACGGGCGCTTTTTGAACCACCTTCGTTTTGCCGACGATATCGTTCTTGTCAGCAGCGACGTAGAAGAACTGAAAGAAATGATCCGCGAATTAAGAATAGTCTCGGAGAAAGTTGGGCTCACCATGAACATCTCAAAGACGAAAATCCTCACAAAAAGTGCAACTCCAATAGATATAGCTGGTACTTGTATCGATTCAGTGAGTAAGTATATATATCTTGGACACCTCATAAAACTAGGAAAAGAAAATCAGCAAGCCGAGATCAACAGGAGAATAAGAATGACCTGGGCTGCTGTAGGAAAACTAGGGAATATACTGAAGAACAAAGATATTCCGATAAATCTGAAAACTAGGGTCTTCAATACTTGTGTTCTCCCGGTCTTGACATATGGACTTGAAACAACAGCGCTGACAACTCGAGCAGCAAACAAGTTGAGAACAACTCAGCGAGCAGTGGAACGATTAATGCTGGGGGTTAGTCTTCGAGAACATGTCCGCAACGAAGAGGTGAGACGACGAACAAAAGCAGATGACGTCATCCAACGAACAGCAATGTCAAAATGGTCTTGGGCAGGACATGTAGCCAGACAGGAAGAGGCAAGATGGACGTGGCGCATAACTCAATGGCGACCACGATTACAGAAGAGGAGTATCGGTAGACCCCCCAAGCGTTGGATGGACGATATAAAGAACATAGCTGGAGTTAACTGGTATTTGGAAGCGAGAAACCGTGACAGATGGAAGGTACTTGGGGAGGCCTATGTTCAGGAGTGGACGTCTAGCGGCTGAGGAAGAAGAAGAAGAGAAGACATTCCTGGGAGATTCCGCCAGGGTGTTTCCCTTTCGGTTTTCTCCTACTCCAGAAACTCCTTCTTTTTGGTGCATTTCCCTATACCACAGAAAGGTTCTGGGCCAGTGATTAGCGTTCGTGCGCCCTCTCTGGTAAGCGTATTGGCCTCTTCGTTTCCGTTGATTTTGGAATGACCGGGAACCCAGATTAGAGAGACCTTATTTTCTTGCCAACCTCATCGCGTTTTCTCCAGCACTCTCGCATCAACTTTGAGTCAATGACATAGCAGCTCAGGGCTATAATGGAGGCTTGACTATCCGAGTGAATGGCTGTATCGCACTCTTGATTGTTTCTTTCTAGGTTTATGTCTAGACATCTTTCAATTGCCAGTAATTCTTCATGAAAAACATTCGAGTGGGAGCCTAACGATAGTGTACACTTGGTTCTGGCCCAATATACTCCAGCGCCGGCCCCCATCGTGGTTTTAGAACCATCTTCATATCATTTTACCGTATTTTCTTTAAGATTGTAGTGGGTGTACTGAAATTTTTTTCAGTGCGTATTTTCTTGATCATTATATCACTGGGAAGGTTCGCAGATGAGATGTTCAGAGAGGACCAGACTCTCTGACTCTTGATTGTCTTGTTACCCACACCTTCCTCAGATATTTGGGGATGACCTCATAGGCTCCCTATCAATTGCTAGATGTAGAGGTGTGAGGTCTGTGATGATCTCAAGCGCCCTAGTTCGGCACGTTCTCATAGCTCCCGTGACGCACACGCAGGCAAGCTTCTGTACTACTTCTCGTACTTACCTGACTTGCTCTAGCAAACCAGGATTCTGCCTCATATATGATTATAGGACTCACAATCATGACATACATCCATCGCAGTATTTTTGGGATACAATCCTAATTCCTGCCGCATAGAAGCCTGCACGCCATTAGAGTCCTTGTGGCTCTGCCAGTGGCATTATCAACGTACTTATTCTACAGAAGCTGGCTATCCAGGGTTATTCCCAGGTATTTAACTTCAGGTAGGTATTGAACTCCGTTTAATGATATCGTCTTCATGGATGGAAGGTTTCTTTTCCGAGTGAACGGAATTACTGTGGTCTTGGTTGGGTTGATGTTCAGTCCCACTGACAAGCACCACTGCTCAATATTTCTAAGGCCTTTCTGTTAATGGGCCCCACAGAGTGCCTTCGAATTTGCCTCTAATTCTATACTATACTAAAATGGTAACTGGGTGGACCGGCCCGTGAGAATCTGTCCAAAAGTGGGTCCAGAAGAATCTTAAAATCGCAGCGAAGCTGCGATACCGTGAGGAAATTTTTATACAGTCGAAAAGAGGAATAATCGATTTATACGTGGGTGAAATTTTGATTCGATAGGAAAAGTAGAAGTATTTTAAAAAAATTCGCGAAAATCGCGAAAAAATCCGACGAAAAGGGTCATTTTAAACTCGATAAAACTTTTTCCACAGATATCCTGACCGTGATGTAAATATACGGATCGAAAGAGGAAGAGTCAATGCAAAATAGCTTGGTATTCATATTTTCCATAATTTCCCCATTTCTTCAGGAAACTTGATCAAACTTTGACATTTCGCCTATAAAATCACCCGAGTTCTACCGATGAGGATAACTACTTAAAAGGTAGATCTGCTGGCCCATACTAGTTATTAAGACTATGTCGTCAGCATAGCCTACACATTCGAGGCCGAGCTCCGTTAGCCTGTGTAGCAGCTCATCCACTACTAGGCTCGATAAGAGGAGATATATTATCCCACCTTGAGGTGTCCCACGAGTAGCTTTGACAAAGATGGATCATTCGCCTATCGATGTCTCGGCTATTCCCGTCGTTAACACCACACAAGCCTCTTGAGTGCGTCTCTGACAGACTTGTGTGTTGTGTTGTCAAAGGCCCCAGATATATCCAAGAAAGCACATATGGCGATTTCTTTATTATTCAGAGTTCTCTGGATGTCATGATGCTGACAATTATGTAGTGGTGTATTTTCCAGATTCTTCGTTCTTATGTGGTTGTCCACTACTTTCTCCATCGTTTTGAGCAGAAACTATGTTAAGCAAAAAGTCTAAAGAATCGAGGGTTAGACCCGTCCTTTTTCCCAACTTTTGAAATGCAAGTTTCTTTTGCTCTTGTCCATTTTTAAGGTATTTGACCAAGTGCTAAGCTGCTTCTTGTGATATTCAGTATATGGAGAATGATTTCCTCCACTCCTTTTTGCAGGAGTACCGGAACGTTCCTTATTGCCCATAAAAGTCTTTGCTTTGTGAATATTTTCTTAACAATATCCCATTCTTCCTTGCGAGAGTGTGTTGCAGCTTCCATGCTGCTTTTGCGTTCACTACCTGGGAAATATGTTTCGAGAACAAGAATCGATCGTTCTTCTTCTCTCCCAGTGTATGGCTGCTGTGGAAGTGATATTTTCACGAAAGGCTTGAAAATTAAGTCTTCTGGCCTTCCTGATCTCCTTGCTGTACTGAGCAAATATCCCAATGTACCCATGCCAATTGCCGTTTTGTTTAGCCCTGTTAAAGAGCCGACGGACCTTCTTTCGGAGGTATGACAGGTTCTCATTCCACCAAGGAGCTTCCTTGCTTAATCGAGCCTTAACCAATGGACAGCTGGAGTGAAAAGCCTCCATTATTGTCCCACTAACCTGCTCTACTTGTTGTTACAGATCGTAATGAGGGCGTTCTGCCCGTCTTGGTCTTATCACGATATGTTCTAAATTATTCTTCAGATGGGTCCTGTAAGGCTGCAAAGAGACCAATCTTTTATAGGATTTCGATTCGAGTACGGTGGCGGTAATTTGAATTTGTTGAATTCGAAGTTTTTCTATTCCTTTTTTGATGAATATTGCATTCAGAAATAATGAAACCACAAGTTTCAGGAGTCAAAAGGTCATGAAATCTAGCTTTTCACATGAATCGGACGGTAACTGTAGAGGTGCAGAAGTCTACAGGTTCGGTCACCGCACCAAATCATTCTATGCGCGGAACGAACAGTTTAGGAACACATAGGTTATAGTAAAGTGTTCAATATCGCTCTATAAAAGTCGAGAACTCGGCAGGTATCCAAAGGCGATGAGCAAGAAAGGAATCGAATAGACGTGAATTGAAGCAAGAGTAACCAATTATGAATTATGACATAACTGTGTAATAGTATATTGTTCTATGAGCGGTAATGTAAGTCATAACACACGCAGATGAATTTTGCAGCCCGAGCCGTCAGGCGAGGGGTGTAATTCATCAAGTGTGTTATGACAATTACCGCGAATTGAACACTTTACTTTATCTTCCACTTCTTCAGTAAAATTCGAATTAATCTGCATTTTCAAAATTGACAACAGTGGTCAAAAGCGATTTCTGTGGTCGAAAATCGAATCGATATCGAATCATGTAGAAAACGTCAAAAATTCACGTTTTCCGAATGCAATTTTTGGATATTCAGACCTAAGAAAATGTAGAAATGGATGGCGAGAACGTTACCTTGATGTCTGAAATAGAGGTATCCGTTGACCCGACTTTTTTATTCATTTCGTAAGCTACATTTTTCCTATTTGTATTAGAGTGAGTTAGGTATAGGCATGAGTTATTATTACCTCACACTATTGGTTTATAGAGACTTTTACAGATCAAATTCAGTTGAATAATGGATATATTATTCTACGGGAGTAGATAAATAAAAATTACTCCAGAATAGTTGCAGTGAATAATAGAAATAAATTATTGACATTAAAAAATTTCAATAACCCCAGAAACGTAACAATATCTTAGTGACCATCGCTCGCTCTTCTTGCATAAACAACTTGTTCCGAATCAGTGTGGTATTGATACCAGTTACTATAAAGATTGACGATGCGTATTTTTATTTTGTGCCACTGTTTCAATTCACGTATTTTTTGAGAGACACGTTGATTTGACTAATCTTCTCTTCATGTTTAGCTGACAGGAACAGCTTTAGAACGATATGATAGAGAAGCACTGGATGATGTAATGGATATGTTGAATAATAGTAGACAGTATGTATCTGGCACAGCCCTCTGTTTGTTGGATATTGTTATGAAATTAAGAAGTGTAAAGTGGGGATATAGTAGTCAAGAATCTAGTGGCAGGTAAATGAAGTATGTATACGTTTCAACCGTTTTTCTGTAAAACATTTTTTTAGTAACAGTGAACAAGAAGCATATTGGGAGGATGATGTTAACACAGTCTTTTACAACTCTGATGGTAACATGCTGTCGAATGAAGAAACTGAATTCTTAGCAGCTAATCTTCAATCAACTGATGAATATTTTCTGTGAGTATGAGTACCTAGTATCTGTTCCATTTTCATAGTCAAATCAATTGAGAAAACAATATGTTTTCTGAGACTCTGAGTTAATATGAGATTCAAGTGTGAGAATTACATGCTTGTACAATCAAACATCTATGGTTGATTGCGCCTTGGACGAAAATTTGGTTTCTCCAAAAATCAGTTCTGCTCTATCGATCTAAAATATATAATATTATTTTCAATTGTGTTAAGATAAGATACCTTATTTAATTATTTTTAATTATTTGGTATCCTTATTTTTTTGCTCTAAACAGTGCTTCTGATGCGAGTTTATCAATGGCGGTACCCGGATTCGTAGAAAGCTGAAATTTTTGGTATAGTTAATAGCCTGGGAGCCAGTGATAGTTTTTGGTGACCAATTTTAACCCTGGCCATAATTTGTATATAGCTTAATTTGTATTTGTCTATACTCTAAAGTCTAAAGCATAGTGACCGTCAGCTGGCGCACCAGTGGTGGGTTTTCCAACGGGAGCAACGAAAACACAGCCAGCGGACGATTTTTTTATTCGAATAATTTTATAAACTACCATCTCTGTAAATTTCAGCAGGGTTAGAATGACTGAAACTCAAAATTTTTTTTTACAAGTTTTCATGTCCAGCGGACGGGTTTTCCACCAACGTACAGCCAGCGGATGATTTTTTTATTCGAATAATTAAATAAACTACCATCTCTGTGAATTTCAGCAGAGTTAAAATGACTGGAACTCAAAATTTTTTTACAAGTTTTCATGTCCAGTGGACGGGTTTTCCACCAACGTTCAGCCAGCGGGCGTTTTTTTATTCGAATAATCATATAAACAACATCTCTGTAAATTTCAGCAGGGTTGAAATGACTGAAACTCAACATTTTTTTACAAGTTTTCATGTCCAGCGGACGAGTTTTCCACCAACGTACAACCAGCGGACGATTTTTTTTATTCGAATAATTATATAAACTACCATCTCTGTAAATTTCAGCAGGGTTGAAATGACTGAAACTCAAAATTTTTTTTACAAGTTTTCATGTCCAGCGGACGGGTTTTCCACCAACGACGTACAGCCAGCGGATGATTTTTTTATTCGAATAATTATATAAACTACCATCTCTGTAAATTTCAGCAGGGTTGAAATGACTGAAACTCAAAATTTTTTTACAAGTTTTCATGTCCAGCGGACGGGTTTTCCACCAACGTACAGGGTGGGCAAAATTGGTGCTACATGAACTAAAACTTTTTAACCCGAGGAGATAGAGAAAAATGAATGCAACCTTATAGTCCTCTTTTTTCGAGAAACTAATAATGCCATCAATTGCATTCCTCCATCTTCTTTTGTTTCCGAGTTATAGGCCAAAATTGAAATTTGGGCGATTTCAACTTTGGTCATTATCTCCGTTTCTGTTTATGCTAGGATGTTGAAATAAAAACATTATACAGGCACTTTTCTGATAGCAATCCAGTGGCGTACTCTGATTTTTTATAAAAGGTTCATTTGCTGAGTTATAACATAAAGTTGTGTTTTTTCTTATGGAAACAGTAGTTTGAAATGACTTAGAAAGAATCGCCATTTTTTTCCCGTTTCAGAAATGTATCATATGTTATACATAGCCCTCAGATTCGTTAAGATATAATGAAAAATATAGTTTGTATATGGAATTCGAATTATTGAGTAGGCTGAACCATAGAATTATGTGTCTCTACGCATGGTGTTATTATTAATTCACGTTTGAATACTTGTATGGTGCGGTCTCTGTTTGAAACAACTGTCAGTTATTAAAATTTGAAGTCATCGTTGGCGGCATTATGGAGATATTTCAAAATTACGAAAAATATGATATGTTGAAATGTTTCATTTTAGCGAATGAGAATAGTGGGGCAGCAAGTGATTCAACTGTGAAATAATAATTACACCATGTGTAGAGACACATAATTCTATGATTCAGCCTACTCAATAATTCGAATTCCATATACAAACCATATTTTTCATAATATCTTAACAAATCTGAGGGCGATGTATAACATATGATACATTTCTGAAACGGGAAAAAAATGGCGATTCTTTCTGAGTCATTTCAAACTACTGTTTCCATAAGAAAAAACACAACTTTATGTTATAACTCAGCAAATGAACCTTTTATAAAAAATCAGAGTACGCCACTGGATTGCTATCAGAAAAGTGCCTGTATAATGTTTTTATTTCAACATCCTAGCATAAACAGAAACGGAGATAATAACCAAAGTTGAAATCGCCCAAATTTCAATTTTGGCCTATAACTCGGAAACAAAAGAAGATAGAGGAATGCAGTTGATGGCATTATCAGTTTCTCGAAAGAAGAGGACTATAAGGTGCCATTCATTTTTCTCTATCTCCTCGGGTTAAAAAGTTTTAGTTCATGTAGCACCAATTTTGCCCACCCTGTACAGCCAGCGGACGATTTTTTTATTCGAATAATTATATAAACAACCATCCCTGTAAATTTCAGCAGGGTTAAAATGACTGAAACTCAATATTTTTTTAAAATGTTTTCTTTGCTCCCGTTGGCGAACCCACCACTGTTGAGCCAGCTGACGGTCACTTTGGCTGAGAAAACAACCAAATCATATAAAAATTATGGCCAGGGTTAAAATGACTGACTTGATGAATTACACCCCTCGCCTGCGTGTGTTATGACCATTACCGCGAATTGAACACTATACTTTATCTTCGACTTCTTCAGTAAAATTCGAATTAATCTGCATTTTCAAAATTGACAACAGTTGTTCTATACTATACTAAACTGGTAACTCTGTGGAACGGCCCGAGGGAATCTGTCGAAAAAGTGGGTCCGGAAGAATCTTAAAATCGCAGCGAAGCTGCGCTACAGGAATGAGATTTTTACACGGTCGGAAAGAGGAATGATCGATTCGTACGTGGGCGAAATTTCGATCCTCTAGGCGACGTAGAAGTATTTTAAAAAAATTCGCGAAAATCGCGAAAAAATCCGACAAAAAGGGTCATTTTAAACTCGATAAAACTTTTTCCACAGATATCCTGACCGTGATGTAAATATACGGATCGAAAAAGGAAAAGTCAATGCAAAATAGCTTGGTATTCATTTTTTCCAAAATTTCCCCATTTCTTCAGGAAACTTGATCAAACTTTGACATTTCGCCTATAAAATCACCCGAGTTCTACCGATGAGGATAACTACTTAAAAAGTAGATCTGCTGGCCCATACTAGTCAAAAGCTATTTCTGTGGTCGAAAATCGATAAGATATCGAATCCCGTAGAAAACGTCGAAAATTCACGTTTTCCAAATGCAATTTCTGGATATAAGACCTGAAAAATGTAGAAATGGATGGCGAGAACGTTACCTTGATGTCTGAAATAGAATTCCCCATTGACCCGACTTTTTTTATTCATTTCGTAAGCAACATTTTCCTATTTGTATTAGAGTGAGCAGTGAGTTATAGGCGTGAGTTATTATTACCTCACACTATTGATTTATAGAGACTATTACAGATCAAATTCAGTTGAATAATGGATATATTATTCTATGAGAGTAGATAAAACGTTTTATCCGATAAAGGTTGTGGATTTCAGAATAATCTGGTTTTGAATTATCACAGAATAACTACTTAGTTTCCGATTGAACTGAATGTTAACAATTTTGTCAGTTTTATTCTTCAACTCATAGATGCATAGAATACCTGGTGTTGTCGATCGAAAATCTGAGTTCTTGAACTACTTTTCATTTCTCCCGAAAGGGGACGCGCTATTTTACATTGCCGCAGTAGCGCCACGACCGATAAAATATTGCGGATTATTCCAGAAGTAAAACGAGAACTGAAATCCAGAGTGCCGTTTTGATCTACAAATTTTGGTCACGATTTATTGTAAGGAGTCGTTACACCAGGTATTTCAACTCTAACGAATAAATGTTGATCATTCACAATTTTTATCAATTTTCATATATAATACCACTAGAGATGAAATTTTGCCGGCAAAATTTCTCGATTGTAAAATGAAAGTTTGTTGCTTTCGGCAATTCCGCGAATGACATTTGTATCAAAATCACGAGCCGTTAGGCGAGTGATTTTGGAAAAATGTCATGAGCGAAATTGCCGAGAAGCAACAAACTTGAATATTACAAGAGAGAAATTTTACCTGCTTAAATTTCATCTCGAGTGGTATTCGAAATGACTATTTCTCGAGAAAATGTGTCTGAAGATGGTCACATTGGGCTTGTATTGCGCTATTTGACAAATAAGTATTCATCATAGATCAACTTAACGTTGTTTTCTCTATGGTATTCATTCCCGAAGCTATCTATGAATTTGAGAAACGTCAAAAATTTTGCCGCTGAAAAACCAAGTTGTTGATTTTGCCCTTTACCATGTTTTATCGATGAGAAACAAGTGTTGCTAAGGAAAATTCCTCACTAAAAATGGAATGAGTGGAATAGTCATTTGGAAACCAAAGTCCTATTATAATTTCGATGCATGACTCATTTTGTGTAGCAAATCATTAGGACGAAATTTTACGGACTTATATCACACCTTCAATTGGCGATGTTTCAAAAAATTTTCATGAATATATGAGAAACTTCTTTACGGTGTGGGAAATATTGATTATTCGTGATGGATAATTCATTATATCCATCAACTTGAATGGATAATTCTACTATTTTGAGTATTCAATTTCGAAAAACAACATAATTCGGAAACATTTCAATACATCATTCGTAACATATTCAATATTCAACATGATTAAACAAAATAATTATTTACCTCAACCTCATCATCAGCCCTGAAACGTCCATTGCTGAACATAGGCCTCCCCAGGGCATTTTCATTTTTCTCTGTTCTGTGCGGTTGCCATCCAGTTGTTGTGGATTGTCTTCAGGTCATTGTTTCATCTGGTTGGAGGTCGGCCTGGTTCTCGCTCAACTGCTCTTGGTCGCCATTCCAGAATTTTCCATGTCTACCTGCCGTCGATCGATCTTGCAATTTGTCATGTCCAATTCCACTTAGATCTTTTTATTCTCTCCAGAACAGCATCCTCACCCGTACTTCTCCGAATCTCCTCGTTTCGAAATCTGTCCCTTGGACATATTCGCAGCTCAGATCGTTTCAACCTGCTTCGCGTTTTTTTAGTTTTCGTGCCGATGCTTTTGGTCAGGATTAAAGCCTGTACTGTACGTGAGAACAGGTAGAACCCACATGTTTAAAGCCTTTTTTTCACTTTGACCGTAATGTCGCTCTTGAAGACATTATGAAGTTTGCCATAAGATGCCCATCCATATGTTATTCTTCTGAGTAGTACTGTTGTTTGGTTGTCTCTATCAAACCTCACTGCAGTCCCATACCCATACCAGTGGCGGCTCGTGATAGTTGAAGGTGGTGAGGCACATCATAAAAAAAACTTTTTGGAATTTCAGGGGGGCAAAAATTCATAGTTGCAAATGGTTCGCCCAATTTAGGGTGTTTCTAGATTCATGCGGAAAAATTCAGGTGATTGCTCGTATGAAATTTAGATGGGTCTTTTCTTCAAAAAAATTTCCTCATCCCGCCCCCTTCTGAGATATAACACTTTAATGTGGTGACTTTTAATTTTTTTTCTGAAATTTCAGTAAAGCTAGAAACTTGAAGTTCTGTATTTTCGTGAACCCGCAAAGGACTAACCGACTAACCACTCCTGGGGTTGAAATTAGCAAACCTTACTTTATTTCATATCAAAACCTTTTTTTCGAGATGAAGTTACATGAAATAAAATTATAACTTGAGATCCTTATTTTATTCAAAACAATTTCCTATTCCTAACTTTCTTCCCAAAACCAATATCTCAAAAGAAAAAAATGAAAACTCAATTTTAGTCACCCCCTTTTAAGGTGATATCTCGAAAAAGGGTGGGCTGAGGAAATTTGGTTACATGAATGACCGATCTTAATTTCACTCGAGCAATCGCCTCCTGAATTTTTTCGCATGAATTTAGAAACACCCTGTAGTCTAAGCCCTTAGGTCTAAGGTACATTACAATATGAATGAGTTATTCTATTGAACTCTCTTCTTCGTCAGTTGCGTAAAATTCTGAAATTTTTCTATGAATTATTGCTCGTGATATTATCATTATGGCTGCAGTACCAAATCTGTTTCCATCTTTCCTTTGAAAAAATCAGTCCCTTTTGCTATAACGCCCCAACAGAAAGTCTGTATTCAATATATTCTAGGTAGTTAAGCTTATTTCTCGATCTCTTTCTCGAAATATTCTCATTGCTTTAAATTTGAAAATCGGGTTGTATTTGAATCTGATTAGAAAATGAAAATGCTCCTTTCAGAAGATATCGCAAATCACATGACACGGAGTATCCAAAAATGATTATCAAATTCGATAATAATTCTTCAAGCTTCCGAATTCAGAGATCCCTGTGTCAGACAACAACCGAAATTTTACTACCGTTTCTCCGAGCCGACTTCTTAAGTTCTGAACGAATATCCGGCCGAGAAATCGAATTGAGGCTAGCCTCCATCTAGCCTCACGTCGGTCTATAAACGCGCCTACCAAAGCGGACAGACGCTGCAGTCGATTCTCCAAGATTACGTGCTAGACAAGGAAGCGCGTGAGGCTAGCCTCTGACCATTTACTTCTTGAAAAGGGAGTGAGATGGATACACAGGAATGGATGGATATGAAAACGCGGAGCCTTTTAGCGCGTTCGGCAAGTGCATATCTCGTCGTATAAGCTTAAAATACATGGGACGGGGTCACGGAGTATCCGTGGGACGGGGTGAAATAAGTGAACGGATATTTATTGCCGAACGCGCAATCATTCTTGTTAATTGAAGCATAAATGCTTTTAGATTTTAGATGAAGAATGGTTAAACACGCGAAATTAATTGTGACAGGAATGATAGTGATGATGGAATGATATAATAGAATATTCGATTAATACGTATATTTTTTTGAATTTACTGCCTCACCTGCCTCATAGGATAAGCCGCCACTGACCCATACATATATTGTTATTTTTTTAAGCGTTTCATTAGACGTATTCGAGGAAGAAATTTTGATAAAAATTGAAGATTCTGTATTTTTGTTTTAGAATATATGAACTTAAATTGTAAAATATTTTCAAGAAGAATTTAGTTCCGGTTCAACCGGAAACGTTATTTCAAATGTGATAATCAGGGCTATTCACTAAGTGAAGTCATTATCACAGTTGCAAACCATAGCAATTCTGATAACAACTCTTGATAACCACTGGTGACCACTTTCAGTATTCTCTAATAAACGGTTGGCAACTGTTGCTATCATAACAACTTTATGTGAAGATAGACGTGGCAGCATCGCAGAATAGTTCGAATGTCCTGGTCATAGATCTGAAATTACTATAATAGTATGTCTTTGGTGCGGATATATGGCGAAAACTAGGTATATAACCTCTAAACGTCTAATGTTTCGGCTTTCGGCACTGCACTCAATATTTTGATCAGGATTGAGTTATATTTTTTTAACGTGTTGATTTATTCTATTTTATTACTTGGGTTTGTTTGAATATATTCACAGAATTAGCAATGAAACTTACAAATTTCCAATAGCATTTCATTTTGTGAATTTAAAAACTAATTAGAATAATTGAAAAATAAGATTGCATTTGTTACTATGTTGAATAAGATGATTTCTTATTATGATACATGACATGTACAGGAGATAGCCAGAATCTCCTAAAAGCCTTATATTTGTTTTGCCTTCAAAATATTTTTGCTCCATATTTTCTCTGGTAAAGGACATTCGCCATAAAGCAGCATACTTATACTAGCATACCCCTTTCGGTTATAATAAACCGCCCCAGGGTGAATTTCATTATTCTCTGGAGGATTGATGATTGCAATATGAGTACTATCTATGAATTTCCATCTGCACGAGAAATGCCATTTTTATGATTTTAAAATAAACTGCTCCACAAAAGTTAGGGATATCGTATTCAATCGTTTTCAGAAGTACCTAGTTAATCTTCGAGAAAATCGCTGTAAAATCATTTAAAATTCAATAACAACTTGAATCGATTCAATGAAAGTCAGTATTAAGCGGCCCCTAGACGGTCAATCATGAATGACAGTCTGACTTAACAATAAGATTGTCAATCCTGCCTTCAATCTTGAAGCCCCTACACATATCATTCGAACTGACAGTCTGATTGAAATGACTTCAGCTCAGTTGAAATTTAAACACCAAATAGTACGCTTCTAATTATTATTGGTATAATCTCTCCAAATAAAAAAAGTAAAGATAAGGCTTGTTTGCCATTATCCTTGCATTGGGCACCAAGAAGACAATAAAACGTCTTTCACTGTGGCATTTGGCTTATTTTTAATATGTTGAGGAATTTTTCCAATGCAACATTTTTTTATATTTATTTCTATAACTGGGATGGGATTTATTCCACAGTTCGGGGAAAGATTCATAAACACTTTGAACCTTTGAAGGCAGTTTCGATCGTCAACCCTAGAATCAATAGAATCACTACACCCCCATTCAGACTGTCAGTCTCCCCTCCACTTAACGTGATTGAACCTCGGATTTCAAAATATTTGGAAATCCGTCAGTCCATTCGTCATTCCATCAGTATAGATCTTACACCTTCAATCGGAATGTCAATCTTCGCTCTGATTGTCATTCCGAATGATCCTACACCCCTACACCCTACACGATCATTCGGAATGACAATCAGAGCGAAGATTGACATTCTGATTGAAGGTGTAAGGTCTATACTGATGGAATGACGAATGGACTGACGGATTTCCAAATATTTTGAAATCCGAGGTTCAATCACGTTGAGTGGAGGGGAGACTGACAGTCTGAATGGTGCTGTAGTGATTGTATCATTCTTTTCCTCAGTCTTATATTAATGCAATCATGGAGAACGGATGCTCGCAAAACTTCAACAAGGATTTCGCTGAGTTGCCCCAAAGGGTTGACGATCGAAACTGCCTTCAAAGGTTCATAAGTGTTTATGAATCTTTCCCCGAACTGTGAAATAAATCTCATCCCAGTTACATGAATAATTATGAAATAAATGTTGCATTGGAAAAATTCCTCAACATATATAAAGAAATAAAGCCAAATGCCACAGTAAAAGACGTTTTATTGTCTTACTGGTGCCCAATGCAAGGATAATGGCCAAATAAGCCTTATCTTTACTTTTTAAAAGCTTTTATTTAGTTTCACCTGTCCCGGTGTCTGTCTGTAATCAAATCTTGCAAGTTGAATATGACCCACTTCTAATCGTCCGATTGATTTGAAATTTGGCAGGTGTCCATAATTCTGGTGACAATGCATCATGAAATATTTTTTATAGAAAAAAACAAAATGGCGGTTCCAAAATGGCGGATGAGTTTTGTAATTATCATCCGATTCCATTCAAAAGTAGTATCTGGGGGTTGTTGGGTTCGACAATGATGATTCCTACGTCAAAATTGAAAAATTCAAGATGGCGGCTACAATATGGCGGCTACAATATGGCGGACGAGTTTTGTGATTATGATCCGATTCTATTCAAAATTGGTATCTGGGGGTTTTCTGGGTCGGAAATTACGATTTTTCAAAATTGAGGAATTCAAGATGGCGGCTTCAAAATGGCGGATGAGTGTTGTTATTATAAAAGCTTGTCTTAAAAAATGATTTTTTTTATTATAGCTTTTTTATTTGGAGACATTATACTAATAATAATTTGAAGCGTAGTATTTGGTGTTTAAATTTCAACTGAGCTGAAGTCATTTCAATCAGACTGTCAGTTTGAATGATATGTGTAGGGGCTTCAAGATTGAATGCAGGATTGACAATCTTATTGTTCAGTCAGACTGTCATTCATGATTGACCGTCTAGGGGCCGCTTTAGACATTTCGTCAATCTGGTTGCCTTTTTTCTGAAGTTTGGTTCTTTGCATATGCTTCATGAATGTTCTTATTTTGAAATGAAGTCAGTTTGTCAACGGCTTTGGTTTGAAACGAGTTTTCTGAAAATGCCAAGGCGTAAACAAACGCTGAGGCTAATAGGGCTATCGGAATGCTACAGGATGGCCTAACTCAGGTTGTTGTAGCGTAAAGGCTCCAAGTCAGCCAAAGTGTGATATCTCGACTTTGGGATAGGTTCAGGGGGACAGGTTCCTTGTTGGAAAGACCAAGGCTGGGTGGGCGACGAAAAACAACACCTGCCCAGGATCGTTTCATCACCGTTTCGGCGAGAAGAAACCCTACATCTACGTGTAGAATGCTACGGAACACTCTTCAAAATGCAGATGGGGTCCAAGTTTCCATCGAAACCATCAGACGACGGTTGAGAGAGGTGAATCTAGGTTCTAGACGTCCATTTAGAGGAGTTCCATTAACACGTGACCATTACAAAGGCTTGCCTGTGTGTGCATCACGGGAGCTATGAGAACGTGCCCAACCAGGGCACTTGAGATCATCACAGACCTCACACCTCTACATCTAGTGATTGATAGGGTAGCCCATGAGGCCATCCTGAGAGTATCTAGAGAAGGAGCAGGCAATGAGAGAGTCAGGTTTCAGAGAGTTTGGTCCTCTCTAAATGACTACACCTCATCTGCAAACCTTCTTAGTGATGTAATGATCAAGAAAGTAAGCACTGAGAAAAACTTCAGTACATTGCTAAGCAAAAGAGAGGATTGGGAAAAGGAATACACCAACTATGATCTCAAAGGAAATACAATAAAATGGTATACAGATGGTTCCAAAACCGCTACAGGAGCTGGCGCTGGGATTTACGGGTCAAGTACCAAGTGTGCACTATCGTTAGGCTCCTGTACAAGCGTCCTTCAAACGGAAATACTTGCAATCGGAAGATGTCTAGTTATAAATCTAGAAAGAAACTATCAGAAGTGCGATATAGCTATTCATACAGTTAGTCAAGCTGCTATTAAAGCACTGAGCTCCTACGTCATTGACTCAAAGCTGATTTGGGAGTGCCGAAACAAACTCAATGAGGTAGGCAAGAAGAATAAGGTCTTTTTACTCTTTTTAATCTGGGTTCCCGGTCATTCTGGAATCGTAGGAAACGAAGAGGCCAATACACTGGCCATAAAGAGCGCACAAACGCCACTCACTGGCCCAGAACCCTTCTGTGGTATGGGAAAATGCACCTATAAGAAGGAGTTTATGCTGAAGGAGAGAACCGAAAGAGAAAAACTCGGGCGGAATCTCCCAGGGATGGATCATTCCAAAAAGTTCCTCCGGAACTTTGAATCTGCTAGATCCAAAAAATATCTGGATCTCAGTAAAAACCAACTTCACTTACTCACTGGCTTTCTCACAGGACATTGTCGCCTAAAGAAGCATCTGTTGAGAATGGGTTTATCGGACACTGATGAGTGTAGATTCTGTGGGGAGGAGGAAGAAACTCCTATTCACCTGGTTACGGAATGCTATGCCATTGCAAGCCAAAGGAAAGAGTGCTTTGGACAAGAAACTTGTAGAAGTGGGGAGTTATCCTCCTTGAAGCCATCCCAAATAATGGATTTCATCAAATCTCTGAAACTGGAGGGCGAGCTGTAGGAGGCGCGATGATAACAGCTCTGATTGGGGGCACAATAGACCTCAAGGTCGCAGTGAACTGTAACCCCTTTTCACTATAACTATAACACGTGACCATAATCGTCAAAGACTGGAATGGGCAAGGCAACATATCAATTGGAACGATCGATGGCGTAGTGTCCTTTTCACTGATGAATCCAGATATGGACGATTTTCAGATACTCGAAGAATAAGGATATGGACAATCCCACGCATACCCCGTAATCGTCGCTATGTCCAAGAAGTACATCCATTCCGAGGGGGTAGTGTTATGGTTTTGGCCGGGATATGTTTCAACGGGCGCACAGATCTACACATTTGTCCTGGGAATATGACCGCCTTACACTATAGGGAGCATGTCATTGACAATGGGGGCTATTCACTAAGCAAAGTTGTTATGGATAGCAACTGTGAATCGTCGTTATCCCATGTAATAAGCATGGGATAACGACGATTTACAGTTGCTATCCATAACAACTTTGCTTAGTGAATAGCCCCGAATGTTGTGCTAAATTTTCACGCTGCTATTGGTGAAACTTTTCAATTTCTAGACGATAACGCTAGACCGCACCGTGCGGCCATAGTTGAGAATGCGCGCGAAGAGCTTGGTATTCCACATTCACCAATACCTCCTCACCAGATTTGAATTGCATAGAACATGCATGGGATATGCTCCAAAGAAGATTAGATAATCATCAACCTACCCCAGAATCCTTAAATGTTCTGAGAGAGCTTCTGCCCCGTTTATGGAACCAAATTCCTCAAGAAATGTTCAACAACCTCGTGTGTAGTATGCGAAGAAGATGTCAAGCTGTTATTGATGCCCGTGGAGACCATACATTGTATTGATAGTCTTAAAATGCTTGAATTCTCTGGGAATGAAATTTCGTTATTTTACTCGGTATTTCTTAACCACCCTGTATACGCTGCAGACCTACAGGCTAAAATTAATTTGCAACTTGAAATCATATTAATATGAATTTTCATCACAAAAATCTTATTTTAACTATTTTTTTTTGCAATTTAAGTCAATATCCCTAACTCATGTGGAGCAGTTTATTTAATTGTTCAAACAAATACAGAAAAACCATTCCAAAATAGTGCCCAACGCACATGGTTTTCGTTAACATCTCTAAAGCTGTTGCCCGTGGACCACTTCTCATAGCCACTGGTTGTTATACATAGCAACTTACACAAATAGTGAATACCAATTTCGCGCTTAGAAACTGAAACTGACTGTGAACATAACGACGATTATGCTATTATTGCTATCCATAACAACTTTGCTTAGTGAATAGCCCTGTTTGTGAGAATTTCGTTTTGCAACAGTGGAACAAAAGAAAGTACGCTACTACTGCTTCTTGTATAAATTATGTGTGAATATTATACAGGGTGCCTGAAACAGGGCTTCAAAGCGAGCCTCAATGAAACTATGAAACCTATTTCTTTTCAAATGGTAACCATATAATTTTGTGATTCCGATCGATTGCTCAATGATATCAGAAACGAAAAAATATTAAAAATGTTTTGAACACTCCTTGTATAACCGGAAGTGCTCAGGCTCAAAAAATATTTTCGAGGAAAATAGGAACAAATTATTAGCTTTCACATTACAATCTTCAGGAAAAAAGTAGGAGGCACCTTTAATAGCAGACATGATCAGACCAAACTTAGGGCCAACTCTATCAATTTATTTTTATGATGGACTTGTCTGAGCTCCATTCAACTTTTAAGGGGTAGTTGAACTGCTTCGTCGAGATTTTAGTGGAGCTCAGACCACGGTATGAAATTTCTAATTTTATGTTGACATTGGAAATCTTTGCTGTCACTTTGCAATGAAAAGTTGGGTTTCAGTCTTGTCAGTGCTGTCCGTAGACGAACTGGTGCTGTCACAGCCTTCTAAAGAAGTTGCAGTGCTGTCCCGTTTGAATGCAAGGGAAGAATAAATTTGCGCTTCGCTGCGTTGCCGAACGAGCCGTTTAGTGCGCGCTAACCATAATGTCGCGTACATACGACAGATCAGAACATGTAGTCCCGAACCTCGAAGGAACATTAAAGTCAATCGAAATGTCGTGAACATTTGTCTAAAGAAACGCAAGCACGATATTGCAGGGATGTCCAGTGGTTCGATTCCTGAAAATATGGAAGGTAATTCCTTGATGTTACCCTTCCTACCTTAAGAATCGAACTCCTGAAGAGAGGACTCAGCTAGTACTTCTTCTTATCCAAATTGAAAAACCCGGAGTATACGTTCGCTTTTAATCTTTAGCGCGGCTTCATCCACGAACCTCGGAACTACGCTTATTAGTGTGACCCCTCCACATCTGATTGGAGGGTCCGAATGTCTGTGCGCGATTAATGCTTTGGTCTGTACGCGGCTTCCGGTTTGCTTTGTGATTTCCCATGCTCTCAATATATGTAAATCCGTTCGAGGAGTTATCATGGTCACGGACAGACGGACTGAATTGAATTTGACCACGGATTCGGTTTAGCCCATTCTCAGCTCATAATTCGAAAAATACAGAGATCGTGACGAACATGATGTTGAATGATTGTACTACTGAAACACATACAAACTTGTTCATGTATCTTTTACATAAAGAAATTTTGTCGTTTTTCGGAGTATTTGGATTATATGGAGTTTTCGCTGTATGATTTTTATTGACACATTTAATTGTCGATTTTAGGGACCCTTCAGAAGATCCTGATGAACTGTGTGATCCTGAACCTGAAATGGATGAAGAGATACAAGCTGCATTCAAAGAATTCGTCAAACTAAGTAAACGGTAGTTCGAAATATTTTGAAAAATGAAGAATAATTGTGATGTACATTTAATTATTAATTCGATAAAAATAATTATAAAATTCTTGTTTACCTTTATGTCATGTTTTGATATATGTTAGTTATAGTGTTTTATATAGTGAATGCTAATTTTCATCCTCGAAACAATTTATGTATAGACTGCATGTGGAAAGAGCGCTTTACATCAAGATCATTCATGATTAATAACCAAATGATCTCAAGGGATTGTTTGGTAGCCAAAAAATAAATATCTTCAAGGAATATCTGTTTTCTTTAGGTACCTATATTTCCAAACTGATACGATGAGTTCATTTCACTCAAGAATACACTTCATCGGAAGTAAAAAAATTAAGGACGAACTGAAGAAGAAAAAATAATTCACTGAATTGTCTGACGTTGGATATTCTGTGAATTATACACTACTGGAAAAAATTAAAGGATAAAAAAAAAATTCCAAATTTTTCAGCAATTTTCAACATGCCGTAACTTTGAGAGGAATGGTTGTACAAGGAATTCAAAAAAAGGAAATTGTAGCTCCAAGTGTCTAGTTTTTGGATAAGAACTTCAAAAATTTTAAGTTTCAGTGGTTTTCGAGTAATGATAGAAAAATCAGCAACAAAAAAAATTCTCAAAATTTTACCACTTTTTTTTTCTTGTCTACGAGCGTGGTAATTTTATTTTTGCATAATCGTTATAATGATGGGATACTTTGTTAATTCATTTTTTTATTGACCTCAATACGTCCATTTCTCGCCGAGATATCGGTCTTCAAATGGAAAAGGATCCATTTGTCTTTGATTATCGATTTATCCAACCAATGATCGCACAGAAAATTGAAGGGGGGTTTCAAGACCTTAAATGAACTCCCATTAATGAACAACCATTGCTTATTCATAGAATTTTTTTTTCTTAAGGTGGGCGTTCAATGTAGTGTGTTTTTATTTCAAGTTGCATTTGAAAATGGTTTCACTTTGAGAACTGAAATTTTGTGGGTGAACTCAAAAAGGATTGGAGTTCTTAATGAGATAATTGAGATTAATTGCATTTCAACAGTTCATTTTTTTTCATTCAAAAATAGAAGAAAATAAGCCAACTCATGCTTCTGTTTTATTTCAAACGAAAGACTCATGAAAATAGTTCGACTTCCGATTAAAAGTGAATCTACAGATAATTTCATTCAGAAAAACAACTTGAAATACGGAATTGGCAGAGAATGGCCAAATTCAAATTTTAGCGGGAAAAACTTCCTGCTTTACCCACATTTACACTAATTTCATAGTTCAGCGAGTTTCGGATAGAGATCGCCATTGTACATTTCATTCATAATTAGAGAGATATTCATAGAACTCATAGAGATAATGTAAGTTCTATGGAGATATTCCGTAAAATGCACGGTGGCGCCTCTATAGGTCGACTTTTCCTACGGGCTTCAAACGGCGACCTTAATGTCGCATCAATATGAAAATTTAACAAAAAAGGGCTTTTGGTGGTTTCTTGGAAAATCTACCGCTGGATCGAAAATGTTGAGGAAACCAATAATGTTAAGTGTGACTTTCACAGTTCAATATGTTGATAAAAACCTTACAAAGAGCCAACTCAATTCAGCGAGCCGTTTTTTTGTTTGACACGATTGAATTTTTGAAAAAAAATAAAGATCACGTTTTTTGCTCTGAGAAGCTCGTAATCTTTAAAAAAGGCCAAAAAGAATTTTCTCGAGCTTTTTCCACATTTTAATTGCAGATAGTTCATAAATTTCAAAACAAGAAAAATAAAAAAAACAACAAATAACATTCTTATTGATTTAATAACGGGTATTGCCACCCCTGTTTTCAATAACGGCTCTCAAACGTTCAGCCATGTTAATGCAGGCGGTAATTTGAGGCTGTGTATTCCAAATTTGCTGAAGCGCAAGCTCCAAGGCGGTTATGTTCTGTAAAATTGGATACTCTCTGCGCAACCGACGGCCCATTATATCCCATACATGCTCTATAGCTCTATGGGGTTAAGGTCTGGACTCATTGCTGGGTGTCGTAACAATATTATCTCATGTTGCTCAAAGAATCGCCTGGTAAGATTCGCCGTGTGTGGACGTGCGTTGTCTTGCATCAATACGAACGACCTCCGATTTTCTCTCCTCGGCAGAACAATTGGTCTTAAGATATGGTCGATGTAGCCCCTAGCCGTTAAATTTTCTCGTACAACTACCAATGGTGTTCTCCAATTTCGAGAAATACCGCCCAAACCATTACTGATCCACCGCCATAGGCAACGACTGGACGAACAAAGTTCTGAAGAAAACGTTCTCCACGTCGGCGCCAAACTAGAGGCCGTCGGTCACTACCATGGAGATTGAAGCGAGTTTCATCAGTAAATAAAACATTTGAACATTGCCTCAAGGTCCAATTTCGATAGGTGTTAGCATAAACTAAACGGGCTCGACGATGTCTGATGTCTGGTTGTCAATAGGGGTACATGATTAGGGTGTCGTGCGATCATTGGTTGCTGAGAAATCGATAATCAAAGACAAATGGATCCTTTTCCATTTGAAGACCGATATCTCGGCGAGAAGTGGACGTATTGAGGTCAATAAAAAATAAATTAAAGCTGAATTAACAAAGTATCCCATCATTATAACGATTATGCAAAAATAAAATTACCACGCTCGTAGACAAGAAAAAAAAGTGGTAAAATTTTGAGAATTTTTTTGTTGCTGATTTTTCTATCATTACTCGAAAACCACTGAAACTTAAAATTTTTGAAGTTCTAATCCAAAAACAAGACAATTGGAGCTACAATTTCCTTTTTTTGAATTCCTTGTGCGACCATTCCTCTCAAAGTTACGGCATGTTGAAAATTGCCGAAAAATTTGGAATTTTTTTTTGATCCTTTAATTTTTTCCAGTAGTGTAGATACGAAAGCTTGTCGCGCTACATGAACACGTAATTCACAATACATTCATTAACTATCCAAAAATATCTGCACAAACGGAACCAGCAGTCCTATGTTATCTTATCAAAGTTCTCGAGTGACAGTACGGCACAACCTCAATATTGAAAACATACGTCATACTCGAAATCTTAAAAACATAAACAGGACCCCAGACCTAGACTTTCCTTTGTCTAAGAACAGGACCGATATCTTGAGTGGCGACGGATAGTACCCACAGAAATATAATATTATATTTCTGTGATAGTACCTCACCTGCGTCGACCGATTCACCAACTGACCAGAAACCATTCGTCTACAAAGCCAGAACGCATCCACCATCGCCAGAGATATCTAAACTAATCGGATATCAAGATTTGGTACTCCACTCCAGATCACCATAGAAAAAGAAAGACGATTCGAATCGAGCCTCTTCAACGAATTATATAAGTTGACTGGCAAGTACCCAAAAATATTCTACAACGAGATAGAGTGTTCTTCTTCTTTCTTCTTTGTATGGTATCCTTTAACGGATGTTTGCGATCACATTTTCCATTTCGTCTCTATCCCAAGCGGTGTGGATCAGTGTTTGTATGTTGTGCATTCCCGTCCATTGTCTAATATTTCGCAGCCATGACAGCTTTTTCTTCCTACTCCCCTCCGACCCTCAATTATCAACTGTAAGTACATACTTATATTTATCGTTTCTCATGAATTGCCCTAGGTACGCAGTTTTCCTCTTCTTGATGGTAGTGAACAGTTCACGCTCTCCACGAACAGAATTCAGCACGTCTTCATTTGTTATTCTTGCCGTCCATGGTATTTTGAGTATTCTGCGGTATAACCACATCTCGAACGCCTCTGATCTGTTAATTGCATTTACTTTGAGGGTCCAACCTTCCATCCCATGAAGAAGTACCGACCAAACGTAGCATTTCATGAATCTTAATCTCAATTCAAGGTCGAAATCCGAACAAGTAAATATTTTTTTTCAACCTTAGAAATGCTTGTCGAGCATGGTCAATGCCGCATTTAATTTCTAATTCCATCAGACAACCATACGCCCAAATACTTGAATTAGTTACTCTTTCTATGCGCATCGCATTGAATGTTATTTCGCAGTTTTCAAACTCACTCTGCTCTCTTGTGATTACCATGAACTTGGTCTTTTCAGTATTCATGTTGAGACCCTCCGATCTACTGTGTTCTCCGACTATGCTGACCAATCGCTGTAGGTCCTGCACACTATCTGCGATAAGCATTGTGTCATCAGCATAGCGTATGTTATTGATCCACACCCCTTTAACCTTTATACCGATCTCCACTTCTTCCAAAGCTTCGCGGAACACCGCCTCTGAGTACAGGTTAAACAACAGAGGGGACAAGACACATCCTTGTCGTACGCCTCTCCGGATTTGAAATTTCGCTACACACTATAATCTTCGCAGTCTGATACCAATATAAAGATAGAGCGTAGTGAGAGAGAAAACGTGGTCGAAATAAGATATCGAAATGTTTATTTTTTTCGTTAAAATCAAAACAACATTCCCGCAGCTTCCTATTGGTGGCTTCCTACCATGTGGAAAACTGATCAGGCATACTATAACATTAAATCCATAAAAAACGATTTCTTATTGAAAGGTTCTTCTAACGCTTTGAATAAAAATAATAATGTGGTCCGTAGACCACTCGCCGAGGTATTGGTGCACAGAATGCAGAAAGCAGTGTTGCTCGGGTCACTCCATATCATCAGGTCCCATGAACTCTAGAAGCCACTTGCAGCTCATCTCTTCTGCTAAGGGACGCTACGAGGGCAGGATGAAGAACTCCTCAATTGAATTTGTGAGGGGTTTTTAGTGAGTAGCCAAACAAGATCTTGAATTCTCACACTACCGAGAGTGCGGACCCTCTCGGCGCCCATAAAAGGTTTTCTCCTCACGGACGTTAGAAAAAAAAATGGTTTATTATGAAACCACAGTATAAACGTTCCTCACAGATGCGTAAAGGCCGTATGACATTATGTAGTTTCCGATATCGTTTTCTGTATAGTTTTCAATGTTGACGAAAACTGTATAGTGTCTTACGAGCATGTAGTCAAAGAGTATTATTTACTCTTTGATGTAGTTTTCGATATCGAATACTGTACAGAAATACCATTCCGTATCATATTTCTGTACAGTTTATGCGCTAGTTTCTGCACAATAGATCAAATATCGTGTCGGTGTCACATCAGGCCGTATTTATAAAAAAGAAGCCGTACCTTTTACTTACAAAAAATGAAGCAATTCCTTCAAGGTATATGCATAAAAAGAATTGAAGGAAAAGGTTTAGCTTCGAAGAGTTTACTTCGAAGTAATAGTATATTTCATTACTAGTCCAGAAAGTAAGCTTTTTCCGTGCGCGCGCGATGTGTTCCCGTGTGAGGCGGAGCCGAACACGGGAACTCGTGCAAGCACGGAAAAAGCCTTTCTGGACGTGTAATGAACGATATTTTTCATTACACCTCTCTGAAAACAATAACACGGGAAACATTTTCAGCAGAAAGCATTTCGATATTGTGGAACGATAATTATTCAAAACACTGACATCTTCTGTCACGCAATCGTTGCTCTGTGTCTAAGCATAAGAATCATAGGATGCATCTATGCCTCAGCGCACCGTAAAACTTTTTGCGGTGCGGCCGCACGGAAAAGAGCCATTTTCGATGTTCTAAATCTACATGTCATGATAGGGTTTTCAGAGCGGTGTAATGTAATAGTATATTTCATTACCAGTCCAGAAAGTAAGCTTTTTCCGTGCGCGCGCGATGTGTTCCCGTGTGAGGCGGAGCCGAACACGGGAACTCGTGGAAGCACGGAAAAAGCCTTTCTGGACGTGTAATGAACGATATATTTCATTACACCTCTCTGAAAACAATAAAACGGGAAAAATTTTCAGCAGAAAGCATTTCGATATTGTGAAACAATAATTATTCAAAAACACTGACATCTACTGTCACGCAATCGTTGCTCTGTGTCCCAGCATAGGAATCATAGGATGCATCTATGCCTCAGCGCACCGTAAAACTTTTTGCGGTGCGGCCGCACGGAAAAGAGTCATTTTCGATGTTCTAAATCTACATGTTGTGATAGGGTTTTCTGTGCGGTGTAATGAAAAAGGTTATATGTTCGCCGTATTTATAAAAAGAAGCTTTTGCTCAAAAACTAAAGGATTTGCTTCCAAAAATAGGAATCTAGGTTCACATCAACTTTTCTCACTTCTTCTGATGGATTATACCGGGTTTTTCACCATAATTTGACCCCCCTTCAACTTTGTCACTGAAAGAGGTACAGAAAAATGTTATTTACAAAAAATTCACGAAACTGACTAATGTTTTTTAAAATGATTTCACAAAATGAAATATGTATATACAGAGTGGCCAACATATTGATTGCAACTTCATTTTTTCAAATGGAACACCCTGTTTACTTTTCTATTTTTGGCAAGTTCTTTTTCCCCTTATTTCGAATATATAACATATGTTTAGTCTTTCTCTTTTATTCTGGGTACCACAGAGTTTTAAATTTTAAGAACCAATTTCTTTAGGTGATATTATTTATTCTTTACTACCATAGTTTATTATTATTTTTATTCTTTATTGGATACTGTTAGGTATTCCTTGAAAAAAATATTGCTTTTAAGTAAATTGTTTGAATATAAAGAATTTCGGAATGATTTCTCATATTATGTATTTTTTTATTCCGTAGTTTCATTTCAAAACTTTGAAACTCTGGAAATAAAAGAGACAGACCTACACACAAACGCATGTAAATTCGATATCAGGAGTAAATGAACAATTAAAATATGGAAGAAAATACAGGGTGTCCCATTTGAAAAAAATGTAGTTGCATTAGGTATGTTGTTCAGCCTGTATATATCCTTTTTGACGTAATTATTTTCAGAAAATTCATTTGATTTCGTAAAATTTTCGTATGAAGTATTTTTACGTATCTGTTTTTGTAACAGAGTTAGAGGGAGGGGCAATTTATAGTGAAAAACCCGCTACAACACTGAAAATCAGATCATGCAGGACGAAGAGAAGTGGTTGACCAGGTTCCATTTCCCAACAGCTATTGGGGTTGTTCGTTGTTGACTGCACGCCCAATTTGGAGACAAATACGTAAATCGGTGTACCTTGTAGTTCACTTATCAGAAGCATTTCCTTGCAAGGAAAAGGTGGAGATTATGATACGAATTGAAGCAAAACTTTTAACTTCTACCTTTTACTTGTGAGTTAATGCTTCATTTTTATAAATACGGACTATTGTGTCGTGTTAATGTTTAGCCTAACCTAAGTCATTCCTTGGTTAGTTGAAATTATTTTATTCGGTTTCCTGTTATTGTGGTTGTGGATATGAAGTTAAACGTAATGGCTGCATGTGCTGCGGCTGTAGTTGGATATACAATGATATCCCAAACTATTTGCAAAGATAATTCTCGCGAAAAAGCCAAAAAGAAAATGGATTAGGCCCTGGATTCAAAGGAGAACAAGTTGTTCCACTTCGAAATTCGAATGTGTTTATTTGTTGAACAATGAGCTTTTGCAAGAAGATCCATTAGCATATAAAAACTTTTTAAGGATGTCCCAGACACAATTTGATTACTTATATAATTTGGCGGAACAAGATATTGAGAAATCTGATACTCATTTTCAGCTCTACCAGTCTACCACCAATCAGAGGCGTTATTTTTGTTAATTTCGATATCGAAAATCTGTGTCATACACAATTTAATGGACATAAAGTTTCCTGTACATTTTTTATCGACATAATGTCATACGGCCTTAAGTCTGTACGTGATTTACAATTTAACCTGATTTATTCATCTCTTTCTAATTCACAACCTACAAAAACTTCTAGAATTCCTGAGCTCAATATTCCACAATTTTCTGGCAATTTTCGAGATCGGCCTAGCTTTTTCGATTTATTTAATAGCATAATTCACTACAATTCGGATTTATCTGATGTGGAAAAATTCCGTTTTCTTCTTACTTCAATTAGCCGAGAAAATTTGGCTCTGATTAAGGGTAGTCCTCTCACAGGAGTCACAGGGGCAAATTATCCAGTTGCTAATGCCATCTTAGAAAAGAGATATCAAAATAAAACGAATTCTTGCTAAGGTACATTAGGGTAATATAGCCCACTATCACTTCAGCGGAATATAAAACTACAAAAAACAAATTGAATATTTTTATTTTTAATTATAAATAGATCATATTTTATCAACATATACGCTTACGAAAAATAATAATAAAAAAGCAAAAACGACATTATCGACAATTCGTTTAGGATTTGGAAGGTAATACCCATATATCTAATAATTCCAATATGGGTAATGAGCTAATGAAAATTGAAGCTGGGCTTTGGTGAGAATCTCGATCTGCGTATGTGCAGTAACTATTAAGAATAAAAATAACTTACTGTCTCTCCCTGACACATTGTCTTATATCGTGAAACGTATGTGATCCATAACTACATGTGAATACTTTCGATCACAACCTCACAATTTCATGTGATATTATTCAATCGCTTCTGTTAAATTTATATTCTAACCACGGAGACTTTCGTGCAAAACACAGTGGTGAACAACACAAGCCTTTTTATTCAGTTCAAGTATAAAATTAATCTGACATTTTATATCTATCAAACTGACAACTATCAACTACATACACAGAAAAATGTATACAAAGTATTCCATAAAAACGTACGTAATTTTGAAAAATTCAACATTTCCTCCCAAAATTAACGTATAATAGTTCATTACAAGTGAACTACTCCTAACATTTTTCTCATTTCCGCAAACTTCGGAGACGAAATAGGTTTCGTCATCACATCTGCAACTTGATTGCTGCTATGCTGCTTCCTAAGTGCTGCATAACACCCTGGTGGTATTTTTCGTTTATTCCAGCAACGAGGTGATTGTTTCAAACCATACAGGCTTCGATTCAGCTTACAGACACGGCCTGTACCATCATCAAATCCCTCGGGTAGCTTCATGAAAACTTCATCCTGAAGCTCACCATATAAAAATGCGGTTTTCACATAATGCTCTACTTCGGAAGATTCCATCGCTTTGGTGTAGCTATCAGGTACATCAGACTCAGCCAAAAGCAAATAATCTTCAAGGTATGTAGGAAGTTGTACCCTGCGTCCACTACGAAGTAACTTGTTCTTATTTTTGTCAATTTCCTCCGACGTTTCTGGATCAGGATCAACAACGATGTCACTCAGAGAGTTTTCATCAACTGAAGTAGATTCATTTGCTTCTGAATCTTGTGAAACATCTGTATTCAGCTTAAGTTCCAATTGGACTCTCTTTTTCACAATGTCTTCGGGCTTGAAAATGATATCTCTAGTTGTTATAACTTTATTTTCGTTAGGCAACCACACCCTGTAACCATCTTTCTCTCCACAGTATCCTACTAAATGACCTTTCACACTTTTCTTGTCCCATTTCTGTCTACGCTGTATAGGAACATGTATATAACAATTAGTGCCAAAAATACGGAGATTATCTATTTTCGCACTTTTTCCTTTCCACAGCTCAATCGGGGTTTTGTCTTTAACATTTGTCGGACCTGTTCGATTCAGAACATGACAAGCTGTATTAACACCTTCTGCCCAAAGATTGATTGACAGATTCTTCGTGTGAATCATAGTCCTGGCACTCTCGACCAGAGTTCTATTTTGTTGAGGACTATATGGCATAGTGATATGGAAATTTATACCATATCTCTGGAGGATACTCCTCACTTCTGTATTATCAAACTCTTTTCCACCGTCGCTCATGAATTCCACGATCTTATTGTTGGCTACTTCGGCTTCCTTAATGAATGTCTGCAAACTTTGTGCAACTTCAGACTTTGTTTTCAAGAAGAATACTCGACGGAATTTTGAAAAATCGTCCTTATAACAAACAAAGTATCTTGCACCACCCAAAGAATTTTCTTGCATGGGCCCACAAACATCAGCATGGATCAATTCACCTGGTCTCGAAGGTCGATTCTCTCGGGATTTGAATGGTGCCCTATGTTGTTTTCCGAATATACAACCTTCGCAAAAATTGTCATCATTCTCCATGACTATATCTTTTCCATGACGTTTCAAAATATCTCTGACATGTTTTTTATTCTGATGACACATTCTTTCATGCCACAATTGAATATTTTCTGCGATACATACTTCGGCAGAACTTTCAGGAATGCAAACGTTCATATCAAGCACATAGAGACCTCTTGATGTTCGCTTTCCTTTCATTTTCATGACACCATTTTTAATGAAACAACAGGAATTTTTGTCAGCTTTGAATTCGAAGCCCTTTGCAATGGTTTGCCCAACAGAAAACAAATTTTTGTTTGCTTCAGGCACGTACCACACGTTCTCAAGATGGTTTTTAAACCATTTGTCGTCAATCCTCATTCTAACATTGATAAATCCTTGACCGTATGCCAAAATGACTGACCCATTTCCAACTTGGATTTCTTTTGGAGTAGAGAATGACTCATAAGTAACAAAGTACTTTTTATTACTCGTCATATGTACAGAAGCTCCTGTGTCAGCTATCCATTCATCATTTTCTGCAAAATGACTCATTTTATTTTTATCTGTACACGGAAAAGCATCTCCTTCAATTTTGTTCGACTTCCTTGGAGCTCCTTCTCTTTCTTGCAGTCGCCTCGGACAGTTTTTGGCGAAATGTCCAACCTCATGGCATTTGAAACACTTTCTGATAGGTGTAACTTCTTTGCCAACCTTTTTGATTTTCACATTTTTAGAGGATGATTTTGCAACGAATGCAGTCGATTCCTTTTCCGACGATTTCGCAGGTAATCGCATTTCAATCAGACGCAAACGTTCAGTGAGTTTATTGACAGTCCTTTCGTCAACAGGGACTGATTCCCATACACTTTTGAATTCGAAATACTCTTTTGGAAGTGTAGACATGATTCTACTCATGAGCAACAGATCTGGCAGTTCCGTATGAACCAGTCTCTTCAACTCATCGTTTAATTGGCGAAAATTTCGTTGAAGGCGAGCTATATGTGTTGCTATATCTTCGCTGGAATCATATTGGCTACTAAAGAATTGCTCCATGAGTCTATCGACACGTTGTCCAGAACTTTGTTCATAGACTGATAAAAGTTTTTCCCATGTGGCATGTGCGTTATCACATGTTGCTGTCAACTCCACATTCACATCATTCATACTTCCAACTAGTATCAAATGAGCAAGGGCGTCATTTTTCTTGAACTTCCTCCTCCCGGTTTCATAAGCAGCTTGGACTTCTGCAGATGCAGTTTCAGATGGCTTTTCAGGCATCTTGCTTTCACCAATCACAATATCGAAAATCTCATGATGACACAAAAGCAATTCAATTTGTCTTCGCCACTTCATCCAATTCGAAGCTCCTTCCAGTTTTTCAATCTGGGGTTTAAATTCCATTTTGAAATACGTTTTGAACTGATTGAACTATTCAACAAGGCTCTTCACTCCGTTCAGTTATTTTCCTCAGCACTCAGCAATGCCTGGGCCCATAACCTGTTAAATTTATATTCTAACCACGGAGACTTTCGTGCAAAACACAGTGGTGAACAACACAAGCCTTTTTATTCAGTTCAAGTATAAAATTAATCTGACATTTTATATCTATCAAACTGACAACTATCAACTACATACACAGAAAAATGTATACAAAGTATTCCATAAAAACGTACGTAATTTTGAAAAATTCAACAGCTTCAATCCGTTTTCTTTCAAGCTCTGTATCGTTGTTAACAATCATATTTTTTAACTGAACTTAAATTATCTAAGGAAGATATTTTCATCCGCGATATCTGATATTGTTGACACTCGGAATATAAAATAACCTCTACGTTTCCCGCAATTTTTAATTTTCAGTTGACGCATGCGTACAATTCAATTTTTACCACCGATTTGGCTTCAATATGTGACTGTGAATAATAGGTGCATACTCCATATTGATGTTATAAGATATATGGTAATACCATTAGAAAAGATTGAGAACATCATATTTCACTGCGATATATGGGTCATAAATACTCTTCAACAGTAAAATATATTTATGGAAATATTATTTTGAACTCAAACTTGTTATTGTATGTTTTCCATGAGTAGAGACGTAGTACAATTGATTAAAATATTTAAAAACTTATTAACATAAAATTATGAAAGATATCTTGGCGATACAAAATGGTCACCTCGTATTCCTTTCCAAATATCGTAGTATGCTATTACTCAAAACCTTTTCGTTCTTTTTGTTTACAAGGGAATCACATGATTTATTTGGAGCATTCCAAATCTGCTCTAGATTTTTGGCAGTATGATAATCACAATGGCTTGACATTTCTGAGATGTTAATATTTTGATTACATATTTCACACAGTTCTGATGCTTCTGTGACAGTCTCTTCATTTATTGTGGAAGTTACTGGTCCATTGCCAGTTTCAACTACTTTGCGTTTCTTTAAGGAATGATCTGGTGTTTGTCCAAAATTGCCATTTCCAGTTGAAATATCTTGTTCATGTATTCTTAAAGCAAAATGATAGTCCATGTGAGAACTAATGTCATCAGCACTAATTATAACAATTCCACATTCTTTACATTCCAAACTTTTTCTGTCTTCATTATCATCATTTTCTGAATTCATTGAGGACGAATATTCATGGTGTTGTTCATTCAGCTGGACAGGTAAACTTTCTTCTTGGAAATAACGAACATTTTCTTCAGCTTTTGCATTAAAATACTTTATGAAGAAGGAATGTTCAATATCATTTTCAGGAATTTCTTCTTCGCTGCCTGAGTGGAAAGAACAATTTTCTTCTTCAGAATTATCCATATCTTCAAAATTAGATTCCACTTTTTTATCACTATGAATTAAATTATAATAAGCATCTTCTGAAGAATCACCAAACTCATCCTTATTTTCTTTCTTGATGTTTGTAATTTTCAATATTTCTGAGGATTTGTCACTGTTCAAATCTTCAACCATCTCCACATTTCCTTTTTCTGATGAATTTTGGATATCCTTAAGTTGACATTTTTCTTCTCTTTCTTCTTCCTGTACATTTTTTACACCAATAAATTCGGATGAAATGATATTGTCTGATACTCTTTCTAAATGTTTATTCTTTTTCTGGAAAAAATACTTGATGTCCTTGATATTCTTCAGGCATTCGAAGTTTCCAACACTTATTCCCAAATACTTTAAATAATAGAAACCATTAGCTTTATGACAAAATTTGTTCAAAATTTCAAGGGCGTCTTGAGAAATAACACTGGCTTCATAAGACCTCAACGTGAATGTTTTAGAAACATTCACATCTTTCGAACTCACGCAGTGAACAAAACTGAGTGTAGCCATTTTCGCTTTACGACTGTGTTGCTCTTGATCAGTTGCCAATCTTTGTGAAACTTCTAAAGCTAACTCATTTATCCAATAATGGACATCTTTCTCTTTGAAGAGTGCGTTTTTTCCGGGAAACCTTTTGCAACAACTGATCGATTTGGACAATAGTTTTGGTTGCACGGGTTCATTATCTACTCCTCTTGCAATATTATACAGCCATCGCCTGAAAAAAGAAAACAAATAATCAAGAATTGGAGTTTTGTTTTCATGATGTTTATAAGATGGCGAACAATGAACATGTATATATATGTGTGCGTTACTCCGATAATTTTATAGTAAACACCAAGTTTATAAAAGGATTTCTTTTTTCCTTTGTGAATTGAAGTTGCATTTAGAATGTGCATATATTAAAGATAAAAGAAAACACTATACCAGATAAATTACTTAGGTGATATTTAATTTCTCAACATGTTTCGAGCTTGATAAAGCTCATCTTCAGGAGTAATCACGTAAGTGAATGTTGAGTTTGTATCCCAACGTTACCTTGTGTTCTAAGAGGGATTCTCGAGGACGCAAGGGTTGAGACGTAGATGCGGATCATGTGTTAATGAACGTTTATTGCTAAGACTAGTACAGTTTATATATCCTAAAATTAGAATGACATCACGACCAATGTAAACCAATCAAATACATTATGAAGCTATTTCGATACAAGAAATGATGATTCTGTAAATAAATTCAAAGCATAATTGTCAATTCCATAACAAAAAACATTAAGAAAACATAAAGAGAGCTCAAAAAACCAAATAAAGCACAAAAACAATAAAAAAATGAAAAGTGACATGACGGGATAATAAAATGAACAAAAGTCAAAATGAACAAGAACAGGTTGAAGAATAAAATTGTTTAAAATTGGCCAATAGAATTATTAAAAGTACAGTAACGTGAAATCTTTAAAAGGTCATTATCATTAAAAAGGTGGAGTAATAAAAAAACAGAGGGTGCAAACAAAATGGGGGGGGGGGCGAACAGAACAGCAATACAAAAATAATATAAAAAGGTAGAATATCATAAAAAAACTCCGCCTGGGGAATCCATGGGTGAAAATCCATGGGCACCACTGCCGGTCCCAAGCCCGGATAAAGGAGGAGGGTTGAGCATAGGATTAGCACTCCTATCTCGGAAAAAAACCCAATGCTACGAAAACTTACAATAAGCCTCGGAACTGGACTGATCAAAGAAATAAACGACGAATGCGCGCGAATAGGGACTTGAATATTGGTACATGGAATGTTTTGAGTTGGTATAGACCCGGAGCCTCAGACCAAACAATCAAAGTTTTAGAGTCAGTCGGAATGGACATTACGGCAATCCAGGAGATCAGGTGGCCGGGCAGGGATCATGTGAAAATTGGCAATTCTACGGTCTTCTACAGTGGTGATGATCAAGGCAGGCATATATTTGGGACAGGTTTTGTTGTAAACGAAAAGCTTATACATTCGGTGATAGAGTTCCATCCGATCAATGAACGACTCTGCTGGTTAAGACTTAGAGGAAAGTGGTACAACTACTCTCTGGTATCTGTGCACGCGCCTACTGAAGAAAAAACAGAGGAACAAAAGGATCTTTTCTACGAACAACTAGAACACTTGATAGACTCTCTTCCCAGACAGGACATGCAACTAATTCTCGGAGACTTCAACGCAAAAGTTGGGAAAGAAGAAGCCTACAAACCAACCATCGGGAACCACAGCCTCCACGACGAAAGCAATAACAACGGCACTCGATTAATAGACTTCGCAACCACACATAATTTACGCATCAAATCGACTATGTACGAACACAAAAACATACACAAGCAGACATGGATATCAAATGACGGCAAAACACGAAACCAAATTGACCACATACTCATAAATACAAGACATGCTAACAACTGCTTGGATGTGCGAAGTTTGAGGGGTGCAGACGCTGACTCGGACCACATTCTGGTGAGAGCGAAATTAAGACCTAGAATCTCGACGCTCAGCAACAAAACAAACACCACAAATCAGCAGTGGAATACAGAAAAACTAAAAGACGAAGTAATAAGAGCACAATATGAATTAGCACTATCTAACAGAATCAGAGGCGATGAATTGAGCGAGGACACGGTAGAGGGAAGGTGGAGTAAGCTCAAAGAAAGCATAAATGAGACAACAGAAATGTTACTGGGAGTCCAACCAAAACGACGACGAAAACAATGGTTCGACGATGAGTGCTCCAAAGCAGTCGAAGTGAGAAACAGCGCCAGGACAAGAATGCTACAGAACCCAACTGATAGAACAACAGAATTATATAAAAATGCGAGAACAATAACCAGTAAATTAATAAGGAGGAAAAAACGAGAATTCCAAGAAAGACAAATAGAAGAAATAGAGCAACACAGACAAAACAAAAATACAAGAGCATACTACAGAGGAATAGCGACTATGAAAAAAGGATACCAACCCAGAGCAAACAACTTCCTGAGGACAGAAGAAGACAAACTCATAACAGACCAACGAGAAGTCATGGACACCTGGAAAAAACACTTCCAACAACTTCTTAATTCCGACAACGACAGCAACGCCTACACACCTACCGTGCAGACAGCCGAAATACTAGATGTCCTGCCCACCTACGAAGAAGTCCAACAAGCCACCTTGAAACTCAAAAACAACAAAGCACCAGGAAGTGATAATATCCCCGCAGAATGCTTGAGGTGTGGGGGGGAAACCTTATACCAAGAATTGCACCAACTTCTACAGGCCATATGGACCACCGAAGAAATACCAAATGAATGGAAGGAAGGAATCATCGTCCCCATACACAAAAAAGGAGATAAGATGAAATGCAGCAACTACAGAGGTATTGCGCTTCTGAACACACCGTACAAGATATTGGCCAATGTACTCCTGGGAAGACTCAAGATATACGCGGAAGAAATTGTAGGAGAATACCAGTGTGGTTTCAGGGAGGGCCGCTCCACCACCGACCAGATATTTACCATCCGACAATTAATGGAGAAATGCTGGGAATTTAATCGAGACCTCCACCAACTATTTATCGATTTCAGACAAGCCTATGACACCGTCCGGAGAGTGAAATTATGGCGAGCGATGGAAGAACTAGGCTTCCCCAATAAACTCATAAGAATGACCCAATTATGTATCGAAGGCTCAAGAAGTAAAGTTAGAGTTGGACAAAACTTCTCGGAAGTGTTCGATATAAACAACGGCCTCAAGCAGGGTGACGCCCTATCACCACTGCTTTTTAATATTGCCCTGGAATATGCCACCAGAAGGGCCGAAATCAACCCACCAGCTACGATCTTTCAAAATAATGGTCCTAACCTACTCCTGGCCTTTGCGGATGACGTGGATATCATTGGAAACAGCAGACTTAATGTCAAAAATACATTCAGCAACTTCGAAAAACATGCTAGAAATATAGGGCTCAAGATCAATGAAGAAAAAACAAAGTATATGTACTCCACCAGAAATAACCGGAACAGAGACAGAGTAGGTCAAAACATCACAATGGACGACTACAACTTCGAGCGGTCAAAAGGTTCAAATATCTTGGAACAACAATATCAGAAGACACTGATGGGACAGTAGAGGTTAACTGTAGAATACAGGCCGGAAACAAATGCCTCTATGCAACTCATAATCTACTAAGATCAGGGCAAACATCAAGACGTACAAAAATAAACATATACAAGACAATAATCAGACCAGGGCCCGTATTCTCGACAAGTGATCTTTCGGTGCGTATACGTTTTCTGTATTGTATTTATGTATACCAAACGTATACGCACCGAAAGATCACTTGTCGAGAATACGGGCCCAGTTGTGATGTACGGGTGTGAAACATGGACGCTGACCGTAGCAAATGAAGAACGCCTCCGAGTCTTTGAGAGGAGAGTACTCAGGAAAATATATGGCCCAACCGTGGATGAAACAACGGGAAGATACCGAATTCGTAAGAATAGAGAGCTAGAAGAGCTATACGGAGAGCCTAATATTGTCCGAGAAATAAAATCCAAACGATTGCAGTGCATGTGAGAAGACTACCGGACAATCGCACTGCTAGGCTTGTATGGGAAGAAACACCAGAGGGTAAAAGACCCCTTGGGCGCCCACGACTCCGATGGAGAGACAATATTGCCAAAGACCTTAGGGCAATGGGCATCCAAAATCCACTCGATGCCATGAGCAACAGACAACAGTGGAGGACTATTGTGAAGTCGGCAAAAACCCACCCTGGGTTGTAAGCCACAGAGATAGATAGATAGAATATCATAAAAAACTCACATTAAAATCTTCAAACACAATTCGAAGAAAATCGCTCAGAGTCATCTAGATGGTCCAAAATGATTCTTCTCGGAAATTCTCACTTAAAAGGAAGCTTAAAGCGCGAACTCATATACTGCAAATATAAAATGAATAAAGAAACGAACAAAGACGACGAAAACAAAGAAAAAAGCGCGGGTCTGAAACATCAAATATAATCTTATTACAACTTTCATGCCATCTAGTTGACAGAGCATGAATCTAGTGTGCAACAAAAACAAAGGAAACTGCAATAAACCAAACCAACAAACAATCAAATGAGATCGAAAAGCAGAGACTCAACGTTCAACTCAATACCAGTTCTGTTCAACAGGTGGATATCTGAGTTCCTTGAATATTATTTATTAATGTACACCCCTTCTAAAATCATCTGTCTGACACTAAAATTACAGTGATATAAGATCTTCGAATTGATAGATCTATCAAAAGGGTGACCTGTGTCTCTGAGATGTACACCAAATGCCGAGCTGCCATTCAAGAAATTCGTTCTGCTCCTCAAATGTTCGGTTTTCTAGTGGAGAGAGCTCTACCCGTCCTTCCCACATACACCGATTCACAACTACTCGACCCGCATTCCAAGATATAAACTCCAGAACAATTTAGAGGATTGAGTTTATCTTTATTTATCACTAAGTGAGATTGTAAGGTGTTGCTATTCTTAAAAGAAAACATTATATTATCTTTCTTCAATATGTTCATGATAGAGTAGGTAATATTCCCACAGAAATTTATTGGAATATAGAGAATGACATTTGTCTCATTAGGAGTGTTAGAATGACCAACAGGAGAACTAGGCAAGGCGTCAATAGGGATGTTGGAATCATTAGGAGCAGGTCTAACCCTAAGTTGCTCAGCCACCCATTTTTGAGAAAACCTATTGAAGAACCTATCAACAAAACCGATAGTATAGCCATTGTTCAGCGCTATCTGCTTAATATTGAGCAACTCTTTAGTGAAATTAATTGGCGATAAAGGTATGTTAAATAAACGGCGGAAAAGGAAATTAAAAGACGCCAACTTATGCGAGTAATGATGAAATGAATCCTGAGATATAATATGATCGGTCTGGGTAGGCTTTCTAAAAATGTCGAACTCAATCCTGTCATCCAATCTGATTAACTTTAGATCGAGAAAATTCAACACAGAGTCTCTCTCAACCTCAATGGTGAACTTTCTTTTGTTATGCAGACCATTAAGCCAAGTCAAAAAAGAATCCAACTCAACATCATCTCCCACCCAAACTACCACGATATCATCAACATATCTTGCATAAAATTTGATTTTACTTAAATAGGAACTATTCGATCCAAATAACAATGTTAACTCGAAAAACCTCATGAAGATTTCGGATAGAGGGAGTGAAAGAGGGTTGCCCATAGGAAGACCATCCGTCTGTACAAAAATTCAAAAACAAAGTAGTTCTGATCACAAACGTCATCATTAAGGGACGAAGAAACAATTAGATCTTTCAGTATATCGAGAGTCTGCGAAACTGGGATATTTGTGAACAAATTCTGGACATCAAACGAAACTAATCTACAACTATGATCGAGAGGTACTTCACGAATCCTTTCAACAAATTCAATGTTATTTTTAACTCAATAGGGAGATAAATAATTAATACATGAGAATGGTTTAACGTCTGTAAATATAATTGAGGAAAGAAATAACGGCAATGCAGACAATTGAAAAGTTTTTGAAATGTTCTTAACTGAAATAATTTATGAGAAATGCTCCCAGCATACGAGACAACTGGTCTGATTGGAACATCGGTTTTATGCAATTTAGGTAAACCATACAGTTTGGGACATGGTAATTCATTGGCAACAAAATTTTATAATTTTCCTTTAAAACTGGAGCAAAATTTTCGAAAATGTTTTTAAATTTACTATAACATTGTTTCAGCGAGCCTGTGAATTCAACAATACCATTCTCATTTGAAAAGGCGATCACTTTATCGACATAAACAGTACGATCCATAGCGACTACACAGTGACCCTTATCAGCTTTCGTCAAAAAAGTGACCTGTTCCCCGATTTTACGTTTCAAATTCTTAACCACGCTAACAAAAGGATGCCTAAAGTAAGCACCCTTCTTGAACCCTTCAATTAAGCGATACACAAGACTTCTGACTACAGTGCAATTTTCATAGTTTATTTTTCTGAGCGCAAATTCTACATCACAAACAAGAGACCACACTATGGAACGTTTATCAGTAGGAAGTGAGAACTTAAGACCTTTCTTGAGTATGTTAGTTTCCTCTGGTGAAAATTCATAGGATGAAAGATTCACAAACCTATCCTGAAAAACGTGATCACTAAACTTTTGATCGAAACAACTTCCGTAGTCTCTCATTCGCGTATGCTTAAGTCTTAGTAACTTACTAAATAATCAAATGAAAGAATAACTATATTTGATAATCAGGGTTTAATATTATTCAAAAAATAAAATAGTATTTGGCGACGTTTCGGGTAGTACCCTTTTTCCTAAATTTTTTTTTTACTAAATAATTTCCTCCTCCTGAACTCTTCAAAGAATTTAAACCTCAAGTTAGAGGTCTCGACAAAATCACTAAAATCTCTAGGTGGCATTCTACCTTTCGTGACTTGGCTTAATGGTCTGCATAACAACATAAAGTTCACCATTGAGGTTGAGAGATACTCTGTGTTGAATTTTCTCGATCTAAAGTAAATCAGATTGGATGACAGGATTGAGTTCGTCATTTTTAGAAAGCCTACCCAGACCGATCATATTATATCTCAGGATTCATTTCATCATTACTCGCATAAGTTGGCGTCTTTTAATTTCCTTTTCCGCCGTTTATTTAACATACCTTTATCGCCGATTAATTTCACTAAAGAGCTGCTCAATGCAGATTGCGCTGAACAATGGCTATACTATCGGTTCTGTTGATAGGTTCTTCAATAGGTTTTCTCAGAAATGGTTGGCTGAGCAACTTAGGGTTAGACCTGCTCCTAATGATTCCAACATCCCTATTGACGCCTTGCCTAGTTCTCCTGTTGGTCATTCTGATACTCCTAATGAGACAAATGTCACTCTCTATATTCCAATAAATTTCTGTGGGAATATTACCTACTCGATCATGAACATATTGAAGAAAGATAATATAATGTTTTCTTTTAAGAATAGCAACACCTTACAATCTCACTTAGTGAAAAATAAAGATAAACTCAATCCTCTAAATCGTTCTGGAGTTTATATCTTGGAATGCGGGTCGAGTAGTTGTGAATCGGTGTATGTGGGAAGGACGGGTAGAGCTCTCTCCACTAGAAAACCGAACATTTGAGGAGCAGAACGAATTTCTTGAATGACAGCTCGGCGTTTTGTGTACATCTCAGAGACACAGGTCACCCTTTTGATAGATCTATTAATTCGAGGATCTTAAATCACTGTAATTTTGGTATCAGACAGATGATTTTGGAAGGGATGTACATTAATAAATATTCAAGGAACTCAGATATCCACCTGTTGAACAGAACTGGTTTTAAGCGCGTTCGGCATTAGCATCCGAGAGCGGACGGATTTTTTAGTCACGTGATCACAGATTGTACAAATTTGTCAGATTTTTCTGTAAATAACGAACGGTACGGAGCTTTCAGATCGTTTTTTCTGTTTGTCAGATATTAAATTAGTGATTAAAGGTCTATTCGGCCGTAGAGGTAGTCTGGATTCTATTTCAATTCTTTCTCTCAACACTTCTACCCCTTGGTTGAAATGATTCAATATTTTGAATCATTATTTTTTTTATCAAACGACATTTGTTATTTAGGGGAAATACGTACAAAACGACATATATGGACAAAATGACATAGGCATCATAACTCGAGTTCGGAGGTATGAAATGCGGAACTGCCTACCACATTACACGACCCGAGTGGCTTCAATTAACCTCTGAAAATTAGCAAGAGCTACTCTGGTTCATTCGGTTGTTATGAGTGATAACAGAAATCAATAGGTCACGAGTTTTTTTTCATTGCGCCAAATTTTAAGAAGAAATGGCCAGTTTTCACCATTTTTTTCATTCAAATTGCATTCAATTCAAACTTCACTTATTTGTCATTGTATTCACGGAGCTTTTTGTTTGTTGAATATACTTTTTGTATTAATTCGATACATTTCTAGTTTTTTAACGCTATATGGACAAAATGACATATACAGTGAACGGACAAAATGACATAGGTATTTCAGCTGAATTAACCGTATCTGGGTAATTCTCATCGAATTCCAAAATTTAAGTCCACCTCTATTGATACAGATACCCATGTAATTATTATCGATGTTAGGTTTTTATTTTGATTGTAGGTACCTTTTCTTCCATCACCCCGAAAAACGAGATATCATTAAATGCAATGAAAAAGTTATTACTAATTTTATATCATAAAAATCATTCCCTCACGTTGTCCCACTATCCCAGTTTTCTGCTGAAACTCAATATTTTCATCCTATTCAGTAATTCTTTGTAAATCAAATTTTAGTCAAATATTGTAATGGTGATTTTCGTTATATTTAAACATCAATTCAAGCCACGACAAATACTTATTGAATAACTATGAAATTTCAATGTATGTCCCTTTGGATAAAATAATTCCCTCACCTTGTTACAAATACTCGATCTATGGTCATATTGAGCGAATTCTATGAAAGTAGCTTGAGTTTTTCTAGCCTGTGAATTCGCGAATTATGTTACTACATGGTGATTCTGATTAAACTTCAACTCGGTTTTGTGCAATATTGTATTCAGTTACAATTATTACTATATTTCTTCTCCTCACATCATTCCCCCATTAGACATCATCAAAAAATAAGGTGAGTATGAGTAGAAGTAACTTTACATTTGGATCCGTTTTTGGGGTAGTGTTCATAGTTCAAAATGTTTTCATAAGGTCAGGGCTGTGTATCTATGTTATCTTAGTTTTCGTGTTATTTCGTCATTCCCTCACCGTCATTCCCTCACTTCAGTTTGAAATGAGGGAATGATGATTTATGAGGGAATGACTTTTAAACTGAGATAACTCAGATTTTTATTTCTTTTGTCATGTGGTAGGTACGTGAGTTTATCGTTTTTTCTCGTTTAAGGAGCAAATAATGGCAAGAAAAAAGAAATTTTTCGATACAGAGGCAAAATTAAAGAAGAAAGAGTACGATAAGAAACGCCGAGAAGAAAGGAAATCTACTGCAATTATAATTAGTACTTCATAGTTTTCTGATTTAATATTCTTCAGATTAGTTATAGAAACATTATGAAAATAAATAACAATGTATTCCATGAAAAATTATTCATTTTTATAGATAAAGTTATATGAATTGCATGTTAATATCATTCCCTCACATTCGTCATCATTCCCTCACTTTACATTTATAAATCATTCCTGTGAGTCGCTTTAAATGACTTAAATCTGGGGACCACTATATCAGTGAAATCTAGTATCATATGTATTACAAAACTGCCACACAAAAAATTCAAATATATCGAAAATTTGAGAATTCATTCCTGAATAATTTTGGAATTTCATGAGAATTACCCTTCTACCGGACAAAACCAAGACAATCCATCTCAGGCTCCATCAGCAAACAAAGAATCAGGACTTGTCTCAACATATTCATAACAAAATCTTCATCTGCGGCTAATAAAGACAACGCATCTTAACCTACTCTTGCTGATCCTATGAGGAGGTTTCTCCAATCCCTAAAGGACGATTTATAAGTGAACAAGGCAAACGTGAGCCGAGGACTGGACAAACGTACTTAGTTTCAACTTCTACACTTAATATGATTGCAATCAAATCAAAAAATGTGCCCATACCTCCTCCAAAGAAGAGGAGACAAGTCCCTAGAGCATTATTTAAAGAAGGCAATGAAGAAGAAAATGTTCCTAGCAACTTTCGAGATCATGAAGACGATTGTCCAGTGTCCATCTATCTATTGTTATGAGACCTCTTTTCCCGATTTAGATCTTCTCCAGGATTAGCCCTGAAGAAGACTGGTTACGGTGCATGCATTGCTTGCATTGTGCTCACGCATCTTGTGCTGATGTTCCTAGAAGAACCAAGCGTTTCATTGGTGAACTTTGTCAGTAGCTTCGTAACAATAAGTAGAAAACTACAGTTGCCTATTGCCGGTATGTCATTTTGTCCATAGCATGCGAACAAAATGAATTTCGTCTTTCCCAATTCATCTGAGAATATTTTATTTTTCGATACTTTTATTTCATAAAGGTTGATTACATTTTGTGAAGAAAGGACCAAAGATCATAGTTGTAGAATATGGCATTACTGTGATTCACTACTAACAAGTTATGCCTCTGAAATAAAACCCTATGTCATTTTGTACGTACTTCCCCTATTACTACACAACAAATAACATAAGACACGAAATTTTAGCAGACTGTTCAAGAATATTCGTAGCAGGAAACTCATAAATGCAGATAAAATCCATTGACAAATACAGAAAAGTAATTTCTGTTTCTGTTCTGTTGAAAAAATCCGTTTGCTCCGTCGAAATACAGCGAGCAAAAAGATCTACATCCGATTGATCAGATTTTTTTGCCGAACGGTCCAGATGTGTACTCCCCTCAATCTGGATGTAATAAACGAACGGTTCAGATCAATCCGACAAGTCAGATGTCATTGCCGAACGCGCTTATTGAGTTGATCGTTCCGATCTCATTTGATTGTTTGTTGGTCAAGAGCGGATCAAGGGGGGGGTGGGTCATGGGGGTCATGACCCCCCCCCCTGGAGTGGACGAACCCTCAAATCTTGTGTGTTTGATAAAAAAAAATCAATTGGCGGGTATGTAATCCACCTGACCGTGACCCCCCCCCCTTTCTCGAGAGCTGGATCCGCCACTGTTGTTGGTTTGGTTTATTGCAGTTTCCTTTGTTTTTGTAGCACACTAGATTCATGCTCTGTCAACTAGATGGCATGAAAGTTGTAATAACTTCATATTTGATGTTTCAGACCCGCCCTTTTTTCTTTGTTATCGTCGTCTTTGTTCGTTTCTTTGTTCATTTTATATTTGTAATAAATGAATTCGCGCTTTAAGCTTCCTTTTAAGTGAGAATTTACGAGAAGAATCATTTTGGACCATCTACATGAGCGATTTTACTTGAATTGTGTTTGAAGATTTTAATGTGAGTTTTTCATGACATTCTACCTTTTTATATTATTTTTGTATTGCTGTTCTGTTCGCCCCCCCCCCATTTTGTTTGCACCCTCTGTTTTTTGATAACTCCACCTTTTTAATGATAATGACCTTTTAAAGATTTTTCGTTACTGTACTTTTAATAATTTTATTGACCAATTTTAACCAATTTTATTCTTCAACCTTTTTTTGTTCATTTTGACTTTTTTTCATTTTATTATCCCGTCATGTCACTTAAGTTATGTTACATTGTTTTTTCATTTTTTTTAATGTTTTTGTGCTTTATTTTGTTTTTTGAGCTCTCTTTATGTTTTCTCAATGTTTTTTCAGCTCCACTTACGTGATTACTCCTGAAGATGAGCTTTATCAAGCTCGAAACATGTTGAGAAATTAAAGATCACCTAAGTAATTTATCTGATATAGTGTTTTCTTTTACCTATTATGGATCGCCTAGATATCAGGACTTTCACTTCAAATATATATTAAAGACTCCTGGACTAAAATTTTCAGCGAAAATACTAATATATTCGGCAACATGGCAAAGTTGGAAGAATACGTAACGGAATTGCTTCGTTTGAAAAAAGATCAATTAGTCGATATTATTGAAAGTAGAAAAGTGCCTGAGGTGGTTAATCTCAGTGAGAAGCTCAGAGATTATACAGGATGTCCCACTAGTGTCGCAGCGGACGATATAAGCGTAACGGTCTGAGTTTGGCAATTTTTTTTTATGCAAACTTGATATACTACAAGAATGCACAACTTAAAAATATTTTCGAATATATCGGGTGTCCCACAAAAGGGGAATAGAGGTTGACTTTGACTTTCCAAATGGAACACCCTATATTTTTTCATTCACTTTTAATGTGTTTTAATTCCTCTTTGATGGTGTTTAATTTTAGAGATAATTTTCCAGCAGTGCAGATCTTATTGAAGGAAAACTGTAAAAAGTTAAGGGCATAGCCGTCCGCTAAAAGTCCTTAATCTTTTACAAGAAGCAGAAGTAACTCAAAATCGATCATGAGTTTTATCAACTGAGATATTGCTGAGTTATCATAGCAGAATAATTATCCTACCTTCCACAGAGTGGCCGTTATTAACTGTCAAATATGGGGAATTTCAAATTGTTTTTCGATTTTTTCAAATACAACACCCTGTATGTTTTTTCATGAGAATAAAGACTGTTGAATTCTTCACATTTTTGCGGAAGTAACATTGAAGCTATTTTCACGTTTGCGCCTAGAAGACACGAAAAATGCCACCAAAAATGAAAATTTATAATTAACAAGCGTAAAAGAGTCGAAAAAATGAACCAATGATAAAAATCATTCAGATAATATTCCGTGCAGCGTTACTTCATCACGAATATCTCTAATATACAGGCTGGCTGGAATTTATTGCTGAATTAGTAGTATTTCAAACATTTAATTATAGCTCTAAAGAACAATCGTTTTCATTGACAATTGATTTTCAGAATACCGATGGAACACCGATGTATCTGAAATCCATATTTGTTCATTGAATGAAGATGGATTTAATTCATTAGTTTTTCGATTACTTGATTCATAAATATGACATATGTGCTGCATATTAACATCATTATCTTCATGGTTCACGCAAATTCGCGTCCGGAATGATCATCTAAATTTCTGTATCTTGCTCTTTCAATATGTCACTCGATCATAACAATATTGAATCATGATTTGCTCAACGACAGCTATAAAACGATAAATTATTACAAGATGATAGATCTGCGAATTCGAAGAATTATTCGTTTGAAATAATACTAATTCAGCAATAAATTCCAGCCAGCCTGTATATTAGAGATATTTATGATGAAGTAACGCTCAAAATATCTGACCGATTTTTATCACTGGTTCAATTTTTCCGACTCTTGAACGCTTGTTGATTATAAATTCTCAGTTTTGATGACATTTTTCGTGTCTGCTAGGCGCAAACGTCAAAAAAGCCCCAATATTACTTTCGTGGAAATATGAAGAATTCAATAGTCTGTATTCTCATGGAAAAATATACAGGGTGTTGCATTTGAAAAAATCGAGAAACATCAATTTGAAATTCTACATATTTGACAGTTAATAACGGCCACCCTCTAGAAGGTAGGATAATTATTTTGCCATGAAAACTCAGCAAATATCTCAGTTGAAAAAACGTATGATCGAATTTGAGTTACTCCGTGTTCTTCTAAGAGTTCAAGGACTTTTAGCGGACAGCTATGCCCTCAACTTTTTACAATTTTATTTCAATAAGATCTGCACCGCTGGAAAAATATCTCTAAAATTTCACACCATCAAAGAGGAGTTAGAGCACACTGAAAATGAAGGAAAAAATATAGGGTGTGTTATGTTAATAAATAGGATCGTGGATAATTATATGACTTTATTATATCAAATAATTGACAACTGTCATTCTCTTATTTTCTAGTAACTATTCAATATTACAACATCTCCGCCCAAGCTCATGTACCATCTTCTCCCCCATCAGCGGTCCTCTTCTTTTTGATTGCACGAAGAAATTTTCTATTTCTTCGAATAACGCGACCACTTGGTTTCATTATGCTGTAATTTCGATTCTTGCCAACTTCAATAATTTTGCCAATTGTATCCCATAATTTTGTCAGTGGATCTTGTATCCGAACCATTTGACCAATGGAAAGAGGTTGAAGTCTCCTGGTACCTCGGTTGTACAAATTTATTTTATAATTTGTATTCCTAGATGCCTTTTCATCATAACAATCGGCTTTTTCTTGCCATTTTCTAGCAAAAAATTTCAAATTCGTTGGAAGTAATGACCTAATTGGACGACCATATAGTACTTGAGCTGGAGATCGTCCATCTTCCCGGGGAGTGTTCCTCAACTCGAGTAAACCTGCATAGAATTTTTCTTGATTCAAATTTCCGCATTCAAAACACTTTATTACTAAATGTTTTGTTGCTTTCACGTTGGCTTCTGCATGTCCGTTGCTCTGAGGATAATATGGAGATGATGTTACATGAGAGACATTCCATCTATCTAAGAATTTTTTGAATTCATAAGAATTATATTGAGGTCCATTATCTGATCTTAATCGAATAGGAATACCAGTGTCAGAAAACAAAGTCCTCAAAGTATCAATAATTTTCTTTGTATCAGGATCTCTTTTGCCATAATGACAAACGATTGGCCATCCTGAAAAGCGATCGGCATATACCATGAAGTGATAACCTGCATATGAAAATAAGTCAGTAGACACGTCTTGAAATGGAAATATTGGACTGGGTTCGCCCATAAAGGGTTCTTTCCTTTCGGAAGGTCGAAGAACTTGACAATTTTCGCAATTCTCAATCATATTAGATATTTCATTATTCATACCAGGCCAGTAAACTGTTTGTCTTGCTCTTCGTCTGGTGCGTTCTATGCCTTGATGTGAATCGTGAAGTCGTTCTAACACCATTTTACGAGCCATTTTCGGAATTATAATTTGAGATCCTTTAATGATCAGATCATCTTCAAATGATAACTCATCTCGTATGTTCCAATATGGTTTGAAACTATTTTCGAGTTCACTTTTAGTTCTAGGAAATCCATTTCTGATCAAATGTTTCAAACTTTGATAATCTTCATCCCTGCGTGCGATATCTTTAATAATTTCAAGGATAGGATCTTGTAAATGCGAGGATCTCATCATGGGATCTGTATCATCGACAATTGCTATTTGCTGTACAACAAAAGATCTCATATGCTCTGATGTATCTTCTGCCAATAAATCTTCATTATTTGGTTCTGAGATAGGATGGCGTGAAAGAGCATCAGCTATGAAATGACATTTCCCTTTCACCCATTCAGCTAAAAAGCTATATCCAATTAGTTTTTCTTTCAATCTTTGAAGCCTTGGATTTTCTATAGAATCTATTGTTGAATCATTCAAAATTGTTATTAGAGGTTTGTGATCAGTTACAATTTTGAAATTTTCCAAACCTTTCAAATAAATTTTACATTTATTAATGGACCAAACTATAGCTAATAATTCAATTTCTATCATTGCATATCTAGATTCAGTATCTGAAAGGTATCTTGATCCACATTGCACAAATTTCCATGTATCATTTTCATGTTTTTGCATGAGAATATATCCTATTCCGTGCAAACGAGATGCGTCTGTATGAAGTGCAGTGGGCAATTCTGGATCATATTGTGCAAGTACTGGCGGTTGAGTTAATGTATCGCAAATTTTTTTGAATGCTGAGGTGTGATCATTATTCCACATGAAAGTATTCTTTTTTTTTAACAAATTCCTCAATGGACTCGTCAAGGTACTTAGTGCAGGTGTGAATGGACTTAATTGATTCACTAGTCCAAGAAACGATCTGAGATCTGAAATGTTTTCGGGTTTTGGGAAATTTTTTATCGATGAAATTTTCTTTGGGTCCGCTTTTATTCCGTTCTCATTCAAGATGAAACCCACATATGGAACCTCTTGTTTGGCAAACAGAAATTTCTCTACATTTAAAGTTATTCCCATTTCTCTACATCGTTCTAATACCTCAATAACCTTCAATACATGTGATCTGAAACTTTTTTCAAAAATTATTATATCGTCCACAACCTTCTCAATATTTTGGAGGCCAGCTAATGCTTCATCTCCACGTCTGCAGTATTCGTCACCAGAACTTATCAACCCCATCGGAGACCTTAAGAATTGGAATCGACCCCATGGTGTTAAAAATGTTGTTAGTTTTTGACTTTCTTCATCCAGAGGTAATTGCCAATATCCAGATTTTGCATCTAACGTGGAGAAAAATTTGCAATTTTTTGGTATGTTAGATACAGCTTCCCATGGCGATTTAAAAGGATGAACTGGTCTCTGGATGAATTTATTGAGTTTTGTGTAATCCACACAAATTCTTATATTTCCATTGGGCTTTTGAACCACTACCAATGGACTCACAAAATCTGTAGGACAATCTCCACTCGGTTTAATTATACCTTTTTGTATCATTGACTCAAGCTCATCCTTAACTTTTTCTCTCCATGAATAGGGAATTTTTCTAGGACATGATATTGAAAAAGGAACATAATCTCTTTTCAAATGAATATGTACTGGTTTACCATTCATAACTTTCAATTCACTTTCAGTATTGAATACATCTGAGTATTCTTTTATTAATTTCTCATGAATTATTTCAATTTCATTAGGACTCGGATCTTCTGATAAATTACTATCAATAGATAATGCCTTAACTGAAATTTCGCTATCTATTGGTTCGGGAAAATTTTCATGAATGATAGTCAAATCGATCATAGCCTTTGTGTTAATCAAAATTTCCCTCACGTTTTGGCAAATGTGTAAGGTTATATTCGATGTTTTATTTCTGAAAGAAATTTTACATTCCAATGAACCTAAAACGATTATACTTGAGCCATCAGCAGAATTGAGCTTGATTTTAGATATTTTCAATTGAGATCTTGCTATTCTCATTGATTCCAGAAAATTTTCTCCTGCTACACAAACCTCTGCACCTGTATCAGGTGTCGCTCTGTATTTTAATTGTTTTTGGAAACCTATTACTTGAATTGAAATTTCAATGTAACGATTCTTTCCATAGTTATGATTCACTCTGGAAACAGACACGTAAGTTAAATTCAATGATTTATCTTCTTCTATATCTATATTTGAAATATTCTTCTTTCGACAATACTCCGAATAATGTCCTTTCAATCCGCATTTATTACAAATGGTGTTTCTAGCCGGACACAAACGTAAATATTTATGCCAATTTTGAGAACATCTCGGACATTTTTTTGGTACTTCATTTTTACTACTGATTTTACACAATTGAGACTGTTTTTCTTGACACTGTTTTTCTTCTCGTTGTGCAATTTCCTCTGATTCACAGATTTTGATGATATCTTCTAATTTGATAGTATCCGGTAATGATCTACATTTCCGTCTCATTTCCGAATCGAATAATACTTCTATAATATGATCTGTTAGAGTTCTTTCATAACAATGTGTACAGGGGTCACATAGTTGAAAAAGTTTCACTTTCTCTCTATAAAATGATATGAATGACTCACCTGGTTCTTGTCTACGATTCATGAATTGACTTGTTCGAATTCGATTATTTTCTTTACCTTTGAAGTATTTTTCGACACCATCCAAAATTTCTTGCACTTTTGCTTCATTCACATTAATTTTCAGGACTAATTTCACAATGTCTGTTACTTCTTGAGAAAAGAAACTCATCAGTAATGCTACCATTTGATATTCTGGGATATTCTCCACAGCTTGGAATTTTAGGTAATTTTCAAATTTCATTCTCCAATCTCTAAATTGTGCATATGTCAGAGAATCAATTAGTTTCTCAGGTCCTGGTACTGCAGAAGACAGACATAATCTTGGACGAGTATGTTCTCGATCAATATTCTTGTCCATAATATGTACTTCCTTAATGGATTCATGAATTTGATCAATTTTTCCATCAGAAACATTATTTGACGTTTCTCCAATGCCAATTTTTTCCATAAACGCTGTTAATCGATCCAATTTTTCTTGAAAAGTTTTGTTCAACTCAAATATATTATTTTCTAGCGATTTAACTGAATCCTGTGTTGCTTCAAGAGAATCTTCTACGTGCTTCATCTTGTTATTTAGATTTTCTTCGCAGCTCTTCCTCTTGGGCATGTTTCCACCTCGTTTACTCAGGACTAAGTACAATTAAATTCGAACTACCGACTGCGCCATGTTATGTTAATAAATAGGATCGTGGATAATTATATGACTTTATTATATCAAATAATTGACAACTGTCATTCTCTTATTTTCTAGTAACTATTCAATATTACAACAGGGTGTTCCATTTGAAAAATCAAAGTCACCCTTTTTTTCTCTTTTGTGAGACACCGGATATATTCGAAAATATTTTTAGGTTGTGCTTCTCTTGGAGCATATCAGGTTTGCATAAAATTTTTTTGCAGAACTCAGGTCGTTACGCTTGTATCGTCTGCTGCGGCACTAGTGGGATTCGAGCTGTTGTTCTGGTGATAACCTGAAAAATGTTGGTTCAAACCTGATTATAGAAAGTCAGCTGAAACTAGCAAATTTGGAGATCAAATATTTAAAGGAAGCTTCGGGTCGCCTAGAGAAGGTAATTGAAGACAAAGAACGCATAATCACGCTGTTAGACAATAATCATCCGGCGTTGCCGATGTGAGGAAAATTTCTGATGCTTTGGTGAAAAGTAAGATGGGAAAAACTGAAACAGGAGTCTCGAGAAAATCTGAGGCTGCATTTAATGAAGAGAAGAAAGCACAGCCATTGGTTACCCCTGAAAGCCTCCATAAGGACGAAGATGGTGGTAAATGTTCTGATGATGTTAGAAAGAAGCGAACGAATAGGGAAAAGAATATGAAAGAAGTGTGTTTCAGAACGATAGCTGCTGACCAGGACGTCATAATTCAAGGAGCTATCTGTAGGCAATGGATCTATGTGGGAAGAATTGCTGGGAAACAGGTTTCTGAGCACGAATTAGAAAACTATTTGAAGGAAGTTCCTGGAAACGAGTTGATAATTGTGAAGAAGCTGAACACCCTGAGCCAAAATTCCGCATTCAGCATCGGTTTGCCATCTGAGGAGTCACGAAAACTAGTGTACGACACTAGCGAAGAGCCTCAGAATCAAGACGGATTAAAACGGAGACGAAAAGGGTAACGGAAAAGGAAAATTATTTTCTCTATTTCAGTATCATAATGAGTTCATTACAGTACTAAAAACAGTGCTGTAATGAACTAATTACAGCACTGTTTTTAGTTATATTTTTCGTTTCGTGGTTGTCAACAATGAGTGCCGATCCTATCAATTTTCAACTCACGTCAATTTCGTAGTCACCAACTGCCAAGATACAACACAAAAGTCACTAGGATGTATAATCTGAATTTTTCATTGAATTTCAACAGTATTTCACGAAATTTGACTGAAATAGAGATAAAATCGTCTAATACTCGTTGCAGAATGCAATTCCAACACTCATGCGTTCGCATTCGTGTTGGTATAGGAGCCCATTCTTCAACTAGTTTTAGAATATACTATTAGGAATATGGAATGTACAGGGTGGGCAAAATTGGTGCTACATGAACTAAAACTTTTTAACTCGTGGAGATAGAGAGAAATGAATGGCACCTTATAGTCCTCTTTTTTTCGAGAAACTGATAATGCCATCAACTACATTCCTCTATCTACTTTCGTTTCCGAGTTATAGGCCAAAATTGAAATTTGGGCGATTTCAACTTTGGTCATTATCTCCGTTTCTGTTTATGCTAGGATGTTGAAATAAAAACATTATACAGGCACTTTTCTGATAGCAATCCAGTACTCTGATTTTTTCTAAGAGGTTTATTTGCTGAGTTATAACAAAAAGTTGTGTTTCTTCTTTTGGAAACAGTAGTTTGAAATGACTTAGAATCGCCATTTTTTTCCCGTTTCAGAAATGTATGTTTTAGTTCATGTAGCACCAATTTTGCCCACCCTGTACAGGGAATAGCGAAATAGCGAACAGGATACAAGAAGTTGAATCACAGATATTGGAAGAAAATAATAGGCATTGCGATCATATCGGAAACTAAGAAAAAGGAGCAAAGGAAGTTGTTGATAACTTCTTCTTGATAATTATACAGGGTGTATTTAAAGGTGAGGCTTTTTTTTGACAAATGGTAGAACTCATCAAAATAAGTCATTTTACCAAAAAACTTTTAAATGAATTATGCCCCTGTTTCTAGAAAATGGAACTAGAATATTTTCTAGTTTCTAGGTGAATCTGAAAATTCCTCAGTCCGAACCTGCTCCCTCGCCTGCTCCTCCGTAGATATCAACATCTCTTGTTTTTTGTCTTCTATCTGACAAATTTGCAAAAAATTCTAGTGCGTAGAACAGCTCATTTTGCCATATGCCGCTTTTTCATAAATTTTTTAAATTGAACATTTCATATAAGAAATTCTTGGTAAAATGGTTTATTTTGATGATTTCCACTCGTCAAAAAAAAGCCTCACCTCAAATTACACCCTGTAAATACAGTGCGCAGCTAAAAATAAGGAACAAATTCGATATTTCGCAAGCAATGTACTTTCGACAGAAATCCTGAAACAGGTCGATTTTTTTTAAATACCGATTTCTGAATAAATTTTTTTAAATTGAAATAGATGTCTTCTTATACAACATCTGGAAGGTTTTTCAATTCTGCATTCAATAATAATAAATAATTTGATTTGTTTGTAGAAAGTTGTCTATTTATAGGTTATTCGTGCCAGAATATTACCTGCCGTAGTGCCGTACAAGCGTCCGACGCAAACGTACCAAAACATTCGATGGCACGGTGTTCTCGAGAATTGGGCATCGTTCAGACCACATTTCGGAAAATTTTTTCGAAATAATCTTTGCCTGCACCCCTATTAGATCAAATCAACTCTACTCACCCTGTTTTGAAATCAAACTTTCTCCTGAGTTCTTCTTGTGAATACCTGAATAGTTCACCAACTGTACTTATATTCAACTCTTCCGATACCTTTTTGCCGAATTTACCACCTAATCTTTTTATTTTCCTCAAAGGTAACTCTGCAAGAAACTGGAGTATAGCATTTCCAGGTAAAATTGTTTGCTTATTTGGTTTATGCAAACCACATACCAGTTTGGCTAATATTTTATTCTGCGCTATTCCAGCTGAACATCTATAGCCTGTATGAAAAAAAAAGGTTAAATAAACTCGAAATAATATTCGATAATAATATTAATAATTTCTACCAATTCTTGCTACAATCAGATAAATTTTCCATTGACATTAATTTCATACACCGACATTGGCGGATTCAAACAGAAAAGAGTCATAATAAAAACAAATGTAAATAATAACCATGTATTTGTCATATAAGGTTAAAAGGGTATTTCAGCTCTTGTTTTGCCATCATGAATTATAGGAGTGTGATTCTTCCTTTCTAAATTTTAAAATCAGTTACTTCGGAGATAAGGATGAGAGAATGTCAATTTTCGAATATTTTGACAATGAACCTCAAAATCTTGAAAAAAAATTCATTCGTTGTCTCCACTATGGGAGCTCTTATTGATATGATACATGTAGACTTTCCCAATTTTCCAGTCTTATTCCTTTAAAAATAAAAATTCGTTCTTTTAAGTTAGGCATTTGTCATTGAGTTTTTACAGGTGATTTATTAATACGCGGTATAACTCATAAGAATACACTACCCAAAATGTACCTATACAGGGTGTTTCAAAAAAAGGTGACCCCCGTCTCTAGGATAAGTAGAAAACTGAAAAATCTTTTGGGGTTTGCTCAGTAAAAAATTGTTGAGATATTGTTGCTGTTATCAAGATGAAGGGCGTTGAAGAAAACAAATGGAATTTAACATGAAAGGAAAGCCCTCAATCCCAACATGTATCCGTTTTATCGATGAGAAAAGACAAAAGAAATTGTACGGAAAATCTTAGAAAATCTTGTATGTTGAAATAGTAGTTTCCAAATTGGCAACCGAGAAAAACTTTGCAGGCTTTCCGCCATTTTGAAATTTTTTTTCAGAATTCTTCAAAACAATTGAATTGAGCCCTAAAAAAATAATACTAAGATGTGACCAGAAACCGTTTTTTCAAATGTCACGTATAACTCACCACAGTCATCAGAATATTGCTCAATGTTGACATTAAAAACCCTGTATCTCGTTTATGCGTCGGAAACGGGGTATACGTCATAAGGCAAAAATGACTTCCTCGGTGTCATCTACACGGCTTCATATGTTTGTATTGTTTGTCCAGTTTATGGTGAAACACCCTGTATATCTATAATCAGGTTATGAATAATAATGATTGTCAGTTTTTGAGTGCTCGTTACGAGGGCTATATTAACATTTCGTAACGATGTCTGTGTTATTCGAATTTTGAGACGGGAATGATCTCTCAATCGACTAGGTTCGACTCACTGATCACGAATCAATAGTTACCACATCTGACTTACCCGTTTTTTCGTAAATATAACTCCTCATTTTTTCTACAATGATTCCACCAACTGCCAATTTCAAGTCATCCTCACAAAATCCATCAGTGTCCTGATTGTTACTGATACTTGAAATGAAGTCCACAGTTTTATGACCAACAATATGTGTCGTCTGGAGTTTATCCAGAGGAATATTAGAAATACCTTTTGCTAATTCTCCTTGCACGGCTTCTGTTAAGTCCAAATAAGCCTCATCGATAGAAGCCCTCTCCAAATGAATAGGGAAAGTACTTAGCGCATCGACTACTTGACTACCAGCTTCCCGATATCTGAAATCAGCAGAACTCATTTTCATCAAGCTGCGGTGCTATATTCATTGAGACATCATCATGAGAATTATAGCTTCCCTCATGAAATAAAAAAAAATCATAATAGAAACTATTCAACAAACAAATAGCGCTTTGAATCACTGTTCATTGAATTTCAAAATGAGATCGAAGTTGACTTACGGCAACGCATCATTTTAAATATCACCTAGTACGTCACGGAATGTTGATGTCCTCAGTTTACACTGCGCAGTTTAACTGTACGTGAGTGGCCGATGACGATGAATATTTGCCTTTTTTTTTCGATATTTTGAAAACTATTTGAATGAATACAATGGTTCTAACAGAAATGTATTCAGCATTGAATACTCAATCATATCATAAACGAAAAAATGGGAAACATTTTTTAACAAACTCATTTTCACTCCTCGTATAACCGGAAGTGCTCAGGCTCCAAAAATATTTTAGTTCTTTAGAGAATTTCGAACAATATCATAATCCCAATTTTCAGATTTCAAATATGTCCAGTTCTCCAAAAACGTCTAATAGGCACTCGAACATGGGACACCCTGTATGGCCGATTTCAAAGTTCACCTTTATTTAACCATCCTCAAAATTGATTGTAACGGATATATCAATGTTGAATTTTATTCCAAAAAATATTATTTTGGGATAATCATTTCATGATTTTCATGAATCATTTCTTCCTGAATAATTTCCAAATCAAATGATAATCGATATTCTAGGACAACGAATACATAAAATAAGTTCCAAACTATCGGCAACAGTGTCAACACTGTCAACGTTTTTTATTGTTCGACGAGCCGTCTTGCTAACTGCCAATGAGTAATAGTTATAGTAGAAATTACAGTGACTAGATAAGAGTTATCTAGTCACTGTAACTAGATAAGAGTTATCTAGTCACTGTAACTAGTATCTAGTAACCGTAACTAGATAAGAGTTATCTAGTCAGAGTAGTGGAAATTAGTTTTGGGTAAGAGCACGGATGAGGAAACAAGGAAACTGCACTGAATATTCCACCATAAAATGCACGGTGGCGCCTCTATCGGATTAAGTTGTCAAGCCATAGCGGACGGCGACCTTAAGGTAAGTGCAATTTCATTCATACGCTACGATTCCACCAAAACATGTGCGGCACAATAGCTTACGAACATTTTTTGCAGAAACCAGTAGTGCGCGCAACACATTTAGCGTCCGTTTCCACCGACATAGCTGTGTAAATCTTTGGTAAGCGCACAGTGCAGCACACCGTGTGCACGAACAAGTTCTCAGTGTTTCGCTTTCCTTCAATTGTTTAAAATATGGATGATCAAGAAAACATTGTGCTTTCTACTGCGAAAACAGAGGAAGACGTTGGACGGATGACCTGAAAAGAACTGCAGGCAATTGGATCCAGACAGGCCAGGATAGAAGCAGGTGGCAAGCCATGAGGGAGGCCTATGTCCAGCAGTGAACGTTTTGAAGGCTGGTTGATGATAAGGTTGACCCTGTATATTTCGCAACACTTCAAATGCACTTGTCCTTTAATTTTTTTCAAAAACAAGTGGCGTTTGTTTTTCAAATACGAATCCTCGCAGAAGTCAATTTCATTCAAGCTTCTGGTTTTCGACGTCTCATGCAATTCTTCATTTCATGGAACAGATTTATTCCCATCTTGAGTATCTTTGAGCAACAGCAGCAATATTCTTGGCTATTCTTGAGCGACGTGCACGGGTTTCATTCTTCACTAACTTAACCCAACAGCTCAAATTTTTCCACCAATTTCTGTATTTCGGTTCGACAAGGTGCTTCACGACGATCCAAAAATGTTCCGAGTTTTACGAACCGTCTCTGCCAAATTTTCACCATTTTTATAGTAAATTTTAATAATTTCAACGCGTTGTTGAAGCGTGTATCGTTCCATTCTTATTAATGGCATTGAGTTTGAAGAGAAACAATACAGTTGAACGAATTGAAGCTAAAATTATTGGCCTTAAAGAGGCGGCACATAGGAGCTACTAAAGGAACAGTCTGATCCATTTTGTTAGCTATTCATTTACAGAAATCTGTAGGATATTTATTTCCCTCTAGTACTATGAATAGGCATAAGCAGGGTTGGATTCGTCAAAATATATATCTTCGTTACAAACGTTGTGATAGGGAAATCATGTAGATCATTGGAATTACAATAATAAATAAATCACGCATTCGTGCCCAGCCCGCTTCACTGGCGGATCCAGACAGTTTTTCAGGTGGGGCCATGAATAGATAGAACTTTTTTAGCAACGTTATAAGACTACTAATAAAGGGATTACTGTCAATTTCGAGGTCCAAGGGGGGCCATGGGGATCATGCACCCCCCCGCCAGTGGCCCGCTTACGAGATGCGAGAGTAAAAAAATTCCGATTCTCTGAAAAACTGCGCCCCTATGAACGGGAGAAGGAATTATAAGCTGCTTCAATTCGCGCAAGGGCGGTGTACCTCTATGTTCATTTAAACTCAATGTTAATGGCCTAGTTTCTACTAGTCAAATGTCAAAAAATTACAGCTTCAAAAATGACATCCACCGAAATAGCGGGCTATTCAAAATAACACCTCTTATTGGAAAACCCTTTAGTGTACCTGATTCGTCCTAGCACATTTTGTCATATAGCCTCTTCTTTCTGAAAATCCGCTTCTTTTAAAGCGTGATTTCAAACTCTTCTGAGATCAATGTAGCTCTGAGGTTGTCGAATAGAACAATATCTTTGTTTAATATCATATTCAGTAGTATTTTCTAATCACGTTAGTGGTACAGTTTGAGAATAATAACTCGATACCTGGATAGCAGTTCACTAAAAATTTTCTATTTCGCCCACTTGGAGAGTATGATAAGATTCGGTTTGATGTTATAAGGTGTGAACTCGGAAACTCTGGAGATATTTCATGTTCAGAAGAGAGTTATGAGAGTTGTGTTTGGTCTGGATTACCGTCAATCCTGCAGAGGAGTATTCAGGAGGAACCATATTGTCACAGTTTATGCTCTCTACATTCAGGAGTTGCTTATTTTCATGTTTAAAAACTTAGAACCTGTCCTGAAGATCTCTTGGAGGAATAATTGTACGGAGAACAATTGATGGATGGTACCCGACTCAAGTCAAGAACCAATTTTTCTTATTTACTTATAACTGTATAAAGTAGACTGTAAATGTGCAATAAACAGTTAAAAAAAACTTAGAACATTATGAGCAGTGCAGTTCTACGCATAACCAAGCTACTCGGAAGTTTAATTTACGTTATCCAATACATACACTCACTACAATGGAGAAACATCCTTCCTATGCAGGCATAATGCGCCACATATACTATCAGTTTTACTTTAGTTAATCGTAAGGCTGCTGATCGGAGTTGCCCACACATTTATCAGTCAATTCGAAGATTTTGGACTGCAGGTCGCGCGGACTGAAGGCGAGTGGCCGTCGTAGCGGTCTGTAGCAGCCGACGAACGGACGGCAGATCGGCAACCGGCACAGGTTTGTCGGATGATGATCTGTTTCACGTCAGGCCATTTCAAACCCTGGAGTGTTGGTACGCGAGTGGACTGACGAGCAAAAATGGATTGTAAACCACTATTTATTTCCGGGTTTATTGAACTTTACCGTGCCCACCCTTCTTTGTGGAAGATAAAAGATGAAAATTATGCGAACAAAACATTACGCGAAGAAGTATACCACATGCTGCTGTCGTGCCGTCAGCTACCGTCGATATGGTTAAGAAAAAAATAAATAATATAAGATGCTCGTTTCGAAAAGAACTGAAAAAAGTTAGAAGCCATAAGTCGGGGGGCAAGAGCATCGCTATTCTTTGAGCTAGGGGGGGGGCAAAAAAATCAGAATAAAAATAATGAACTGATTTTCGCATATTATGCTATTATTTCATGAGTTTTTAAGGGATTTTCGAGCTCTAGAGGGGGAGCAACTGACACCCCCCCCTCGGCGGCTTTTGCCCGTTGCTAAGAATCTCAAAGTTGCAGTCAATCTTTTCTTAGCACTGATTGCCTGGCGTGAATTGGTGCTCACTTTACTGATTCCTGGTGAAACCAACTCTAGGAGTTTTTTAAAATGATTTTCACTCATTCTCAAATAATTCATTAAATCCTCGTGATGAGATTGTCTCTATCCTGAAGCCACTTTTTCACGCAAAACCTTCTTGCAATTGCAAAAATTGAAAGAAGATATATCGCGCAACGTTTTCGACGAAGCATGATGGAAAACTGTCTGGAAACTGCGGTTTGCCTGCAGTCCTGATTTGCGATCGACAATTCGCCTTCAGGCACTTGACGCATGATGTATGCTATCCATAGAACTTATAGTACATGGAATGCTATTACCAGATCAAAAAGTGGGTAAACATCTCAAGTTGGAGGAATCTCTAAATTTCCATGTTCCCATGGATACGACCTGTCACACCGAAAAGAAACACAGAAATGTTGGCCGAAATGCCAAGTGAGTCGATCTTGACAATTAAATTCATAGTATTTCTGTGTTTCTATTCTGTATGACAAGTCGTTACCATGGCAACATGGAAATTTCAGTATTCCTCCAACTGGAGATGTTTATCCACTTTTTTAAACTGAGCAGCAAGGCTGATGGCATTCCATGTACTATAAGTTCTATGATGCTATCATTAGGCAAGCATCTGCAGTTCTGTACGTCCGCTTGCAGGTGGTGGATTGATAGTGTATGTTACTCTACGATATTGGCCTCGTAAGTTTCTTATTGAGGCAACGGCACTAAGGCAATCGCATAGTTTATGGGCTGCATTATTGAGGCAACGCACTAAGGCAATCAATCGCATAGTGTATGAGCATAAGACTGTTTAATAAGCTGTTCAACAGAAAAATTAAGGAATTGTTGATTGATTTGGACCGCTATTCCATAGAAGGTTACTACGTGCGTGGATATGACATGCTGTGTAAAGTCTTGATTCTAGAGTTGATTTATTTTTTCATTGGTTTTTTTATGACGTTGTTTCATTTGTTATCAAATCAACATCTGCATGACATTGTAACATTCTCTGAAATATACCTACTTATTATTATTATTATTCACGGAAAAATCTGATATACAGGGTGAGTCACTATAAATTGACCCCCCTAACTCTGTTACAAAAACAGATACATGAAAATATTTCGTACGAAAATTGGACGAAATCAAATAAATTTTTCGAAAATGATTACGTCAATTGGACTATATACAGGGTGACGACATATTGAATGCAACTACATTTTTTAAAATGTATATTCTTTCATATTTTAATTGGTTATTCTTTTCTGATATCGACTATACAGGGTGTCTCACTAGTGCCACAGCGGACGATATACGCGTAACGGTCTGAGTTTGGCAAAATTTTTTGATGCAGACTTGATATATTATACCTACGAGAAGAGCACAACAATAAGATCACTATTAAGCATAGCTGCCAGTAAAAATATGTCTCTTACACAGTTTGACGTATGTACTGCTTTTCTCTATGGTAAATTAGACGAAGAAGTGTACATGAAACAACCTGAAGGTTTCGAAAATACAAGCGGCATGGTTTGTAAACTCCAACGAAGTTTGTATGGGCTAAAACAAGCTCCAAGATGTTGGAATAAACGTTTCAGTGATTTTCTTGAAAATCGAGGATTCAAACGATCTGATGCCGACCCATGCCTATTTATCAAAAAACAAAGCACTGACATGAAGATGAAGAATTCAACAATACTTTTCCTTATCGAGAAGCAGTTGGTGCTTTACTTTACCTAATGACAAGTACGAGGCCAGACATAGCTTATGCAGTCAGTGTCGCCTCAAGAAAGCTAGAAAATCCAACGAACGCAGTTTGTGTTAAAGTTAAAAGGATATTTCGTTATCTGAAGGGCACAATGGATCTTGGTCTAAGCTACAAGTCAAAGGAAAGAGATGAGTTAGTGGCCTACAGTGATGCAGACCACGGAGGAGATTTTGAAACAGGACGCTCAACTTCTGGCGTTTTATGCATGTATGCTGGTGGAGCTATATCTTGGCTTAGTCAACGTCAAACATCTGTTGCAATTTCCACAACAGAAGCAGAAATAGTGGCTGCTAGTGAAGCTGCACGGGAAATGGAATGGCTAAAGCGATTATTCAAAGAAATACTCAATTTTCAGTCAGTTCCAACGTTAATGGTAGACAACGAAGCTGCTATTAAGCTGAGCCAAAATCCAGAATTTCACAGACGCACTAAACATATCCATATAAGGCATTTCTTTGTGCGTGAACTTGTTTTAGATGGTGAAATGAAAGTTGAAAAAGTTTCAACAGAGGACCAATTGGCAGACTTAATGACAAAACCTTTGTTCAAACCTCGACTTCAAATACTTAGAGAGAAAATGGGATTAACCAAAATATTCCAATGAGGGAAGGTATTGAAGCTGGAGATACTTTTCAGTTAGCAGCATTAGTTTATTTTGGTTTTATGATTATTTTTAATAAGATCAACATACTTTGGAGATGTCAAAGTAAGGTGTCAATAAATTTTATAAATATAAAAGGACAATTATTTATTCTGAATAAAAATCACTTCAACAGAAATCAGCTAAAGTAGTCGAAGGAGGAAATTGTTTGTGCTCTTTAGAATGCCAGAGAAGTAACAAGCGTGAGGAAGAAGAGAAAATTTTACAGGTGAGGAAACTGGAGGAGTATTCCCAGAAAATTAAGAACTTGGAGGAGAAAATTTTTTATATCGAAGAGGAAAGTGAGTTAAAGGTGAAAAAGCTGTCATATCATAAAGAGAAAATGAGTCTGCTTAGTGTTGAACGAGAAAATCGAATAATAACTCTAAGACGAAACAGTGAAAATTTCGAAAACGAAGTTTTTCTATCAGAGAGCGAATATGAGGAGAAGATACAGGTATTGGAGAAGAGTGAGAGAGGATTACATGAGAAATTGAAAGCTTCTGAGAATATGGTCGCTTGTATTCTGGAGGAATTGAATGCCAGCAAGGAGATTGAAAAAGTACTAAGAGTGCTCCGCTGCTCAGATATTTGTTGATGGTGTGAGGGTTGTCATTGTTTGCATATACAGGCCCAATACCCCTCCTTTGAGTAGCGTTCCACTATTTTATCAAGGCTTAGAATCATACTGAAGATCTGTTGCGGAGAGCAGGTTAGAGTGATGATTGCTGGCGACTGTTGATATGGTTTCTGGAGGGAGAGACTCGGCTGAATTCACAGCCCTGCTGGAGGAATTTAATGTCGGTGTTATCAACACGTCCAGTTTAGGGAAAATGACTTGATAACGTTTTAACAAACTGTAGTGGTGTTTCAACAATATTAGAATATCACATTTCAGATCATGTATAGATGATCTTTATAATTTCAGACCGCAGCAAAAGGTTTCTTTTCGACTGATAAATGCACAGTCCAAATCTGCCTTCACACAGGGTCTAAGATCTATCGATTGGACATGCGTGATGTCTTCTAATGGTGATGTTAACCAAATGTGGAGTTGCTTCTTTGACAAATTCAAGAGTCTATTTGATGAGTGTTTTGTGAGGGTCACACGACTGAAGAAGAATGTGAGTGTGCCATCAACTCCTCAGCTTACCTACTTGAGGAACTTAATAGATTACTTTTATGTTGCCTGTACACGAAATCCAGAATATAAGGATACTTACAGAAAAATCAGCTCTCACAGGTGCCAAGAGAAGCTACTATGACAAAAAGATTCTATCGTCCAGCAATAGATCAAGAACAGTCTGGCAGATCATCAACTCACTGACAGGAAAGAAAACTAAGAAAGATAACCTTCCACAATCAGAGGCCGACTCTGAGGTCCTGGCGGATAAATTTAATGATTTTTTTGCGAATAACTGCAGGGAATTTGCTGAATGTCCTTTGATCCCAAATACTTACTTCAGTCCATCAAAGAGAGTACCTAATAGTTTTTATGTTTTTGAAATCACAGCGACAGAGATTAAGTCAACAGTAAAAGCATTGAAAAATAATAATGCATATGGTTGCGATGAAATCCCTCTAGGAATAATCAAGGATAATATTGTAGCGGCACCAATAGCCCACATTATGCAGAAATCTCTTGTGGAGGGGATTCCTGACCAACTTAAGACATCTATTGTCAAGCCGCTATACAAGAAAGGCAATGTAGAAGATCTAGCTAATTACAGACCTATAAGTTCTCTCACCTCATTTGCAAAGATTTTTGAAAAGCTGTTGGCAAATCGACTTCTGGATTTTTTTAGAAAATTTAATGTCTTAGCAAGAGAGCAGCATGGGTTTTTGGAGACGAAGCACAGAAACTGCAACCTTTGAGCTGGTGAGCACTATAGTTGAAGAATTCTCTGAAATTCATCCTACTGGATTCAACTATAAGGGAACGGGGGGTCTTATTCCAGTATATTTTGGACTCAATTATTATTTATTGTGTCGACATGTTTCGGCCCATGGCCATCATCAGAACACAATAGTGAGTCCTAATTCATATTAAAAACAAACTTCATGAAAGCCATCCTGTTAGTTGGTCATCATCTACATCTAGTGTTAAAATAAATTAAAAATGTCAAAATACAAAAACATAACACGGAGAAAATTTTTCTCCGTGTTATGTTTTTGTATTTTGACATTTTTAATTTATTTTAACACTAGATGTAGATGATGACCAACTAACAGGATGGCTTTCATGAAGTTTGTTTTTAATAGAATAGAATAGAATAGAATACATCTTTATTTCTAAATACTACAAATAGTAGAAAGAAATAGTGTCAAACAAAAAAAACAAATCAAATATTATTGAATTCTTCCATATCGTAAGGTTCCAATTCCATCAATACTTCATGCACTGCCTTCTTGAAATTTTTCAAGTCAGATTCTCTCCTGATGTGGTTGGGTAACTTATTGAATATCTTCAGACAAGAATAGTGGCAATTTTTCTCTGTTACTGTGAGGTTATGTTTGGGATATATGTACTGTAATATGAATGTACTGTAATATGAATTAGGACTCACTATTGTGTTCTGATGATGGCCATGGGCCGAAACATGTCGACACAATAAATAATAATTGAGTCCAAAATATACTGGAATAAGACCCCCCGTTCCCCACTACATATAGTTGAAGCTTTGGATAGTGGTGATGTTCCATTTGCTCTCTTTTTGGATCTCACTAAGGCATTCGATCTAGTTGATCATTCGATATTATTGTCTTGGCTTGTACATTATGGCATAAGAGACAGCCAGTTAGGGTTACTACAAAGCTACCTTTCTGATAGGAAACAGAGGGTACAGATCTCTGAATAGGGAGTGAGCCGTTTCTCTAGGATAGCAACTCTGAAGACCGGAGTTCCTCAGGGGAGTGTTCTCGGTCCTCTTCTCTTTGTAGTGTTTGTCAATACTCTTCCTGGTGCTTGTCGTGACCTCGCCTGTAGACCGGTTATGTATGCTGACGATACAAACTTCCTTTTGAGTGCAACAACTATGCATGAGGTGCAGTCGGCGGCAGTGCGAATTCTTGCAGATGTAAAGCAGTGGTGTGCTGAACACAGGTTACTTTTGAACATGAATAAAACAGAGCCTATGATTTTTCGTTCAAGTTGGAGTAGGAGAGATTATCCGGATACAATAGATGTTGGAGTTACTGAGATATCAATTAGAGATTCTGTTGCTTTTTTGGGCCTCACTATTAATGAGAGTTTGAAATGGGACAACCATATAGAGCATCTGAGAAGCAAATTAAATAGTGTGATATATACGTTGCGAATGATGAGAAAACAGGTTAGTTTGAGTACACTAAAGACCCTGTACTACAGTAACTTCCAGCTGTCATATGGGATAATTTTTTGGGGCGCTTCTTCTTCTGCAGAGCTATTGTTTTTATCACAGAAATGGGCAATTCGCACTGTTCTCGGCCTTGGGTGTAGGAAGTCCTGCCGAGGGCACTTCAGGGTTTTCTCACCCTCTATGGATTATTTGTTTTTAGAGTTTTGGTTATCTTCAGGAAAAATGAATCTTATTTTACTCAGGATAAAAATCCTAACAATATGAGAGGAGTTCTACCTTATTATATGCCCAAGCATAGGACATCAATGTTTGAAAAGAACATTATTTTATGGCTATAAAGTTATTTTCAGCATTGCCTAAACACCTTCAATCAGCAAGCAACTTTAGAAAATTCAAAGAAAATACTTTTAGATCGATTTTGGAATGTGAGCCATACATTGTAGAGGAATTCCTTGTTTCAATGTCTCAAATTGTAATGAAAATCTGCATTTAGAAAAAATATCTGCGATATATTAGGAAACAAACTATTTGTATAATTTTGGAATTTCATCAGATATTATTCCTCAGCTTACTAGCAGTTTCTGGAATAGCTGTTCTCTGAAATGATAAGATGGTGACATTTCATAAGCCAAAACATACTTTGTTAAATCTGCCCTTCCGCGAAGTTCTGCAACTCTTGCAAATTGTATGTCTGGACATAAATCCTTCGCTTCATGCTTCCACATTCCTTTGGTTACACCTTTGTCTTTAGCCAAATAATTAGCAGCAATTATCCTACAGTATATGAAATGGAGGTATTCATTAATTAGAGCATATTCATTCGTAAATACATCAACACGAACCCTCCTTCTCGCCAAAGGTTGTACTGCACAACAGCAACAGGTTTGCCTTGCAACTCAGGGTTAAGTTTTTCTTCCACTTGGCAGTAAAAGCAGTCCATATCTACGAGAGCTATTACTCGCATTCTTTATCTCGAAATACAAAATTCGAAAAAAATCCCAGATGAAATAATTTCGGTTATTATTTTTGATTTTTGAATTCATCAACATAGACATAGAATAGTTGATCACCACGGCCACATGACGTATCAAACCACAGAACTTTGATCAAACCAAAGACGCAGCACTCTCATGAGGCATATGTCATATTGTGTCATCTGTGGTTTCTGTTTATAACCTATAATCTTAAACGGCGGAAAAATTGAAAATTCGTATTTTGTAGGCAAAATGGAAAAATTGGAAAAACTTACTGCTGGAATTGCAAATAACGATTTATAAAAACGTATGTAATAAATTCGATACACCGTGTAATAATAACCAAGTTGAGTCTTTGGCCGTGGATGATAGCAGTGAACATGTCCCATACAGATAGAATAGTTGCTTTAATAGATATGGACTGTTTTTACTGCCAAGTGGAAGAAAAGTTAGATCCAAAATTGGCAGGAAAGCCTATAGCTGTTGTTCAGTACAATCAGTGGAAAGGTGGAGGGTGAGTGTCACCAATTACATCTTTAAGCGATACCCTTTTGAGTTTCAATTATAAACCTAATAATACTCACAATTGCTGCTTTCCTTTTGACGGTTTGATTTGCACTGTATCCTCTCCTGATTAATCCACTCGTGCATCGACGTGATTTTTTTGGGAGAGGCTTGGAGCACCTGAGCTGCTCAAGTGCTCGAAGTTGTTGCACTATTCGTGTTTATTTGGAACATTCCAGGGGCAACAAATCCTGAGCTGTACTAGTGCATGAAATACCAAAAAAAAAGTGCCTAATTTGCTGCAGTATACTTAGTTATTTTATTTGACTCAGAGGAAAGGTAACACTGTAAATTTTGCCCTCTTTACCTTTTTGACTAACAGAAACATTTATGTTTGATTTATAATGCAAACATTTTCCTCTTGCTCAAAGTTATTTACATCGATAGATCTTGTCATCGATATAGAAATTTACTAATATCTAATTTTTGAATGGGAGCTGCATAATCCCCACCATAATTAGTTTTTTTTATGAATATCGCTTTACTTCTATTAATTACCTATATTCTTACCATTATTGATCATTTCAAGGGATACGAATACAAGAAATCTAAGAGGATGAGATTTGTAGAATTACAAAACATACAGGGTGTTTCACCATAAACTGGACAAACATATATAGCCGTGTAGACGACATCGGGGAAGTTTTTTTTGCCTTATGACATATACCCCGTTTTCGACGCATAATCGAGATACAGGGTGCTTAATGTCAACTTTGGGCAATATTCTGTGAACTGTGGTAAGTTATGCGTGATATATGAAATAACGGTTCCTGATCACATCTTAGTATTTTTGAGAGCTCAATTGAATTGTGGTGTAAAATTTTGCAAAAAAAAATTCAAAATGGCGGAAAACCTGCAAAGTTGGAATTTTTTTTTCTCGGTTGCTAATTTGGAAAGCACAATCTCAACGTACTCGATTTTCTGAGATTTTCCGTAAAAAAAATTTTTCAAAATTCGAACTCAACTTTTTTTTTACATGTCTTCAGTGAAAAAAAAATTTCGGCAAAAATTTTTGGAATTTTTCATGGTTGAACTATCTCCAATTCTGAATACTTGGGTGAAAACAGAATGAAAAAATATCAATTGGTTTTCTTTTTGTAGCCTTCCGAAGATTACGCTAGGTGTACTTTCTTAATTTTTATTGGAGAAACTGGAGGCCGTACGGAGGTCAAAATTGTGCTGATGGGCTGCCAGAATGATCTGGATAAAAATATGAAATTATAAACCAAAAAAATTTTTTTTCAAAAAATTTTGGTAGGAAACGAACTCACGAGTATGAATTTGATTGATTCTAATCCTATAAATCTCCGTTACCAAAGCAACACTAGTTAATCGAGAGTGTAGAGTTCAAACCTTACCAAAGATTTTTGGAAAAAATAAAAAAAAAATAATTTTTTTTTTCAATTTTTTTTTTATTTTTTCGAAAAAAAATTTCTTTTGTTATAATTTCATATTTCTATCTGGGTCATTCTGGCAGCCCAGCAGCACAATTTTGACCTTCGTACGGCCTCCAGTTTCTCAAATAAAAATTAAGAAAGTACACCTAGCGTAATCTTCGGAAGCCTACAAAAAGAAAACCAATTGATATTTTTTCATTCTGTTTCCACCCAAGTATTCAGAATTAAAGATTGTTCAACCATGGAAAATTCCAAAAATTTTGGGTGAAATTTTTTTTTCACTGTAGACTTGTAAAAAAAAAGTTGAGTTCGAAATTTGAAAAAATTTTTTCACGGAAAATCTTAGAAAATCGAGTACGTTGAAATTATGCTTTCCAAATCGGCAACCGAGAAAAAAAAATTCCGACTTTGCAGGTTTTCCGCCATTTTGAATTTTTTTTTGCAAAATTTTACACCACAATTCAATTGAGCTCTCAAAAATACTAAGATATGATCAAGAACCGTTATTTCAAATATCACGCATAACTTACCACAGTTCACAGAATACTGCTCAAAGTTGACATTAAGCACCCTGTATCTCGATTATGCGTCGAAAACGGGGTATATGTCATAAGGCAAAAATGACTTTCTCGATGTCAACTACACGGCTATATATGTTTGTCCAGTTTATGGTGAAACACCCTGTATACACATGAAGTTGAGTGTCAGGATCTAAACTATCTTTATAAGAACTATAAAATCTGGAAAAATTCATTTCTAATAATTTGTTTTGTAAATTATATTCGGACCACTTATTGTTGTTGTTCACAAGAAGAATCAACCTGACTGCTCGAGACAGTGCTGGACTAACCATGTCATTAATGCTAATTTAGGAAATGAAGAATGCTATGAGTGTGAGAAATTTAATTTGCATATAAAGGGTTCTCTCCACAAAAAAGGAGAAATAAAAATTGATTGTGGAGAAAGCAATTAATGGAAACAACATAAAGAAAAATACGTCGCTGCCAGACAGGAATACGAAAATGATAAAAAGAAAATTGAACCTGAAAAATTGATTATTTCAGCTGATTTACAAAAGGTGAATTTATTTTATAAAAGCAATCAAAATAAATTATGTATAGCCCGTGCGCAAAAATGCTGTCAACAGGTGAATTGACCCTATTTCCTTTCAGGTCATAATGCTACCACGAGCCAATATGTCCAAGGAAGTTATTTTTACTCCTAGGATAATAGCATTTAATGAATCATTTGTACCAATTGGTGCATATTCAAAAGCTACCAAACCATTAGCGGTAATTTGGCATGAAGGTGTTAGTGGCCGGAAAATAGAAGACATAATCTCTACATTTTATGCATTTTTTATGAATAATCGGGACATGAAACATATAACAGTTTGGCTTGACAATTGTGCTGTCCAAAATAAGAATTGGGCATTATTTACTTTTTTTGTTTTCATGGTCAATTCGGTCGATGTTGAATTGAAAGAACTAGAAATAAAGTATTTTCAATTCATCAACTTACAACTTTGACTATAAAAACTATCCATTCACGTATAATTGAACCATTATTGCATATCATTAATTTATGTTTGTCACAAGGTAAAATTCCGAAACAATGGAAAGAATCAGTCGTAACCCCAGTTTTCAAAGCTGGGGATCCAACCAAAATGACGAACAACCGCCCCATATCTGTTATTGATAATTTCGCGAAGATTTTCGAACAGGCTTTGAAAAATAGATTGGTTGAATTTTTTAACGCTCATGATCTAATAACTGACAGACAATATGGTTTTGTGCGGGGGTTGAACACTGAAGACGCAATTGTCGATATGTTGGAAAAATCAATTGAGGCGGTGGATGAATCATCCAAATGTCTTGCAGTGTTTCTTGATGTTGCTAAAGCATTTGATACTGTATCGCACGAAAAATTGCTGCATAAATTGTCCCAATTGGGTGTTCGTGGTGCGGCCCTGGACCTCCTGTATGAGTATCTATCCGACAGATATCAGTCGGTGAGGATTGGGGGTGAGGTGAGCTCGAGGTTGGCAGTGAGGAGGGGAGTACCTCAGGGAAAGGTGTTGGGCCCAATACTGTTTCTTGTGTATTTGAACAGCATTACAAAGATAAGACATTTTGGAGGACATATAGTATGCTATGCGGACGATAAAGCTGTGATTTTCACTGGTAAAGACTGGGAGGAAGTAAGGTCTACAGCTGAATTAGGTTTGAAAAAATTCAATTATGGTTCAATCATAATTTGTTGAGTCTGAATATTGCGAAAACTAAATACCTGACTTTTTCTCCCTCATTGGTTGATCAGCCAAAACAGTTCTCACTCAGACTTCATTCCCCCATCTGCCGTGTCGGTGCCTGTAGCTGTCCTGCCCTGACTAAATCTTCTTCGCTAAAATACCTGGGTATTATAATAGATCAGCATCTACGTTGGAAAGAACATATAAACCAAGTAACTAAAAGGATAAGAGCACTAATGCATAAATTTTACATATTGAGGGATATAATGTCGAGAAGAAGTTTGGTTATCTTATATAATAGTCTCGCTGAATCTATGATTAGATATTGTGTCGTTGCATGGGGTGGTGCATTTTCTTCTACTTTGAAACCTCTACAAATGGCCCAAAATGCGCTCATAAAAATAATTTTTAGGAAAAATAAATTATTCTCCACGAAGTTACTCTATGAGAGTTCTGGGCTCCTCAACATCAGAACAATTTTTACCTATCAGTGCATATTGAGGGTATATCATAAACAGGCTAATTTCAACATTAAAAATGCAAGAACAACCAGATATACTCACCAGAGGAATTTACATCTAAATCTTTTCAAAAAGTCTGTAACAAAAAGATCCTTCTTGTATTACGGTCCAAAACTTTTCAATCTCATTCCGACAGACCTGAGAGACGAAAAAAATCCTAAAAGATTCAAGTTGAAAATGAGAGAATTCATATTGGAACATATTGACAGGTTTAAAATTGAATAGGTAAGTGTATCAAAGATGCTTACATGTAGTGCCGGTGCCTCTTCCCCTGTTCTCCGATGCCTTTTGGATTTTTGTTTTCTGAATTGTGATTGTGTGTATATGAGTATCCCTTTTTTTTATACTGTTCATGTTTTCACTCCACTCTGGTGGCATTCATGCACTGTTTTCTTTTTTTTTTTTTGATTCATTGTTATCTTTGATTTACTTTATATAGGAGAATATTCGATGCTTGACTAATCTAGTTTAATTCTGTACAGTTTTTTAACAACCGCGAAAGGGTGGATTTACATCACAGGCACTTGTGCCTAGGTAACTCTGCCCTCAAACCGGTTGTTTTAGGATTTAATATAGATGTTTTATTTTGTAAGAATGGTGTACATTGAAATCATGAATAAATTGAAATTGAATTGAATCCGGCCACACCTTCATGTCAGCTGATGCTTTCCATCATCAAGTGGAACTCAGCTTGAAGAGAGCAAGAAAGGTTCTTGATTTCAACGACTTCAAGTTAGCAGTTCAAAAATCGAATTCTTCAAAGGTCAATTTGAAAGATATGAATATTAATGATTTTTTTCAATGGAAAGACTCTTCATCTAAATTCAAAATACAAAAACTTACTCCCAAGCCATACCTGAAAAATATGGTGCATTTGAAGTTCAAAAGAGGCGAGATGGTGTTCAGTTACAAAAATCGGTTTTCTGAGGAATTTACACAGTTAAATTTTTTGTTAGCGAAAGAACAAAAAGAAGGATTGAGAAAACCTCCTTGCAGAACAAAACCTAGGGGTATTGCCGTTGACCGCAAAAAGAATTTAATAGCAAAACTTCAAGCGGCGGCCTTACCCATTGCGAGGCTCTGGGCGGCAGGTCTTTGCGAGGCCCTTTGTCTTTCGTGAAAAGTATGTGATTCGAAATTAAGTCGAGTCGTTTGGTTTAGGTATTTTGTCATGTTCGAAGAAAACTGCCCGAGTTTTACAAATAAGTGAATAAATTTCGTGTTTTAAAATATTTTACTTCGAAAGATTCACAAATTCAACAAATTCGGAGAAGATGAATTTTAAAAATGATGTTAAATTTCAAAATTAATGTTTGTGGCTTTTTCTCAAACTAAAATCTTCAATTAGAACACAATAATCCAACGAATGAGCTACGTCATTTTCTATTGAAACAAAAGCAAGTGCTGAAAGCCGATCTTGTGCCATCGAATTTCTCGAATGAGTTCTGATCATTTTAAGCCTCTGAAAACTCCTTTCAGCAGGCGCAACTATAACAGGTGTTATAGGTGGTGGCAATAATTCTCAGGAAAATTTCGATAGTGGGGTAAACTTCAGTTATTTTTTTTCTCTTGTGTATTTCAGCACCGAGATAATATCGTCGTTTCTGTCATACACACTGATGAACATATTCAGTTCTTCATATAATTTATCTCCATCAATCACATGATTCTCCTACTGTCATGGACATTTTGCAAGTCAGAAGTTCAGTATTATTGATTTCCTTCATTTTTTTTCATTATATGAAACCAAATATGCTCTCATGCTGTTTAAGTGCCAGAATCCTAGGATGGCAGCTTGTGCGCAAATTGTCGACAGTGACATAAAAATAATCAATTTTGAAAATCTCTTCCACATTCAATTCTTTAGCTTCATCTTCCCCTTCATAATCAAAATGCATTTTTCGCACAACGTCTTCTAACTCCATTAAACTTTCTTTCAATATCATTTTCCTCAGCTATTTCTGTCGCTGTTACAAGGGATGACAAAGAGAGTGTACAACTTGTGTAGCAACTCAAGAAAAGATTTTGCTTGGGCACAAGATGATGCTGCATCTCCTAAGATGAGATTCCAGCTATGACTCCCACAAGGTGAAAAATAAGCAAGTGGATTAATTTCAAGAATACATTTTTGGACACCACTTTATAGCATGTAGTACCTACGACTGTTTGCAGCACAACGCCAGTCGATAGTTGGCCCGAACTTATCGCGAAATCATACTTCTTGAACAATTCGAATGAAAATTTTCACTGTGAAGAAAATTTGCTTGGGTTCTTGCGCGAGGCCCCTCCAAGAGCGAGGCCCTGGGCGATTGCCCCGTTCGCCACCCCCTAAGGCCGCCTCTGAATTCATTCCTCAGAATCGTATGACATTTTGGAGAGAAATTGCTACATCAGAAACCGATGTTGATATTGATGATGAGGTTGACTGAGGACTGAGGTCTACTCTAAGAAATTATGTTTTTTATTTCGTTTGTATTAAAGTTTAAGGTCACAACGAATGCTTTGACATGAAAAATACTGAGTTGTTTCATTTATTAATGATCTTAAATTTCCTATCTACTTTTTTTCTCATTTAATTATACGTTACATAGTTAAAACGTCCTAACTTCTTAATTCATCTTTTTTTTGTGAGTCTAAGAAATACAAATCTCATTTTCTTCTTACACTGAAGATTTGATCAGTAAGCTACTGTCCAAAAAAATTTATAACTGATATTCATCATGAAACATAGACTGCATGATCAACATTATAAAATATCAATTATCTCCATATCAGCAAAATGTCAGTTAGGACGTTTTTTTCAAGTAGGGCAGAACGGCTACGGTCATATTTCGAAAAACTGTCCCAAGAAAAAGAACCGTAACCAAGGAAACTCCGATAAGAAGTCGAATCAAAGTGTGAACAAAAACCAGCAACTGCTTTTCGCCGCGTATTCCGCACAAAATACCGAAGAATGGTTTATTGATTCGGGCGCATCTGAACATTTGACTAATTGTGAAGTGATGAACAATATTCAGAAATCGTCGCCGATCACTATTTCTACTGCTAACGACGACTGTGGGCTTCGTTGACCTTTCGATTACCATGGATGGTCGTCAGTCCGATATTCAAGTTCAAAACGTTTATTATGTGCCGAATTTGAAAGTAAATTTATTGTCTGTTAAGGTGGACTCCCACTACTCGTATATTTGGCAAGTACGCAATTATTTGCGTATTTGGCAAGTAGACGTTTCGATGTTTCGAATTTGAATGACAAGATTGACAAGTATTGGCCGAGTGAACCACTCCCACTACATGCCAAATATAGGCAAATGGCAAATATTTGCCAAATACACGAGTAGTGGGAGTCCGGCTTTAGTCAAATCGTTCGTAAAGGCAATACAGTGATATTTACTAACGATGGTGGAAAAGTCATCAATGAAAATGGGAATGTTATTGCTACTGCCAGTAATGTGAAAAATTTGTTCAAGCTAGATGTATCTCAAAGAAATGGCTCCGTATTTTCAGCCCAATGCAGTGATCAAGATCTCTGGCATAGTCGAATGGCACACTTGAATTACAACAGCTTGTCTGAACTAAATAATGGGCTTGTTCATGGAATTAAATTCTCGCCATCTAGACAACCGAAAGTCTGTGAAGTTTGTATTGCTGGAAAAAGCCACCGTTCACCGTTTGAATTGAGTTCATCTATTTCAAGCAATATTTTGGAATTGGTACATTCCGATTTGATTGGCCTGGTAGAACTTGACTCTATGGCTGGATCTCGATATGTTCTCACTTTTTTGGACGATTTTAGCCGAAAATGTTTTGTTCATTTTCTAAAATCAAAAAGTGAAGAAGCTGAAACTTTTGAGTGCTTCAAACAATTTGCTGAAACTCAAACTGGAAAGAAACTCGAAGTCATCCGTACTGACAATGGAACAGAATTTTGCAATAGAAGATTTGACAATTTCTGCAAAAGAAACGGAATCATTCACCAAACAAGTTGTCCGTACACCCCCCAGCAAAACGGACGCGCAGAACGTTTAGGGCGAACCATAATGGACCGTGCTCGTTGCCTACTTATTCAGGCTGAGCTCCCAAACAGTTTTTGGGCAGAAGCTGTGTATGCAGCAGTTTATATTATGAATCGTTCTCCGGTGAAATCACAGGAAAAGACACCTGAAGAAGTATGGAGTGGAATCAAGCCTACTGTTGCGCATTTACGAATTTTTAGATGTAAGGCGTCCGCCATGTTCTTGCTGAAAAGCGCAAAAAGCTTGACCGTCGAGCCTCTCCATGTATATTTATGGGATATAGTCTTGAATCTAAGGCATACAGACTTTATGACCCATGTAAGAAAACTATTTTAGTTTCAAGAGATGTCACATTTGCAGAGGATGAAAAGGGATGCTCATTGTTGAAAGAACGTCGTGAACCGCAAAAAGGATCCTTTTATCACTGCGATGAACTGACAGAAATTGAAGACCCAGTTCATGATGATCCTGTGCCGCCACCTGTTGATATTCCGTCTGATCTAGACAATTGTGATTCCATCGTGAATGACTCACTAAGCAGAGAGCTAGTGGATGACGTAAATTCTGTGCCGTCAACCCACTTAGGGAATCCAGCTTCAGATGATTATTCTCGACCGCAACGGAATCGAAATCCCCCAACATATCTGAAGGACTTTGAAACCTACAGCTTTATCAGTGGAGAACCTGGTGACCCGACCACTGTTCATGAAGCAATGGAACGTGCAGACTGGACTCAGTGGAAGAAAGCCATGGACCAGGAGTATCAGAGCCAAATGGACAATCACACTTGGATTCTGACCGACTTACCACCTGGAAAAGAGGCATTGAACTGCAAATGGGTTTTTCGAACTAAAAGAAATGCTTCAGGGGAAATAGTGAAACAGAAGGCACGCCTTGTTGTCAAAGGTTGCGCTCAAAGAAAAGGTGTGAATTATGATGAAACCTTCTCACCTGTCGTCCGCTACAGTTCTATTAGGTATCTTTTAGCCCTAGCAGCTGAGCTTGATCTTGAAATAGATCAAATGGATGCAGTTAGTGCATTCCTGCAAGGAGATTTAAAAGAGGAGGTGTATATGCTTCAACCTGAAGGATACAATTCTGGCAATAAAGTTTGCAAATTGATTAAAAGCCTTTATGGTCTGAAACAGGCTAGTAGAATCTGGAATAAAAAATTGGATGAAAGTCTGAAGAGCTTTGGATTGAAGCAATCTAGTTTTGACCCTTGTGTTTACCACAAAATAACTAAAAGCAGTAGATTGATTGTGGCCATATGGGTGGATGATATTCTGATATTTTCTGATAAAAACAGAGATAAATGCCATCTGAAGAGTCAGCTGTCCAAGAAATTCAAAATGGTCGATTTAGGTGAAGCAAAAAATGTACTTGGCTTCCAAATCACCAGGAACAGGGAGGATAAAAAATTGTGGATTTCTCAGGAATCATATCTGAACCAAATTTTGGAAAAATTCAATATGACAACCTGCTGCCCAGCTGCGACTCCGTCGACTCCAGGAGAAAGATTGAAGAAATCGCCACCAGGAAATGAAGAAACAGCAACAAATTGGCCTTATCAAGAAGCTGTAGGAAGCCTGCTGTTTGCTTCTCAAGTTTCTCGTCCGGATATTGCTTATGCTGTCAGCAGTGTGAGCCGATTCAATTCGAACCCAGCCGCTGAACATTGGACGGCGGTCAAGAGAATTCTCCGTTATATAAAAGGAACCACATCTGCCAAATTGGAATATGATGGGGAAAAAACCTTCTCCAATTCTGGGTTACTGTGATGCTGACTGGGCAAATGACCTGGAAGACAGGAGGTCCACTACTGGATATATTTTCATGAAATGTGGACCAATATCTTGGGCAACAAAGAAACAACCAACTGTTGCTTTGTCGACCACAGAAGCAGAATACATGTCTGCATCAGCAGCCACTCAAGAGGCATTATGGCTCAGGGGACTCGCTGAAGAAATGCAGCCATCAGATACCAATGGTCCGACGACGATCTATATGGACAACCAAGGAGCTTTACATCTGGCATTGAATGGTGCTTATCAAGCCCGAACTAAGCACATCGATTTTCGCCACCACTTTTTGCGTGAGAAAGTCGAACTGAAAAAATTGATTTTCAAGTATGTTCCAACCAAAGACATGGTTGCCGACTCTCTGACAAAGGCTTTGGACCGCGAAAAATTCCATCGCTGCATAAGTCTACAGGGACTAAAGAAAATCATCAAATAGGGAGGATGAAGGAATATGTTTATATTTGATGATTACTTTATATTATGATAATCTGTGACTTCACTTGTATGTCACCGTTTTTATCACGGATGTTCATGTCATTGAGCAATTGTTAGTTGTCGAAAATAAATTTCACATTCTTCAAGAAACTCGTGTTAAATCATTTAATCCATCACTCTTCCCTGCTCTTCTTACGAAGCAATGTCTCCTTCGCGCTGTTAAAATCCGTTGAGGGCGATAATGAGTACAAAAGGCTCGTTCACGGGCTTCAATTATAATTCCACCAGTTAGTTTTTGTTTGGAACACTTTCGGTTTCTCGTACCAAATCTAATAATCTGGGATTTCCTCTCTTAAAAGTACCGACACTTTCGCCAATTTGCTTGGAGGATTTTCGATTTAATTGCTCAGCATTTGTAATTGGCTATGATATTCAGCATGAGGGTCCCTACACATCTGCAGAGAAATCGGGGTCACCACTCGCTGCTCCTGTTCTCCTAATACCACGAGTTAAAAAGTTGCCGGAATTAAGGTTGCCAAAAGGGCACTGGGTGGTAGCCGTTCGTCAAGGGGGGGTCAAGGGAATACTCTTGCCCCAAATACCCATGAGCGTCCCCAGGGGGGTGCTAGAGCTCAAAAATCCTTTGAAAGCTCATGAAATAATAGCATAATATACGAAAATCAGTTATTATTATTTCTTGTTAAATATGAGTTTAGAAAATTCTATAAACTCACACATTATTTCTATTCTGTATTTTCCGATAAATTTTTTTACTGAAATTCGAACTCAACTTTTCTATACATGTCGAGCCATGCAGGGCCACTTCGGCGGAGGTGTTCGCAGTGTGTTTCCTCTGAACAGGAATAACCTCCGTGGGCATAGTTTCAAACTTAAGCGTGAAAACTTCAGGTCCTTCCAGCGTCAACTCCGCTTCTTCCAAAGTAGCTTTTATACAGTGGAGAAGGGTTCAGTTTAATCTATGAAGTTAGCGATCAAAAGTTGGGTTTCTTTCGTTAATGCTGCCAAAGAAAAAAATCAAGGTTCACTTAAAACACCAAAATGGATTTCATAAAATGTACTGACTTCAAACAGAAATTATAATTGATTGATGAAAAAGAATGAAGAATGAAAACGGATCTTATTTACAAACATGAAATGAACAAAAAAAAACTTAAGTATCGGTGAGTATTCTACAGTGGTAATCAAATACGAAAATAAACGGTAAACGGTTAAGCAAGACGGTCGGGCGAGGTGAGCGTATGCGAGAATTAGGCGGTGAACGGGAAAGTACGGGAGTAACGAAGCAAAACTTCAAGACTCGGCAGGCCAAGGAAAAATATCGTATAATCTAAAAAACTCGAATGATGTATTCCACATTCAAATGTTGAAGAAAAACTATCGGCGAATACTTAGACTTTGTCGGATTGGATAGGGAACGGGGCAGCTGTGGCAGCACCAACGTCCGGACAAGCGACTCCAGAGAATGGAACCCCTCGGCCTGATGGAGTGTAAGTAATCCGCAAACGTCTAGCTAGTTGACAAAGGGTGAAGAGCGGTCGTAGCCCCGTTGTGATCTCGCCGATGTCAACCCACAAATACGTCGTTGTGATATACGAATCGTCGACCACAGCTGAGTGCAATAGGAATCGGGTACGGTTGTGAACCAACAATGCCTAGACAAGCAACTCCAGGAGAATGGTACCTCTCGAATTGACGAAGTCTCTCCTATTTCCGTCAACCTTCGGCGAATTGAGAAAGGGTGAAGCGCGGTCGTAACCCCGTTGTGATCTCGCCGATCTCAATCCTCAAAAAGTCGCTGATAAGAGATTAAGGTCACAAAAGAGAATCAAAATACAAGATGTAATATTGCAAGAAAAATGAGCTAAACTACTAACCGGGTACGGTTGTGAACCAACAACGACCAGACGAGTAGTTCCAGAAAAATAGGACCCCTCGACTTGACGGAGTCTCTCGTATATCCGTCAAACTTCAGTGAATTGAGAAAGGGTGAAGCGCGGTCATAACCGCGTTGTGATCTCGCCGATCTCAATTCTCAGAAAGGTTGCTGATAAATACAGAGATCAAGGAAACACAAAGGAATAATATAATACAAGGTAAAATCTTGAAAATAATGCGGGTAAAATACGGACAGGTTACGGCGGTGGACCAAAAACGTGCAGACAAGGAAGTCCAATTAAATGGAATCACTCGACCTGAAGAAGTCTCTCGTATATCCGTCAACCTTCAGCGAATTGAGAAAGGGTGTATCGCGGTCGTAACCCCGTTGTGTGAGGTTGCTGATAAATACAGAGATTAAGGTATCACCAGGAGGATAAAATTATGAATCAGATAAGAAATAAAAAAAATGGTTTAAAAGTCGTGGAACACACACTTCGATTGTTAGAATGATATCTGATGGAGAATGCCATATAATGAAATATAAACGGAAGTATGCACTGCAATTCACAAATAACTGGAAGTCCTGTCTCAAATTAGTGTTGCACTGATTCTACTTTTGAAGTGTAATTGCGGAGAAAATCGGTGGCAGAATTCAAAAATCAAAAAGAATCAAAACTTTGAGAATAAAGAGAATTCAAAAACATCAAAGAGTGTCGAAAAGAGAGCCAAAAAGAGTAGTAAAAAGAGACCTTCCGCAGTTCGTATCGCCCTTTTCAAAACCTCCGAAAATGGTGGGGTCCTGATGCGCTGAAAATTCACAATTTCTGAAAGAAGGGAAAAATTACGTCTTCTGATTGGCTTAAATTGACGTCAGGTTGTTACAGAAAGAAATAGAAAGAATTTATACTACGTTAAAATTCGACAATTCCATCTCGGTTTTTTTTTCAAATCCCCGGCCGTTAAAAACGCGAAACCAACCAAGATGCGGACCCCTTATCGCAACCCTTAGCATGTGCCCGGGCGTTTTTTTAATTGCTTTTCTGTTTACAATATTGAATTTATCGAATTAAATTTTACCCTTATTGAAATCATGAATATTTATTGGGAAAATCATATACGAGAACAGGACTTTTATTAATGAAAAATACGAACTACATTACAATTGGAGCAGCGACTGCTGATGTTGCATGCAGGATACCCAGAAAGACTGACTTGGAACTCTATGTAGCCCATCTGAGGTCTGAACTGGAAAGCCTGAAATACAACATCAGCTCAAATGAGGATTTGGAAAACGCCTCTGCTCACTTCACATCATGTTCGAAGAGAGCTTTTGAGAACAGTTGTCCACTCAGGAAGAAAACGATCTCCAGAGACGTTCGCTGGTGGAATAATCATCTCGAAAACCTCAAGAGAACGGCGAGGAAAGCCTTCACAGGCCTAAGCGAGAAGACAGCTGGGATGCCTATCGAATGGCCCTGACAAACTACAACAAAGAGTTTAGAAAAGCTAAAAGGCAGTCCTGGAGAAGTTTCTGTTAGGGAATAGACAAAACAGCCCCAGCAGCCAGACTTCAAAAGCCACTATCTAAGGATCACTCCAATCCAATTAGCAAAATGAGTAAGACATGTGGGGACTTTACGAATTATCCCGAAAAGAGCCTGAGAGCTCTGCTAGAGACTCATTTTCCTGGAACCAAGCAGACCAGCACCAGGTATGAGGACCCTACTGGGGACGCATATAACCCCACCAGGCTGGATTTTCGGAAAGCTGGTAGACTACTCATACTAGAAAGAATTGAATGGGCGATAAAGATAATAGTTTGAGGGAAAGTATAAAGATCCACAACGAACAATTTGCGTATAGGGCGGGTAGGTCTACTGTTAGACGCCCTTCATCATCTTCTTAGAGAGGTGGAAGGCACTCTGACTGCGAAGGAGATTGGAGATATTGGGGGGGCCTTTGATAATACCCTACATATCTCCATATTATATGCAATGCAGCAAAACGGAAAGGGGTAGAACCCTCCACTACTTAGTGGATCTCAGCTATGTTGAAAGGGCGAACCATCAAGGCCTAGGGGAAACTGAAGTGACCGTGCTGACATGCAGGGGATGCCCTCAAGGAGGATGCTATCACCCCTGGTGTGGAACCTGGTCATGGACGGTCTTCTGGGGAGGCTTACGGCCGATGGTTTTAACGCTCAGGCATAAGCCGACAACATAGTGGTGATTGTTTGAGGCAGCCCAATGCAACTTGCCCTCAGTATTATTGAAAAGTTGTGCGGGGAATAGGAGCTTACTGTCAATCCCTCGAAAACAACACTAATATAAACAATAAACAATAAACAATAATTTATTCAGCATCAATAATTTACATGCTTCGTCAATAGTTATTAATTTAAGAATTCTTCTAGATTATATATTGTATTCTGTATTAGGATCGCTTTGACATGTTTCTTGAATTTTTTCACATTCAGATCTTTAATGGCATTGGGAAGCCTATTGTAGACTTTAGGTCCCCAGTAGTCTACTCCCTGCTGGGCATACTTCCGTTCATGGTATGGGATGGTAAGTTTGTTTCGGCTTCGTGTATTAAAATTGTGGAATGTGCTATTGGATGGAAAGGTGTCTATGTTTTTGTGGACATATGTGGAGCACTCCAATATATATACTGCTGGTATGGTGAGTATGTTGAGTTCCCGAAACGCTTCCCTACAGCTATCTGTCTGTTTTAGCCCTAATATAGTTCTCACCGCTTTCTTCTGGAGGATCAGGATGTCAATGGCATGGACCGATGTGCCCCACAAGAGGATTCCATATGTCGCCAACGAATGGAAGTTGGCAAAATAGGAGATCACTGCTGCCTTCCTAGAGGAAACTCTTTTAACAACAGAGATGGTGTAAATTGCCACTGCAAGTTTTCTTTTTAATGAATCGATGTGTGGCTCCCATGAAAGTGCCCCATCTAATGTAATTCCAAGCAATTTGATGGTGTCATTTTTGTTGCTCTTGATTTTTAAATTTTGTGTTTTCGATTCATTTATGGCCAAAGAGTTACAGCTGAACCAGTGCTTAGATGTTGAAAGCACATATTTCTCCAACATCCTCAGATTCCCCTCATCCAAGGCCTTTAAGAAAAAAGAAGTATCATCTGCAAACAAAAGAGTTATTAGATGCATGGTCAACTCATCCCTTGTCAAATTCAGGTCGTTCACGAATATTAGGAAAAGTAAGGGTCCCAGCTTTGATCCTTGTGGAACTCCAGATGTTATGTTCCTGCTCTCAGACAGCAAGTTATTCCATAGAACATGTTGTTGTCTACTCGACAGGAACGAGCAGATGATGTCAAGGGCAGCACCCCCTAATCCATAACATCGCAGTTTACTGTGCAGGATTTCGTGGTCTACAGTATCGAAGGCTTTCGATAAATCCTGTGAAACAATTTCTGATGGCCATTTTTCATCCAGGGACTTGACTATTTCGTTCATGACCTCCATCAGCAGAGTTGTAGTTGATTTGCTGGTTCTGAATCCATGCTGTTGGTTACTGAGTAATTTATTGTCTTCAAGATATGCTAGAAGCCTAGATTTGATTATTTCCTCTAGAATCTTTGATATAGCTGGCAGGATGGATATCGGTCGATAGTTTGACAGGTCATTTTTGTCGCCTTTTTTGTGAATTGGCAACACTTTTGCTATCTTGAGTGCTTTTGGGAATACCCCTTCTGAGAGACATTTGTTGAATATAATTGTAAGTGGCTGGGCAATTTCAATTGACAGTGCTTTGATCATGGTAGTTGACATGCCATATATATCTTGCGTTTCCTTCCCCTTGATTCCTTTGATGATGCTTATGACTTCGAATTCAGTGGTTGTCTGTAATTCAAGTAATTCACATTTATTGGAATTAATCTGTTTCAGCATCTTCAGGGCTTCAATTTTGTTACCAGTTGTATTCCCATTGATTCGTTGAGCTACTGATGAAAAATAATGGTTGAAGGTTTCTGCATTCCCATTATTTGGTGTTATAATTTTATTTTTTTTAGTTTCCTTTTTAATTATCGACCATATAGTTTTTGTTTTATTTTCTGAGTTATTTATAAGTGCCTCATTAGTTTCTCTTTTTGTTTCTTCAATACATTTTATCAGTTCTTTCTTGCATTTTTTGTATTCTTCAAGTACATTACTGGATTTTGTGGCTTTAAAAATGGTGTCTAATATTTCTAGTCTATTCTTAATCTTTGTTATTCGGACATTATTATGTATTCCGATTTTTTTAGAGTTTTGAATTTTTTGTTTTGTTTTCTCAGGAAATTCTAGTTCGAACCAGAGTCTCAACTTATCAAAGAAGTATTGATAGCTCTCTTCAGCTGACATTGAGGTGAGTACAAGGTTCCAGTTAATAGCATCTAGTTTTTCTTTGATAGTATTTATTCCTGGTGTTGTAATTCTTCTATATTTAATATTTGAATCATTCATCAATAAATTTTCTTTTTCAGATGGAAAGGTTATAATTTGGGCGTGGTGGTCTCCCATATGAAGATTTACAGTGCTTGTGGTGTTCAGTTCGAAGTTACAGAATATATTATCGATACAAGTTGAGCTATCACTTGTTCGCTAGAAAAAGGAATCTCGATCTCAGAGCTCCGGTCCTGAATGGCGGGTCTCTGAACTTCTCTAGTGAGTGCAAATATCTAGGTGTCATCCTGGACAGTAAACTCAATTGGAGGAAACATATAGATAAGATTCTTTTCAGAGCCACGGCGGCCATGTGGGCCTGCAAGAAAAACTTTGGAAAGACATGGGACGTGAAACCAGAAATGGTTCTGTGGTTAAACACAACGGTGGTACGTACTATTGTCACCTATGCTTCTTCAGCATGGTGGCCAAAACGGAAGAGGTCACCACACGCAGCCGTTTGCAGAAACTAAAGAGGCTGGCCCGTATTGGTATAACGGGAGCTATGCGCACTGCTCCTACAGCAGCGCTTGGGATATACTAGATTTGCCTCCCTTACATCTACATGTGAGGAAATGCAGCCTGCTGGTTGCAATAAGAATATCCCTCAAAGGGAAACTCCTACCTGGGAACTGGGTTGGCACATGAGGATATTGAATCAACTGGATTCAAACCTCTTGGCAAAACCATGATATGCCGACAATCTTCGATTTCGAAACGCCCTTTGAAACGGTCAAAGCTGACCGTCCTAGTGCAATAAGTTTCGTAAATCGCTTGGATATGGTTTACCGATGGATCAAAATCTGAAAGAGGCATTGGAATATACGGACCTGAACTGAGGATCTCTAAAGCCCTGGGAAGTAAACCCTCTATTTTCACAGACCGAGATACTGGCTGTGTACGTATGCGCTCAGGAGTGTCTTGAAATGAACCTCGAAGGGGCGCATATCTCCATCATCACGGACAGCCAGGCTGCGCTGAGGTCCCTGGAATCACATTGCCAGGGGTCTCTTCTGGCCTAAGAGTGCCGTAACACCATAAGGCAACTGGCCAGAGGCAATAAAGTGTCTCTACTGTGGGTACCAGGCCGATGGGCTTGCAAAAAGTGCATCAAGGTTAACACCTGCTGGACCTGAGCCTTCCTGTGGGCTTGGAAAAGACCAATATCCAGCGTGATGAAGGCACCCTTGAAACCGCAACAAAAAATGTCCATCTTGGTCGAACATCTCATACCAAGATATACACTTCCTCCAATCTCCAGTAATAACCTTGAAGATGCTAAAGACGACAGACAGGATGATCCGTAGGGCTATCAAAAAGATCAATAGACTGCCCACACACATCATTGATGAGTGCCTTTACACCCCTGTCAGGCTGGGTGGCCTGGGAGTCTTCTCCTTTACGAAAAAGATTCCGATAATTATGCGAGACAGACTCGCCAACACCAGGGAAAAATGCGACCTCTTCCGGCAGGTAATACGCTCCACAATCGCAGGGACCTCGTCACTACAACCCTGCGAGGCGGATGGTCCATTCATAGTGACTTCAGCCGCAGAGCATGGAACTGAGTCTATCTATCATGAAGCTACCTCTGGCGACGTCTGCAGAGAGCAATTGGTATTTGTGATATATGCGTGTTTTGTGTAGAACGTGTGCGGGTTTATGGCCTTTCCGATCTAAGTGCGTGAGAGTGAACAAACCAACCAAGAACTATTTCTCTCTTTTCATCTGCTCTAATTGTTCACTGCCATATCAAAAATTGTTGATCTTATATTATTGTGTAAAAACCTGTACTGTGATTGTTGATTATTTACTCATATGTATCTTGCTGTTCTATGTCATGCCCACATATTTCTTTTCTGAATAAATACTTTAAAAAGCGCTTCAACAATGGGAGTTGGACAACAGGAAAACCCTTTGGAATAACACTCCTGGTCTTACTCAGTCCAAGAAATTCGTGATGATTTCACCGACCTATACCAGTGAGCTTCTAAAGCTGTCACGAGCTGAGCTTCGGGTGATGATAGGTCTGCTGACAGGGATGTCAGCGGGTGAGATTTGCAGGCTCTGTGGATCAGAGGCAGAAACAGCTGAACACACATTGTTAATTCCGGTAGCTCAGGTAATTTGTAGAGAGATGTGGACTGTTTTTTATGCGTAAGGTTGAAGCTGGAGCGAAAGCGAGATATACAGAAATACAAGAAATCATGAAAATATTGCGGTCAACAATGATGACTTACCGAAATAGCAAAATCTTAGCGTCTCTGCTCCAAATCCCAGCTCTTCTCAGGGACCCTTTGCTGCGGGATCAGCTCCAGTTCTTTTCGTTCCAATAGCGGTGTTACGAACACAATCAAATTGCGGTGTTGAAAACACAATCAAAAGGCGAAAATATTCAAGAAATATATGCGGTTGTGATCAAAAGCGTGATATTATCCAAGACAAATTAAAGCGTAGCGTATTCAAGATCAATCAAAAACTTAGAAGGAGTTATCAAAAGCACTATTCACAGCGAAGAAGTGTCAATCATAATAATGATGGAAAACCAGCGATGTTTTCCACGACGAAGAAGTCACCAGTGTTGACTTGGTTTATGCGCGAACCTCTAACACTTAGCGATCGCTTCAGCCTCAAACTTACGAGAAGACCCAACATTCTCCGGGCCGCGAAAAATGGCAAAACAAATTAACCGAGCGTTTGAAAAAAGGAATGGCCTTCAGCGATTTCTATGTTGAGTGCGAGTGAGTGACTTGTCACACACTAAATACAAAAAAAATTATTACAACGATAATTATTAAATCTTAAGTAATCTAGAGGAATCAAAAATGAAATATGCGTTAAAGTTTTCAAATGGGTAAGGGACATAATTTGACGACAGGCCTCTTCAAAGACCCAGTCTGGGTTTTGACGGACGCAACGCGTGATTTTAAGTCTGCGGCGTTGGATAGCGAGACAATACGCCCAAGGGCCCACTGACAAGGAGGGAGTCTCTCATCTTTAATGATGACTAAATCTCCTATCTTAGGAGGGTTTTCATCGGGAGAAAACCATTTCGAGCGTTGTTGCAACGTGTTTAGGTATTCCCTATGCCAACGCTTCCAAAAATCTTGCTGAATACGTTGCAGACATTGCCAACGACTGAGACGATTCAACGGAATGTGGTCAGTATCTGGATATGGAAGAGCATTGAGTGGCTCAGTAGTGAGGAAATGCCCTGGTGAAAGCGCTGATACGTCCTCTGGGTCTGAAGTTAAGGCTTCCAGCGGCCGAGAGTTAAGAATGGCTTCGATAAGGCACAAAACTGTTTGGAATTCCTCATAAGTGAGGATTTGAGAGCCTAATACTCTAGTGAGATGCGTTTTGACAGATTTGACACCTGCCTCCCACAAACCTCCCATGTGCGGAGCAGAAGGGGGATTAAAATGCCATTGAATATTTTCTCGTTCAGAGGCGGACTTCATCATTTTGTTTAATTCGCGATTGGCGCCAACGAAATTGGTGCCACAGTCGGAGTGCAAATGACTTACTCTGCCTCGACGCGCGATGAAGCGTTGAAGTGCAGACAAAAAGGTTTCTGTCGAAAGATCGGTGGCCAATTCTAAATGGAGAGCTTTTGTGGCAAAGCACACAAATAAACAGACGTAAGCCTTGGTCTTTTTTGCTCCTCTATGACGACCCATTGTAATAAAATAAGGACCGGCGTAATCTACACCGCTGTTACTGAAAGGTTTAACCTGGGAGACGCGAGAAGCGGGTAGTGCACCCATAGGGGGTTGAAATGATTTGGGTCGAATTTTGAAGCATGTCAGACATTTACTGAGCGCTGAAGATATGGCTTTCTTACCACTGAGAATCCAAAATCTCTGGGCAATAAGAAATCGAAGCGTACGCAGTCCTGCATGCAAATATTTTTTGTGGTACATATCAATTACAAGAGACGTTAGGCGACCTTTCTGTGGTAGAAGCATTGGATGTTTAGATTCGAAAGATAGCGAAGAAGAATTGAGCCTACCACCGACTCTCAATATACCATGTTCATCCTTGAAAACTTGTAATTTCCGGAAATGTTTTGAAGGAGTTTTCTTACTGAGTTCGGAGGAAAAGGCATGTTGTTGCGTAGCTTTAACCAAATGAAGTAGAGCTACATTGAGCTCTTTCAGTGTCAAGTTTTCGAAGCGTTTTTCAGTTCCCTTTTTACTATTATTGCCGAAACGAAGAATATAGGATAGAATTCTCTGAATTTTAGATAGTGAGGAGAACTTGTCTAGTAGGAAAATATAAATGGAAAAATGCGATTCATCTGCAATTGCTGCAGAAAAATTATCCACCTCAAGCTGACAATTTGAATTAACATTCGAAGGGGGTGAGCTAAGCAATAAGGGAAGTTCTTTGGGTCCATCAAACCACATCGACTGAGAGACAAATTCTGAAGGCAATGACCCGCGAGATCCACAATCTGCAGGGTTGTTTTGCGAATCGATATGATGCCATGAAGCGCTAGGTATTTGGTCTTGTATATGAGCAACCCGATTTGACACGAATGTGGGCCATCGGTGTGGAGATCCCTTTATCCAATCCAAAGCTATCTGAGAGTCTGAAAAGGCGAGCACTTTAGTGAAATTGAGGGCTTCAGCAAAAGTGTCTAAGCAAAATGCGAGAAGATTAGATAACAGAACAGCACCGCAAAGCTCAAGGCGAGGAATAGTGATTCGTTTGAGGGGAGCAACTTTGGTTTTGGAGCAAACAAAGTTATTATATTCTAGATCCTGTTGATCGATGATGCGTATATATACAACGGCACAATAGCCCCGTTCAGAAGCGTCACAAAATCCTAGAAGCTGATAGGATTTCGCATTGGGTGAGATTAGTTTGCGTGGAATAGAGATAGAAGATAAAAGTGAGATTTCCGCCTTGAAGGCATCCCATACTCTAGCGACTTCAGGTGGAAGTTCATCATCCCAACCAGTACCTGAGGACCAAACCTTTTGCATAAGGTGTTTTAAAAGGAAAGTCGTTGGCGCTAAGAAGCCAATGGGGTCGTACATACGAGCTATTTGTGATAGCAAGTGGCGTTTGGTAGAAGATGCTTCCGAGTATTCCACGCTAAAACTAAAGCAATCTTCAGATGGGTGCCATTGTAAACCTAAAACTTTGAGAGAAGAAGGTTCATCGATTCTGTCAAAGGATAGAGGATCAATTGAGAGGTGAGAAGGCGGTAGTCCTGACAAAATGGAAGGACAATTAGCAGAAAATTTTCTAAGTTCGAATTGACCTCTTTTCAACAGACCTATCAATTCATTTAGAAGACATTTAGCGCCGTCCAATGTGGAACTTCCAGTGACAATATCGTCGACATATGTGTCTTCATGTAAGGCCTTTGAAGCCAAGGGAAAATCTACCCCCTCATCCCTAGCCAATTGAACGAGGGTGCGTAGAGCGAGATATGGAGCACTATTAACACCATAAGTGACTGTGAGCAATCTATAATCTTGCGGATCTTCATCGACTGAAAATCTCCAAATGATCCGTTGATAATCGGCATGTTCGGGATCTATGCGAATCATGCGATACATTTGTCTGATATCAGCGCATAAACAATATTCATGCAAGCGGAATTTTAATAAAATAGAAATGATGTCTTTTTGAAGTTTTCTACCAGTTAGGAGATGATCGTTTAGTGAACCTTCCTCCTGAAATGGTGATTTGGCGGAGGCATTGAATACGACTCGGATTTTAGGTTGATTATTTTGAGTTTTCACTATACAATGATGAGGAAGATAAAAGGAATTTTTGTTGATGAGATGACGGGGAACCAATTCCATATGATTGGATTCTAAATAATCGCGCATGAAATCAGCATAAAGCTTATAAAGATTTGGTTTCTTCGCGAGCCTACGTTCCAGCGACATGAATCGTTGCAATGCCAGATCTCGCATTCCAGTAAACTGGGGAAGGCAATTTCGGAATGGAAGAGAAACAACATATCGGCCTTTTTTGTCACGAAAATGTTGATCAGCAAATAATTTTTCACACAACTTATCATCAGGAGATAATGGATCTACTGAGGGTACATTATCAAGTTCCCAAAATTTTTGCAAAGATCTGTCAATCAAAAATTCGGAATTTGACACGAAAAATGATGATATTTGCGGGGCTGCCTGGCAGCCAAACCTTCCCATCAAAATATACCCCAGACTGGTGTTAACAGCATCAATTTGACCGGGTTGCCCAACTATCTGTTCAGGCAATAGAATTTTTGAAAATATATCAGCACCCAATAAAATGTCTATTTTACCAGGTGAATGGAAGTTTTCATCAGCTAAATTTAAATGTTTCAAATGAGACCAACAAGATTCAGGGATCTTATAAGCAGGTAACTCATCACAAATTTTATCTAAAATTATTGCGTCTGTTATCAAAATTGGGTTGCCTAATTTGAATGGGCGAAACATTAAAGTCAAACAACCATGTGTTGTGTTTGTCTTCATTAGATTCAGACCCTTTACCTCAACATCAATTTTCCGGCGAGGAACACCCAACAAATTTGCGGCCTTTCGACTTATGAACGAGGACATTGATCCACTATCAATAAGGCAGCGAAGTAAATGAAAGTCGCCGAAGTTATCTCGGACCTCGATCAAAGCAGTGGACAAAAGAACTGCAGATGACCGATTAGAGACACCAATAGATGCGGACAAAACGGACTTATCCGTGGAAGTCGAAGGTTCCTGTGTGACAACAGGGGTATCATTGGAAGACTGAGCGAGATGTAATAGAGTATGATGGCGTAGGTGACATTTTCGACAAGTGTTTAGAGATTTGCAAGATCGTAGATCATGAATGCTACTCAAACAATTGAAACAGAGATGTTTCTGCTTCGCAAAGGAATGACGTTCTTGCGGAGTTTTTTCTAAAAATTGGGGACAAGAATGTAACATATGATACTGCTTGCATGCTACACATATAGGAGCGGTTTTTGAGCGGGAATTTTTGGTATCATTAGAAAAGAAGGTATCAATGCGTGATTTTTCAAATTTTCTAGCGTTAGAGGATTTAGTATTAGTGGAGTTTTGCGGCGTCCCTATTGTATCCATTGCAATGCAATACTTGTCTAGAAACTCAATAAGCGATTTGTAATCTGGAATCGAGGAAGATGGGTTTTCTAATTCGAAGCGTGCAACAGTTGCGGTATCTAAGCGTTTTATCAACATCATGAACATTATAAAATCCCATGATTCTACAGGAAGATTCATGTTCTTAAGTGCAGCCAAATTTTCACTGAACGTATTGAGCAAGTTACGAAGGGCAGATCGAATACTACAATTAATTTTGCTGGTAGTTTCTATAGCGTTCCAATGAGCTTGAGCTCTTAATCTTTCATTGGAAAAACGAGTCACAAGTGAATCATATGCGATCTGGTAATTATCAGCGGTCATAGGTAAAGTTCTGACAAGAGATAGGGGTGGACCTTCTAAGGAAGAAATCAAATAATTGAATTTTTCGATTTCTGTGAGCGACGAGTTGTCATGAACCAAAGCATCGAATACATCAATATAACTTACGAAATTCGTATAATCACCTTTGAATTTCTGAATTTCTATTTTTGGAAGGCGAACGTTACAAGTTTTCTGAGGAAAGGAAGAAACACTCTGTTTGCGAGATAATGAAACATTGAGCGAATCTCCATTTGGATCGAATAATTGGGTGTAGATGCTTTTAATTTCAAAATAATCATCTTGAAATTTCTGTCTCAACTTCTCCTCTGATCCTAAATCAGTACTTTCTTCACTTTGCAACATGATAATAGTCACTGTTTGATGATGTTTATTAAATTCCTCGCGAACATCATCAATTTCGGTGAAACGAATTTTAAACAATGTTTTGTTTTTTGAATCCGTAATGGATTTCTTTGCGAGATCTAGAAGTGACGCAATTTCGTTGATACATGAAGTTCTGAGATGTTCCGCGCGTTTCAGTTTGATATCAGCCATGATTTCAAAAGTATGGAACGATATCACAAACGTGTGCGTAAACGAGGTAATTTCAATTCGATCAAATCGATAAGCGAAAATATGCTGTGATAAGATAGCGGGACTGGTGGATTACGTCACGAGCCGTGCGGAGCAAAAAATTCTATTAAACAATGTAAAAACTCACTGATTAATTAGACAAATTACAACAATTTATGCGAAAATTCAAACAATTTATGCGAAAATTCAATATCCGGCCCGAAGGACCAATGTTAATTCCGGTAGCTCAGGTAATTTGTAGAGAGATGTGGACTGTTTTTTATGCGTAAGGTTGAAGCTGGAGCGAAAGCGAGATATACAGAAATACAAGAAATCATGAAAATATTGCGGTCAACAATGATGACTTACCGAAATAGCAAAATCTTAGCGTCTCTGCTCCAAATCCCAGCTCTTCTCAGGGACCCTTTGCTGCGGGATCAGCTCCAGTTCTTTTCGTTCCAATAGCGGTGTTACGAACACAATCAAATTGCGGTGTTGAAAACACAATCAAAAGGCGAAAATATTCAAGAAATATATGCGGTTGTGATCAAAAGCGTGATATTATCCAAGACAAATTAAAGCGTAGCGTATTCAAGATCAATCAAAAACTTAGAAGGAGTTATCAAAAGCACTATTCACAGCGAAGAAGTGTCAATCATAATAATGATGGAAAACCAGCGATGTTTTCCACGACGAAGAAGTCACCAGTGTTGACTTGGTTTATGCGCGAACCTCTAACACTTAGCGATCGCTTCAGCCTCAAACTTACGAGAAGACCCAACACACATGGTATGCTAGTGTCCGGAGCAGGGAGCTGGCTGGTCAAAGAACCATTCATATGTGGAAACCGGTCCTGGATAGGCCGCTAAGGATATTGTCGGTCTTATCAACACCATCGACGGCCTTCTTGGGTTTCAATCATTGAGTAGGATAGAGAACAAAAGATCCATGTGGTCGCAGTTCCCGGAAGGCTATCTGAGCCATATCGACCCCAGTTCAAATGATAATAATAACAAGTACGGGCCAGCAGATCTACCTTTCAAGTAGTTATCCTCATCGGTAGAACCCGGGTGATTTCATGGGAGAAACGTCAAATTTTTATCAATTTTCCTGAAAAAATGGGGAAAATATCAATATCAAGCTATTTTGCATTGAACTTTCTTCTTTCGATCCGTATATTAACATTACGGCCAGGATATCCGTGAAGAAAGTTTTATCGAGTTTAAAATTGCCCTTTTTGTCGGATTTCTTCGCGATTTTCGCGAATTTAAAAAAAATACTTCTACATCGCCTACTCCTAGAGCATCGAAATTTTACCCAGGTATTCATCGATTATTCCCCTTTTCGAGAGTAAAAAAATTTCTTCTCCTTATCGCAGCTTCGCTGCGATTTCAAAATTCTTCTGGACCCACTTTTCGACAGATTCTAACGGGCCGGTCCGCAGAGTTACCATTTCAGTATAGAATAATCTTTTATTCTGAATACTGTGAAAACAGATTTAAACAAGCTATGATAAAAAAATAATTTTTTAAAAAAAGCTTTTATAATAACAACACTCATCCGCCATTTCGAAGCCGCCATCTTGAATTCCTCAATTCTGAAAAATCGTAATTTTCGACCCAGAAAACCCCCAGATACCAATTTTGAATAGACTCGGATCATAATCACAAAACACGTCCGCCATATTGTAGCCACCATCTTAAATTTTTCAATTTTGATGGAAGAATCATCATTGTTGAACCCGAAAACCCCCAGATACTAATTTTGAATGGAATCGGATGATAATTACAAAACTCATCCGCCATTTTGGAGTCGCCATTTTGGTTTTTTTCTATAAAAAATATTTCATGATGCATTGTCAGCAGAATTATGTACACGTGCCAAATTTCAAATCAATCGGACGATTAGAAGTGTGTCATATTCAACTTACAAGATTTGATTACAGACAGACAGACACCGGGACGGGTGAAACTAAATAAAAGCTTGTAAAAATATCCCTTGGTTTCCTTTTTGTCGCCTTCCAAAGATGACCTTGCGATGACCAACATTGTGCTAATGGGCGGCCAGACTGATCTGGATAGAAATATGTATTAATTTTCAAACTAACAAGAATTTTTTTTCGAAAAACTTTGGTGGGAATCGAACTCACACCTTACCTCTTGAGTATGAATTGGATTTAAGTATTATAGATATCGATTACGAATATTTAAATTGATTTATTTACTGAGCAACGGTACTGTCCGAAGGTGGAGATAGTTCGATTCTCTCCATAGTTTTTTGAAGACTATTTCCCTCGTCTTAACTTCCACCAATCAGAAACGCGCAATTTTGAATCACAAATGGTTTCTAGATGGAAAAACTGTATGGCAGCAGCTGTCAGCAGTTTTTTCGGGTTTACCCGCGGCAAAACTTGACAGTTGTTGTCAGCGAAAATTAATAATACATAATGCATCCAGAATAATCTGTTACTCTTGAAATAGTCTTGTCAAATACCATTCGTGCATCTAATTTTTCCTGTGAAAAAAATCGAAAAAACACAATGCAAAGTAATATTTCTTTAACAAAAAGCATTCGTGCAGGTGCAAAAATCCTCGTCTTCGACTCGGATTTTTGTTGCCACCAGAGCACTCATGCTTCTTGTTAAAATATTACTTAGCAACGTGTTTTTTCCATTTTTTTCGGAAAAATTGGGTGCACTTATGATATTACTTACGACTATTCCACTCATTCCATTTTTGGTGAGGAAGTTTCCTTAGCAACACTCGTTTCTCATCGATAAAACATTCACATCGGCAAAACCAACAAGTTGGTTTTTCAGCGACAACATTTTTGACGTTTCTCAAATTCATAGATTGCTTCGGGAATGAATACCATAGAGAAAACGAACAACGTTTAGTTGATCTATGATGAATACTTATTTGTCAAATAGCGCAATACAAGCCCAACGTGACCATCTTCAGACACATTTTCTCGTTAAATAGTCATGTCGAATACCACTCGAGATGAAATTTAAGCAGATAAAATTTCTCTCTTGTAATATTCAAGTTTGCTGCTTCTCGGCAATTTCGCTCATGACATTTTTCCAAAATCACGAGCCGTTAGGCGAGATACAAATGACATTCGCGAAATTGCCTAAAGCAACAAACTTTCATTTTACAATCGAGAAATTTTGCCGGCAAAATTTAATCTCTAGTGGTATTATATATGAAAATATCTTCTGTTTATTAATTCATATTTCTATCCTGGTCATTACGATAGACCATTGGCAGAAATTTGGCCTTTGTAAAGCCATTCGTTTTTTGAATAAACATTATGTGAATCTTCGGAAGGCTACAAAAGGATGGTTTTCTCTAATATTATTCACATATTTACAAATTTTCGGTTATATTGTTAATCGGTCGGAGACCTAAAATCCGAACACCGCTGGTGTCGATGATGCATAGGTGAAGGGCAAAGAGGGGTACCTTTTACCGATCATATTGAATGAGTGGAGTGACTCCCTCACACCGTGCAAACATCTTTGTATGCGCGCTATCATCTTCGAATTCCGAAAAGATGAGTAGTAATCTGGAAATGTGGGTTCGCTCCCGTTCGAGGTGAAAACTTTTTCGGAATTCCAAATTCGTCAGAATACCGGTTAAAAGAAGATTTACTTAAATATTTCATTTCTTTCACAGTATAATTGCAGTCAATTATCCGGCACGTGAGAAAGGCGTAACGAGGCAAATGAGAGGAGATGAAGCAAGAGAAAAATGCCCAGATATAGAGTTACCCCGTGTTCCACAGGTTCGAGGAAAAGCAGATCTCACCAAGTAAGCAAATTCAGTTTTGCATTTCTTCCCCAACGTAAGAACAATATAATTTTCAGATATAGAGAAGCTGGAAAACAGGTCGCAGAAGTTTTGATGTCTTCAACAAAAATTTTGGAACGAGCTTCAATTGATGAGGCTTACTTGGATCTCACAGAAGCAGTTAATACAGAGCTTAAGAATGGCTTGCCGATTATATCATTGCAAGATATGTGTAACACTTTTGTGGTGGGCCAGGAAACTGCAGATTTCATGGCAAATATTTATCAGAATCGAAACAGTGGTTTTTATGAAGACGATATAAAACTACTTGTTGGGGGATTTATCGTGGAAAGGATAAGAGCTGCTGTGTACGAAAAAACAGGTAGGACTTGAAGATGATAACAAAAATGAATTAGAATATGTGATTTGATGCAACTAATTCATATCGTACGTTGCCTTTGAATTGAAAATCAGAAGAGGATAATGAAAAATAATCAGTTGGATGCTGCTGCTAAAAATGTTAATACTGGTTGGTCCACTCTGCACTATCAATTTGAGATTTTAAAGAATTATTCTTTCAATTCAGAGGAAATATATCCAGGGACTATGAGCCACTGAAAAAAAAATGAAAACTATGCTTTCGTAATTTCAAGTGGAAAAAATTCAGAAATAATGACCCTTATCCAATTCAAAATATCAATAGTTCGGTTACCTCAAAAATTCATTCCTGTCGTGAGAGTAGTTAGCTATGGTCTCGAGACAGGAATGAAACTACCTACCGAGGTTTGTATACTATTTTACAACAACCATCATATTGCATTTAAAATTAAGAAATTTCTATTTCGTTCTGAACATACCTAAAATATCACAGTAGATATATTGTTATCGTGACTACGGGGATAGATACCTGGTGTAACGACTCCTTACTAAAAATCGTGACCAAAATTTGTAGATCAAAACGACACTCTAGATTTGAGTTTTTGTGCTACTTCCGGAATAATCTGCAATATTTTATCGGTTGTGGCGCTACTGCCGCAATGCAAAATAGCGCGACCCCTTTCGGGAAAAAATGAAAAGCAGAACAAAATCTCAGATTTTCGATCGACAAGAAAGTCTTGAACAAAATCTAATCAGTGCCAACACCAGGTATTCTATGAATCTATCTTCGGGGTATACAATTGTCACCAATATGATTAAATGTCAGATAAAGTCGGATATATAATTTGCGAATAATAAATTGAAAAACATGTCTTCCGACGAAGAATTAATGGATTGTACCCCACCAGAAGTACTACATGCTGCTTACGCAGCACGCAGCAGTTTGGTGCCAGAGAAAAGTAAGCATCGGTATCTAAAAGCCTTTGAATTATATAGGAAGTGGTGCGAAGAAAAAAGTGTACTCTTGGCATATTTTGGAGAACATACCAGACAAAAGAAACGTCTACTTTGCGGGCAATGTACAGGGTCACCCAAATTGTTTGATTTTGGCTGTTTCTGGTACTTCTAGACTAGATAGGTGAAAATGTTAAAAGGAGTCCTGGGCTCGATTTTCGTGAAAACTCCATAACTGAAAGCCGTTTCACGAAATCTTCATTTGTTTTGAAGATATAACGAAATTTTGATATTTTGGCCATTTCGAAAATGTGCCATAACTTCTTCATTTTCTGAAATATCTAAAAACGGCAAAAACTTTCTACAGGCACTTTTTCATTAGCAATACGACACCGTATTCAGTTATTTTTTATCTCTTGTATAAAGGGTGGAAAAAAACAACTTTCATATTTTAAAAACGAATGGTATGTTTTTTCGATCCTATGTTATGCAAAAAAAACAGCCTGTAAAGAAGATACAAAGACCTTGCCAAAAAAGTACCACATGACCCACTTTCCCTATTCAGAAAATTTAGAGGGTTGATGGGCATGGCACAAGGTGCAACAAAAATCCTTCAAAAATACATAAAAATTTGGTTAAAGTGAAATAAAAATTCACTTGTTTCAGGATTTTGTTGCCAAATATTTTTCTTCTGAGAAAATGAATTTGTTCCATAATTTTGACGCGCACTGTGGAAATAATATTATGGTCTATGCATATACAATATACATATCTAATAATTCCAATATGGGGAATGAGCCAATGAAAATTGAAGCTGGGCTTTGGTGAGAATCGAGATCTACGCTTGTGCGGCAATATCTATACAGGGTCTTTCACGAGGAACCTCACCCATATTTATACGGGAAACTACTGAACGTATTTTCATGAAATTCAGCACTTATAAGTATTTCACGATGCTGCTGAAATCTAAAATATTTTCAAGGCATGAGCACCTCCGGTTTTTCCGGAAATGACGCCAACTTCCGTTTTTCAAATTAGAACACCATTTTTTTATTGCAAAATAGATTCCTTAGAAAATTTCAAGTTATTTTGATGTAACATTTTTCAGTTTTGGTTGGAAAATTCTCTCTGAGCGGGAAAATTCGAAAAAAAAATCGAAAATAGAGCTCCGCTGAGACAAGAATAACTTCGAGGTTTTTGGATGGAAAATTTTCATTTTTGGGATTTTTCAAGATGTAAGATTGATGTATCCACTTTAAAAATCGAAATCGCGATTCATGATACAGGGGGTGAAAAAATCGCTTTTAAAGTTAGGGATGACAAAATCGTGAAAAATCAATTTTTTAAAATTAGAACCCCATTTTTTTATGGCAGATATTGAATCTACGTTAAAAAATAATGTGAGTGTATGCATCACACCCTTGCCCTAAAATGGATATTTTCTGAGTTAATATCCACTTTAGGGCAAGAGGATCTATGGTTTACTTCAAAACTTCAGAATGCTTTATTGTTCAAACGATCGCACCAAATTGGACAATTCTTTTTTGTTGTGTTGTGTATGAATGTATTTTGGGTTGCCTGACAAAAAGTAGACTAGATTGCGATGTATACAATTATTGTGTAATTTGCATAGAACTTATAATAACACGGAAGGCTATTATCAGATCAAAAGCGGGTAAAGATCTCAAGTTGGTGGAACAGTGAATTTTTACCGGAATGTAAAGTAAATCGGATTGTGACGATCAGCATCAATCGTGAGTGTTCCATTTTCATCTTTTCTCCATATTTCTGAAATGTTTTTGATTTATGTTTGGGTAATAAATATATTTGCGGAAATAACTGAATTCAAAATTGCCCATTATTAGTAATTGACATATTATTTTTGTATTTCTGTTTTGTGTGACAGCTCATATCCATGGAAAATATGACAGTTGATAGATGACGTTTGACAGATGACATTTTACACATGACATTTCGTCACCTTAGAGTTACACTGTTATATGTTCATAAGTGATAGTTCTGAGTTATAGCGAAATAAAAATTTATATATCTGCTACACCTATTCCATTGCAAGAAATACTGTGTTTTTCTGGTGGCATACAATACAGGCTATGAGATAGAACCCCAAAACTCCTTATAGAGACGATCCCATGCACATAAAACAAAGTTTTACCCAAGAAAGCAAAATTTAAAAAAATGCGACATACAACAGTGTAACTCTAAGGCAGCTCGTAGACCGGTACGACGCTACCGCTACGCGACCGTGATTTCTGGTCGCTCACAGGTAGCGCACGTTATTTTGAATGGGAGCGCGCACACCGGGGATACCGCGACGCGACCGATACGCGACCTGTAAGCTACCGATCTCGGGAGACTGAAATGAGTGAATGCTCGATCGCCAGCATTGCGCGACCGCTAATTCTGGTCGCTGAGAGATCGCGCCCTTTATTTTAAATAGGAGCGCGTATACCGGGGATACCGCGACGCGACCTGTAAGCTACCGCTCACGGGAGATTCGACATGTCGGTCGCCAGGGGACAGCGACGCTACTGAACTATGTTCTAATTCTGAGTAAAATCAACGCTCACTACTCATGAGGTATTCCCTCGGGTATTCCTATGGTGAGAGGGACTCTTCATGTCGACACGTGGCATTTTTGTAGACGTGTCTTGGGGTGTGAGTCTCTCAACTAGATGCGGATGAACAGTGGTGCACAAGACCTGAGTTCAGCCCAGAGAAGGCATTCTGGAGCCTGAACACTCTCGAGTATAAAAGGAGCGAAAATAAATTTGTTCAAATAATTTTTTTTCTATTTTTTCGTTTCTGATATGATTGAGTATTCAATGCTGAATACATTTCTGTTAAAATATTCAAATAGTTTTCGAAATATCGAAAAAAAACCCGTAGTCAGTATTATGTCCATTTTTCTTGTTCTCAACATCCTGAGCGCAAACCGTTTTCATAACATCAAAGTAGAAGAATGTGAAATGGGCATGCATTTTTTGAATTTCAGAAATATCAAATTTCCAAATTTTGTGTCGATAATTGGTTTTTCAAACCAGAACCCCATTTTTTATGATTGCGTTGGATTCTGGGGAGAAAAATAATGATAATACTCTGAGTTTTTTTTTTGAAATTTCATTTTTATATATAACTTTATTAGAGTACTATCATTATTTTTCTTCGCAGAATCTTACGCAATCATAAAAAAATAAGGGTTTTTCTTTGAAAAACACAGTTTTCGACACTCCCTGTTATGATATTTCCGAAATTCAAAAGATGCATGTCCTTTCCACATTCTTCTACTTTTATGTTATGATAACGGTTCACGCTCAGGATGTTGAGAACAATAAAAATGAATATAATACTGACTACCAATATTTGACTCTTTTCCGTTTTTTCTTCGGTTTTTTGAGAACTATTTGAATGGTTTTAACATAATGTACCTATTCATCATTGAAAACTCATCAGAAACGAAAAAATAGAAAAAAATTTTTTTGAACGGATTAATTTTCGCTCCTTGTATACCTTACTGGGAGTGTTCAGGCTTTAAAAATATTTCAACTCAGTAGGGAATTATGAACAATATCATTATTCAAATTTTCGGATTTCAAATATGTCCAGTTCTCCAGAAACGTCTAATAGGCACTCGAACTTGGGACACTCTGTATATCAAGAGTCTTTGTGAAAATATTCACCGATAAAATAGTGGAGGAGTACTTACTACTAAATACCTTTGAAATGTGTCGAATACATAGGTCGGATACGAATAATATGTTCGAGATAAATTCCACTACTTTCGCTGTTATTTAATTATCAATGGATATTTTGAAGCGGAATTTTAGGGTCAGATAGTACTCGATAAGATCTTCAACATTGGTAATCGCAACACCCCTTTTTCCAATTCAAAATCAAGGGGTTATACTCACCCTCGTTAAAGGGTTGAAGTTACGGGGATGAAAAAAGTGGAAAAGTTCTTCCCCCTCAAATCAGAAATTGACGAGTCCGAGAGATTTTCCACATTTTCATTTTGAATTTGAAATATTGTGGTGCTAATTTTTTGTTGGACCACCCGATATCATATACATATTCTGTGATTCGGCCTACTTAATACTCAATAATTGAAATTTCACATATAAACAATATTTTTCATGATATCTGGACGAATCTGAGGGTGCGATGTATGATGCATGATATATTTCAGGAACGTAAAAAATGGCTATTCTTTGTAAGTCATTCAAACACTAATGCTTTTTCTGTAATTAGTATCCAATTTCTGAATTGCGGGCGTCACTGCAGCCAGTAATATATCGAATTTTTTTTTCGACATCCTGTAAAATGACTGAAATCTGTGTTCATCACGAGTTCTCTTGCCAAAATGAACATCCTCCGCTCTTCATTCGTTCTAATATAAGGATGAATCCAATGCATTCTTTTACGCTTTCTCTTTTTCAAATAATAATAAGCTGATATTATGCATTCATCACTGCTTGACATTTTTGACAATGGAGAGTTTTTTTCATAACATAGAAGCCGATCGCGTAGCGGTAGCGTAGCTTTGGTGTGAACGACCCATGTTACTGATAGCCGCGACTCAAATCTCGTCGCGGTCGCGTAGCGGTAGCGTCGTACCGGTCTACGAGCTGCCTAAGGTGACGATTTGACAGTAGACAGATGACATTTGACAGAACTTTTATTATGCCTAATTTATCTCCTGCTTGAAAAAATAGCAATGGTAAGTTTATACAACTTTAACGGGGGTTTCACAAAGCATATCACCGGTGATCGAAGCTTGATCTAGAATCAACTCGATTTGACAGTTCAGAAATCTAACCAAGCCGTTGATCTCCGATCACTGGTGATTACGATTTGTGAAATCCACAGTAAGTATAGGCAAGGCCTTCTTAAGATAAAGATGGCTATGCTATGGTATAGGTATCATTTAGGCGAAACAAAGTTCGCCGGGCCAGCTAGTTGAGAATAAAAAATAATTTTGTCTCTCTCTGACACATCATATTATGTCGTGAAACGTATGTCATTCATTACTTCATGTGAATAATCTCACAATTTCATGAGAGATGTTTCAATCGATTTATTTTCATCCTCGATATCTTTTTTCTTGTCGTCTCTCGAAATATACTTAACCTCTTCATTTCTCGCAATTTTCGAATTTCCAGTTGATGTAAGCATACAACTCAATCCTCACCAAAAATTTGGCTTCACGTTGTAACTGAAAAGCAGGGGTATAATAAAGATGTCTGGAGTAATAATGTGTTTAGACATCGAAGGTAAAATCCATATTGATGTATATATGGGTCTGTGCTTTTAAATTAATATGGATGACAGGAAATTACTCTGTGGCTTAACAGGATTTAGAAATGCATGTCAAAAAATTTCACCATAATGATTTTACCGAATCATTTATCCATAATATTTCAGTGCATTGATCAAAATCAAGATACATTTGTAGAACGTCTTCAAGAATCCCTAAGAATACCATTGATCACTAATGAAGAAAATGCAGAAAAATCTACCCCAATTTTCGAATGGACTGATAAATTACTGAAATCTCTTGGTTTTCTCACACATTTGAAATATTTAGATGTTGCAGAATGCAATGGTCCTCTACCTTGTGTAATCTTAGGAAATTTAGAAACAGGAAATTGTCCTAACAAAACAACAATTCTGATATACTCTCACTTGAGTACCCAAAAAGAGAATATCGAGTCTCCACAATCAGATAAAAATATTTATGGGAAGGATGTTTTAAACTTGGGTTCGATGATTGCATGGCTCAATACTATCGAATCCTTCAAAAACGTAGGAATTGATTATCCCGTTAATATAAAATTATGTGTTGCCCCAGTGGAAGTAGAATGGAGTGAAGGACTAAAAAATCTTCTGAATTCTGAGAAAGAAAGTTTTCTAGGTACGATGCTGCATTTATGAATTCACGGATTGGGGATGGTGGGTGTGTTAGGTATCTTTCATATTCCTTACATTACTTGTAAACGGATAAACTAAATATTACATCTCTTTTTCTTTTCGATATTGAACACTCCAATTCATGGTTTCCTCCTACGATAAAATCGGTATTTTTGTGGCTTCCAATCGGTATACGACAAAAAAATCTTCTGAATCAATCGATACAACAAGACATTGATATTATTTTCTTACTCGCTAAAAGGGACTAATGATGATATGTATTCTGAAAGACAGAATATACTCTATAGATTCAATTAATTTTTTTGTATCATTTATATTCAGATTTGCTTATGTAGAAGTTTATTCTGTTTTTTTCTTCTTTGTATGCAAATAGAAGGATGCGGCTAAATGTTGGTATTAACTCGACAATAAATAATTTTTCAGATAAAATTGATTTCATTTTAATGAATGAAGGGTCTTGGCTACAACCAGATGTTCCAAGCTTGGTCAAAAAATTAAGAGGATTATGCTACTTCTCAGTTGAAGTACGATGCTCAAAGGAAAATTTGGATAGCAATAAATGTGTTGGCATAATCCAGGATGCTATGAATGATTTACTATATTTACTTGGCAGTTTGATGGACGAAAAAACCACTTTCTCGGGACTCTGCTCACAAGAAGAAACATCTGCAGATGAAATGAGTACTTACGAAAATACAGATTTAGATGTTAACAGTTTTATGGAGACAACAGGTGCAAATTCCCCATTGTTTGGTGGTCATAAATCCGAAATAGTTAGGCATCGATTAATGGTTCCAAATTTCATTATTCATGGTATAAAAACTTCCTTGAAAAATTTGGAAGAATGGAGCATACCTTCATGTGTGTGCGCTCAAGTGTCGATACGTACTTTTCACAGTAATATTTCCGATGTTTTTGAATATGTTGATTGTTACTTGGAAAAAGTTTGGTCACTACGTGGAAGCTCTAATACACTGAACATTTCCCTGGAGAAATCTTATGAGACTTGGAATGCCGATGTTGACAACGTGCAATATAAAGCGGCAGCAAAAGCATCTGAATACGTTTACGGAAAAACAATAAATTTCTTTAATAACACATACACCATTCCTGTGATAAATTTGTTAAACGATATTCTGGGAAAAAATATTCTACTTCTACCTATTGTCTCAGAAAACAATTACATGAAAGAAGCACTTCCATTACAAAACTATTTGGATGCATCCAAAATGTGCGCCAGTTATTTATACGAAATGGGGCAGATTCCAAAAATCGTATCTCGATCTTCTTCCTCTTTCGTTTCATGTCAGTCAGTACCAGAAATTTGTGTGTGTGGAAAATTTGACGAAGAAATTCAAGCGGCTTCAGGCGATTCCGATGGGGCAAAACCCAAATCTGATGATGAAATTAAATGTGTATGTCCATACAGAGTTCAAACTAAAGACGCAGCGGTCATCTCAGAAAACATAATAGAACTAAACCCATCTGTTAAAACGACACTGAAGCCGTGCAAATGTGTTTTACAATTAGAGCAACAACCCATCGATGTAGAGAACATTTCTTTGGTTTCCAACGCCTCTACTGCAAGTAAAGACCCCACTCCTGTACTCGAATCGAAAGCAACCCGAAAGAAAAATATAACCCCATCTGTAGATACGATAAATTGTTCATGCACTCCTAATCGTTTCAAAATTTCCTCTCCAAAAGAGGAAAAGATTTTGTCTCTAGAAGAAGAAGAATCTCTAAAGAAAAGCATGAGATCTGTGGGATCCAAAATAAGCGGAATATCAGCCTGTATACATTCGAATGAAAAATTCATCACACCGAATTTGAAGAAACTAGGTTGCATGTGCCCTGAAAGATCACAAGAAACTGTCTGCGAAATAGAAACACAGAAAGATAGAATGTTTTGCCCGGTAATCAAGGAACAAGATGGAATTTGTAATAAGGGCGGTAAACGAAAACACCATATAGCAGGTCCTCCTCTCATAGATGAAGAAGAAAGCGAAATATCATTAGGACCATTGTCTCATTGTTCATGTTCCGAAGAATCCATTACTGTAGTAACAAACTGCGATTGTCCAAAAGGTCCTGCTATGCAATGGAATACGAATATAGAAGACGAAATTGATTGAATCCAAAATTGTAATTATTGTAAATATAACTTCTGATATCTTTTTTTCGTTCAGTGGACTTCATCGAATAATAATAGTTAATGGATGATTATGTAAAAAATAGGATTACTTCAGCTAAGGAATCGCAGATTACCATTTTCGAAAGGACTCGAATACTCCAAACTAGCCTTTATTGATAGTAGGTACTGTTGACTATGTAGACAAAAAACATTCTTCCAACCTAAAGCCTTGTTCGGACTAGGCCAGTAGATTAGTCGAGTAGCGAGTGATTTAGTAACTTGCCGTGTGCGAACGCCAAAAATCGAGTCGAGTGGATTAGTCAGTGGGCGAGTCGAGTCGATCCATTTCATTCTATTTTCTCGGGCGAGTAGCTTCCCCCACCACGCGCCACTTGCCACTGGAACGCCAGTACTGTCACAGGCGAAAGGAAAAGTCAGTCGTTTTTCAAAATGTTTCGTTGGAGCGAAGATATAACATAACATATAGATTAGTAAGATTAGTTCAGAAATGTGATGAAATGTTCAAATGGGGCATAGTGGACTCAGCGGGGTGCGATTGTGGCGCAACGAGACAGACAATGGACCACATTTCGAACGAATGCCCGATAAGATCCCATCCTGGTGGTATCCATGAGGTTTTCTCCGCTTCCCCAGAGGCAGCGGACTGGGTTGAAGGCCTGGATATTCGCGTTTAGATATATTGCAAAGTTGTTCATTTATCCTTTTATCATTTATTATTTGTATACCATGTCCTTTTTTATGTGTGCTTCTCATACGAAATATATATATTTCAGAAATATTTGGATCACGAATGTTTTTTATTTTATTTTATTTTATTTATTTAGAGAATTAGGGATACAAACAGGTGTGAAACCCAGAAACAGTATCCACTGTTGAGAACATGAATTACATTTTAACTCAAAAAGAAAAATAGGTCATACAATAACTTAAGATGCATCAATACATTATAACATAATCAAGTTGAGAACAAATTCACAAATAAGATATAAAAAAAGAGAGAAATAAACCATAACACCCTTGTTAAAAAGACATATTGAGACAGAAATAATCTAATAGGCGGCAATAAATGTTTTTTTCAGGGTCATTTTAATTTTTCGTGGTGTGTAGTGAAATATGTCGAACAAGTGCTGTAACTCGTTGGCGGAACGTAGCATCCTTACGAGTGGACCGTGTTTAGTGTAATTACAACGCTTAAATTCAATATGAAACAACTCGTGTTGCCTCAGATTAAATGATGGAATGTTGATTTTTATTCCTCCAAGAATATCAGCAGCCTGCAGATCGCCGCCCAAAATTTTCGATAAGAACAAGACGTCGTTCATTGTACGTCTGTCTTCGAGAGATAATAATTCAAATTTCTTTCTTAAAATGGGATAGCGATCTACATTATGCTGTAATGACAGATTCTCCCTGAAGGCAATGCGTTTAAGAAATCGATTCTGGACTCTTTCAAGGCGTGAGATATAGATATTATATTGAGGGTTCCAGACTACCGAGGCAAAGTTCAAGCGGCTAAAGACGTATGCGTAGTAGACATGTATTAGGGGTAGAGATTTTTTGAATGGTTTGCATTGCCTGAAAATATATCCGAGCATTTTACTAGCAGATCCGATGATGCTTTCAATATGGTAGCTGAACAAAAGTTTGGAGTCAAATATAACACCTAGGTCTTTTATCTTTGTTACTCTTTTCAGCACTGATCCGCCAATATGGTAATTGTAGGAAACTGGTAATCGACTTCTTGTAAATGAGAGGACGCAGCATTTATCAATGTTTAAAAAGAGATCATTCTGAGTGCAGAATTCTAAGAAAGAATCTAATTCTTTCTGAATGGTAAGGCAGTCCGCTAGTTTTCCGATGGAAAAGAATATTTTTAAATCATCCGCATACATAAGAAAACGACAGAGCTTAAAAACGGAGTGTATGCTATTGACATATATCAAAAATAAAAGTGGGCCCAGGTGCGAGCCCTGGGGAACGCCAGACGTGCAATCAACATTCTCCGACATAAACTTACATCCAATCGATACGCATTGACCCCTCCCGACAAGATATGATTGAACCCAGTTCAACAGTGAACCGCCAATTCCAATAGCACCCAATCTCATCAATAGTATGTCATGATTTATTTTATCGAAACATTTAGTGAAATCTGTATAGACAACATCAACTTGAATTCTTTCATCTAAACTTTCATAAGTATATTCGAGGAAATTAATTAAATTGGTTTCTATCGACCTCCCCTTTAGAAAGCCGTGCTGTTCGGGCACAATCAAATTTTTGACGAGAGAGAAAACATACTTATACACGAGTGATTCAAATAGTTTCGCGAATACGCACAATTTGCTTATAGGTCGGTAATTCTCAATGCGAGTTTTGTCCCCACCTTTGTGAACTGGTATTACAGTGGCACGCTTCCAGATGTTAGGGAAGTTGCCGTGTTCTAATGATTTATTAAAAATTATTTCAAGAGGTATACAAAGGGAGGGGCAGCTCATCACAAATTGAGAGGGGATACCGTCAGGACCGGATCCCTTACGACGGTCGAGAGATCGTATAGATTTTTCTATTTCCTCAGCCGTCAGAATGATCGAAGTCAAGTTGGGAAAGTGACGACCGCCAGAATCATTCGAAACCGGCGGACGCCTCGTCGACTTTACAAAGGCGCTCTGAAAAAAACGCGCAAACAAGTTGCATATCTCAACCCCGCCAGTAGCAACTCTATCACCCAATGTCATAGCAGAAGGAAATTTGCTGCCCCCGGTTTTGCTCTTTTTCGGTGTAATGTCGAAAATTAACTTGGGATCATGTGAAGTTTGATCTTCTAGGTAAGCAATATACTTGAAATAGTCGACTCTTATCAGTGTCTTCGACTGGACACGCAAAGATCTGTAGCGGATAAGGTCACAGGTATTATTATAAATTTTCCATTTTTTGTGAGCACGATTTTTCAATTTGATTATTTTGATAGTTTGTTTGGAATAAAACTTTGGAAATTTTCCGTTAACTCTCTTCTTAGGAACAACGCCTTCAATAGTTTTGTTGATAACATTGTACAATATTTCTACATCCTCATTGACATCATGGTTTGTTAGAAGAGTCGACCATGGAAAGGATGACAGGTGCTGGTTAATTACATCGTAATCAGCTTTTTTATAATTGAACATGGTGCATTTACTATTATTTTTCAGTTGCCGGTTGTTAACTTTTAATATAAATTCTACACTAGGGTGATAATTATCCTCTGGTACCAGAGGTTGATCACTTTTATCTAGGAAATTTATGCGATGTTTGTTACAAAAAATCAAATCCAAAACTTTGTTTTGATGGTTAAGCAAACAGTTGAACTGGTCAAATTCACAAAAGGATAAAGTGTCTATTAAATTGGTATATTGATTTTCAACGACTTCGGCTTCAAGTGGATACCTTTCAGTAGGTATACGAGGCGTCCACCCTATCGACGAGCAGTTGAAGTCCCCACAAATGAGAACCAGGTTATTCTCTATTTTACCTTTAATTGAGTCCAATGTTGTTTATGGAACATTAAGTCGTGTAGTGCTTGATCAATAAAAATATCTAAGAATTACAATACTAACATAGCCTTCTTTGAAATTGACGAGCATACCACTCAATTTGACTCAGCCAAACCTGGCTTTAGTCGTGAAATTCAGTCAAATTCAGTGGTATGCTAATTGCTAGTCAATTACAAAGTAGGCTATGTTAGGAATTGTAATTCACTACTTATTTTTATGGATCAAGCACTACGCAAAACATGCAATAATAATTAGGTACACTAGAAACTAGAATGATATATCGAAAGTCTGTTCTTTATTTGCGGCGAATATGACAAATAAACAAAGCAGATAATGAATGATGACTCAATAAAAAAAACTTAGTTTGAAACTGACATCATCTTACATAGGCCACTTGAAAATTATCTTAATGAAACTGATGTTTAGACAGAGAAACCTGGCTTTAGTCGTGAACTTCGAATTTTATTCAATAACGGCAAAAATATTTTAATTTCATGTTTGGAACAGTTCAACTTGTTTTTGACTAGCAATTGATCGGAAATACAAAATTATATGCTTCCCATTTGAAAAAAATGAGATTTTATAGTTTTATTGAGGCTACTTTGAAGCCCTGATGCAGGCACCTTGTATAATACTTCCTCATCATTTATAGGTACAAGAAGCGGTATCAGCGTACTATCTTTTACTCCACTGTGGCGAAAAAAATTTCTCCCAATGAGAGATTTTGGAGATATAAACACTAATTTGTGACACTCTTTCTAGTCTTTCTGTCAACAAATTTGACAATCAGGCTATAACTCAACAATCGCTTGAAGTAGTCGCGATATCATACGTCAAATCAGTGCAGAATCAAACGAAGAATTAAAATATGTATGAATATACAGTAATACAGATTGTTACATTTGAAATAACGAAGTTCACATTCGTTTTCGGTAGAACCGGAAGTAGATTCCGCTTGAAAATATTTTACAATTCAAGTTCATATATGTACTCTTAAACAAAAATACAGAATCTTGAATTCGTATCAAGATTCCTTCCTCGAATACTTCTGATGAAACACTTGAAAAGATCACCCTGCAATCTGCATTCACTTTTTTTACAATAGAAAACACTTTCCACACTCAAATTTGTTTGTTAGTATGTTACAGTAGGATTATTATTAATTTTCTTACGGAAGAGACCGGAACCCAGAACGGTGGCAACGAGAAATAAACATGAAGCTATGGCAGTAACTGCAGAAAGCATCGTAATTGCATCCCAGCCGTTTTTGTTTTTACAACGACGCGATTCTATTCCAACATCTGGTAATTTTTACCAATCCTAAACATTCCTATTTCGAGACCCCATCGATAACGATAATTGCTCTCAGATAGAAATTTTTTTGGATTTTGGCATCACGTTCTTCTGAAGCTGGCATTCCTTTGTCCAAAAATTCAGTTTCATTCATTTTTTTGTCGTCTCATTCAAAATTTGAATGATTAGAGTAATAATCAATAATTAAAAACAATAATCTCTTTAAGATTTGTTGAAAATCATATTTTTCACAAACTAACATATGAAGTTGGCGGCCTGCGGCCGCCCCTTGTATTTGGCCGCCCGCGTGCGAGGCACGCGCTGCACACCTGCTAGGATCGGCCCTGGGATCTTCTAATGCCAATTCCTTCAGAAGACAATTCGTAGTTCCTAGTTCGTATCTTCTATCACCATTTCCGTACCCAAAGCTTCTTTTTACGGATCTCACATATTTCCTCATCCACCTCTTCTAAAATAGTCATTACGATGAGGTTAACCAGTTTGTTTATTTTATTGCGTTGCATGCTCTGCGTTCTTCGAAATACCACTCACTTTTCACTTCACTTGTGAACTCGACTCGACCAAAGTGCGAACGATTTCCTGACAGTTGTGTGACAGTAGTAAGTAGATTAGCTACTCTCCACTCGACTAATCTACTGGCCTAGTCCGAACATGTAGTAGTCCTTCCAAACTCAGTAAACCATTTCTTGAGATCATGCTCATACTCCATTATCGAAATGGTTTGAGATAATCGGAATCTGATTTCGCCGTCCTAAGCCAGGATAATAAAAACATGTCATGTTTCCCACATTCGTGTCGACTTTTCGAAAAAGTAAATTTTGGCATATTCAAGTCTGAAATTTATTGTCCGCATGAGTTGCAAACACCAAGAAATTACAGACTTAGTTAACATTGCAAATTTTGCAAATATCAATGCACATCATACGCCAGTACATAATGAATAGCAGGTGACCTCAGTGTCTTCTCGGAAGTTTTCGGATTTCTATTTAAACAAATATGTATAACATACTTGATACGACACAGCATGGATTTTCATCAAGTCGCACAACCCAGTCAGGACCTCTTCATTTTGTTGAATCTGTGTATGAGTTATAGAAGTTTGAAACTAAACCTTCATTTGAGCCTTGTGGCGCCATTTACCCTCATATTGTTTAAGGATGATTGACATAGACGATTTCCTTCATCATTAGTATGACAGTGTTCTATTTTGTTTTATTTGAATTGACACGTTCGAAGAATCACCTCCGGCTATTCCGGTACTTTTTTCCGAATAAACGCTGTATATAAAGTATGTGTGCTTATACCTGAAACCCGCCTGATTATAAATCACATGAGTATCTTGATAACGGCCTGTTTGTGTTTTTGAGTTTGAGTCGCCTTGAGGAAATTTTTTTTATTTCTAGTGAACAGGAACTGAACATTGGAGTCCCACAAGGTTCGATTTTGGGACCGCCCCTATTCCTATTGTTCATCAACGACCTACCTAATTTGAAAAAATGTATGCCTAACTTGTTAAATCCACCTTATCCCCTCTAATAGGGAGGTCGATCAGAATACTTTTGTTTGCTGATAAAAATTAATGCTGGTCACTGCTCGATTCTCTGATGGCCTGCATAAGATGATTACAAACCATGTGAATGATCTTGTTATTTACTGTTACTTAGTAGTTATACGAAGTTTTTCCCGAAATTAAGTCAGGCATGTGATATATCTATGGATTGATCTTCAGGATGAATATTCAGACTAAATTGACAATTTTTGAATTCAGAGACTGTTTTGAGGCAACTGAGACTTGTTATTTTCGAAATCAAAATTCTAATGTTAACTCACCTCGTCCATCCAATAACTATGACGCACTGCACTCCTTTTCAAAATGCTTATAATAAAATTATTACATACATTTTAAAGAATCCTAATTGAAGTTTTTCAGTGTACATGTTGAAGATTCGAAATCGACCACTTTATAGTCAAAGTGATTGAATTTTGTTTCACTATCTGCTTTATCTGTTTTATTACTATACTATCAATGCCAAAATATAGGGAAGGATGATGTGAATCGCAACTTATTAATTCTTCAATAGGAATTGAAACATATAAATTTTCGAACGTGGAGAATTTCAAGGGGAACGCTAACGGTTTATTCGAATCTGAAGTCATTGTTAAATTCATTGGTTCATTGGAACCAGACGCTCCCTTATCGGTACAGCTGCTGATAGTGCCCGAAGGCGCCGACGCATTTAAACCTTGTAATTTTTCTGCAATTTGTATTTTGTTATGCATCGATTCTTCTAGGTATTCTTCTGCTACGGTCGAGGACTTCATCTTAAGCTCCTGCATTGGCCAAAATAATCGTCGAAGACCTTCTCAGGCAGTGACCGGTGTAAAGCTCTGGTTCCTCCAATTTCAAAAACATTGCAATTCTTGAAGGTATATTCGACAACGTATTTATTCCCACACAAAAAACACACACACAAAAAAGGGTAGAACTAGTACTCGTTGGTCTCAAAGACATGTATTTTTTACACAAATTGATCGGGTCGACCGGAAATCCTTCTCGATTTCTGGAAACCACGTGAAAATATTGAATGTTTTCTATTTTCAAATTGTCCGATTCATCGCATCTACAAGCACCGCTAATGCCCATTATCAAAACCACTCCAATTGTTTTGGAACATACAGGGTGTCTTAAGAAAGTGGCAGAAAGCAAACATATATTTTTGCTTATGGATCTCGTATATTGTGAAAGCATGATAAAAATGAAAATAAGTTTTTCTGACATCTCATATAATTAATTTGCCTGAGATATTTTGCCTTTCCGTAAATTTGAGGGCCTCGGAAAAAAACTCGATAACTTCGACTAGAAATAATTTTGTGAGATGAGATTGTGGCTGTGAATACTAGAATAATGTATATAAGTACTGTCTCAATCATAATTATTCAAACCTTTACTGGATGTTCGAAATGAGACAACACATTGACGACATACTTAAGGCCTCTTGCAACGACAGCGAATTCTCGCGAGAATTTTCTGTTAAATTCACTGACCGAAAATTCTCTGTCGTTGCATACTACGTTCGGTAGAATTCTCTGTGGAATTCCCGTCATTTCAAAATTGTTCTTAAAGACCGAGAATATGACAGTGAATATGAGCAAGGAACCACTTTGAGTTCAGATCACTTTGAGTCTAACTTTTTTTCACTATATATATACACGCAGGGGTCCTACAGCCTTTGCCGCATCCCGCATTTTAAACGCCAGCCGTCCCTATCTCTCCATGCTTCTTGTTCAATGGCTCTATCTCTCATAACAGCAGCCACCCCATCCTTCCATGTCAAACCAGGTCTTCCTTTTTTTCTTCTTTTATTAGGAATATAATTTAATGCTCGTTTGGACCATCGATCTTCTTCCATGCGCATTACGTGTCCATACCATATTAACTGTCTTGTTTCCACTCGCTCCACCGTTGTGCACACTCTTCCAGTTCGCCTTCTAATTTCCTCATTCCGTACATGTTCATCTCTGGATACTTGACACGATCTGCTTAAGTAATCCATTTCGACCGCATCTATACTCTTCTTGTTCCGTGCCGACAACTGCCAACCTTCTGCTTCATAAGTCAATATTGGTTCCACAATTGCTCGATAGATGTTCGTTTTAGTATTTAACTGAATTTGCTTTGACCACAATATTGAATTAAGGGTTCTTATACATTTTTTACCTTGCTGTACTCTAGACTCGATATCTATGCCGATGTTCCTTCACTAGATATGATACTCCCTAGATATTTATATTGTTTACTTGCCTTTATTTCTCTTATTTGTAACTCTGGATCCTCCTGTTCTTCACCTATTCTTAAATATTCTGTTTTCTGCATGTTTATTTTCATCCCCAATTTTTCGTATTCTTGTTTCAGTTTTCTCAGCATATAATCAATGTCTTCTTCGCAGTTGGCAATAAGTACTTGGTCATCGGCAAAAAAAAGTGTCGTTTTTTTCCTTCAATCATACAATCATTGAATATGTCTGCTAATTTTTCTAATAATATTTCTGGACCATACTTGATCAGTTCAATGGGAATGTTTCCAGGTCCTGGAGCCTTATTATTCTGCATCTTTTTTAATGCTCTTTTTATTTCATCTATATTAATTTGCTCTACTCTGTTTACTTCAATTAAGTTCGGATTGTGTATTCTATTCTTGAATTGGTCTCTGTCCTCGGTCAATAGAGTTCTATAATATTCCTCCCAATCTCTATAAATATTAAACTTATGTTTCCTGATTCTCTTCTATCCTTTCTCAGATTTTTTATAGACTTCCATGCCTGCGACACCCTTGTTCCTCCTAAATATCTTTCAATCTCTTCACATTTTTTATCCCACATTTCGGTTTTTTCCCTTGCCACTGTCTTTTTTACTTCTCTATTGTATTTCGCATAAGTTTCTCGATCTTCGGGATTTCTGGTAGCCAACCATATCTGGTACGCTTTTTTCTTCTTTTCAACCAATTGTTGTACTTCTTTTGACCACTATTCAGGCTTATCTCTTTTTTCTGATTCCTTGTAACCCATCGCTTCCTTCGCTGCGTCGTGTATGCATTTTTTTAATATTTCATATTTGTTCTCGGTGCTGGTGTTTCGATCAATTGTTCTTTGGAGTTTCGAAGCTACTCTAAGTTTGTAGAGGAATTGTACGGATTCTTGTTTTAGGCTATCTAGATTATATCTTTTATTTTTCATATTCTCTGTATTATTCTCTTTTCTTCTTTCACTGTATTCATTCCTGTATTTCACTGTCACGTTAGCAAGTACCAGATAATGATCAGATCCGCACTCTGCGCCACGATATGCCCTCACGTCATTGGTTTTTAGCCTTGAATTTCTTTTTACAATAAAATAATCGATTATTGACTTCAATCCCCGGGTCGGTTGAGTCCACGTGAACTTATGCACGTCTTTATGTGGAAAATATCCATTCATAATTTTTAAGAAAAAGCCATGACACATGACAATTAGCCGTTGTCCATTATTATTTACAATATCTTCAACATATTGTCCTACGGTTGCGTCCCCTTCTTTTCGTCCTACTCTGGCATTCAGATCTCCAAGTATACATATTTCTTTACGTTGGTTTATTTTTATTAGGACATTGTCTAGTTTTTCATAAAATTTGTCTTTTACTATAATTTCGGCATCTTCACTTGGGGCATATACTCCTACTATCACTAAAGCCTCGCCGTTCTTGTTCAGCTCCAGTGTGATTATTTGTTCGTCAACTTCTTCCCAGCTCTTAATATTTCTTCTGTATTTTTTGTGCACAACTATAGATACTCCTCTATTTGCCCTTGAACTTTTATCCACTCCACTATAGAAGTGAATATAATCTCCTATTACTTCATTTCCTTTCCCCTTCTTTTTTGTTTCCGTTAGCACACCCACGTCGATATCTCTCTTCCTTAGTTCTTTAAAAACTTCCGATTGCTTCGTTTTCAATCCCACATTCCATGCAACCAATTTCATTGTCCGTTTTCCAGTGGCGGCTCGTGATAGTTTAAGGTGGTGAGGCACATCATAAAAAAATTTTTTTGGAACTTGAGGGGGGCAAAACTTCATAGTTGCAAAAGGTTCGCCTAATTTGGGGTGTTTCTAGATTCATGCGAAAAAATTCAGGTGATTGCTCGTATGAAATTTAGATGGGTCTTTTCTTCAAAAAAATTACCTCATCCTGTCCCCTTCTGAGGTATAACACTGAAATGTGGTGACTTAATTAATTTTTTTTCTGAAATTTCAGTAAAGCTAGAAACTTGAAATTCTGTATTTTCGTGCACCCGCAAAGGACTAACCACGGGTACTTTTTCAATACTCCTGGGGTTGAAATTAGCAAACCTTACTTCATTTCATATCAAAACCCTTTTTTCGAGATGAAGTCACATGAAATGAAATTATAACTTGAAATCCTTATTTTATTCAAAACAATTTCCTATTCCTAATTTTTTCCCAAAACCAATATCTCAAGAGAAGAAAAATGACAACCCAATTTCAGTCACCACCTTTTAAGGGTGATATCTCGGAAAGGGGTGGGCTGAGGAAATTTGGTTACATGAATGACCGATCTCATGATCTCAATTTCACACGAGCAATCGCCTCCTGAATTTTTCGCATGAATTTAGAAACACCCTGTATAGTCAAAGGCCCAAGGTAATATTACAATATAAATGAGTTATTCTATTGAACTCTCTTCTTCGTCAGTTGCGTAAAATACTGAAATTTTTCTATGAATTATTGCTCGTGATACTTATTATCATTATGGCTGCATTACCAAATCTGTTTCTATCTTCCCTTTAAAAAAATCAGTTCCTTTTGCTTGTAACGCCCCAACAGATAGAAAGTTTGTATTCAAAATATTCTAGGTAGTTAAGCTTATTTCTCGATCTCTTTTTCGAAATATTCTCATTGCTTTAAATTTGAAAATCGGGTTGTATTTTTTTGAATCTGATTAGAAAATGAAAATGCTTCTTTCAGAAGATATCGCAAATCACATGACACGGAGTATCCAAAAATGATTATAAAATTCGATGATAATTCTTCAAGCGTCCGAATTCAGAGCAGTTTTCCCTGTGCCAGACAACAACCGAAATTTTACTACCGTTTCTCCGAGCCGACTTCTGAAGTTCTGAACGAATATCCGGCCAAGAAAACGCAGTGAGGCTAGCCTCACCTATCGGTCTATAAACGCGCCTACCAAAGCGGACAGACGCAGCAGTCGATTCTCCAAGATTACGTGCTAGACAAGGAAGCGCGTGAGGCTAGCCTCTAACCATTTACTTCTTGAAGAGGGAGTGAGATGGATACACGCGTTCGGCAAGTGCATATCTCGTCGTATAAGCTTGAAATACATGGGACGGAGTGAAATAAGTGAACGGATATTTATTGCCGAACGCGCAATCATTCTTGTTGATTGAAGCATAAATGCTTTTATATTTTAGATGAAGAATGGTTAAACACGCGAAATTAATTGTGACAGGAATGATAGTGATGATGGAATGATATAATAAAATATTCGATTAATACGTATATTTTTTTGAATTTACTGGTGAGGCACTGCCTCACCTGCCTCATAGGACTAGCCGCCACTGCCGTTTTCTCTGCTTTAGTCGTCGTAAGTTAGATCCATCCGAGTTCCGAGGCACGCGTTCAAAACTTTTAGCATGTTTTTACGAAAGATGGGGTGCTGGCCCATCGTTTCAACCCTCCTCCTTTATCCGGGCTTGGGACCGGCAACAGTATCACTGGGCTACTCAATCCACCTAGCAACCACTGCAGGCGGACTTTTTTTTACTCATTCTGAAAAAATCACTATCTTCCATATCGACCATTTCTAATACACCTAAACCATGTGATACTCTTCTTGAAAACCACTGCTTACACGGATTTCTCTTTTTTTTGGGTTTTTCACTTTTTTTAATTTTAAAGCTGTAGCAGCCATGAGGACAGCAATATTGATTCCCACTGCCATTGTTGATAATGAATCAGTGTAATCCATTGTTTGAGCGCTAATAATTAGGGTAAGAATAAATATCCAATCCAAAATCGGTGACAAAGCGCAAACGCGTACTGAGAATTTCATGCTAAATTCTCTACCGTTGCATACACCCCAAAACATTTTTTGCAGATAATTTACTGCTAAATTCTTGGTATAATTCTCTAGAGAATTCTCGCGAGAATTGACCATATTCATCAGCTATCGGTTGCAGCTTTTTGAGTGTCTTCGGGTTGGTACCAATGTGTCATCATTGTCAATGTGCAGTGTCAAACCTCATTAATGTCAATTGTCTTTGATTGTTTACAATTTTTGAAGTTTTGAACGTGCTATTTATTTTGAATTTTGATAGAGCAAAAACAATTTTTGGTAAAAATGGACGCTAAAAAGGTGTAAGTACATCTTGTGTGCACCTAAATTTTATAAAGAATATAATGAAACCTAAATGTTAATGAATTGGCGGGCTCATTTCAAATCAGTAATGACATATCATTATTATTGTTGCCAACACAAGAACGCTCAAAAAGCTACCACCGATAGCTGATGAATATGGTCAATTCTCTGTCGTTGCAAGAGGATTATAGCCTATAATTTAGGGCTCATTTCAAATGGTACACCCTGTATTTTATTTTTTCATTCGGAAGAGAAATTTGAAAAATTATGGAGATCAAACCTAAATATTAGAGTTTTTTCATTTTTCTCATCTAATCATCATTTTCCTGGGGATTTACCGAAATAACTTACACGTAATATCCGATTTTCTGTCATAAAAAGGTAAGAGATCAATCAATTATGAAATGTTATGAGTAAACTGGATATTTACTGACACCACAACGAGAACATACTAGAAACATCAAATTGATCAATACTATTACAAAAATAATCAAATATTCCGACTACAAAACAGTGAAACCATATCCAATATTGAATGTGAACTGAAGAAAATATCGCAGCTGTATCGGACAGTGTTGGTGATGATCGACCATAAATATTCGATTCGGCGCCGTTCGAAGCAATTGGGCACACAGCACGCGAAACAATGAACAATTGAGAGGCAAGTTCAGTGAACAGTTTATTTCACGTTTGGGACCGGTCAATTGGCTGCCTAGATCTTGCGATTCAACGCCTTTAGACTATTTTTTGTGGGGCATTTTGATTGGAGCATTATAAGACAACATTGAAGCATTTATCCGCATATGCCAAAATTGGTCTATGCGGATGGACCATTTGAGGTGCAGCCGTGGTCAACATTTGCATGAAATAATCTTCAAACATTAAATTATATGGACAGTACTATCGAATCATGCATTTTTCTGAATTTTGTGATTTTTTTGAGTTTCCCATATTGCTCCTAAAAAATCAACCATTATTTGGCGTAAGTGGCCAAGGTGGCCAAACGTGCGAGCCCCTCTTACAATCCACCTATTCAGAAATGTTTTATCTAAAAAGCTCCTTATCTTTTACGCAAAATGTGCAGGAGAACCATCTAATTGTATTATCATTCGGAGTCTGATATTCAATGGAACGTCCACCGGAAGTTTCCATGAATTCTCTTCCGACCGAATGACCTTCAACAAAATATGAGCCATCAACTTCTTTCACAGCCTTCATGAGCCCACTCCCGGACATAGACCAATAACTTGAAATTCCTTCGAAAACAATTCAACAACGGTTTTTACGATCTTTCGTATGGAACACTTGGCGATTTTCAGTTTCGTTATAATGATAATTGTGGCGTTTTATCCCTGCATCATTCTGAAATAAAACATAATCAAAATAATCCATTTTTTCACTAATTTTCTGTAACGCTCAAAAACCAAAATCCGTGGGTTTTTGAAAATCATTTTCGTGAAGACTGGTGAATTTCAATGAGGATTGAGATTCTTAAAAATCTTAAATATACTCTACTTGTGGAGCCATAAAAATATGAACACATCATTGATACTCCTTGAGTTGAGAATGTAGATTCGAATAAGCTATTTCGGTGGTGTTCCTTAGATATGAAAAATTAGATCAATAAAGATCGGGTACAAGCAATTTCACAAACTTGCAGATTAAACCGAAACCTAGGAGCACAGATTTATGCTCCTAGCCGAATTTAGGTCTGACTACCCTCAATAATTTTTCGAAGGTAATGAATTTTGCTTTCGAATGAAAAATAAAATACACGGTATGCCATTTGAAAAAAGTCCGAAATTATAGTTTAAATATGTCGACAATGCGTTGTCTCATTTTGAACACTCAGTTGAGTTTTGAATAATAATGATAGATACAGGATCCATTTTCGTTATTCTTATATTCCCGAATTCATTCAAGTCAAACTTATCAAGTTTTCTCCGCGGAATATCTCAGAGAAGGAAAATTTTTGCAGTTCCGAAGATCTTCACTGATTTCTTTGTGAATCTTTTCACTCAGTTCTCTGTAGGTCGATGTATCTCTTGGTGATTGGTAATAACGAACGCGGTATATGTGTTTCAGTGTATTCGGTTGTATTTTGGAGTTGTTTTTTGTTTTTGATCTTGTGCAAATCTGTCATTGGATATTTTGTGGTTTAGATCATCGATATTCCATTCATCTAAGTCGAGAGTTGGTTCAAGCCTTTTCTTCAGCTCTTTCTGATATTCACTTTTATTCAATTGAAGTTCTCCAGAAGTTGCAAAATAGAATAAAATCAATCTCATTTTTAGTGTTGCCGTCCGACAAATCATCATTTGAAATTTCAAGTTACATCAATAAAACATACTAATAGTTTCATTATAACTCACTTGTTAATATACAGGACAATACAGGGTGTCCCACGGTCGAGTGCCTATCAGACGTTTCTGGAGAACTGGGCATATCTGAAATCCGAAAATTGGGATTATGATATTGTTGGAAATTCTCTAAAGACCTGAAATATTTTTGGAGCCTGAGCACTTCCGGTTATACCAGGAGTGGAAATAAATTTGTTCAAAAAATATTTTTTTCAATATTTTCGTTTCGGATATGTTTGGGTATTTAATGCTAAATACATTTCTGTTGAAACCATTGTATTCAAATAGTTTTCAAAATATCGAGAAAAAAACCGAAAAAATGTAAAATATTCATAGTCAGTGTTATGTTCATTATGTTTATTCTGAACATCCCGAGTGTAAACCGTTCTCACAACGTCAAAGTAGAAGAATGTGGAAAGGTGCAAGCATCCTTTGAATTTCATAAATATCATCACAGGGTGTTTGAAATTTTGTGTCGAAAACTGTGATCGAAAATTGGCCATAACTTCTGTTTTTCAAATTAGAACCCTATTTTTTTATGATTGCTCTGGATTCTGCGAAGAAAAATAGTGATAGCACTCTAGGATGTTCTTGCTCTTACATCCAGTAATTCCCGAGATATTTGAGCTTTTCTGGATTCATGTTGTACCTAGAGCCAAATTCATCGAATCTGAAGAGATTGAACTTGAATTTCATTCGTTTCGTTATCAGGACGTCTTGAATATGAGTCAAGTCCATATGTTTAAAAGCTTCTTCAAGTTCCTTAGATGCCGCTCTAAAATTTGTTCCGTTGTCACATATACCTAATTGTATCTGGTGTCCATCTTCTTGCTGGAAATCGCATAATAGCTTGAATCGCGGAGTTGCTTGTTAAGGAATGTGCCACTTCTAAGTGAATGGCACGTATGGCCATACAAGTAAATAAGACTCCCCATCTTTTCTCTAGCCGTCTGCCAATCTTCACCGTTATTGGTCCAAAATAATCTAATCCTACATTTATAAATGCTCGAATTCCTTTCGTTAGCCGGATATCTGGAAGTTGCCCCATGAGTGGAGGCTTAGGTGTGGCTCTTCTAATCCTGCATTTCAAACATTTGAAGAAAACTGATTTCACTGCAGTACGTGCGTTCAATATCCAAAACTTTTGCCGTAGTTCATTTAAAACTGTTTCAACACCCTGATGATTATATCTTTCATAATAATTTTCAATTAGGAGAATAGTAAATTTATGTTTCGGAGATAAAATAATGGGTTCTTTCGTACATTCATTCATTTCAGGTGACAAACTTGTTCTTTCTGTAACTACTATCAAATCATCTTTGATCTTGGGACACAATGGAGAAAGGACACTATTTCGGTCAAGTTCAGTGTTGTTACGCGAAAGCTTGGCTGAGAAAAAAGAGTAACACGAGTTTGCTTAATTGAGTCGATAATACCCTTATCCCATATAGTTAATTGTACTACGATTCTGATTATTCTTCTATATATATATATATATATACAGGGTGAGTCTTTGACTTGTACATATATTTTAACTGTAGATTCCTCTCATCAAACGAAACACTTCTTTCCCATACCATTTTTCAAAATTCGGTTTGGTTTGGGAGATACAGGGTGTCGAAAATCCACGAAAAAAACACTTTGCTGTTCATATCTTCGGAACCGTTATTTCAAATGAACTGAATTTTGGTTGATTCTTTACTCTATTCATTGTGCATATTCCTCAATCGAAACTTATTCAATATCTCTCCTAGTTCGAAAGTTACAGGGTGGTCGACTCATAAATTCATGCAAAAACACTATCAAATCACTTGAAAAGGATAAACGGTTCATATTTTCGAAAGAATCAACCATTTTAGAGAATAAAAGTATTCTCATATTTTTTCAATAAAACGCGTCGTTTTCGAGTTATTCCTAAATGTATACGAAGAAATTTGAGGAAAAAACCATGAATTTCATAAAAAATCTGAATGCTTCCCTGAATTAAATATCATCGAATATTGTTTCTTTTCTGGTCTCTTAACAAATTAACAATGTTGTCAATGTTTATCAACTGAATTCCGAGAAGCATGAAATTACACAGTTTATAAGCAAGTTTCTATTAAAAATTTATTGATACCAGTCCTTCAGGAAAATATCTATCTTCTTAACAATATCCTCTTGGAATTTTTAATCGACCCTACACGGTTTTCACATCACATATCACAAGCATCACCTCACACCTGTTTGCTTTATTCTCTGCGAGTAAATAAATAAATGAATTGAATCCATGTAGAAAGGTTATCGCGTTTAAGCGTCGTTCATTTTATCACAGACTGGCTGGCCTGTGATAGTGTGATGAGACACAGAACAACGGCTTGTCTTGCGTGGCGGCTACATCGCAGCCGGCAGCGCACCACGACTGAAATTCAGATCGGCGAGAATCAGAACTACTCGTTTGGCATTTCCAAAGAGCAATGCGTAGAAGCCTTTAGCGAAAAGTAAACAAAACTAGTTCTTCCGTTAACGATAGGGGACGTTCTGCTTTCTTGAGTTCGCCTATACCATTTTTTACTGAGAAAATCAACACAATCTGGCATCGTCTTCTCTAGAATTCTGTGATCACTATCATAGAGGAGATGGATTAGGTTAGGTCATTGACCTCGAATCAGATGATTAATGGAGTTAGGATAGGTTAGTGAGAAACTTATTTTTATAAGATAGTTTTAGGGTATCGAGGCAAATATGAACAAATTATTAATGTTTACAAACTAATCTTCAGGATAATCGAAGAAGGAAATTATTTTGGTGTGAGAAATATGGCATTTCAATTGCAGAAATGATGGAACAAAACTTAGCGTTTTTGTTAGGAAATATCGTGTTTGTAACATTCTTATTCGAATAAGGTTAGTGCTTGAGTATTTTCTAAATGTATCACCCAGAATATCTAATAATCACATCAATTTCAATTGAAAAATATGAACTTTGAGGTGTTTGTAGAGAATAATATCAGGGACGCATTTAGCACAATTTTTTTTTTCAAATGGCTATATCTCTTTAACCGAGCCGAATTCGGAAAAATGGAAAATGAAAAAAAGGTTTCTTTAGGCCTCAAGAATCTACAGTTAAAATATATGTACAAGTCAAAGACTCACCCTGTATATATATATATATATATATATATATATATATCATTCTTCAACTTGGGTATCTAGATACCCAAGTTGAAGAATGATACATATACAAAACTAGGTAAAAAAACAAAACGTATTCTATATATATATATATATATATACAGGGTGGCGGTTCTCATTTTGAGGCAGTAAATGAAGACATTTAGAATTTTTTTTCTCGTGAAATGTAGGGGACAATCAGATGCACAATTTAAAATTGTTTTCACATATACAGGGTGTTCGATAACAAAGATATAGACCATAAATACACTTTTTTGAATGGAATACCCTATATATGAATTCAACAATTGAATGGCAAGCTCAAATAATGATGAGTTTATAATGACCATATTATGCCTTAGAAGAACCATTGTAGAGAAAATGGCGAAAAATCGAAAAAAATGAGTATTTTTAATTTGCAATTAATGAATAAACCCTTCAAGCCAACGAGACAGACAATGTTTTTTCATGTAGACATATTGGCTATCCTTATGCAGAAGAAAAAAATTCAACTCTGGAATATACTGAGTGATCATAATTAATGTTCAAACATTAACTACAAATAATGGTCAAAAACTTTCTTATTTCAAATGGCACACCCAGTATTTCTGTACCTTGTTGAACGTAAAAACTAATATCGAAACTATCTTCATTGGGTTTCCTTATACCTAAACCTAATAGTTTTCCAGTAATTTTCGATTTTTAATTCAACTAGTTAACCTACTATTATGATTAGCGATATTCATGGAAATATTTGAAAATATTTGTGGGGAAATGCTCACAATATTATTCGAACTCTGCAAAACTCATTTGAAGATCTCAATAATGGTGTTGCGGTCACGCAAGATTGATTATTCCTTTATAAATGATTATCTACTGTTCTTCTGAATATCAATTCTTTTTTCAATTATTTTCAAATTAATTTCGCCTAGAAGGTATTAAGTGTCATTATCATTCAATCTTTTCCGGTACATTCTTTATTCTTATCGTTTTGAAGTTAAGCCATACGTTCAAAGAATCATGTAGCAAACGATTCATTTAAAAAAATATTTGGTCAGGCGATGAACCTTTGATTCTTCATACTTGTTATCTCCAATTGTTGGATTGAGTATTAGTAGACTCAAAGATTCAAAGATGTTCACAAAATACCTTCAAATACTACCTTACTACTGAATGTCCTAATGCTGGTGAAATTCGTTCCACTCGGTACTCAACTCACTCTCTGGCCAGAGGTTCACTATCAAAGGTCTCTTTTGAAAATCTCGAAAAGTCTTCGAAATATTGAAAATGTGGAGAATAGGGAAAATGTTGGACTGGAGCACAGGTTCATCGCCTGAGCAAATATTTTTTTAAATGAATCGTTTGTTACATGATTCTTTGAACGTATGGCTTAACTTTGTATTAAAACGATCGGAATAAAGAAAAATTTAAGGGCATGTACCGGTAAAGATTCAATGATAATGACACTTTATACCTTCTAGGCGAAATTAATTTGAAAATAATTGATAAGAGAATTGATATTCAGAAAAACAGCAGATAATCATTTATAAAGGAATAATAAATCTTGCGTGACTACAACACCATTATTGAGATCTTCATATGAGTTCTTCAGATTTCAAATAATATTGTAAGCATTTCCCCACAAATATTTCCAAGTATTTCTATGAATATCGCTTATCATAATAGTAGGTTAACTAGTATGGGCCAGCAGATCTACCTTTTAAGTAGTTATTCTCATCGGTAGAACTCGGGTGATTTTATAGGCGAAATGTCAAAGTTTGATCGATTTTCCTGGAGAAATGTGGAAATTATGCAAAATATGAATACCAAGCTATTTTGCATTGACTTTTCCTCTTTCGATCTGTATATTTACATCACGGCCAGGATATCTGTGAAAAAAATTTTATCGAGTTTAAAATGGTCCTTTTTGTCGGATTTTTTCGCGATTTTCGCGAAATTTTTAAAAATACTTCTACTTCGCCCAGAGAATCGAAATTTCACCCACGTATGAATCGATTATTCCTCTTTCCAACCATATAAAAATTTCTTCACTGTGAAGCTGCGATTTCGAGATTCTTCTGGACCGACTTTCCGACAGATTCCCTCGGGCCGGTCCCCCCAGTTACCATTTTAGTATAGTATAGAACTAGTTGAATTAAAAATCGAAAATTACTTGAAAATTATTAGGTTTAGGTGTAGGGAAACCCAATGAAGATAGTTTCGATATTAATTTTTACGTTCAACAAGGTACAGAAATACTGGGTGTGCCATTTGAAATAAGAAAGTTTTCGACCATTATTTGTAGTTAATGTTTGAACATCAATTATGATCACTCAGTATATTCCAGAGTTGAATTTTTTTCTTCTGCATAAGGGTAGCCAATATGTCTACACGAAAAAACATTGTCTGTCTCGTTGGCTTGAAGGGTTTATTCATTAATTGCAAATTAAAAATACTCATTTTTTTCGATTTTTCGCCATTTTCTCTACAATGGTTCTTCTAAGGCATAATATGGTCTCTATAAACTCATCATTATTTGAGCTTGCCATTCAATTTCTGAATTCATATATAGGGTATTCCATTCAAAAAAGTGTAACTATGGTCTATATCTTTGTTATAGAACACCCTGTATAAGTGAAAACAATTTTAAATTGTGCATCTGATTGTCCTCTACATTTCACGAAAAAAAAAATTTCAAAATATCTTCATTTACTGCCTCAAAATGAGGACCGCGTCTGGGGTGGGCCACCCTGTATATTATATCTCGATTATCAATAATTCTAACAGTCTTCGATACTGTTCACCCTACCAGACCGAATCAACGTCAACTGAGAATCGCACCGACTGCAGTTTAGTCCTATTAGGACTCATCAGGGTGGAATATCCCAAAGTTGAGGATGGATGGAAAATCTCTTCGTCAAGATATGGATGTCGCGCACCTCATCGGTATGAGTGAAATGAGTGACATCTATCCACCTTCAGAAAAGGCCCTCCCTCTCAACGTCTATTGTATCTTTTGTGTGACTGTACAATTTGCCAATCTAAAACTCAGATCTCGGTACTACTTTCAAATTCGTGGTTTTTAAAAGGTTGATTAAGGTATTTGTCATCCCTTTGATTAAGGGAATGGAACAGTATATGGTCACACTGGGGCCATTTGTAGCGGAAGCAACACTTTCTCCATGTTGTGTCTGTCCGGGAGGAGCTATAATGTTATCAATATTGGTGGATTCGCTTACTTCTCCATTCTGAAGCTGTCCAGAAGGAGTGGTCGCTCCTAGATAATTGCTGTTGGTTTCGTTTCTTGATTCATTCTGTGGGTGTCATTAGGTCTGATGATGGTTGAGGTTCTAATATCTTCATCCTGTGGCTGTCCAGAAGAAGAGGTCCCATCCTGATTATTGGAATGATGGAAACGCTCTCTCCATTCTGTGGCTGTCCAGGAGGTAAAGCCGTCCTCAGATCATTGCTGGTAGGTGAGTTTCTTGATCCATTCTGTGGCTATCCAGAAGAATCAGTGTCAGGGTCTGGTGATGGTTGAGGTTCCTATATCACTACGTGGCTGTTCTGAGGAAGTGGTCCTATTTAGATCGTTCATGGTGGGAATGCTCTCTTCATTCTGTGGATGTCCAGAAGTCCCGTAGATCAACCTGTTAAGCAAGCCTCTGGGTAACCTTTTCCCAGCATTAATATCTCATCTCAGAGTTTTATTGAGGTTCACTTTGAAGCCCTATTTCAGGCAACCTGTATAATATTTCCCTATAATTTATACAAGAAGCAGTATCAGCGTACTTTATTTTGTTCCACTGTTGTAAAAAGAAATTCTTACAATGAGGGGTTTTGGAAATATAAATACTAATTTGTGACGCTCTATCTGTCAACAAATTGGACCATCAGGCTATAACACAACAATCGATCGAAGAGGTTGCGCATATCATGCATCAAATCAGTGCAGAATTGAACGAATAATTCAAATATGTTTAAATATGCAGGGTGTTACATTTGAAAAAATTAAGTTTACATTCTTTTCCGGCAGAACCTATTATTATTAATAAATAATAAGAGTGGAGTGTTTATCCAGTTCATGGTGAAACACCCTATCCTATACTATACAGGGAGTATTTTAAGGTGAGGCTTTCCTTTTGACAGATGGTAGAACTCATCAAAATAAGTCATTTTACCAAAAATTTATATATGAATTATGCCCCTGCTTCGAGAAAATGAAACTAGAATATTTTCTAGTTTCTAGGTGAAAATTCCTCAGTCCGAACCTGCTCCCTCGCCTGCTTCTCCGTAGATATCAACATCTCTTGTTTTTTGTCTTCTATATAACAAATTCTATCTAACATTTCATATAAGAAATTTTCGGTAAAATGACTCATTTCGATGAGTTCTATTACCTGTCAAAAGGAAAGCCTTGCCTTAAAATACACCCTGTATAATTGTCGAATCCTATGACAAAAATTAACAAAAACGATAAGTTCGTCATCAAATTCAATTATTCCCTCTCATACGACCGGCCGTAACACTCGTGAAACAGACCTATAGTTTTGAAATTTTCTAAGCGTGTTCTTGTTCCATATGCCACCGCAAACGGGTGAAATTGACCCAATGGTTTCAGAGTGGATCTTTCTAACTGTGCTTGGCCCCCAGATGAAAATAATTTCCCGATATTATAAGAGCACGATGATAACAATTGTTTGGTTAACCAAATTCATCAATTTATGAGAAATTTTAGACGAATCGGTCGATATTATCATTATCTCATTATCTTCGCAAAATTTTGTCTACTCTCACTAGTCATCACACTGTGTACGATGATAAACTTTTATTTCATTCCAGGATTCAGATGTTCAGCTGGAATTGCTCACAACAAAATTTTGGCGAAATTAGTTTGCAGTTTACATAAACCAAATAAGCAGACAATTTTGCCACAGGGTGCGGTTACCCAAATGTTTGCGAATTTACCAATAAGGAAGATCAAAAACCTTGGAGGAAAATTCGGTCACATACTGTCAGAAAAAATGAATATTCAATACATTGGAGAACTTTTAAGGTTTTCCGAGAAGGAACTAATACAAAAGTTTGATGAAAAAACAGGGTAAGTTTGAATCCTTGAATGCAGGTTTCAATTTCCCAATCTGATGTAGTGAAAGATTTGCCCAATCGCAAAATACAGATGCAACAATTTTACTGGTTTGAGTAGACAATAAGGTCTTCTATGCATATTGATTCTATTTTAATATCTTGTCAAAGTATTTCAACGTATTTTTTTCCTGTCACAAGCAAATAAAATTTAAATGTCACATCGAATCTAAAAATTATCGTGAAATTAATAATTTACACCCCTTCAAAACAATATGAGAATTCTAGTTTGCTTCAAGAACGTAACAAAATTCAAGCAACTATTGCGGAAGCCGCTTAAAACTCATAGGCAATTCGATAAGTTTCTTTCTGATACTTGTGAAACTTCCAGTTGTGAAAGGAAAGGTCTTGTTTTGGGTGTATATGATGGAGATTGTGACGAACCCGTTTTCACAAAAGCAGCTCAAAAATTCAATGATCACATTGGGGGTAAACTGTATGATTTAGTGAAAGTTGCCGGCCCTGAACTCATTCACGAAGGAAGTGCAAAAATATTTACGAATCTTTGCAATGATTTTTGGGTAGTCTCGGTGGCAGGATTGGGAAAACTCAAACGAGGTTACAATGAAGTGGAAGCAATAGATGAAGGTTTAGAAGCAGTGCGTGTGGCATCAGCTATAGGATCTCTAAAAGCAAAAATGAATGGTGCTACAAGAATTTTCGTAGAAGGCATGGGATATCCCGAGCAAGCGGCAGAAGGTGCAACCTTAGCTCTCTGGAGATACCAAGAAAATAAATCTAGGGAACATTGGAAACCCGTGCCAACAGTAGAAATGTATGACGAATGCGATGGAGAATGCTTTCAGAGAGGATTATTCAAGGCAGAATCTCAAAACTTCGCAAGGCGTTTGTGTGATACTCCTGCCAATCAAATGACCCCCCTCCACTTTGCTCAGGAAGCAGTAAACGAGCTTTGTCCATGTGGCATCAAAGTTTTGGTTCATGATAAAAATTGGATAGAAAATAAGAAAATGAATGCATTTTTAACTGTAGCAAGAGGATCTTGTGAACCTCCGGTTTTCTTGGAAATATCCTACTGCGGTGGTCCAACTGATCAGAAACCTATACTTTTCACAGGAAAAGGGATAACTTTCGATAGCGGAGGTCTTTGTCTCAAAAGTTGCCAATATTTGGAGAGATTCAGAGCTGACATGACTGGAGCAGCAGCAATCGTCGCAACCGTACGAGCAGCATCCACATTGAGTCTCCCCATCAATATAGAGGCTTGCATTCCATTGTGCGAAAATATGCCAAGTGGAATGGCTATGAAATGCGGTGATGTAGTGACTGCTCTGAATGGAAAAACAATTATGATAAGCAACACGTCTCACGAGGGACGGGTCATCCTTGCCGATGCGCTCTGTTATGGACAACAGTTACACAAGCCGAGGTTAGTTATAGACGTCGCAAGTTTAACGAGTGGAATAAGAGCAGCTTTGGGTTCAGCAGCTACAGGAGTTTTCTGCAATTCACAAACCATGTGGTCACAAGTTAGAAAGGCTGGAGTAATATCGGGAGATCGGGTTTGGCGTATGCCTCTATGGAAGTTCTTCACTAAAAGAGTTACCAATTTCAAAACTCATGATGTCAATAACCAGGGCGTGGGTCATGGTGCACCTTGTTTAGCAGCAGCTTTCCTTCAAGAATTTATAGAGTGCGTTGATTGGATACATTTCGATACTGGTGGTGTAGGATTCAAAGCGGAACACAAACTGTATCCTTATTTACACAAAGGTCGAATGACTGGAAGACCTACGAGGACTCTCATACAGCTTCTATATCAATTAGCTTGTCCTTCTGAAGGGCAGAGAGAACTAAAATGAATATTTGATGATCATTCGTCATTGAAATTGTACTGTCTCATATTTTGTGACTGAACTTATATATTGTATTCATTTGTATTTTTATTCGATTAAATAAAAGAACCTCTCCTATGAATCGCCTTCAAGAAATGGCCACTCAATTTTTTTGTCGTGTTTGTTGACAATAGTTCCTGTTGAACTGAATAGGCAAACCAAGCTTTTGTATGGAGGAATGTCGCAATAAATCTTTATATCAATGATTCAGTGGTCGAGTAGTTATTGGATTCTGCCTTTGGAATTCCAACTTCGATGATCAAACGTCATGAGTCCTCTCTTCTTCAAAAACCATCAATATAACATCCTTGCAATACACGGAACTTCTTCTGCGGGCAGACGATTTGGTTGTTACACACTGCTCTGTTGAACATGTAAGAACGGATTAATGTTGTGTTGTTAAGTCGTCGACTGTGTACAGGGTGGCCAGATTTCGATGATTTAGTACTACAACTCCTAAACTATAAGAGATAGAGAAAAAGTAATATACATGTCATGTTCTCTTTTTTCGAGAAACCGAAATTGCTGAAAACCCGAAGATGCTACGGCGTTTAGTTTCCGAGCTACAGGGCGATTCTGGTATTTGGCCAATTATTATAATTGACTATAACTTCCGTATTACAGAATCTACGCTCTCGAAATTAACACATCTTTAGGGCACTTTTTTTACTGCTTTCCAGCGGTGCTATTGGATTTTTTGTATCTGCTCAAATTTCGGAGCTATAACAAAAAAAATTTTTTTTCAAATGGAAACCATAATGGGAAGTGATATTTCCGAATAGCTCTTTCTTCAACGATTTCAAAAATATATATCATGTTATACTTCCGAGTTCACTATATATCGAAAATTTCGAAAAAACACTTTTCGTTCAACAAAATCCAAGCAGGCTTTGATTCACTGCCTTCAAAACTGGGACGGTCATAGAATTTCATGTCTTATTTATTTTCACCTGTCAAATTCAATTCAGTTTCATCATTGTATCGTCTGGCGCTTCTAAAGTTCTTATTTATATCACATCATGCAATTTATATATTTCCTCCAATGACTCGCTCCAATGGACAACGATTTGAACATTTGTTGTGAATATACTTTTTTTCAAATAAATCTATTCTATATTTTTTCTTGAAGGATTTTTTTTTTGCCCCTCATGGAAACATTAATTATTGCTATCAACGGGTTACATAAGTATCCAAATGCTTTTCATTTTTCAATTTAGCAGAAAAATCATACTAGAATCAACAAGTTTCGCGAAGCCCCTCTGAGTAATAATAAAGCTAATATTTCCTGAATCAATTTGGCAGCTTACAATAAATGTGAGATATCGAATTCTATGACCTTATAAGAATTTTAGAAGCGCCAGACGATACAACAATGATGAAACTGAATTGAATTTGACAGGTGAAAATAAATAAGACATGAAATTCTATGACCGTCCCAGTTTTGAAGGCAGTGAATCAAAGCCTGCTTGGATTTTGTTGAACGAAAAGTGTTTTTTCGAAATTTTCGATATATAGTGAACTCGGAAGTATAACATGATATATATTTTTGAAATCGTTGAAGAAAGATCTATTCGGAAATATCACTTCCCATCATGGTTTCCATTTGAAAAAAAATTTTTTTTGTTATAGCTCCGAAATTTGAGCAGATACAAAAAATCCAATAGCACCGCTGGAAAGCAGTAAAAAAAGTGCCCTAAAGATGTGTTAATTTCGAGAGCGTAGATTCTGTAATACGGAAGTTAAAGTCAATTATAATAATTGGCCAAATACCAGAATCGCCCTGTAGCTCGGAAACTAGACGCCGTAGCATCTTCGGGTTTTCAGCAATTTCGGTTTCTCGAAAAAAGAGAACATGACATGTATATTACTTTTTCTCTATCTCGTATAGTTTAGGAGTTGTAGTACTAAATCATCGAAATCTGGCCACCCTGTACGTGCTATTGAGTACGACTCCCCTTGTAGGTGTTCGGATCCGGTTGCATAACTAGTGAAATTGTCTCAAACATATTGTAACGTTTTCTTCGTTATTAAAACGTCCGGGATAATTAAACTATTTATTTACACTACTTATAACACTAATGATTAACAACTAATGAACTTATTCTAACAAAAGTCTGTACAATTTATTTCTACTGATTTATTCGCACTACAAATTTATTTTCACTCGGCGCTCGTCTCTAACTGAATGAATGCTCCTCCGTCGATGTGCTCCTTATATGTATAACGCCGATTGTTTCTCGCTAAGTCCGGACCCGTCTAGAAACTTCGCGAAACATTCGTGGCCGCTATGTCGCCACGCGTTTCCAGAAACTTCTCGTTCGGGCCGTAGCGCACAGGGCCGTACTTGTCACACTGTCCCCTCCTTAAGCCTGTTCTGTCCCAGAACAGATTGCATGGATTCTTCAGAGGACCGTGGCGAAATCTGCAGTCGGCTCCTTTTCTACAGTAGCCCCTTTGATGGAAATAGCATTCTATAGTTTTGACGGGGAGTTCGATACGATTTGGGTAGAAACTGCATACTAGGATCTGTATACCTGCCGTCTGGAAAATTACTTCAAGCATGCTTCGCACTACCCTCCAATTCAGTAGATCCAGTCCACAACCAAGCTTGGGAACAGCTAGTTTCCTAACGCCGGAACGCTGAAGGTCTTCTTTCAAGCCATGCAGCGAGGTCCATAAGTTCTGGTAGGTGGGCTTCTGGAAAGAGTGCTGCTTGGTAACCAAATAGTAAATGAACCGACCCTCGGACTTCAATCTTAAACATTTCCCGACTCTGGGCTGCTGTCCCATTAGTTCCTCTTGCCGACCAAACTTGTTTTTGAATACGCTTGCTATTCCCCTGCTCATACGTAGATCAGCTGCTACACAATGTGCAAGCGAGTATCCCTGAGGGACTGTAAACAGGTCCTGATGAACTTCCTGTGTGACGCCAAACCGTGCAATGCGTGTTCTCCCATAGGTGTTCATAAATTCCTGGAATTCGCAGCTTTCCCTTGCCGGAACCTCGACGAGACGTACTTCTTCTTCATCCTGCGTGGACGCATACGGAGCCAATCGGTTGAAATGGACGACTTTCGGTTTTCCTCTGGGGAGCTTCCGTATTCGGTAAACTACATCATTCATTCTCTTCACAACTTCGTACGGTCCTTCCCAATGTCTCTGCAGCTTCGGTGAAAAACCTTTTCTTCTTTGTGGGTTATACAACCATACCAGATCTCCTGCGGTAAACCCACCTTCAATGGCCTTGACGTCATAGCGCATTTTCATCCGGTCACTTGCTTGCTGCATTTGATTACGCACCTTATCATGGATGTAGTCTAGCTTGCTTCTGAGATTACTAACGTAGTCCTCCCCAGCTACATCTTCTCCAGGCTTACACCCAAACTCGAGGTCGCAAGGTAATCTTATTTCTCGGCCAAACATTATATTGGATGGAGTCTCCTTGGTAGATTCTTGAACCGAAGATCTATAGGCCATCGTGAATAAATGCAAGTATTCATCCCAGTCCCTTTGATGGTCAGAGACAACTTTGGCCAAGTGTTTTCCCATAGTCTGGTTCATTCGTTCTACCATGCCGTCTGACTGAGGATGCAGAGGTGTAGTTCTGGTCTTACGTATCCCTAATGTCTTGCAAACTTCCTGGAATAACTTCGACTCGAAGTTTCGGCCTTGATCACAATGCAGCTCAAGGGGGATTCCAAATCTGCAGAAGAACTCTTTCACCAATTTGTCAGCTACTGTGCTTGCCTCTTGGTTAGGAATACCGTACGCTTCCACCCATTTGGTGAGGTAGTCCATCGCTACCAAAATGTACTTATTTCCATTGCCTGTTTCTGGAAAAGGGCCTGCGATGTCGATAGCTACTCGTTCCATGGGGGATCCGACGTTATATTGCTTCATTGGTGCCTTTCCTTTACCGTAGGGTCCGTTGGCTGCAGCACAAACTTTACATTTTCTACACCAATCTTTAACGTCGTTCTTACAATTGATCCAATAAAATCGCTGCCTAACCTTCTCCAGAGTCTTAGTAATCCCAAAATGGCCACCCGAAGTTCCATTATGTAGTCTGGTCAAAATGTCCGTTACCCTACTCTTGGGCACAATTAACTGAAGCCTCTGCTGAGATCCATCTTCATTTTCCCAACAACGTTTCAGAAGACCTTCATCAATCTTCAACGTTTCCCATTGGGCCCAATACGACTTGACATTTTGGCTCAGTCTGGATACTTCTTCCCAAGAAGGTCGTCTGCCACTCTTCTTCCAACTTAGGATTACTCTCAGATCTGGATCCTCCTCCTGTGCTCGTCGAATTTCTGATGGTAGCCAGTCATCTTCGATCACAGTGGTCCGCCCCAAATTGGCCTTATCTTCCACACGAGAGCAGTGGCTGCCATTATCGGGGCAAGGACTTCTTGTCAAATCTTCGGACGTGATTCTACGGATTATCACGTCAGAGGCATTTTTAACCTGGGTCGGTTTATGCACCTTATCACCAACCCTTTTTAGTTTATCTGCTGTGTCTCTTTTTCCAATCCTTGGGCCATTTCTCTTAAAATGCCCAATCTTGTTGCAATACCAGCACACAGCATCCTTTTCCTTAGCATTCAATAATTTGCTAATCTCTTCTCGGATGATTTCCTCCACAGGTCGGTCTATTTCTTGGACTCGTCTCATACGAAATTGTCCTCTATGCGACGCCTGTTTCGCTGCCTCAAATTCTAGAGCTTGAGCCAAGGCATCATCCATGGTCTTAGGGCGTGCAAGTCTCAAGGCTTGTTGAGTTTCGCTGTCCTTGATCCCGTCGACAAACGTCTGGATTGATAGCAGTTCGAGGAAGCTCTCTGGAGCTGATGGATAAGCCAGCCTCACTAATCTGGCAACATCGGCCTCGAATTCCTGGAGATTTTCTCCTGTTTTCTGCACCCGGTTCCTTATTTGAGCATGGTAAACTTGCTGTAGGTGTGCATCGCCATATCTCATCTGAAGTTTGGATGTTAAAACTTCATAACAGGCCTGTTGACTGTCCGGTATTGTGTGCAGAATGTTAAGTGCATCTCCTCGTAGAGCTATTATTAATGCTGTGGCTTTTTCGTTGTCGCTCCAACTGTTTGCCAACGCAGCAGCTTCAAATTGTTTTTGATATGTCGACCAAGGAACTTTTCCATCAAATGTTGGTGGCTTGATCTTCATTTTACCACTTTCTGGGTTGTTTTCCGATTTCACGAAACTATAAGATGGTGAAGCTGGACTTTCTTTTCTATTCGAAGTTCTTTTCAGGGACTCTATGAACTTGGCATGCTGTTCAATTATTCCTGATATTTCTTCAAATTTTCCGTTAACCTCCTCAACTACTTCTTCAATTTTTTCATTAACTTCATCTATTATTACTTCCTTGATAGCTTCCATTCTCTCGTCCAATGTACTTGCAATTTGACTCACCACCTTGTTTTCCATTTCATCCATTTTCAAGCTCATTTCTCGGGAATTCTCTTCCGCCTTATTTTCCATTTTATCCATTTTTTCTTCCAATTTCGAGCTCATTTCTCGGGAATTTTCTTCCATTTTCAAGCTCATTTGTTCGAAGGCTTGCTTGAAAAATTCCATACTCGCCTGGTCCATTTTCTCCTTTTGCGATCTTGTTATCGGCATTCAAAACGACCCCACACCTGACACCAATGTAACGTTTTCTTCGTTATTAAAACGTCCGGGATAATTAAACTATTTATTTACACTACTTATAACACTAATAATTAACAACTAATGAACTTATTCTAACAAAAGTCTGTACAATTTATTTCTACTGATTTATTCGCACTACAAATTTATTTTCACTCGGCGCTCGTCTCTAACTGAATGAATGCTCCTCCGTCGATGTGCTCCTTATATGTATAACGCCGATTGTTTCTCGCTAAGTCCGGACCCGTCTAGAAACTTCGCGAAACATTCGTGGCCGCTATGTCGCCACGCGTTTCCAGAAACTTCTCGATCGGGCCGTAGCGCACAGGGCCGTACTTGTCACAATATGGAGAGCATTTTATTTATTGTGAATCGGTGAAGACACAATAGTCCATACAAGGACGGATATAGCTATTTTTCATGGGAGGGGTAATAACGATCAAGGGGGGGGGGTAATAACGATCGAAAACCATTAAATCAGGTACATAATGTATGAAATATTTTATGTGCACCACCTTTTTCTTAGGTCTTCGATACTAATGGGGGGGGGGGTAGTTACCTAATTGATCGAGAACAACTGACTAGAATGGAGCCAATACATTCAAAATCTGATAATATCATCTTTTTTTATTCCTGCTGGGAGAAAACATCTGTATTGATATTGAAGAAAAACGTTGAAAGTGGATAACATATGCATGCATAATTTTGATAAAAATAATTATCATTGAGAACACCTTCAGTTGTAGAATAAATTTTGTTGCATATCAGATAAACATAATCTGCTGAAATGAAAGAGTTTAGTATTGCTTCGACTTCATAGTTATAGTTATACTTAGTGAAAAGGGGTTACAGTCCACTGCGACCTTATGGTCTATTGTGCCTCCTACAGAGCTAAATCGACTTCATAAGTAGGTATATAACTACGTTTTCAAGATAAAGAAGTAGGTATATTGACCAAATTTATTTGGCATAGGCAATATTTTCGTATCTGTTCCTTATGTCCTAAATACCACCGATTTACTTTTGATTTTTTTATATTAACTTCACTTTCAACCCAAATAAAGCTGAAATATTTATTTTCCGGAAACGGTGCACTGAGTTACTATTGTTGTTTCTCACACCCTTTAGACCACCAGAAAAATATTAAAAAAAATATGAGTGCATATTTTTTTCGTAATGGTGGGTCCTTTTAAAAGGACTTTAGGTTAATATAATACGTCTATTGAATAAGTGAAATACTAGAATTTAAAAAATGTTTATTTATTCTTTGGAAGAGAGAAAACAATTAATTTTTTTCAGAAAATTTCACACACATAAAAAAAATATATACAGGGTGTCCCACTATAGTCTGTTCAAATATAAGAGAATGTAAACAAACAAACCAAATCGGTTTGTTTTGCGCATTACTAACATCTTATTCGTCAGACGGTCTTCTCTACAATTCTTTTCACGCCCCCAAAAGACTGCCAGGATCGTACTTGAAGCTTAGAACGAAATGTCGATAGTAGGTACAGGATCTGAAGGTGATATATTGGGTGTATTAGTGTGAACTATCCTCGATCCGACCCTGAAGCCCTGAAAGCAAGTCTCTACCTGAAGGAAGCCCATCCTTCATCTGCGCGACTTTGTTTATGTCGTAGTCGCTTATATTTGAACAGAGTATAGTGCCGCAGCGGACGATATACGCGTAACGGTCTGAGTTTGGCAAAATTTTTTGATGCAGACTTGATATACTACAAGAAGAGCACAACCTTAAAATATTTTCGAATATATCGGGTGGCCCACAAAAGAGGAATAGAGGGCGACTTTGTTTTTTCAAATGGGACACCCTATATTCAATAGTGTTTTTCAATTCTCTGAAACTTCCTGCATGCTTTCGTATACTTTTCACATATTTTTATTCGACAGTTTTCGAAATATTGGCCATTTTGACAGAAAAATTATACTTGTAGAGGCTATGTTATGCAATTATATTTCACGAACCCTTGCACATACCAATAACAGCTTTATATGGATTGAAAGATGAGACTTCAAAGTATCCTAGCCATCTATAATAAAGCATCTCCAGCATATGGAGTGTCCACAAAGAGACTATAAACATGACGAATTTCAAATCGACTTTTCTTCATTTTTTCAAATGCAATGCATATAATTTTTTTTCATCATTGTAATCACCGTTCATTTCACTTCATTTTTTGTCAAATGCATGATATGCATATTTTTAACAGAATAGCATTTTTAAGAGCTTTTTCGAAATGTTTTCCTAAAATTCACATATTCCTTCGAATTTAAATAGCAGATTTGGTTTTTCTGTGGTTATTGAGAACTTTCAAACTATTCCACTCAGAATAAGCATCATTGAAGCTTCAATTCGTATTATCATATTATAGCGAAATCAGAAACTAGAAAGTTTTGATGTATCTACTCGAAAATGTGATGAAATCAGTTACTGAAGACCGGAACTTGCTTTCTGTGCCCATTTTTCAAAATACATTTTTGATAATTTTCTATGTTTCTACTATTCTACTTGAAGAGTCGAATCTTGCAAAAATTTCAAACAAGCTGCAAGCTTGGGAGCTTGAAGATCTGCGTGCGTGCCTGTGAAACTTAGGAATATCAAATTTCCGAAGAAAGTTGTATAAGGATAAGAGCGGGTTTTTTTTGTATCCTTAAGTTTCGAAACTCGTTCTTTGTAGCATTCATAACTTGTACATTCAAACTCATTGGTATTTTTTGAATTTTTACATTATTGTGTGAGTATTCATCCAATCAATGATATGAATTGAATAATTTGACAGTTCTCAATAACCACAGAAAAGTCAAATCTGTTTTTTGAATTCGAAGTAAATGTGAATTTAGGGGAAAAACTTTGAAAAATCCTATTCTGTTAAAGATATGCATATCATGTATTTGACGAAAAATGAAGTAAAATGAATGGTGATTACAATGATGAAAAAAAATTATATGCATTGCATTTGAAAAAATGAAGAAAAGTCGATTTGAAATTCGTCATGTTGATAGTCTTTTTGTGGACACTTTATATGCTGGAGATGCTTTATTAAAGCTGGCTAGGATACTTTGAAGTCTTGTCTTTCAATCCATATAAAGCTGTTATTGGTATGTGCAAGGGTTCGTGAAATATAATTGGATAACATAGCCTCTACAAGTATCATTTTTTTGTCAAAATGGCCAATATTTCGAAAACTGTCGAATAAAAATATGTGAAAAGTATACGAAAGCATGCAGGAAGTTTGAGAGAATTGAAAATCACTATTGAATATAGGGTGTCCCATTTGAAAAAACAAAGTCACCCTCTATTCCTCTTTTGTGGGCCACCCGATATATTCGAAAATATTTTAAGGTTGTGCTATTCTTGGAGTATATCAGGTCTGCATCGAAAAATTTCGCCAAACTCAGACCGTTACGCGTATATCGTCCGCTGCGGCACTAGTGGGACACCCTGTATATACTTATTCGGGACATGCTATTGGTAAAAAAAATATTTTGGATGAAGTCCAACATTTCACTCTTGGCAGATAAAGTTGACTTTTTTGTACAAAACCTGCACTTCACTTGTTTTTCTCGTTATACAGGGTGGCCCACCCCAGACGCGGTTCTCATTTTGAGGCAGTAAATGAAGACATTTTGAAATTTTTTTTTTGTGAAATGTGAAGGACAAACAGATGCACAATTTGAAATTGTTTTCACATATACAGGGTGTTCGATAACAAAGATATAGACCAAAGTTATACTTTTTTAAATGGAATACCCTATATATTAATTCGAAAATTGAATGGCAAGCTCAAATAATGATGAGTTTATAAAGACCATTTTATGCCTTAGAAGAACCATTGTAGAGAAAATGGCGAAAAATCGAAAAAAAGTAGTATTTTAAATTTGCAATTAATGAATAAACCCTTCAAGCAAACTAGACAGACAATGTTTTTTCGTGTAGACATATTGGCTACCTTTATGCAGAAGAAAAAAATTTAACTCTGGAATATACTGAGTGATCATAATTAATGTTCAAACATTAACTACAAATAATGGTCAAAAACTTTCTTATTTCAAATGGCACACCCAGTATTTCTGTACCTAGTTGAACGTAAAAATTAATATCGAAACTATCTTCCTTGGGTTTCCCTATACCTAAACTTAATAGTTTTCAAGTAATTCTCGATTTTTAATTCAACTAGTTAACCTACTATTATGATTAGTGATATTCATAGAAATATTTGAAAATATTTGTGGGGAAATGATCACAATATTATTTGAAATCTGAAAAACTCATATGAAGATCTCAATAATGGTGTTGCGGTCACGCAAGATTTATTATTCCTTTATAAATGATTAGGTATCTACTGTTTTTCTGAATATAAATTCTTTTTTCAATTATTTTCAAATTAATTTCGCCTAGAAGGCATTAAGTGTCATTATCATTCAATCTTTTCCGGTACATGCCCTTAAATTTTTCTTTATTCCGATCGTTTTGATTTGAAGTTAAGCCATACGTTCAAAGAATCATGTAACAAACGATTCATTTAAAAAAATATTTGTTCAGGCGATGAACCTGTGCTCCAGTCCAACATTTCCCTATTCTTCACATTTTCAATATTTTGAAGACTGTGATAGATCTGTGATAGTGAACCTCTGGCCAGAGAGTGAGTTGAGTACCGAGTGGAACGAGTTTCACCAGCATAAGGACATTCAGTTCAGTAGTAAGGTAGTATTTGAAGGTATTTTGTGAACATCTTTGAAACTTTGAGTCTACTAATACTCAATCCAACAATTGGAGATAACAAGTACGAAGAATCAAAGGTTCATCGCCTGAGAAAATATTTTTTTAAATGAATCGTTTGTTACATGATTCTTTGAACGTATGGCTTAACTTCAAAACGATAAGAATAAAGAAAAATTTAAGGGCATGTACCGAAAAAGATTGAATGATAATGACACTTAATACCTTCTAGGCGAAATTAATTTGAAAATAATTGAAAAAAGAATTGATATTCAGAAAAACAGTAGATACCTAATCATTTATAAAGGAATAATAAATCTTGCGTGACCGCAACACCATTATTGAGATCTTCATATGAGTTTTTCAGATTTCAAATAATATTGTGATCATTTCCCCACAAATATTTTCAAATATTTCTATGAATATCACTAATCATAATAGTAGGTTAACTAGTTGAATTAAAAATCGAGAATTACTTGAAAACTATTAGGTTTAGGTATAGGGAAACCCAAGGAAGATAGTTTCGATATTAATTTTTACGTTCAACTAGGTACAGAAATACTGGGTGTGCCATTTGAAATAAGAAAGTTTTTGACCATTATTTGTAGTTAATGTTTGAACATTAATTATGATCACTCAGTATATTCCAGAGTTAAATTTTTTTCTTCTGCATTAGGGTAGCCAATATGTCTACACGAAAAAACATTGTCTGTCTCGTTGGCTTGAAGGGTTTATTCATTAATTGCAAATTAAAAATACTCCTTTTTTTCGATTTTTCGCCATTTTCTCTACAATGGTTCTTCTAAGGCATAAAATGGTCTTATAAACTCATCATTATTTGAGCTTGCCATTCAATTTTTGAATTCATATATAGGGTATTCCATTTAAAAAAGTGTAACTTTGGTCTATATCTTTGTTATCGAACACCCTGTATATGTGAAAACAATTTTGAATTGTGCATCTGATTGTCCTTTACATTTCACGAAAAAAAAATTTCAAAATGTCTTCATTTACTGCCTCAAAATGAGAACCGCGTCTGGGGTGGGCCACCCTGTATATAATAATATGATCAATTTGATCAAAACGAGAAGTTTGATGCAAACTTTAATTACTCTTTCCTGTCTGGTAAGTTGAGCGTTTTTTATGGGTCTCCAATATACCTTGAGCTATTGTTCTTCTAAAGGATAAATGGTCCCATTTTCCCCATACTTTTTCGGTGTAATTGCCAGGCATTCTAGATACTCATATCAACTAAATGACAAATGATGAGAAAGTACCATTTTTGCCTTGTATTGACACACGGTAGAGGCAATACATTGTATGTATTTTGGTCGGCTCTGTCTACCCCGCCCATATTTTCATTATATTTTTTCACAATATTTGGCTGCTCAACGATTTTATTTTTTTTTCTTTCTGGGAAAATCTTTTCACTTGTGATATTGGTTGAACTGGAGTCTTGTTAGATGCTAAGGTAAGCAAATTATTGTCATTCCATTTACAGACAATAACCGTCACCGGAATCTTCATCCGTAATTACTCCGCATTGGCATTCTCAGGGGGCAAAATTGCTTATGAACTGGGCACATCTTGTCCAGAAGTAATTCTGTCAAGCTTCACCATCAGTTCATGCAATTTCAACGGTCGATGATCCCTGAAAAAAATATTTTATAGTAGACGGTGATATAGCTAAAGTCCTTTTAAAAGGACTATGCCATTTTGAAACAAACTAACATTTATCGAATGCCCTTGTATACACTATATGTAAATAATGAAACAGTTATCACTAAAGATTATTATCTCATACTTTAATACCCCAATATTTATAAATTATTTGATTTTCTTACCTCCAGTTTGCCATGTTGAATTTTTCAGATACACACAACACTTATTTGAGTACAGATTTTCAAAAAAAGTGCAGACTCGGTCACAAACTGACTCAAACTATCAGAAATTATATCCTTAGTAATGAACAGCAACAGCCATATATGAGCAAAGCGTAGATACTTTGCTATAAGAAGAATAAGAAGGTTTCATTAGAATGCCTTTTAAAAGGCCTTTAGCTTTATTTGGGTTAATGCAATATATGTTATATTTCTCTATCAGTGAGGTGTAGGTTCGTGAAGTACATTCAATTGAGTATTTCAGGCATGCTCTTTTTGTACTTGAGTTTTTTCTTCAATCAGGCAATCAAGCTCAGTGATGCTAGGATTTGTGTGTCTGACTTGAAAACTCGAGGTCCGACTGTGGCGATTTCGTGTTATTCTGTCCTTCTCGGTTCTGTATAATTGCCTGTATGATTCTATGCCTTCGATTTCCGTTTGTGAGATCTTCAATTTCCCTTGGTGTATCACCGTGTGGATATTTTGGTGTAGGTCTCGTTTTTCTTTTCATGCTCTCGTTGTAGTCGTCTCATATTCTTTTTACTAGTTCATCAACAACACACTCAACATCTTCAGGTGTGTTGATTGTTCGTATATCTGTTATACCCGATTGACCGAATTGGGTATATTCATCCCAGTCGGCATATTTCGCTACATCCCTTGTAGCTTGCTTGTTGGCCATTTACATTTCTCTCTTCTCCCTCCCTCGTCAACTTGCATTCTTTGCTGTTGTGAGAATCCGAACATTCCACGCACTTCCAGGAAAGGTGCATTTTCCCTGTGCGTGTCCATTTCTTTGCCAGCGATGGCACTGTCTTGGTTCATTGAACCTTTTTTGTGATTCAATATCTATACTCCATTCACTTTTATTTAATCACATAGGAGGTCATGGTTTCGTTTTCAGGAGTTGGTGCACCTGATGAAAAGTCTGTGCTCGTACAGAGAATATAGTTAATGACAAAACGACGATGCCAGTTTCTTTGTTTACATCAAAGTAAAAGTATCAAAGATATTCCACATTTTGTTAGTTCGAATCGATCGGCGATTTTGGGGCGAAATATCGATAGGAAATCGCCTCTTTTTCCGTTCTTCGTCGTCCAGAAGAAGTTTTCTGCCGATATGAGAAATTTCGTCATTTTTTCCTTTCACGACTTTTGGCGTGAGTACGAACGGCAAATTTGAATTGGACCAAAAATCGATTTATAAGCATAAATAAAGCCAAAGTAAGTACTAATCGACCTTCTTAAACACTTGATAACGAAGTTTTTTTAGGTACCTGGCCGTTTAGAAAGATTTCAAATGAAATTCCGGTCCCCCAGAAGTTTGGTTAGTTTCGGTATCGTTTTTGGTGCTCAAAATTCATTTGGAATGTGTCATTGGAGCTTTCATTCCTATCAATCCTTTGCCAAAAGTAGAAATAGGCTATATTGAACCAGAATACATCGGTTTTTTCAATATTCCAGGAGTTTGTGTCTTATTTTAGAACAGGTGAATGATAAATGTGAAGCATATGTTTGACCTATTCTATTTTATTTGTACAAACCTACTGTGGTAGTAATGTATAAATATTTTTTAAACTAATAAATTACTATACAGTCAGAATATTTTACTCCTTGTTCATAAGATCAAATAAATGAAATGTATATCTATAAAGCTTTCAGGAATTGACATTCTTGCTTATTAGGCATTCTAAATCACGTGACCTAAAATGGCATCTGCTGAGGGCAAACCATAGACAAACAACTTTCTGAAGTGTCATAAGCATAAGTCGTTGTTTGCCCCATAGAACTTATAGTACATGTACTATGAGTTCTATGGTTTGCCCTCAGCCGCCATATTGAGAATTTGTTTTGACAGGTCATTAGAATGCCTAATTAATTTATAACCAAAACTAAGTTACTATTGCATTGAAATTATTAGTTTCTCTGTAAACAAATTCGTCAATTTAGTTATTATGTTTATTTTCTTTGTGATGAATGAATAAAACTGTTATTTATTTGAAATAAAGAAATACCTATTAGAAATAGAAATGTTATGCACTCTCACAATCATATCACATACAATATCATGATGAAAACAAAGAACATCGATTAATCTTTACAATCATAAATCCAAAAACTCCTTTATATGTAAAATATTGTTCACAATTTTCTGTTGTATTCTCCAAAATGAAATATACATTCTGAAAAATACGCTAAGAATGTAGAAAGGGCAACATAGTGTTGACTTGGAACATAAAAATATTTTGAAAAACGTCATTACTTCGATACAGAGTGGAATGTGTCAAATATCCAAGGCCAGAGTTGTGACTTTATAATTGTGAATGGAGTATATACAGGGTGAGTCGTTGACTTGTACATATATTTTAACTGTAGATTCCTCTCATCAAACGAAACACTTTTTTCCCATACCATTTTTCAAAATTCGGTTTCGTTTGGAAGATACAGGGTGTCGAAAATCCACGAAAAAACACTTTCCTGTTCATATCTTCGGAACCGTTATTTCAAATGAACTGAATTTTGGTTGATACTTTTCTCTATTCATGGTGCATATTCCTCAATCGAAACTTATTCAATATCTCTCCTAGTTTAAAAGTTACAGGGTGGTCGACTCATAAATTCATGCAAAAACACGGTTCATATTTTCGAAAGAATCAACCATTTTAGAGAATAAAAGTATTCCCATATTTTTTTAATAAAACGCGTCGTTTTCAAGTTATTCCTAAATGTATACGAAGAAATTTGAGGACAAAATAATGAATTTCATAAAAAATCTGAATGCGTTCCTGGATTAAATATCATCGAATATTGTTTCTTCTCTGGTCTCTTAACAAATTAACAATGTTGTCAATGTTTATCAACATAGAAGCATGAAATTACACAGTTTATAAGAAGTTTCTATTGAAAATTTATTGATACCCGTTCTTCAGGAAAATCCGAAAATCTATCTTCTTAACAATATTCTCTTGGAATTTTTAATCGACCCTACACTGTCTTCACATCACATTAATCACCTGTTTGCTTTATTCTCTGCAAGTAAATAAATAAATCGAATCCATGTAGAAAGGTTATCGCGGCGTCGTTCATTGTATCACAGAGTACAGACTGGCTTGTGATGAGACTCTGGAGTCTGGAGACACAGAACAACGGCTTGTCTTGCGTGGCGGCTACATCGCACTCGCAGCCGGCAGCGCACCGCGACTCAAATTCAGATCGTAACGTAACGCTATATCGGCGAGAATCAGAACTACTCGTTTGGCATTTCCAAAGAGCAATGCGTAGAAGCCTTTAGCGAAAAGTAAACAAAACTAGTGCCTCTGCTATAGTTCTTCCGTTAACGATAGGGGATGACGGCTTTCTTGAGTTCGCCTATACCATTGTTAATGAGAAAATCGGCAATCTGGCATCGTCTTCTCTAGAATTCTGTGATATATCACAGAGGCAGATGGATAAGGTTAGGTCATTGACCTCGAATCATATGACTTTGATTAATGGAGTTAGGATAGGTTAGTGAGAAACTAATTTTTATAAGATAGTTTCAGGGTATCGAGTAAAATATGAACAAATTATTAGTGTTTACAAACTAATCTTCAGGAAAATCGAAGAAGGAACTTATTTTGGTGTGAGAAATATGGCATTTCAATTGCAGAAATGATGGGACAAAACTTAGTGTTTTTGTTAGGAAATATCGTGTTTGTAACATTCTTATTCAAATAAGGTTAGTGCTTGAGTATTTTCTAAATGTATCACCCAGAATATCTAATAATCACATCAATTTCAATTGAAAAATATGAACTTTGAGGTGTTTGTAGAGAATAATATCAGGCACGCATTTAGCACAATTTTTTTTCAAATGGCTATATCTCTTTAACAGAGCCGAATTCGGAAAAATGGAAAATGAAAAAATGGTTTCTTTAGGCCTCAAGAATCTACAGTTAAAATATATGTACAAGTCAAAGACTCACCCTGTATAGGTAGAGAGTTTGAATTCCAATTCCAATTTATTCATCTTAAAATATACAACATAATCAGATATAATTCACAAAAGCAATTGCAGAAATATGCAGCCTAGGCAAACCTGTATACTGACATATTCCCCCAAAAGAAGGATGAATACCCTTAACATTTATTAATCTGCTCGCATCTATTTCATAAGCAAAGTATCTACTAAAAAAAAATGAGAAACGATTTCAGCAAAAGAGAACAGCCGCGAATCTACTGAAATGTGATCTATTCTAATATTATAAAGAGGAAAGATTTTTATTTTTGTGTGTTTGATACGACTTGGCTCAAAATCTACTGGACCGATTTCGGAAATTCTTTCACCTTTAGAAAGATACATTATCCCTGAGTGGCATAGGCTACACTTTTCACCCGAAACAATTGAGGATACCTACTATAACTTCAATAATTACAAAAAAATCAGCCATAATCAGCTATTTTCACGTGCGCTGCAGAAACCGTAAGGGCCGATTGCACCGTAGACAAAACTGTAGATTAAATCCAAAACCTCGATTAGTGTCTATGATAATCATATGACTACCATCTGTCAAATGTCAACTGTCATCTATCAAATGTCATCTGTCATCTTCTCCATGGTTATGATCACAGAACAGAAACACAAAAAAAAATATGTCAATCACTAATTATGGGCAATTCAGGATTCAGTTATTTCCGCAAATATATTTATAACCCAAACAGAAATTCAAAAATATTTCAGGAATGAAGAGAAAAGGAGAAAATGGACAACTCACGATTGATGCTGATCGTCTAAATCCGATTTACTTGACATTTCGGTAAAAATTCACTATTCCACCAACTTGAAATGGTTACCCGCTTTTTGATATGATAATAGCCTTTCATGTTATTATAAGTTCTATGCAAATTACACAGTAATTGCATACATCGCCATCTAGTGGCGAGAATATCAAATATAGTACCTTTACGAGGACGCTACAGTGTCTAAATAAGAGCCATTACCCGTAGCGACACCTAGTCGCCTTATTCAAAAGGAGGAAAAGCATTTCCTACTTAAGCAAATTCTTCATCGATTTTTTTAGAGTTTTAATTCATTTTATAATAACTAGGCCGTGGACGAATCCATAAATGAAGTTTCATAACAAACATTCCATCCGATCTCGAGTTATAAATGGTGTTATTCTCTATAATATTTGAATGTATCAATAAAAATGACAACCACATGTTTGCAACTGTAGCGCCACAGAACAAGGTATGTGACATGTAGCCCTATAAACGATCACAGCGTTGTCTGTCGGGCGTCACACGAAATTCTAACCTCCTTCTAATTGGAAGTTCAAAATGATCTGTCGAGCGTATGAAGCCTTCCCTCCATTTGTTCTTTGCTCCTAGGTAAGGCTCTGTAAAGGGGAGTATACCAGAAACCCCCATTCTGGATCCAACCATAGACTCGAAAATTACAGATCCCTTCGAATGAAATGAAATGTGTAATCGAAAGAAATGAAATATTTAATCGAATGAGCATATTTTCGGAATGAGAGATCTTGTGGTGACTTTTTTCGGCATGCTCACATGAAAAACATTGGAAATAGGTTAGGTTCGTGGTTTTAGAATAATGCCGCGGCATCTAATAGTCAAATTCATAATAATTTATTGTTTATGTTGGTGTATAACCCAGATAGATGGCGATGAAACTATTGCGAGTCCTGTAATTTTCGAGTCTATGGTTGGACCCAATAAACCATAGAGCCAGGTCTATCTAGCATACCTATCTTCATAGTGTTCTGGTGGATAGCAGTTTTTTGATATTGTGACGTGTCTGAATGACTAGATTCAATAGGTTGATTCATCATTTTACGAGTACATACATGTTTCAATTTGAAAGAAGTGAAGCTCTGGTGTTGATTATTTTTCCATTGGGGTAAGCTTTGTATATTGTAGAATGGTTCATTTTATTTTTTTACCCTTTACAATTTTCAGTTTTTATGTAACACTGAAGATGAAGACAGCAGTCTTCTAAATGTATACATCTGTAGCATAAATAAACGCATAGTTGTGGAGGAAGACTTTGTGAGGTTGAATATTTTCCTCAACTTTCAAATTTAACCCGATTTTTCCGAAGAGAATAAATTGGAATGCCCCCAAGACATCCTTCAACTTCAATTAAAAAAAAATTAAGTCTTTAGGTGGAAAATTTGAAGCGTGAACTTGGAAAAACGAAACGCACTTTTCGAATGGGAGAATGTGTGCCGTCGTCCGGAGTATAAGGTCCCCTTAAAGTTGGGAAAGCTCTAAGTCAACCTTTGAGAGTGAATGTTGGTATACCACAGGAAACTGCACTTGGTCCAATATTATTTTTAGTTTTTTTTTTGATTGGGTGCTTCGGGTGGCGAGCTTGGATATGGTTGCATATGCTGACGACACTGTCATAACTTTCGAAGGGCGTACATGGAAAGATACCTACCAGAAGGCAGTGACTGAAATGAAAACTGTGAACGATGAAAAATTTCAACAATTTCGGCCGAAATTGATTTTTCACTAAAGACATAATGAAAAACAGTTGAGTTTGAATTTTGAAAAAATTTTTTCACGGAAAATCTAGTACGTTGAAATAGTACTTTCCAAATTGGCAATCAAGAAAAAAAGTTCCGACTTTGCAGGCTTTCCGCCATTTTGGAATTTTTTTTTCAGAATTCTACACCACAATTGAATTGAGCCCTAAAAAATACCAAGACGTGACCAGTAACCGTTATTTCAAATGTCACGCATAACTCACCACAGTTATCAGAATATTGCTCTAAGTTGACATTAAACACCCTGTATCTCTAATGCGTCGAAAATGGGGTATATTATGTCATAAGGCAAAATTGATTTCCTCGGTGTCGTCTACACGGCTATATATTATGTTTGTCCAGTTTATGGTGAAACACTCTGTATGCTATCGCGGACTTTGTAGAACTTTTTAAGAGGTACTTTTCCGTCATACATTGTGTAGTGTACGTGATTACAGATCACAGAACACAGATACACTGTCTCGTGTGTCTATGACTAATGCTTTAAGTCAGTTTGACGAGAGCCACAGGCGAGAGTAGACGAAGGGCAGTTAGTATAGATATTGCCGAGCCAGTGTCTAGGAAGAGGATACTATACACATTGTATCCACGTAAGTCTTAGGGCCGATTGCACCGTAGACAAAACTGTAGATTAAATCCAAAACCTCGATTAGTGTCTATGATAATCATATGACACTAATCGAGGTTTTGGATTTAATCTACAGTTTTGTCTACGGTGCAATCGGCCCTAAGACTTACGTGGATACAATGTGTATAGTATCCTCTTCCTAGACACTGGCTCGGCAATATCTATACTAACTGCCCTTCGTCTACTCTCGCCTGTGGCTCTCGTCAAACTGACTTAAAGCATTAGTCATAGACACACGAGACAGTGTATCTGTGTTCTGTGATCTGTAATCACGTACACTACACAATGTATGACGGAAAAGTACCTCTTAAAAAGTTCTACAAAGTCCGCGATAGCATACAGAGTGTTTCACCATAAACTGGACAAACATAATATATAGCCGTGTAGACGACACCGAGGAAATCAATTTTGCCTTATGACATAATATACCCCATTTTCGACGCATTAGAGATACAGGGTGTTTAATGTCAACTTAGAGCAATATTCTGATAACTGTGGTGAGTTATGCGTGACATTTGAAATAACGGTTACTGGTCACGTCTTGGTATTTTTTAGGGCTCAATTCAATTGTGGTGTAGAATTCTGAAAAAAAAATTCCAAAATGGCGGAAAGCCTGCAAAGTCGGAACTTTTTTTCTTGATTGCCAATTTGGAAAGTACTATTTCAACGTACTAGATTTTCCGTGAAAAAATTTTTTCAAAATTCAAACTCAACTGTTTTTCATTATGTCTTTAGTGAAAAATCAATTTCGGCCGAAATTGTTGAAATTTTTCATCGTTCACAGTTTTCATTTCAGTCACTGCCTTCTGGTAGGTATCTTTCCATGTACGCCCTTCGAAAGTTATGACAGTGTCGTCAGCATATGCAACCATATCCAAGCTCGCCACCCGAAGCACCCAATCAAAAAAAAAACTAAAAATAATATTGGACCAAGTGCAGTTTCCTGTGGTATACCAACATTCACTCTCAAAGGTTGACTTAGAGCTTTCCCAACTTTAAGGGGACCTTATACTCCGGACGACGGCACACATTCTCCCATTCGAAAAGTGCGTTTCGTTTTTCCAAGTTCACGCTTCAAATTTTCCACCTAAAGACTTAATTTTTTTTTAATTGAAGTTGAAGGATGTCTTGGGGGCATTCCAATTTATTCTCTTCGGAAAAATCGGGTTAAATTTGAAAGTTGAGGAAAATATTCAACCTCACAAAGTCTTCCTCCACAACTATGCGTTTATTTATGCTACAGATGTATACATTTAGAAGACTGCTGTCTTCATCTTCAGTGTTACATAAAAACTGAAAATTGTAAAGGGTAAAAAAATAAAATGAACCATTCTACAATATACAAAGCTTACCCCAATGGAAAAATAATCAACACCAGAGCTTCACTTCTTTCAAATTGAAACATGTATGTACTCGTAAAATGATGAATCAACCTATTGAATCTAGTCATTCAGACACGTCACAATATCAAAAAACTGCTATCCACCAGAACACTATGAAGATAGGTATGCTAGATAGACCTGGCTCTATGGTTTATTGGGTCCAACCATAGACTCGAAAATTACAGGACTCGCAATAGTTTCATCGCCATCTATCTGGGTTATACACCAACATAAACAATAAATTATTATGAATTTGACTATTAGATGCCGCGGCATTATTCTAAAACCACGAACCTAACCTATTTCCAATGTTTTTCATGTGAGCATGCCGAAAAAAGTCACCACAAGATCTCTCATTCCGAAAATATGCTCATTCGATTAAATATTTCATTTCTTTCGATTACACATTTCATTTCATTCGAAGGGATCTGTAATTTTCGAGTCTATGGTTGGATCCAGAATGGGGGTTTCTGGTATACTCCCCTTTACAGAGCCTTACCTAGGAGCAAAGAACAAATGGAGGGAAGGCTTCATACGCTCGACAGATCATTTTGAACTTCCAATTAGAAGGAGGTTAGAATTTCGTGTGACGCCCGACAGACAACGCTGTGATCGTTTATAGGGCTACATGTCACATACCTTGTTCTGTGGCGCTACAGTTGCAAACATGTGGTTGTCATTTTTATTGATACATTCAAATATTATAGAGAATAACACCATTTATAACTCGAGATCGGATGGAATGTTTGTTATGAAACTTCATTTATGGATTCGTCCACGGCCTAGTTATTATAAAATGAATTAAAACTCTAAAAAAATCGATGAAGAATTTGCTTAAGTAGGAAATGCTTTTCCTCCTTTTGAATAAGGCGACTAGGTGTCGCTACGGGTAATGGCTCTTATTTAGACACTGTAGCGTCCTCGTAAAGGTACTATATTTGATATTCTCGCCACTAGATGGCGATGTATGCAATTACTGTGTAATTTGCATAGAACTTATAATAACATGAAAGGCTATTATCATATCAAAAAGCGGGTAACCATTTCAAGTTGGTGGAATAGTGAATTTTTACCGAAATGTCAAGTAAATCGGATTTAGACGATCAGCATCAATCGTGAGTTGTCCATTTTCTCCTTTTCTCTTCATTCCTGAAATATTTTTGAATTTCTGTTTGGGTTATAAATATATTTGCGGAAATAACTGAATCCTGAATTGCCCATAATTAGTGATTGACATATTTTTTTTTGTGTTTCTGTTCTGTGATCATAACCATGGAGAAGATGACAGATGACATTTGATAGATGACAGTTGACATTTGACAGATGGTATTCGACAGATGATAATTTACAGTTGTTATAAAATTGTGAGTTTACGATCGAATCGAAAGTATTCACATGAAGTTTTGAATGACATACGATTCACGACATATTAGGATGTGTCAGAGAGAGACAGAATCAGTAAATTATTTTCTTCCAAAAAATTGCTGCAAGGTTAACAGAATAGGATTTTTCAGAGTTTTTCCTCCAAATTCACATTTACTTTCGAATTCAAAAAGCAGATTTGGCTTTTCTGAGGTTACTGGAAACTGTCAAATTATTCTATTCAAAATTAACATCATTGTAGCTCCAATTCAAATCATCATAGTTTTTAAGGATTGGATGAATACTCACACAATGATGTAAAAATTCGAAAAATACCAATGAGTTTGAATGTACAAGTTATGAATGCTTCAAAAAAACGAGTTTCAGAACTTTAGGATACAAAAAAGTGCTCGCTCTTATCCTCATACAACTTTCTTCGAAAAAATGATATTCATTTTCCCAGGCACGCAAGCAGATCTTCAAGCTCGCAAGCTCAAATCTTGTTTGAAATTTTTGGAAGATTCGACGTTCCAAGTAGAAACATAGAAAATTATCAAAAATGTATTTTGAAAAATGGGTACAGAAAGCAAGTTTTGGTCTTCAGTAACTGATTTCATCACATTTTTGAGTAGATACATCAAAACTTTCTAGTTCCTCATTTCGCTATAATATGAATTGAAGCTTCATTGATGATAATTCTGAGTGGAATAATTTGACAGTTCTCAATAACCACAGAAAAGCCAAATCTGCTATTTGAATTCAAAGGAATATGTGAATTTTGGGGAAACAAAACAGATATGCATATCATGTATTTGACAAAAAATGAATGGTGATTACAATGATGAAAAAAAATTATATGCATTGCATTTGGAAAAATGACGAGAAATCGATTTGAAATTCGTCATGTTGATAGTCTTTTTGTGGACACTCTTATGCTGGAGATGCTTTATTATAGCTGGGTGGGATACTTTGAAGTCTTGCCTTTCAATCCATATAAAACTGTTATTGGTATGTGCAAGGGTTCGTGAAATATAATTGGATGACAGAGCCTCTACAAGTATCATTTTTTTGTCAAAATGGCCAATATTTCGAAAACTGTCGAATAAAAATATGTAAAAAGTATACGAAAGCATGCAGGAAGTTTCAGAGAATTGAAAACACTATTGAATATAGGGTGTCCCATTTGAAAAAACAAAGTCACCCGCTATTCCTCTTTTGTGAGCCACCCGATATATTCAAAAATATTTTTAGGTTGTGCGCTTTTTGTAGTATGTATGTCAAGTCTGCATCAAAAAAATTTGCCAAACTCAGACCGTTACGCGTATATCGTCCGCTGCGGCACTAGTGGGACACCCTGTATGTAACAATAGTCTTTTTTGGTGGTTCACATTTGGTGTACCAGTAGTCTCAATGAAACAACCACAATAATTTTCAGTCCCAGAATATATTTCATCATAACTACTACTGGTACACTGTAAACCACATATAAAGACGGATGGTACATACAGGGTTAGTCTTTGACTTGCACATATATTTGAAATGAAGATTCTTGAGGTCAAAAGAAACCATTTTTTCATTTTCCATTTTTCCGAATTCGGCTCTGTTAAAAAGATATAGCCATTTAGAAAAAAAATTGTGCTAACTACGGCCCTAAAATGATCTTCTGGAATTGATGCAAAGTTCATATTTCTCGATAGAAATTGAGTTGACATTTAGAAAATACTCAAGTACTAACCTTATTCGAATAAGAATGTTAAAATCACGATATTTCTTAACAAAAACACTTAGTTTAAAAGGATTATTTCTGCAATTGAAAAGCCATATTTCTTCTATTGAATTCAGTTCCTTCTTCGGTTTTCCTGAAGATTAGTTTGTAAACACTAATAATTTGTTCATATTTGCCTCGATACCCTGAAACTATCTTATAAAAATTGGTTTCTCACTAACCTATCCTAACTCCATTGATCAGAGTCATATGATTCGAGGTCAATGACCTAACCTAATCCATCTTCTCTGTGATATTTCACCGAACTCTAGAGAAGACGATGCCAGATTGCCGATTTTCTCTTCAACAGACAACAATGGTATAGGTAAACTCAAGAAAGCAGTACGTGAGCACGTCCCTCAAGCGGGCTGCGGACTACGAGCTATAATATAATATACAGGGTCTTTCACGAGGAACCTCACCCATATTTATACGGGAAACTACTGAACGTATTTTTATGAAATTCAGCACTTATAAGTATTTCACGATGCTGATGAAATCTAAACTCCGGTGGTGCTCATGCCTTGAAAATATTTTAGATTTCATCAGCATCGTGAAATACTTATAAGTGCTAAATTTCATGAAAATACTTTCAGTAGTTTCCCGTATAAATATGGGTGAGGTTCCTCGTGAAAGACCCTGTATTATATATAATTTAATATATTATCATTCTCTCTGGGAAATTTCCTTCTGGAAACAAACTTCGTTTTTATAATATATAAATAATATATAATCAATATATATAATATAGGGCCCCCCTCATCTATGGCCGCCCCAGGCCCCCGACTATGTCGGTACGCCACTGATCAGGAAATACATAAGCATTATATTCAATAGTCGTGGTTTTCCACGTCAATTTTTGATAAAATTATATATTTTAATGAGTTTCGGAAACACCCTGTACATTGAAGATAACTATAATTCTTAATTTGAAAAGATCTTATTGAATAGCCACTGCCTTTGAATTCATTCTAGTGTACTTTATTCACTTTCAGGCGTTGGTTGTATAACGTTGCAAGGGGTATTGATAAAGATCCAGTCCAAGTGAAACTCGTTTCTAAATCAATTGGTTGCTGTAAAAGGTTTCCTGGGAGGACTTCCTTATGTAAAGCAAATGCAGTGGAACATTGGATGAAGGAACTTAGTAGTGAGATTTCGGATAGACTGTATGAGGATTTGAAAGAAAATAATCGAAAAGCAAAACTTATGACAGTGAGCTTCTCACAAGAAACAAATCAAACTGAAATCAGTAGTACAAGAGCAGTACCATTGAAGTCATATGAAATGGATAAAATATGTCAACAAGCTATAGAGGTTTTGGAAAAATATTGTCGAAAGCCTGATGGCTCATATCACATAACATTCTTGGGTTTGAGTATAGGCAACTTCGAAAATATCAAAAATGTGAAAACTATTACTTCATTTTTCAAAAGAGTTGACAAAACAGAACCAAATACCAAAAAAATTGATATCTTTGACGATTGTTCCCATAATAATGATCCGACCTATACGAATTCAATTCAAAAAGACTCTGCAAGATCAACTATCATTCCAGAAAAAGAATCAGAAATGCTAATGGAAGTTCCTTTGCATGATTCCGATATTTCAATTTGTGACGAGAAATCAATCTTTTCTGATACAACCGTAGAGCTTGAAGAAGAGCCTGATGATTTGTTTTTTTACGATGATCACACACGATCTGATAGAATCTATACTGAAAAACTGCAAGCAAGAAAAACTGCGGGAAATAAGAACTTAAATTTCATTGCATTAGAAACAAATGTCCTTCCCAACTTGAAGAACTCTCCAAATTCTCCAATATCATATTCTCCAGTGCTCCAATCAATAAAACATGAGAATATAGATGATGAGAGTGATTCTTCAAGGGAAATCAAACGCAATTTCGATACTTCCAAAATATTCAGAGAGAGTTATAATAGCAGTGATGAAGAAAATGAAAACATCACATTAGAAGGAAGTCAAAGCTGTACAGCCGAATTATCTGAAAATTGCAAAGAATGTGGAAAACATATTTCAGTAGTTGACATGGTTTCACACATGGATTATCATTTAGCCTTAAAATTGTCCAAAGAAATTATTCCTGCGAATGAAAAATTATTACAGACTAAACAAAAAAATAATCCCCCTCCCAAGAAGCGTAAAATATGCCAAACTTTGGGAAATATTAAGTCATTTTGCATACAGAAGAATATGAATCCTGATGAGATTACAGAACTGTGTACAGAATGTAATAAAAGAATAAAAATAGAAGATGTATCCACCCATCATGATTATCATGCTGCCAAAAAACTACATTTAGAATTGAACAGCCCAAGTTCTAAGAGTGAACGCTTCAATAGCAATAATCCTATTGCTTCCTCAAGTAAGGTGTCTAGTAATAACAAGAATAAAAAGAAAATTGGAAAAGGAAAAAATATTTCATCATTCTTCAAACAACTTGACTCTTGATAATAATTGTATTTTTCTTGAAGGTTTCAATGCTGTATTTGAAATATTCATCAAAATTAGAAGTATTGCATATATTGTTTGTGAAGTTATCTAAATTAAACTCGAAATATTTTTGGAATTCCTCAATTTTTTACTTCCTTTACGTCCTATTAATAATAATTCGTTAATTATTTCTGAAAATTACAATAATACAGGGTGAGTCTTTGACTTGTACAGGGTGGGCAAAATTGGTGCTACATGAACTAAAACTTTTTAACCCGAGGAGATAGAGAAAAATGAATGGCACCTTATAGTCCTCTTTTTTCGAGAAACTGATAATGCCATCAACTGCGTTCCTCTATCTTCTTTTGTTTCCGAGTTATAGGCCAAAATTGAAATTTGGGCGATTTCAACTTTGGTCATTATCTCCGTTTCTGTTCATGCTAGGATGTTCAAATAAAAACATTATACAGGCACTTTTCTGATAGCAATCCAGTGGCGTACCGTGATTTTTTATAAAAGGTTCATTTGCTGAGTTATAACATGAACTTGTGTTTTTTCTTATGGAAACAGTAGTTTGAAATGACTTAGAACAAATCGCCATTTTTTTCCCGTTTCAGAAATGTATCATATGTTATACATCGCCCTCAGATTCGTTAAGATATTATGAAAAATATGGTTTGTATATGGAATTCGAATTATTGAGTAGGCTAAATCATAGAATTATATGTCTCTATGCATGGTGTAATTATTATTTCACAATTGAATCACTTGCTGCCCCACTATTCTCATTCGCTAAAATGAAACATTTCAACATATCATATTTTTCGTAATTTTGGAATATCTCCATAATGCCGCCAACGATGACTTCAAATTTCAATAACTGACAGTTGTTTCAAACAGAGATCGCACCATCAAGTATTCAAACGTGAATTAATAATTACACCATGCGTAGAGACACATAATTCTATGATGCAGCCTATTCAATAATTCGAATTCCAAATACAAACCATATTTTCCATAATATCTTAACGAATCTGAGGGCGATGTATAACATATGATACATTTCTGAAACGGGAAAAAAATGGCGATTATTTATAAGTTATTTCAAACAACTGTTCCATAAGAAAAAACACAAGTTCATGTTATAACTCAGCAAATGTACCTTTTATAAAAAATCACGATACGCCACTGGATTGCTATCAGAAAAGTGCCTGTATAATGTTTTTATTTCAACATCCTAGCATGGACAGAAACGGAGATAATGACCAAAGTTGAAATCGCCCAAATTTCAATTTTGGCCTATAACTCGGAAACAAAAGAAGATAGAGGAATGCAGTTGATGTCATTATCAGTTTCTCGAAAAAAGAGGACTATAAGGTGCCATTCATTTTTCTCTATCTCCTCGGGTTAAAAAGTTTTAGTTCATGTAGCAGCAATTTTGCCCACCCTGTACATACGGGGTGTTTCACCAAAAACTGGACAAACATATATAGCCGTGTAGACGACACCCAGGAAGTCATTTTTGCCTCATGACATATACCCCGTTTTCGACGCATAAGCGAGACACAGGGTGTTTAATGTCAACTTTGAGCAACATTCTCATAACTGTGGTGAGTTACGCGTGACATTTGAAATAACGGTTACTGGTCACATCTTAGTATTTTTTAGGGCTCAACTGAATTGTGGTGTTGAATTCTGAAAAAAAAATTTCAAAATGGCGGAAAGCCTAAAAAGTTTGTATTTTTTCTTTTCGGTTGCCAATTTGGAAAGCACTATTTAAACGTACTCGATTTCCACGAAAAAATTTCTTCAAAATTCGAACTCAACTTTTTTTTACATGTTTTCAGTGAAAAAAAAATTCGCCCAAAATTTTTGGAATATTTCATAATTGAACTATCTTTAATTCTGAATACTTGAGTGAAAACAGAATAAAAAATATCAATTGGTTTTTTTTATAGCCTTCCAAAGATTACGCTCGGAAAACTTTTATGATTTTTATTCAAAGAACTGGAGGCCGTACGAAGGCCAAATTTAGGCTAATGAGCTGCCAGAGTAACCCGGACAGAAATATTGAATTTAAAAACCAAAAAAAATTTTTCAAAAAACTTCGGTGGGAATCGAACCCTCCACTTTCGATTAACTAGCGTCGCTGTGGTAACGGAAATTTATAAGATTGAAATAAACCATATTCATACTCGTAGAGAGTTCGAATCCTACCAAAGTTTTTTGAAAAAAATTTTTTTGGTTTATAAATTCATATTTCTGTCCGGGTCATTCTGGCAGCCCATTAGCACAATTTTGTCCTTCGTACGGCTTCCAGTTTTTTTAATAGAAATTATGAAAGTTCTCCGAGCGTAATCTTTGGAAGGCTACAAAAAGAAAACCAATTGATTTTTGTTTATTCTGTTTTCACCCAAGTATTCAGAATTAAAGATAGTTCATACCATGAAAAATTCCAAAAATTTTTGGCAGAATTTTTTTTTCACTGAAGACATGTAAAAAAAAGTTGAGTTCGAATTTAGAAAAAATTCGAAAATTTTTTCACGGAAAATCTTAGGAAATCGAGTACGTTGAAATAGTGCTTTCCAATCGGCAACCGAGAAAAAAAATTCAAACTTTTCAGGCTTTCCGCCATTTTGAATTTTTTTTTCAGAATTCAACGCCACAATTCAGTTGAGCCCTAAAAAATACTAAGATGTGACCAGTAAATGTTACTTCAAATGTCACGCATAACTCACCACAGTTATCAGAATATTGCTCAAAGTTGACATTAAACACCCTGTATCTCGCCAAAAACGGGGTATATGTCATAAGACAAAAATGACTTCCTCTGTGTCGTCTACACTGCTATATCTGTTTGTCCAGTTTATGGTGAAACACCCTGTATATTCCATCCAACGAAACACTTTTTTCCTATACCATTTTTCAAAATTCGGTTTCGTTTGAAAGATACAATGTGTCGAAAATCCATAAACGGTTAACGGAGGGGGACAAAAATGTTTAATCTGTTTTAATAATTTTTTTCACAGTTCAAAATATCTCGAAATATTCAGGAGTTCATTCATATAAAAATATTCTGTTTTTTTGTGTATCACATGAATTTGTGATCCCCCAGAAAATTATTCCAACTACGCAATTGTTCCCAAAAATTTTTCATTTTGAATGATGATCAATTTTTTTCAATAAACGAGTCCGAAAACGGTGTTTCTCATAATTATTGACAACTTCATAGTTTGTTGATACATCTAAATAATAAACAGGGTGGGTCTTTGACTTGTATGTACATATATTTTAACTGTAGATTCCTCTCATCAAATGAAACACTTTTTACTATTTTTCAAAATTCGGTTTCGCTTCAAAGATACAGGGTGTCGAAAATCCATGATAAAAACACTCTTCTCTTTATATCTTCGAAACCGCGTCATTTCAAATGAACTGAATTTTGGTTGATTGGTTACTCTATTCATGGTTCATATTCCTCAATCGAAACTTATTCAATATCTTTCCTGGTATAAAAGTTACAGCGTAGCCGACTCATAAATACACGCAAAAATAACATAAAACAACTTTGAAAAGATAAACGGTTCATATTTTCGAAAGAATCAATCATTTAAAAACGAGAAGTATTCCTATGTTTTTTTCAATGAAACGCGTCGTTTTCGAGTTATTTCCAATTTTACCCGAAAAATTTTGACGAAAAAATCATTAATGTCAAGAATAATCTGGATGCTTCCCTGGATTTAATATCTTTCTCTGGTCTCTAAACCAGTTAACAATGTTGTCAGAATATTTATCAACTTGGTCGGGACTAAAATTTAAATGATGGAAAAACGTTCGATGTAGAGATATTCAATAATAAATTCCCACAAATGTGAGAGACAAAATTGAACACCATTTGATACATTAAATACGCACAGTCCATATTCAAGTTGTCGATGAAATACAAAATTCAGATATATGAATGATGAATGTCGATACAAACCACGTATTAAATTGTAATTAATGAAAAATAAAATGATACCTAATAATCTGTGGCGATGTTTCTATCTAAACCATATCCTCTTGGAATTTCTTAAACTCGACACTACAAGGTTAATATTATATTAATTCACTGAAAGTCGTCACATAATAATCACATTATTACAATAATTCACTGAATTTATTCACAACTTGTTTATAGTTGGCAGCTCCTCCAACGGTACCTAACTGAGATTACCAATGTCCGTCCTCCGCCGGTTTTCTCTATACGTATGCGTCGTGAAATTTCAAGGCGAAGTCGATTTTTGATGGAAATGGCAGATTCATAGATATTTATACTATGTAACGTAAAAATCCTTAACCTCAATGAAAATATCAACAAGCTGCCAACAGCTTCTCAGAATTTCTGTGCAAATATTCACAGAATGGATACAAAATGGAATGGAAAGTCTTTCTTCATAAGATTGTTTTGGGATTTTGAGGAAAATATGAACAAGTTATTAGTGTTCACAAACTAATCTGCAGGAAAATCGAAGATGGAACTTATTTTGGTGGGAGAAATATGGCTTTTTAGTTGCAGATATCGGATAGAACTAACTGTTTTTGTTAAGAAATATCGTGTTTGTATCATTTTTATTCCAATAATGTATCAACTCAATTTTAATCGAGAAATATAACTTTAAGCTTTAAGGTGTTTGCAGAGAATCGTAGCAGCGACAGTTTTTCGTTCAAATGGCTATATATTTTCAACAGAGCCGAATTCGGAAAAATGGAAAATGAAAAAAAAGTTTTCTTCAGGCCCCAAGAATCTACAGTTAAATGTAAAGTGCACCCCAAATTGGTTGTCCCCTAAGGGTATTTCTGCAACCGTTGGAGATATGAAATTTCAAGTTGAAAATTCATGGTATACTTTTTCATGACAAATTCAAAAGGTGCGTTCAGTTTTCTGGTATACATTATACTTTGGAGCTCAAACATTAACGCGCTCGCTCCGCTCACGCGTTAAAGTATTTCGACCATTAATCGCTGTCATTAATAAACTAGTCGATTAAATAACTATTTTAAACCCCAGAAATAATGATAACATTAAGAATATAAGCACTGCCAATTCTAGAAAACATAAAATTTCTGAGGGAAGCAAAATTATATCGTTCAAAAAATTGAAAAGTGTTCGCGAACTTTTCATTATTTTATATGCAGTTTCAGAAATAGCAAGGATAGAGACGAAGAAATGGATGATGGAGATGATTTGATGAGTGACAATAAGTACCTGACCTCGACTGTGATCTCAAGAAGAGTTGTGATGCAGCAATATTATTCTATGATAATTGGTCATATACATAGAAATTTCTTTGTTCTTTTTTGTCATAGAATTATTAATATAGAATTTGAGCGTGGTGGCTAATAAGTATATACAAAAGTGTGGCAACCATTCCCCTCAAATCCAGGGTCAGTTGTCGCTACACGCATGCCTAGGGAGAAGAGAAGGGACATGTTATTATGTATCCATGGATACCATATGTGGCTCAATACAAACAGAGACAAATAAAGAAATTGCATCTGCTGATCGCCACGATGCCCCTAATTTCCCACTCTCCGTTATCGCACATGCTCAATAATCTCACTGATCCTAGGCAGAGCCTTCCAGATGCCTCACTTTGAATTTCAAGGATCAAATTATAAAGCGCGTTCGGCAATGACATCCGACTGGTCGGATTGATCTGAACCGTTCGTTTATTACATCCAGATTGAGGGGAGTACACATCTGGACCGTTCGGCAAAAAAATCTGATCAATCGGATGTAGATCTTTTTGCTCGCTGTATTTCGACGGAGCAAACGGATTTTTTCAACAGAACAGAAACAGAAATTACTTTTCTGCATTTGTCAATGGATTTTAACTGCATTTATGAGTTTCCTGCTTCGAATATTCTTGAACGGTCTGTTAAAATTTCGTGTCTTATGTTATTTGTTGTGAAGTAATAAATAAAAAATGTCCTTTGATAAAAAAATAATGATTCAAAATATTGAATCATTTCAACCAAGGGGTAGAAGTGTTGAGAGCTATAACGAAAGAATTGAAATAGAATCCAGACTACCTCTACGGCCGAATAGACCTTTAATCACTAATTTAATATCTGACAAACAGAAAAAACGATCTGAAAGCTCCGTACCGTTCGTTTATTACAGAAAAATCTGACAAATCTGTACAATCTGTGATCACGTGACTAAAAAATCCGTCCGCTCTCGGATGCTAATGCCAAACGCGCTTATAGGTATAGAATTATGTGTTTTTTGTACTGTGACTTCCAGTGCAATAAGCGCGTTCGGCAATGACATCTGACTGGTCGGATTGATCTGAACCGTTCGTTTATTACATCCAGATTGAGGGGAGTACACATCTGGACCGTTCGGCAAGAAAATCTGATCAATTGACCATATTCATCAGCTATCGGTTGCAGCTTTTTGAGCATCTTTGGGTTGGTAACAATGTGTCATCAATGTCAATATTCAATGTCAAACCTCATTAATGTCAATTGTCTTTGATTGTTTACAATTTTTGAAGTTTTGAACGTGCTATTTATTTTGAATTTTGATAGAGCGAAAACAATTTTTGGTGAAAATGGATGCTAAAAAGGTGTAAGTACATCTTGTGTACACCTAAATTTTATAAATAATATGATGAAACCTAAATGTTAATGAATTGGCGGGCTTATTTCAAATCAGTAATGACATATTATTATAATTGCTGCCAACCCAAGAACGCTCAAAAAGCTGCAACCGATAGCTGATGAATATGGTCAATCGGATGTAGATCTTTTTGCTCGGTGTATTTCGATGGAGCAAACGGATTTTTTCCACAGAACAGAAACAGAAATTACTTTTCTGCCTTTGTCAATGGATTTTATCTGCATTTATGAGTTTCCTGCTTCGAATATTCTTGAACAGTCTGTTAAAATTTCGTGTCTCATGTTATTTATTGTGTAGTAATAAATAAAAAATGTCGTTTGATAAAAAAAATAATGATTCAAAATATTGAATCATCTCAACGAAGGGGTAGAAGTGTTGAGAGCTAGAACGAAAGAATTAAAATAGAACCCAGACTACCTCTATGGCCGAATAAACTGATTTAATATCTGGCAAACAGAAAAAACGCTCTGAAAGCTCCCTACCGTTCGTTTATTACAGAAAAATCTGTAAAATCTGTGATCACGTGACCAAAAAATCCGTCCGCTTTCAGATGCTATTGCCGAACGCGCTTAATAATTGTGATAATTCCCTGTGATATTTGTTACACCAAAAACCATTCGATTGTTTTGACAAAGCTAATTTTTGTCATGGTTATTGTTTTTTTCAAGTGAATAACACTAATTTAGTTTAATGAACAAATACTATTCACATTGAGGTGTGAAACATTCATTTGTCGTTTCCGCCGAAAATTAATTGCTAAATGCTGTTGCTAAATTGTAGAATGAATAATTTGTAGTACACTTCTTATTACTGAATTTTTTCATAATTCAAATATTGATTCAAGTGAAAAAGACCTTGCTTTTATACTTCTGTGATTTTTGGGAGTAGTTCAAATAGTTCGATCAACATTCTGTGACAAAAACAGAAAGTTAACCTGTCAAAATATCCGTAATGTTCCTCGAAGAACTGTGAAATATGTATATAACAAATCAACATAGTTGAAATTATTCTGTCCTGTGATTTTGTGAAGTGTATAATACAATGTTATAGTAGTTCATAAAGTTAATGAGGGAAAACCCTCAATTTCAGTTCTCAAATTTCCCCACAGGATAATTATCTGATGACAACTGGTTATATTTTTCAAACTAATTTCAACAAAATGTTCATGAATGAACTTATGTGCAACTTGCCCTTCAGCTGCATGAGGGTAGCTAGAGATTCTGGTTCTGATGAACTGCTTCCAAACAAATTGGCAAGAGAGCCTGTCCTTCTGAATGTCTACGACATGTACAAAATAAATGAATATACTTCCAATGTTGGAATAGGCGTTTTTCATTCAGGTAAAATGTAGCCAAAAATTTTTTTTAGTTTCCTTTTGATAGAGGCAGTTCATTGTCAATTCCAGCAAATGGAAAACAACCACTAAGGATCTTAAAAAAAGGAAATCGGAGTTACAGAACTTTTGTTCTTTGTTTTATTCACCTAGATATTCATTCATGGTAAATTCCAATGGGATGATTACAAAAATTGCATTTATGTAATTAAAAAACCAAGAGGTTTCATGAAACAATTACAAGTTGAGATGTGCTGTTGTAAAAAAAAATTCAAAAACAAATTGGGAGAACTATTTCATAAGATATGGATCCTAGAACATAAGTTCCATTATCAATGTGCCATTAGTGAAGATCCTATTCAGTTTTTATCATGTTAGATTACCAACCACAATAATCAAGCATAAAGATTTTCAACAAATAGTATCTGGCCTGTGAAAAATGCCTGAATTTTAACATAACCTCTGGTCATCCGTAAAATTGTGAACAAATAGAAGTATTTCTATGTATATCACTACAGTTATAATTTGTAAAGCACAGACTATAATCTACTTATTATTGATACTTGTAACTTGTTTTATGAAACAATCCTTATATATTTTTACGATCCATACTGACTCGAATTAATTATGGCATATTTTCCTTCTTTTATGCAGCTTTGGCAAAATGTTGATTATTTTTTAGGTTCATTCAGTACTAAGAAATGTTTGTTTTTTCTAATGGGACACCCTATATTCAATAGTGTTTTTCAATTCTCTGAAACTTCCTGCATGCTTTAGTATACTTTTCACATATTTTTATTCAACAGTTTTCGAAATATTGGCCATTTTGACAAAAAAATTATACTTGTAGAGGCTATGTTATCCAATTATATTTCATGAACCCTTGCACTTGCACATACCATTAACAGCTTTATATGGATTGAAAGAAAACACTTCAAAGTATCCTAGCAAGCTATAATAAAGCATCTCCAGCATATGGAGTGTTCACAAAAAGACAATCAACATGACGAATTTTAAATAAACTTTTCTTCATTTTTGCAAATGCAATGCATATAATTTTTTTTCATCATTGTACTCACCATTCATTTTACTTCATTTTTTGTCGAATACATGATATGCATATCTTTAACAGAATATGATTTTTTGGAGTTTTTCCTCTAAATTCACATTTGCTTCCGAATTCAAAAAGCAGATTTGGCTTTTCTGTGCTTCAATTCATATCATCATAGTTTTCACGGATTGGATGAATACTCACAAAATGAAGTAAAAATTAAAAAAATTCCAATGACTTTGAATGTACAAGTTATGAATTCTATAAAAAACTAGTTTCGAAATTTTAGTATACAAAAAAGTGCCCGCTCTTATCCTTATACAACTTTCTTCGAAAAAATGATATTCATAAGTTTCACAGGCAAGCACGCAGATCTTCAAGCTCCCAAGCTTGAAGCTTGTTTGAAATTTCTGCAAGATTCGACTCTTCGAGTAGAAACATAGAGAATTATCAAAAATTTATTTTGAAAAATGGGTAGAGAAAGCAAGTTTCTGTCTTCAGTAACTGATCTCATCACATTTTTGAATAGATACATTAAAACTTTCTAGTTCCTCATTTCGCTATAATATGATAATATGAATTGAAGCTTCAATGATGCTTATTCTGAGTGGAATATTTTAACAGTTCTCATTAACCACAGAAAAGCCAAATCTGCTATTTGAATTCGAAGGTATACTCCATTCACTTTTATAAAGAATACCGGTTTGCCATGACATTCTGACAGATTTCACCGTGTATATTTTGAAAATGTTAGGTTATAATCATTTTCCCGTCAGATTCACTCGCAACGTTGTAGTTTCTACATAGAGATCGTAGTAATTACGTATTTATCAAAATGTTTATTCATCTACTCCCATAGAATAATTTCCATCATTCAACTGATTTTGAGCTGTAACAGTATCTATAATTCAATAGCATGAGGTATAATAACTCAAGCCTATAACTCACTCTAATAAATATTTCGTATGAGAAGCACTCACTCTCAACGTCTCTGAAATTATTTTGTCTTACACGAGTGCCATCCTGCGTCCGTTCTAAGTGAAAAAACTTGGTAAACCTAAATCTTGGCCAACCGGGATACTTTATAAAAGTGAATGGAGTATATATGTAAATATTAGGGAAACATTTCGAAAAAGCTCTTAAAAATCCTATTCTGTTTAAGATATGCATATCATGCATTCGACAAAAAATGAAGTAAAATGAATGGTGATTACAATGATGAAAAAAAATTTTATGCATTGCATTTGAAAAAATTTAGAAAAATTGATTTGAAATTCGTCATGTTGATAGTCTTTTTGTGAACACTCCATATGCTGGAGATGCTTTATTATAGCTGGCTAGGATACTTTGAAGTCTTGTCTTTCAATCCATATAAAGCTGTTAATGGTATGTGCAAGGGTTTATGAAATATAATTGCATAACATAGCCCCCACAAGTATCGTTTTTTTGTCAAAATGGCCAATATTTCGAAAACTGTCGAATATATATATATTCTTTTGAAAGAGAGTAATACATACTTTTTTCTTAAATCAAACAATATATGGCATAAGGCATGTGTGAAGAAATGGCGACAAGGAACAGATTGTATAAAAAAAACAATCTGTTTCCCGATCCAAATCTTAGTGTTAGCAGAGGGAATGTGAACGGGGTACCATACAATTTTGCGTATGACACACGAGAACAGATAAAAACCTCTGAAAAAACTCTGTCTCCCCGTATATGTGTAGTGATGCTGAATTTGTTCAAAAAACATCCATGTTACAGATTTTCTTGTACTTGATGAAAACAAGCTTTTTCATCGATCTGGATGGAAGTATCTTGACAATATATCTGTAACAAGAACAAAGAAGAAAAACCGAGAAAGAAGAAGTAAAAAAAATTATTCACCTGCTAAAAAACCCCTTTTCACGAAGTCCTAACTCTCTCTTGGATCGGGAGGATCTTTCGATCAGGTCCGATCTTCCAAGTGATGATTCTCCTGTTCTTCAGGTGTTCGAGGAACGCTACAGGCCCCTTTTATTGGGGGATCATCTCCCATAGATTTAAAGTGGTTATTTTATCGAAAAATTAGCAAAAAAGCATGAGCAAATTCAAAAAACTTCTGACGCTTCATTGTCGAATAAAAATATGTGAAGAAAAGTATACGAAAACATACAGGAAGTTTCAGAGAATTGAGAAAAACTATTGAATATAGGGTGTCCCATTTGATAAAACAAAGTCACCCTCTATTTCTCTTTTGTGGGCCACCCGATATATTCGAAAATATTTTTAGGTTGTGCTCTTCTTGGAGTATATCAAAACTGCATCAAAAATTTTTGCCAAACTCAGACCGTTACGCGTATATCGTCCGCTGCGGCACTAGTGGGACACCCTGTTATACATATGTCGATATGTATATTATTTTTTTTTTTTGTATGGGGATATGTAAGGAATGAAATTTTCAATATGGCAATTTCACTAATAGTAAATTAAGTAATATATCGACGTATATATAATTTTCGAAGAGCTGATTTTTTTTGCATTACATAGGATCAAAAAAGATACCATTCGTATTTAAAATAAGCCTATCTAGCCTAGAAGTACCAGACACAGCCAAAATCAGGCAATTTCGGTTACCCTATACAGAGCATAGCTAACAAAATGAATTTTTTTGAAAATATATTGTCGTCAAACCATTATGGAAGTTCCATGTCTCTCTGAACACTGGATTACAAAACAGCAGATGGAACAGAAAAATTTTCCAAATAACAAATTGCTAGCTCATATTCACACACAGACATTAAGTCTGATTATAGTCAGCAAAACTATTATCAATAGAAAAAGACATAGAAATATCGGCCATTTTTATTAAAACACATGTTACAATACTAAGCATGTACTGACCATCTCTAGGAACTTATAGGATTTCACTAAAAGACTGGAGCAAGCTCTGGAGTGGACTAAAGCTGAAAATGAAAGCAAATTGATTGTGGCTAGATATTTCAAAGTGAACTTCCTAAAAAGAAAAAGCGAAATAATTATGGTAAGAGAACTGGCAATGAGCTATAGCTTACATGTAGTTCACAAGGAACCCTTTAGAATCTCACAAACATATAGTGACGACATCATCTTCACCAATTTGGATCCGCAAAAATATAGGAGAAACATGGTAAACCACAACATATCTGACCGAATAGTGCAGTGTTTGGAAATGCAGCAAACACATTAATCTGAAAAATAGAAAAACAGAATAGTTAGAATTATAAATGAAGAAAATAATTACATGTTCAACTAACAATGATTAATGAGCAACTGAAACAAATCAATTGGCAGTTTGATCCCCACAAACATCATGAATCATATTGATAGTAAAAGTATAAAACCTTTTGACTGATTTCTCCCTTACTTTATTCAGACTAGAGCGGGCAGAATTGCCATGTCATGTTCCATGTTGGGAAAGTTTATTGGATGGGTGTTGGCACTTTGCGAACATACAAGGTTTCTATAAAATTTATAACATCGATGCTATTCAACTACCTAGCTTAGAATATCCTACTTACTCCTTACTCTACTCAATAACTTATGTTATGATTTATTGTTCATAAAGACTCATCGTCTCAAAGTAAATGAGCCATGACAAAGTGCACATACTGAAATTTTTTTCAAATGGCTGAACATTTTTCAACAGGGCCGAATTCGGAAAAATGGAAAATGAAAAAAGGGTTTCTTTTGGCCTCAAGAATCTACAGTTGGAATGTATGTACAAGTCTCACCCTGTATATTATGTTAAAAGGGACAGACAATTATATGAACTTCTCAATGCAGAATTGAGAGCTGAAATAGAAAATACAATAAGGGAAAGAAATCTCCAGAATATCCTACAGGCTGAAAATAAAAGCTCCGCTGTTTGGACTATAATAAATTCAAAGAAGAAATCGCATATCTCAATTTCAATTGCGAACCAACTAAATGATTGCTTTGCACACATTGGAAAAAAATTATTACAAAGTGGAGCCAAATGGTGATAATTGAGTTGTGCGCATGCGTCAACTGGAAATTCAGAAATCGCGGGGAAAATAGAAGGTTATATATTCTCAGAGAGACAACCAGAAAATATATATCAAAGATTTAAATATGCCACTGGAAGATTTTCAGTCTAGTTCCAAAATATGATAAGGAATTTACAATTATATGTAAGACTCGAAGAAAATGGATTGAATCAATTGAAAAATATCACATGAATTTGTTAGGGTATGATCGAAATTAATCACAAAAAGTTATGAAGGGTCTCCTCGTGAGTCCTAGGAGTTATCAGTACAGGGTGTCCCACGGTCGAGTGCCTATTAGACGTTTCTGGAGAACTGAACATATTTGAAATCCGAAAATTGGGATTATGATATTGTTGGAAATTCTCTACAGACGTAAAATATTTTTGGAGCCTGAGCACTTCCGGTTATACCAGGAGTGGAAATAAATTTGTTCAAAAAATATTTTTTTCAATATTTTCGTTTCTGATATGATTGAGTATTCAGTGCTTAATACATTTCTGGTAAAACCATTGTATTCATTCAAATAGTTTTCAAAATATCGAAAAGAAACCTGAAAAAATGTCAAATATTCATATAGTCAGTATTATGTTCATTTTTCTTATTCTGAACATCTCGAGTGTAAACCGTTCTCACAACATCAAAGTGGAAGAATATGGAGAGGTCATGCATCTTTTGAATTTCATGAATATCATCACAGGGTGTTTGAAATTTTGTGTCGAAAACTATGATCAAAAATTGGCCATAAATTCTGTTTTTCAAATAACCCTATTTTTTAAGATTGCGTTGGATTCTGTGAAGAAAAATAATGATAGCACTCTCAGATGCTCTTGCTCCTAAATTCAGTAATTCCCGAATTATTTGAGCTTTTCTGGATTCATGTTGTACGTAGAGTGAAATTCATCGAATCTGAAGTGATTCGATGAATATTCTTATGAAATCATAGTAACAACTTATAATTAGGCCTGTCACTTGTGAATTATTAATGAGATCATTTATCTTCTATGGTCACAGAATATTCACATGCCAACAGATTCGATGACTATTCTTATGAAACCATAGTAACCATTGAAGTAAAATCGAGAAGTAAGGTTAAGGCTAAGATGCCTAGAATACTGGTGTAAGCACTCGTCGAATATCGGCAATGTTTCGTGGCGGCGCCGCAATGTCATATAACGTCAATAAGATCTTTCTGCCTTGATCGATTTGATTGATTAATCAACAGCTGATCTGCCAAAGTCGATTATGACATGACCACAGAATGACATTTTTATATGGTGAAAGTCTTATACTTTTCCTTCGATGACTGAACACATGGTGATTGCACTGATTAGATTTTGTTTCGTCCAAATTGAGAATATCGGCAAGATTTCGTTATCTCCACTTCAGGTGGCGCTTTTCACTATTTATGAATGATTTTTATTAGTTATTTCAAATATTCGAATTTATTCTGGTGAACATGTTGTGTCAATAGCCGATAATTTTGTCAAGCAATATTTTGGGAATATATTCTTGACATTTTAATTCATATCAGTATGGAGGAAAAGTATAATACTTTCACCATATAAAAATGTCATTCTATGGTCAAGTCATAATTGACTTTGGCAGATCAGCTGTTGATTAATCAATCAAATCGATCAAGGGAAAAAGGACCGTAATGACGTTGTATGACATAATTAGTGAAGAGCGCCACCTGAAGTGGAAAAAACGAAATCTTGCCGATATTTTCATATTTGGTCGAACGTCATTCCATTCAAAATTTGACGAGTGCTTACACCATTATTCTAGGCATCGTAACTTTTCCTCCATACTAATATGAATTAAAATGTCAAAAATATATTCCCAAATTATTGCTTGACAAAATTATCGACTATTTACACAGCACGTTCACCAGAATGAATTCAAATATTTGAAATATCTAATAACAATCTTTCATAAATTGTGAATAGCGCCACCTGAAGTGGAAAAAACGAAATTTTGCCGATATTCTCAATTTGGTCGAAACAAAATCTAATCAGTGCAAACACCATGTGTTCAGTTTTCGAAGTTAAGGCCTAAAATTAGACCTGTAACTTGTGAATTATTAATGGAATAATTTATCTTCTATGGTCACAGAATATTCTCATGCGGAAGATAAGATGAATTTGACTCTACTTACAACATGAATCCAGAAAGGTTCAAATATCTTGGGAATTACTGAATTGAGGAGCAAGAACATCTGAGACTGCTATGACTATTTTTCTTCGCAGAATCCAACGCAATCATAAAAAAATAGGGTTCTAATTTGAAAAACAGAAGTTATGGCCAATATTTGATCACAGTTTTCGACACAAAATTTGAAACAACCTGTGATGATATTTATGTTTACACTCGGGATGTTCAGAATAAGAAAAATTAATATGATACTGACTATGGATATTTAACTTTTTTTCAGTGTTTTTTTATCGATATTTCGAAAACTACTTGAATTAATACAATGTTTTCAACAGAAATGTTTTAGCATTGAATACTCAATAATATCAGAAACGAAAAAACTGAAAAAAAAAATTTTCAACAAATTTATTTTCACTCCTTGTATAACCGGAAGTGCACAGGCTCCGAAAATATTTTAGGTCTGTAGAGAATTTCCAACAATATCATAATCCCAATTTTCGGATTTTAAATATGTCCAGTTCGCCAGAAACGTCTGATAGGCACTCGACCGTGGGACACCCTGTACTGATAACTCCTAAGACTCACGAGGAGACCCTTCAGATGCTTGTAGATTGTTCGAGTTAGGAGAATCAGTTGTGTTCTGTATAGGCTTTGTTACTGTGTCCTTACGCCACCTTAGGCATACCTTTATTAATTTTCGACCCACCAGTGAATTGTGGCCTAGTAACGTCTCTTTCTTAGCCTCGGGATTGAACTCGGACTCCGTGTCCGAGACAATGCCCTAACCTCTGAGCTAGGGGCACTCATTATATGTTACGATACGGAATGCCATGTTTCAAAGAGTGTGTAAAGAATCTTTCTATACATATTTCAGAAGAATAATTAATTGCTCGCATAAAATAACTATGAAACGATCCATTAAATAATGAACAGCTCTGATGGGGGGCACAATAGACCTCATGCTGGCAGTGCAATTGAAGATCTATCTATCTACATTCAAAGAAAATTTCGACAGAATTTTTTGTTTGAGATATCAAGATATTCAAGTGGTAGAAGTTAGTTTAAATTGGAAGTAAACATAGTTATTGCCAAGCAATTAGATTATAATTAAAAAAAAATTCCAAGTTATGGAAGTAATTGTGGAAAATATAAAATTTCATTAATGAATTTTGTGATTAGGTGTGGAAATATATGGAGCAGAATATGCGTATGGTGGACACCAATTTCCTATCTCAGGAATATTCAAAATTATTCCAAGGGATGAGAAAGACCTCGGAGACCAGTTTCGATTTCGACAAACCATACAAGTGGGTTATACAGATTTTACAGAACAGGACATAGAGAAATTAGTTAACGAACTAGGAAAAGAGTTTAGAGGCGACAGATATCACCTTATGAACAATAACTGCAATCATTTTTCTAGTGCTTTCACAAAAGTGAGTACCATAAATAATTGAGCAGTAATTACGACCAAAATAAAATTTATTAATTGCATTCAATTGGATCGATACACATGAGTTTCTTTTAGATACTATGTGGACATGAAATACCTCCTTGGGTGAATCGTCTTGCATACTTCAGCAGCTGGGTGCCCTTTTTAGAGAAATGTCTACCAAAAGAATGGCTCATGCCAATGGCCTTACAGCATAGTCTTAATTATAGGAATGATTCAACATGTTCTGAGAGTTCTACTTCACCTTTCTGAAGAATGCCAAATGTATTTGAGATGACATATGTGAATTTTTATTTATTTGTGAACATTTTATTACTATATTTTGAGGAAACAGTTACCAAATTGTAACTTTGAATTGATCACCATTCATTCTTTCGTATTTTAGTAGTCGTACATTTCACTATCATTATTGAGTTCTTTGAAAAATTGACGGTAATGAAAATTTATACTTAGTTTCAATATATGGCTCTTAATATAAATTCTCTTGAGCCATATTGCAGGGATATTTCTAGAAATTCTTCAAAAATTGTTTGTAGATTGCTCATGAGTACCCACAAAATAACTTACTCGAGGAAAAAATGTATAAGTGATCAGGATTCTACATGTTTAATTTTTTAATTTACACAATGTTTTATTTACAAATTGAAGGTCGTGAACAGTTCTTGTTCCATTGAAGCCACTCCTCATTTCATTCAAGTAGGATAGCCATAATTATGGAGAAAACCTGCCAATGAATGTAATTCTATTTTATCAAGTGCATCTATATTATTCATATTGTTGAAATAAAATATACCTATTATTTCGCTGAGTCTATTTCGAGTAAATAGTACATTGTTTACCGGGTAGGAAAAGCCTTACATTCCTGGACGATTGTGAGTCCAGGAATGTTGCTTTTCCTACGAGGTAAACATACTATTTTTCCGCAAATAGTTTGAACTTCGACAGATTTTAATCAATTTTGGAAAAAATCTCGAATTATTCCATTCATAAATAAATGGAGCTTTGAAATTCGGAATGGAATTGATTGCGATTCTATGGACACTTATCAATGTTGAATTGTCAAACTTGACGAATATTAATTATTTAATTGCTCGTCTTCTCGGAGACGAAACAGTTTAAAATGATGAGTGATGATGAATTTTCCATTTCTGGAACGCCTCCAGAGCTGGTTGAGGCAGTTGATACTGCTTCATTAGAATTATTGCCAAAGAAATCTAGAGAAAAGTACGAATATGCTTATGTAGAACACTGACAGCTGTAAGGAAATATCATTTCCTTACAGTAAGGAAATGAATATTTCCTAACAGTTGGGGAATCTTGACTTTTTCTATGACAAATTTTGTTAGGAATGTCAACATTTTCTAGCGATTTGCGGAAAAACATGTTTTTACCAATATAGAAACGATCAACGTTTTTTTGATCCTTAGGCATACTCCACTTTGATTTTTATTGATGAAAGTTTTCACTGTCAAATTGGACTATGACTAATGTTGGAAACCAAAAGACTAATTTTATCAACCATGGAAACGTCGCGGGTGACTATGTGTTTTTTAGTCTCGGACGCGAAATAGTTGGCGAGAGTGATGTTTGTTATATATTGTCAGTTGAGTTCGGTTTTTTGAGAGTTTTACAAGACTTTTTCAATTAAGTTTGACCACAGTCTGTATTGGGTACTTGTGTACCAATAAACCTGTAAAAAGATCTCCTCTTGTGTATTTCGAACCTTCGTAAACCGGGAGAAGCGGGTAGCTTCTTTTTTGGGTACGAAAATAACATTTAGTGGCGACCGTGACAGGACTTTTTACGAGAGAAGAAATTCGCGATACAGAATTTTTGTGAGTTTGGACGATTTGGTGGTTTGACCGAGTTTGCTACACAAACTTTTACCACGTTCAACAAGTGTTTCGTATCGAACATTCGTTAGTTAAAATGGCGAACGAAAAGAATTCCAAGAAAAGTCTGAAAGCGATTCGGAGTATGTTCACAAAATATGTAAATGAACTCATGAGAGTTCGAGCTGTTTTAAGGCAGAAAGGATGTCTTACGATCAACGGAAAGAAGTCCTCACACAAAAAAGGGCCTGTTTCCGTTGTCTGAAAGTGGGTCACCAGTCTAAAAGGTGTAGAGGTCGTCTAAGCTGTATTTCGTGTAAGCGTTCTCATGTCGTTCTGATGTGCCCTGGCGTTTCTGACGTTGCAGCAAATAAACCTACCAACAATGTAAGAGGTGCTGTTTCGAGGGATGTTCAAAAGAATCAGACTCTATCCAATTATACAAGCACCCAGGTATTTTTACAGACAATTCGAGTTAACCTGAGGGGCTTAGGTAGGTCTAGGGTGGTACGCTAGCCTTGATCGACAGCGGATCGCAGAGATCATATATTTTGAAATCCACTGCAGAGCAACTTGGATATAAGCCGAAACGTTGCGAAAAAATAGTTCACTGTCTGGTGGAAGAGAGGCTTTAAACGCCCACAACTGTTATGATGTGACGATTTCCAGTGGAAAATATACCAACACGTTCGAAGCCCTCGATGAGAAGACCATTTGTGGTGATATTGTTCCAGTTCTTCATGGTCAGTGGACGGAGAAAATGAAATATATCGATGCTGAAATCTCTGACGCTGGAATACCTGGTCCGATTGAGTTGTTACTGGGGGCCGATGTCGCTGGAAGTTTGTATACAGGGAGAGGCCGAGAATTGAAATGTGGCTTATTTGCCATCAAAACTCATTTTGGCTGGACGCTTATGGGAAAAACGCCAACCTCCAATATTCGATCAGATGTTGTGATGACGACTCTGAATTTGTTTGTCAAGGATGTGTCAATTAGTGATTTATGGGAACTCGAGACTATTGGCATTAAAGATCCTTCAGACAAGCAGAACAAAGGAAAATGCCACAGAAGCTATGGAATCATTTCTACAGACGATAACTGTAGATGAAAGTGGACGTTACGAGGTTCGACTTCCATGGATGGACGACCACTCTCGACAAATTACAAAATGGCTCGAAAACGGTTGTACAATACTGTCAGTAAATTGAAGAAAGGAGGATATTTTGAGCAATATGGAGAAGTTTTCTCAGAATGGGAGAGAGAAGGGATCATAGAAGTTGTTGGACCTTTCCGAGAAATGGACTACAACAATCATTATCTGCCAAACCGACCAGTCATAAAAGAAAAAAGCACTACCACCAAGATCAGGCCGGTATTTGACGCATCGGCACATGAGACAGGGGAGCCTGCTCTGAACCACTGTTTAGAAAAGGGGCCTAACTTGATAGAGTTGATTCCTTAGACAAAGGAAAGGTTGGTCTGAGGTTGATTCCGTCGATGTTGCTCAGGTTTAGAGAAAATAAAATAGGAGTGACAGCAGATATTCGTAAAGCCTTTCTCCAGATTGGTCTCTGTGAATATGATCGGGATTTCCTTAGATTTTTATGGATCGATTCTAAAGGTGAAGAAATTATTCTACGTCACCAGCGTGTGGTTTTTGGAGTCAACAGTAGTCCTTTCCTTTTAGGAGCAACTTTAGAATATCATTTATCTATGTATCTCCAAAAGGTTCCAAATTCTGATAAGTACTCACGAGAAACCCTTGAACGGCCGAGTAGAAGTTTCTACGTTGACAACTGCGTCGCTAGCCTGCATGATGAGGAATCCTTGTCTAATTTTATTAAGGAAGCAACTGCAGTTATGTCCGAAGGGCAGTTTGATTTAAGAGGGTGGGAGCACACCGGATCTATTACCTGTGATACCTGTCCCCTCCTAGGTTTAGTCTGGAATCCGCAGAGAGACGTTTCATCTTTGAATCCAGAATTCATTTCGTGTGACCTTGTAAATGAACTATCACAAAACGTTTCATTTTATCAATTTCCACAAAGTTTTCGACCCTATCGGACTTATGTGTGTTCTGTTTTGATGCCCAGACTTTTGTTGCAAGGGCTGTGGAAGGAACGACTTACGTGGGACCAGCCAGTAGATGACGTCACCGCCCACTCTTTCAAGACGTTGGTCAGAGATTTACCATATCTGATGAAAATTGAGATACCTTGTTGGGTGGGAGTTATGAATACTAATTCGCAAAATCTAAGTATCCACACATTTTGTGATGCCAGTAATAATGCGTACGCATGCGCGATATTTTTGAGAGCAGTTATAGATGGAAAGGTTGCAGTTTTTTTTGTTGGCCGCTAAAGCTCGAGTAGCGCCCTTGAAAAAGTCAAATGTCAAAATGACCACTCTTGGCTGCCAACATAGGAGCTAGGCTGTATGCGCATGTCGTGGAAAATTTGGCGGAAAAGGTTGAGAGTTTTTTCTGGAGCGACTCCTCCACTGTTATATCGTGGATTCAGAGAAAAGAAGACTAGGGAGTTTTTGTCTGGAATCGAGTTACAGAGATACGCAAATTGACAGATGTTGAAAAATGGCACCACTTACCCGGCATACATAATCCAGCTGACCTTCCATCGCGGGGGTGTTCCCCAAAACATTTGTTTGATTCAAAATGGTGGGAGGGACCAACATGGCTGTATGATGAACAAGAAGAGTGGCCATGTACGATCATCGATTACAATGAGGAAGAAATTGGAAGAAAAATAAATCAATAAGTACTCTTCTAAATACATAAAACTTCCATTGGCATCTTGATCATTTTTCCAAGTATACTCTGACAATACGAATGATCGCTTGGATTTTCAGATACATTCACAACAGTAAAAATGTTAAGGAAAAGCTGAGTGGAGAGTTGGAAGTCGAAGAAATCGAAAATGCTGAAAAATTTGTTTGCAAAATGGTACAACAGAAGACGTTTTCGATGAAAAATGACAAAAGCATAAGTTCTCTCCGTCCCTTTTATGATCAAGATAGATTAATACGATTAAAATCGAGAGTTTCGCGAAGGGAAGATACAGAAAATTATCGTTTTCCTATTGTGTTACCTGCCAAGGATCCAGTGGTTAAAAAATTGATCATGGACATGCATGTTAAAGCTCGTCACGTAGGAACTTGGAACTCAAGGACTTTCAAGCCTGCTTCGAGAAAAATTTTGGATTATCGGTGGGAGACGGATAATACGATCGGTAGTTTCCAAGTGCGTGATTTGTCGGAGGTTCGACTCAAAACCAGTGATAGTAGAATCTCCTCCACTTCCATTGGACAGAGTTCGTGACGCGGTCGCGTTTGAAGTGACAGGGGTGGACTTTGCGGGACCCCTGTACTTAAAAAATGGCGATAAGGCTTGGATCTGCCCATTTACCTGTGCGGTCTATCAAGCAATTCATTTGGAATTAGTTACGTCCATGTCAACCCAAAGTTTTCTTCAAGTCTTACGTCGATTTGTGTCGAGACGTGGAAGGCCCAAGACAATTTATAGCGATAATGGAACGAACTTCTTAGGTGTCGAAAATGCTATGTCGCAATTGGACTGGGACAGTATCAAAGAGTAGACACTACTCTTTGACAGTATTATGCGAGAAAGTTCTGTGAGACGTATATCGTGGAAATTCAACCCTCCTACGGCTGCTTGGTGGGGTGGTTTTTGGGAACGCTTGATCGGAGTGCTGAAACCTTTATTAAAGAAAGTGTTAGGCCACGCACGTTTAACATATGAAGATTTGTTGACTGTTTTGTGCGAGTGCGAGGATATTGTTAACGCCAGACCCATCACGTACCTAATCAGAGAACCCTAAAGACTTAGTAGCGTTAACGCCGGCGATGTTTTTGCGCGATCAAACAGAATACGGTCTTCCTGATTGTGATGCCATAGATCGCGGCTCTTTGTGTGAGAAAATAAGAAAAATACAGACATTACCTTCAAAATCGGTTTCGTGCTGAATATCTAGGACAGTTAAAACTTTTGTGCAACAAACGCTCTAATCAGAAAATTACAGTCGAAGAAGTTGTTTTGGTCGGTAATGACAATTAATAGTAAACGCATAGACTGGCCGATTGCCAAAGTGATAGATGTTCTACCCAGCCAAGACGGATCAATTCGTCTTGTTCGAGTGCAAACCACACGAGGGACATTGTTGAGACCTGTGCAGAGATTATACTCGTTAGAGTGTAATGAAGCTCCTGATCCACGTCTCCAAGAAAAGAAGACATCACCAAACGACGATGGAAGAAGAAGCGACTGTCGAGACCTACCCGAACCAGAGATGGTTGCTGATGCTGAAGATAGTGTTGGCGCGGGGGTGTCGATACCGAGAACAACGCGAAGCGGACGCATCTCCCGAATGCCTGCTCGTTTCTCGTGAGTGAAACGGGAAATTTTACTATTCAAGACAATTTCGGAAACTTACTCGGGTTCACTGGATCCCTAACCTTTGCGTTCGTTTACCTAATCCGAACATCCAACCCGTGTTCGGAAAGTACAGAGTTGCTAACCCGATCAGTGACTCGGGTTGATTTATCGTAACCCTACTCGAAAGCAGGGTCGCTAGATCCACCGCATGCGCACGGCAGTTAAGTTTCGTATCTGGAAAACGCGGGAATAAGCCTTCCACTTTATAATAATAATATTCTATTCTATAATAATTTCATAATAATTAATCAAAAATTTTGGAAAGAGAAGAGACTTTGGCGCAATGTGAAATGTGTTAAATTCCAAAAATTAACTGGGAAAAAATAATCTTAAAATTATTGGTTATGTTATGATCTACTGACACTTCAAATCCTAAACCTGATAGTTCGTTAACTTAATTGATTAACTGATTAATAATAATTTATCAATAATTATGGAAAGAGAAGAGAATTTGGCGCAATGTGAAATGTGTTAAATTCCAAAAATTAACTGGGAAAAAAATCTTAAAATTATTGGTTATGTTATGATCTACTGACACTTCAAATCCTAAACCTGATAGTTCGTAAACTTAAGACCGGGTCTGTGATCCAAGGAGATCCGTCACATGACCTCAATGGATCGAGTTAGTAACCCAGAGTAGGTTTCCGAAAAGCCCTAATGGTATGTACTTTCAAATTTGTTCATTCTCGGACTCTTATTTATGCTTCCTTCGTTTCTGTGAAGAATGTGTTTTTGCGCAGAGACTTTTTCAGGTGGGAGAATGTTGGAAACCAAAAGACTAATTTTATCAACCATGAAAACGCCGCGGGTGACCATGTGTTTTTTAGTCTCGGACGCGAAATAGTTGGCGAGAGTGAAGTTTTTTATATATTGTCGAAATAAAGTGTGAAAAAAAGAAAAATAAAATGACAGAATTTACTTTTCTTTTGATATCTCAATAACCAGCCCTGATATAATCTCGATTTGTTTGAACTGCTTGACAATGCTTCTACGAATTGTAACGAAATTACTTTTTTGTCGGGGGAGTCCTGTCTCAAAGAAAACTTTTTCGAGTTTCATTATTTCCATTCAATAGATTCGATCTGATAAATTAAACCCGATAAATCGAATATTCCCAATCCGCGTGTAAAAGAAACTCCATAAGTTGGCATATGGCCGCTGATAAGGTCCGATAAATTCGCGAATTTTTATGTTTTTCAGGCGGCCGCGAATCCAAGAAACAGCGGCGGACTCCCAATTTTGTTGCCTTATAAGGTAACGTTTTAATTCCTTTTTTTGAATGACGTGATGTCATGACGGCCAATCAGGCGGTGCCTTAGTTCCCTTCTTCTCGAAATTCTGAATTTTCGCACGCGTCATCACTCCACTTTTTCGGAGGTTTTGAAAAGGGCCATCGGAGCTGATAGAGCATCTTTTGTCGTCTGAACTGTTTGAATACGTTTTTCCGATTTAAGAAGATCCTTTTTTTTGACTTGCTCTTTCCGTGGAAACAAATCACTGCGTTTTTGCCGATTTTGAAGAATTAGTTGAGATTTTGTTGGATAAGTTTTCCATTTGTCTTTCGAAGATCGTTATAAATTAATTCAAATAGGTCAGTGAAAGTGAGATAGGACTCCGTTTTGAAAAGTGAGAAATTTCCGGAATCGGTAAGGCCTCCGTTCTCATTACTTTTATGCTGATTGTTTCCGCTGAAATATCGTTCCAACATTGTTTTTCTGTGTTTCATCCTTAGACAAAGGAATTGATTTGAAGCCTTCCATCTCTACCTCTAAAATTAGAAGCGGAAGGTAAATATTTCATTCAAACGATGCCCACATCGAATAATTTTATAAAATTCAAGACTAATTTCTCTGTTACATTACAGAAAGAGAGCTTACGTTGGTGATTTACATACCAGTGATTTTTCTACACCTGAGAAAAGGAAAAAGAGTATGAGTATTATCAGAAGGAGAGTGCAGGGTCAAAGCAAACAGATACGCATATTAAGGCAGTCTGTTCGAAGGATGAAGAATAAAATCACCTCGATGAAAACATTGATGGATTGTTTAAGAGAAAAATTGCTTATATCAGAAGCTTCAGAAGCAACCATATCTGTATGTTTCCTTTTTGTTTTTGGTGAAAGTGCAATTGCATGTAACTTGATTTTTTTATGATTCGGGATATCGGAGCCATTAGATTTCAAATAGTGTTGTGCATGGCTAGTATAACAACATTTATGTCATTTGAAACCTTATCTCAGAAGTGGAAAGCAAGTACAAAGTACAACGTATCGTAACTTCAGAAGGAAGATTATATTTTTCTGAGAATTAACACGTTACTCGAATATGAAGCTGGTCTAATGTTCTCATTTAACATATATGTATGAGTTACATGGTATTGCACAGTCAAAGATGGAGTAGAGAAACATTTTGAGACAACCAGATGATAAAATTTTTCTGTCATCAATGTCAATGTAACTATTAATTGTTACCATTCGTTTTGTAACTATTTGTGAAATAAATTTGAATTTGAAGTAATGTGCTATTGTGGATTGTGATTTAACTATAATTATTGTTTCAATAAAACACCTTTGGATTATTATTTTGATTGTGATTTGTGATTGATAGTTCCGAAGATATTGAGCTCCGAAGCAATAATTTTCAAATGTGAATAACTCCGGAACCACGCGAAAAAATTGGCTCATAATCGGACAATGTGAGTATATGTATACATTTTTTTCCGTTGAAATTAATTGAATTCTGATTTCATCAATAAAAAGTTATTTACCTAACGTGCGCATATCAAATTGGAACCAAATTTCAGCTAATTGTTATCAAGACTTCGAGTTATTGAAAAACAATAATCTTCAAATGCTGTTGCCAACCAATTTGATTCGAGTTATCAAGAATTCGATTTATCGAAGTTCGACTGTAGTTCCAAAGATATTGAGCTCCGAATCAATCATTTTCAAATGTGAATAACTACGGAACCCCCTAAACAACACGGAAAATCCACGCCACTGGCGGCAAACGAATTCACGCGAATCTAGTTTCTGCATTGTTGCCAGCGCGATATCCGTGAAACAAGGACACTAAGGACAGCTACGTCTGTCCTTGTTCCACTCATGGGAAATTGGTCGGGATGTTGGCTTCAAAAGTTCCTGAATTTATGAATGACATGCCAGGTCTCCTCTTCCCTTGGTCTGAGGTTTCATCAATATTCTTAAATTTTCCTTTCATTGTGTGTGTGCGATTCTTGCGATTTTCATCTGGATTGACTTCGGCGAGACTATATAGCGTTGTCAAGGCACCGTGTCACCCTTAGTCAATCTACTGAAGGTTTGCAGATTTATCGAGGGCACTACGTCGGGTTGAGTGATTCTAGTATAGAATCACTCTCCTGTGCGTTGTGGGTAGCACAACCTTACCTTATCCCATTCACCCCCGTTTGAATTGTTAATTCGACCCTGGTCAGATCTGACCGACTAGAGCGAAACACACCGGCATCAGGGGCCCTATTCTTGACATCATTCGCAACTCTGCGTATACGCAGGTAAGCGACGGGTCAATTTGCGAATACTTCGTAAAAATGCGATTCTTGGCAACCCTTCGCAAAGTCGTTCGAACTTTATCATTCGCATGTTCAAATGATCTTGGCAACAGCGCAATTTCTGAAGAAAACCTACCTGACTCTACGGTCAGCGAAGAAATCAGCTGTTGATGGGATAAACAAACCCTTGTTAAAGAGGTTGATAATATTTAAAAGTCAGGTAGGTGCATTTTGATGAAACTTTGCGATGAAAAATAGCGTTTTAAGACGAGTTTATTCAAAAAATTGTGAGTATTGGTTCTTTGAGAATAATGTGAAGTGATTGAATGTTCTACAAAGTTGTTAGAAGATTACCAGTTTGAATGTATTGTACAATCACACATGACTTGATTAAATTAATTTTTTACAAACAAGTATATTTCTCCCAATGTCTATCTGGTAACTCCCGGAAGCAAAAAACTGACAAGCTACCAAACCTATGGAATAAATACCATAGAAATCATAATATACTTACTCTAGAATGCTAATTCCTTCGAGTTCCGCTGCGAAAAACGTTCCGCATAGGCAACTGATGCACAATGTGCGCATGCTCACCATTAGGTTATTTCACGTAGAACGATGCCAAGTCCCTAAATATTTTGTCGGTCCTATTTTGAGTTCAATATAATTAAACAATAAAAATATTCCATTGAGTAACAAACTTATTTTATAGCTCATGCGCGACTTCCTACGACTATTAGACACATTAATATCATAAGTGAATTGCAATATTTGTGGAATTGCTGAGAAAATTATAGCAGTAATGTAGCAGGTTTTACTGAAAACATGTAGACCGTACAACACCGCTTTTTCTTCCTCACGGCAAATGACTTTGAAATGACCTCAGTGAAAGTTTAGGCAGGGACGGTTTCAGTCACAGTTTACTGGTGCTTTAGTTCCTGTATAACAGTATAAACACTATAAACTGTTATCTTCGTGTTTGACATTCTTCGTGTGCATTTTGGTTTTGTTGTGTGTTGTGTTCGATTTGGATTTTTTCGTATCAGATAAACAATGAACTGTATATTGTTGTGGTGTGATAACAAAGGGAAGATTCCCGGAATTAATTATTTTGGGTACGTATTTAATAAGTTTTTGTATTTTTGTTGTATAAACTCTACGTTACTCAAGGAGCCTATCATTTTCAGCTTGACATAAAAGAGACATGATGCTTGGATGTCGGCTTTGGGAAGGAATCCCATCGTAGAACATTTGAGTGAGAAGTATGTAATATGTTGCAAACTTTTTTCTTCAGAAGATATATGTAGAGAAGGCAAAAGAATCCAGTTGAGACCGAATGCAGTTCCAAAACTGTATTTACGAAAATGTGATCATATCATTCAACAAGGAAGGTAGGAAACTCACTATTGCTGAAAATATTCTGCCACTTGATCATTAGCTGAAAATAATTTATATTTGTAACTACAATCCCAATGATCCTTGAAGGGATCTGCAGAAGTGGAATAAATATGAATCAGACAATACCTATACATCCATTTTTTACTGTATAAGGTTTTGGATGATGCCCTAATTTGAAATATTCTGAGAAATATGTAATTTTTTCTCATACACTGTAATTTTTTTAAGGCCAGAATGTGTTCTAATTTTTGATTGTATAGTTCTAGGGTCCTACAAAAAAATGCCTCAAAACAGAAATATCCCAATTAATGATTCTTCACAGGAAATTGCTGGAAGTATGGATGAAATGGAAGTATGTTTTTTTGATGGTAAGGAAAATACTCCTGGAGTTACTATTTCTTGCAATGCAGAAAGGTAAGACAATATGAATAATAGAGTCTAGGTTGTTTGAATTGAATTATTTCAGTTATTCCAGAAAGTATTTTTTGTGGAATAGCAATGTGTTTTTTGGAATATGTTGGGAATAAGACCTTCCACAACTTGAGAAATGAGTGTAGAAGGCCAAATAACTACTCTGCTCTCATAGTTAGTGTCTACCATATTATTTATCTAACTATTTATTTAACTTATTTATCTATTGATAAATATTTCTAGTTTTGTATGTAGATATTTCAGGTACTAACATGAATCCCCAGTTTCAAAACTTATATATTTTCCAGAACAATATTGAATTTTCAAACCAAAATCATTTCTATGAATTCAGTTACTAACTTCACAAATTGTAATATTATGTCAACTTCTAAAGTAAAGTTCGAAGTTGTATGTCTTCAGTATCAAATGACAATCTAAAACGAGTAATACTTTGAGATAAAAACAATCATTTTATTTCAGGTCACCCATTAGTTTCACCACTTCCTCTACAGATTCTCCTAGAAGTTTGAGAAGAACTCGAGAAGATACCTCAACTGATAGTGAGGGTAATAAGAGAGAAACAAAAATGATTATACGAGAGATCAAAATCCGACACAACTATTGGTTAGTATTATAATTAAATTAAATTTTGAACTCCAAATGTTCCCATAAAAATCTATATAAAACCTATTGAAAACCATATCTATTATCACACAGTATCAAAAAAAACATTCCTACCTGAAAATTTACATTTATGTATTAATTTAATATTATAGATGTAGAAAACTGTAGGTTTTTTTTATGATAAGCTGGAGAACCTTATCACAACAAGAAATTTGATCCAAATCATTAGAGCTATTTTTAGAGATATATTTAATTATTAATTTTTCAGTGCATCACCTTCAAAACTTCTTCGTCAGCTAAAGGCTGCCAATGTTAGGAAAACTTTGGCCCAAAAAAAATTGAAATAGATTAAAGTGAAGGCTAGACGTTTGAAAAGAAGAGTTTCAAGTTTAAAACAAGTTTTATGGAATGTGAAGAAAAAAAATTTGCTTTCTGAGAATGGTATTCATCTCATGGAAAAATCAATCGCAGGAGTACAGTTATTCATATTGAAAAGGTCCATGGAAGTTAGGAAGAAAAAATCTCAAGGGAAACAATATAAACATACGTTTTGGAATGACATTAAAAATTTGCTATGACATTACAATTCCTATCATCAAAGGCTTATTTATATGTAAGAAATACTTTTGATGGTGCTCTTCCATATCTTTTGATGTACTCGTTGTAATTGTATGATGTGAAGGGCAATTTCGTTCTAAATTAAATACTGGGGATAAATAACGTATTAGGTTAGATGAGTATCAATACCCAATTAATAAAAACACACTCCCAATTAGTGCATAATTTTGGAAAACATCTGATTACCATAAACAGGTAATAGCAAGTCAATCTTGAGAGATAGATATATGCTATCGCTGACTTTTTTGTAGAACTACTTAAAAGGTACATTTCCGTCATACATTGTATCCACGTAGGTCTTACGGTTTTTGCAGTGCACATGAAAATAGCTGATTATGGCTTATTTTTTGTAATTATTGAAGTTATAGTAGGTATCCTTAATTTTTCGGGTAAAAGTATAGCCTATGTCACTCAGGGATAATGTAGCTTTCTAAAGGGTGAAAGAATTTCTGAAATTGGCCCAGTAGTTTTTGAGCCTATTCGTATCAAACACAAAAATACAAATATTTATAATATTAGTATAGATTTTCTTTTGAGTCCACTGTTTAGATTAGAATGAACTAGGTATAAAATTGGATAATATATTTTTGTTTCCAATGCTGTAGTGTCCTTGTCTTGACCTGTTCATTTCCCACTTAAGTATGTAAACTATGTGCACCTTTTCATTCATCATATGAACTGTTAAACATTTATGATTTACGCTTTGCTTTTCATTCGATTGACACATATCTATCCACTCGCACCATGAGATTGGTTCTTTATATAGAAAAAGAACGCAATTCATTATGAAAAATCATGAAATCTTGTGAGTAAACCATCTTTTACTGGATAATTCGAACTCAAAAATAAAATATATTGAAGTAAAACTTTGCAGTTTCATTCAGATATAAGATTGATTTTGGAATATACTCGGAACTCAAAAAGACAAATGACTTGAAGAATGAATATAGGTATCAGAATTCACTCATGAAACCAGTGGCGCAGCCAGAATTTTTGTTCGGGGGGGGCCCGACGCGAATATTCAACAGAATTTTTGTTCGGGGGGGGCCCGACGCGAATATTCAACTGTATCTACTGATATACAGGTAGAGAAGTTTGCATGCAGAAAAATCTCGGGGGGGGCCCGGGCCCCTCGGGCCCCCCCCTGGCTGCGCCCCTGCATGAAACGATGCACTAGTAATGCATTGGCAGATCTCCAATACATTTTCATGTTTCCACTATCTTCAGGAACACGAAGAATAGAACTGTCCTTTAGGGATATATTAGTATATTCTGCTCATTTGATTTTTCTTCTGTACTTTACCAAAAGATATTCGTTGTTTGTTAACCAGAATTTGTCTTCCTTGATCCTTGGATTATTTTTTTTACAAAAACCGGGTTTCTTCAACGCCTGAAGAGGTTTTCAGCTTATTTTCCAGTCGCTGATGATTCCAAATTTACCATTCGAATAACTGTTGAAAATTATCAGTATGTTCAAAACAACTAGTGTCGAATACTATTATGCATTGAATAAATTCAACTGCAACAATAACAGCATAAAATTTCATTGAAGCCGACCCTGTTCAGAAATAACCTAATGGCACACATGCGCATTATGGACCACACTGCAATTTTTACAACACTTTTGTTCAATTGATTAGCATTCTAGAGTATATTATGATTTCTATGATAAATACACTAACTTACACTTCTTGTTATGCTCAAATCTGTAGCCGCAAGTAGGGAGTTGAGACTGTTGAGAGTATCAATAAAATTTTGAATTTTAATGATGCGTGATCGATTATTACAATATGACTCGAATCCCCTCATGAAATATTGTCCAATTATAGATGTAAATTTATAAAATAAACTTCAATTCTATTCGAACTTACGCTTACTGTCATTCGTATACCTGTCTGCGAACGGCAATGACCACTCGTTGCAAAAAGCGTATAATCGCACAGGCTCCGAACGCTCAAGAATACCCAGACAAGGTATCATTCGCAAAATCCCAGGTAGTTCATGAGATGCGCACGAATCTGAATTTTGCGATTGCTCAAGAATAGCGCCCCAGGTCCGTTGTCAGCGTTGGTTTAGAACGATGCCCCGCCGATTCTCCCTATTTTTGCTTCACTATTGCCGCCACCTTTAATTCCATTCCGTCGCTACGCCTGCTCACCTCGCCCTGCCGCCTTAACGAATCGTAACCCGTTATTGTTTCTTTACATTTTGTACATATTTATTTACTTCTTTAAATGCCTTCGCTGTAATTTTCACTTTGGATGGTAGATTTCATTTTTGTTTGTAATAGATAACGTACGTTTATTTTTATTTCTGGGATTTCGTTGTTAAAAGGATTAAAAGTTTACTCATTATAAGTTTAGTTTCATCCTGGTGTTTTAAGGATGATTCACATTATCAGACATGCAACGACACGGCACGGACCGACAAAGACACGACAAACCATTCTTTCTAGATAAATAAATACTGATGTACACACTCACCGACAACGACGCAGCAACGACACGTAAAGGCAGCGACAGAGCGGACCGACATTCTTGGCAAGAATGTTTTTCGTGTCTGTGTCTGTGCCTGTACGTACTTTATGTCAATATATATTTTATCTAGCAAATAATAAAATTGATACTTTGACATTCGGAAATATTGGTGAAATTTTCTTTCGTCGTCTACCAGTTCTTTATATAAAGTATGATATTCTCCTTCAGTTTTACGTTTTTGTACATTTTATGCACCCATAATCGTTTTTGTTTCTTCTTTAGGTACGGCTTAGTCATCTTCACCAAGAAATACAGCCATTATGGCTAGATCTTTATTGGTAAAATTTCTAAACATGACACACGAGCGTTGCTCACTTTGTAGCACTACGCTTCTAATTTTGTTTAGCAAAAACTAATTCATTACAAACAACCCGTCGAGATGTCGAATACCTATCGTATAATCACAGAACATATATATTATATATATAATGTATAATGTGAATTGCTGCCGCAACTATCGGGTCTTTGTCTGTCCTTGCCGTGTCGTTGCATGTCTGATAATGTGAATCATCCTTTTTATTCGATTCATCAGACACTTTCGTGAAAGAAACATTCCCTTAATCGCTAACAACCTAGATTAAAACCGAACCCTTCTCCACTGTATAAAAGCTACCCTGGCAGAAGTGAAGGGTTCTAGTCAAGGCGCTACAACCTTGTAAAACCTATTGTGGCTAGCGCCCGAGAATTTGTCGACCGAAAAGGTGGTTACGCCCTTGGAGTCCTTCCCCCAATTAAGGGATCCTCACAGAATGCAACTTTTTCTCCATTTGACCGAGCCTCTAACTCTTATGGCTTAAAAGTTACCAATACAATCCCATTGAAAAAGTGGCCACCCCGTATACCAGAAAACTGAACTTGTATTTCAGAGTAGAAAAGCATGAAAAAACAAAATCCGCAAAATGACGAAAAGAAACAGAAATCGGGATGAGGAATCAAGACGCAGGTGAAGCTGAGGACGGCGGAAAAAAAGCTTAAAATAACTCCAAAAAACTGCGAAATTCTCCATCAAAAAGGATTTCAATCTTCCAATCTTGCCTGATATCCCTCAAATTAGTAGGCAATATACATATTAACAAATTTTGGTCCCAGATACGAAATCCGATTTTGGGAATGTGTCTTTCTGTACATTGGTACGATTAAAGGCACATTCACTCTAGAACGAGTAAGAACCGGAGATGGGTATAATACTTCAAAGATGGTGACTTAAGCAAGCGTAAAATACTCCATTCACTTTTATAAAGTTTCCCGAAATGTAACAAGAACAGGGAAAATCGTAGGTATACAAATATTTTTAGGGCTTGGAAATTTCAGAATTGTTGCTGATGACTGATTCATTAAAAAATTATCTATTACCTACTTCACCATTAATTAGAAATAGACGAAACGAGGAATCAGAAGTGGCTTCGAACAATTTGGTTTTCAAGGAACTCTTTATGGTCAATTCACAATGAACAAAGGATTCCTTTGTCTAAAGTTACGTGTTACGTTCATTGTGAATTGACCTTTCCTTTGTCTAAAGTTACGTGTTACGTTCATTGTGAATTGACCATTACTCTAGTGGCAATTGTTTCTTATTTAAATTTTAATGTCAGGTGGGTGATTCAGTATTTCAGTCCCTCCTTCATTCATTTCAATAACAATGAGGTTTAGGTGAAACCTGTATAGTATGAAATACAAATTTTTATTATTGAATGAAAACGACCAAATACTTGAGGTACGGCATGAATATCTATTCAAACAAATTCACCGTCTTTTTCGATTCAAACTTGAATCAAGAATAAACAACCCTTTTCCTGTTCCCTCTCCCAGTGTTGCGTTGTTGACGCTAGTTCATAGCTTGTTATGAAGATGGTTGTGTTCGAATGATCATTCGCATGTATCTATAAATAATACCATTGTTTGAACAATGATAATACATCTAGTGAATATATATTTCATGATAAAATTTTTAATTAGATATTTATGAATTTGAACATATAGGCGTAACCAAGGAAGCGGTACGCCCCCTAGCGTTAACGAATGAACTAACGCAAAGACACTACAAAAGTTTTGTTTACAGTTTGAATTACACGTGTTAGGTTATTCGGATTTCGGTTATTGTTTCATTTTTGGTCTGAGATCATGAAAAACAGACCAAAAATGACAGTGATTTTTCCCTTGAATATATACATGTTTGTAAACATGTATTTGTTGTGTTCAGAGAGTAGTTCTGATTCTCGCCGATGTGGCGCTACGATCTTAATTTCAGAAGATAAAAAGCTTGACATTTGACATCGAACATCTCTTCATCAAAGAGGTCTTCATTTTTAGCACAGACCTGTGTTTTTAGTTTAGTGTTCTATGCTACTACTGCTACCCACAGAACATATATATGCTACCACAGACTGTGTTGCTACTCTAATCCATAGAACTTATATTACATGGAATGCTATTACCAGATCAAAAAGTGGGTAAACATCTCAAGTTGGAGGAATCTCTAAATTTCCATGTTTCCATGGATACGACTTGTCACACCGATCAGAAACACAGAAATGTTTGCCGAAATGCCAAGTGAATCGGATTTTGACGATTAAATTCATAGTATTTCTGTGTTTCTATTCTGTATGACAAGTCGTATCCATGGGAACATGTAAATTTCGGTATTCCTCCAACTTGAGATGTTTATCCACTTTTTTAAGCTGAGCAGCAAGGCTAATGGCATTCCATGTACTATAAGTTCTATGGCTGCTACTCCTTCAGGGGCCAGGGTCACGTTCATAAACTTACTCCTGTGAGTAGAGAAGAGTATGATCACGTGATTTCTGAACGTAAAAGTAGAGTAAATTTATGAACGCTTCGGAGTAAACTGTCCTTACTCTGAGTAAGTTTATGAACGTAGCCCAGAAAAATAATCGAAACGTTGGCAATGGCTAAACGTCAACATCGTCAACAATTCGAAGCAATGTACACGTCAACGTCATCTTGCCTTATTTTTTGGGTGTAAATTTCTAATGTTATGATTACAGGACGATTTTTATTGTAAATAATTTGATTTACTTTTATTTCAAGATGGTAAGTTCGACTGCCTTACTTCTCTGAAATTGTTACTCGAAAAATCTTGAACAATTCTAGAGTGAATTATTACTGAAGATCAGTATACATAAGTTTCATTTTCAGGTGCTTATAGCAGCTGCTGTTTGCACCAAAGTTGGTAAAAGTAAGTATATGTAAGGCATTATAATGGATTTATGTAATAAAGCGTTCTTTTAGCAATTGTTTCACGACAATTTGTTGAAATGTCTAAAGCAAGAATTGAAGGTCTACTTGCTGCTTTCCCTAAACTAATTCCAGTTGGAACACAACATACTTTTGTTGAAACAGATTCAGTTCGTTATGTATACCAACCTTTAGAACGTCTGTATATGGTACTGATCACTACCAGAGCGAGTAATATATTGGAAGATCTGGAGACATTGAGACTCTTTGCTAGAGTGGTGAGAAGAAAGTTATTATTTTATGACAAAATTGAAAGAAATGTCTGAACAAATGTTATGGAATACCCAATGCTAATTTACTGGGGTGTTTGCCATTTCGTTCTAAACTACATGTTATTTGACAGTTTTTGATCTTGGCTGATTATTACAGATCATAGATGAATAAAATATAATTGACTGATGAAATTAGTTGGCCTATGTATTATCGAAGTATCTTGAGTTCAAACCTTTAGAGTTGTATTTGATACAAGGCAAGGAAGGACAATTTTGAAATAGGCTAAAATATTGATCCTCAGTTCATTATGACAAAATTTTAGATATTGCTATAGCTACATTTTAGCCTTCTAAACTATAAGATATCCTTTTGCTACCAAATTGCAAAATTAATAAAGTTGATAAGAATTAACCGTGAAGATATAAATGATGAATAGTGGCCTGATTTTGTCATTTGTTTTGAAAGAGAGAATAAAGTATCGGTGTTTTGTGTCCAATTTTCAAATGTTAATGATTACATTGCTGGAAACAGAAAAAGAGTTGCATATTATTTCAATCTGTCAAGATCATACATCTAATATTTCCAATATGGGTAATGAGCCAATGAAATTGAAGCCTGGCTTTGGTGAGAATACCGATCAGCACATGTGCAGTAATATTGAGAATAAAAATTACGTACTGATTATGTCTCTCTCCCACACATCGTATTATGTCGTGAAACGTATGTCATCCATAACTTCATGTGAATACTTTGATCATAACCTAACAATTTCATGTGATATTCAATCGTTTCAATCCCTTTTCTTCAAGCTCTGTATATCATTGTTGACTCCTAAAATATCTAAGTGACATATTTTATCTGCGATATCTATTTTTGAATTTCCAGTTGACGCATATACAGGGTGAGTCTTTGACTTGTACATATATTTTAACTGTAGATTCTTGAGGCCTAAAGAAACCTTTTTTTCATTTTCCATTTTTCCGAATTCGGCTCGGTTAAAGAGATATAGCCATTTGAAAAAAAAAATTGTGCTAAATGCGTCCCTGATATTATTCTCTACAAACACCTCAAAGTTCATATTTTTCAATTGAAATTGATGTGATTATTAGATATTCTGGGTGATACATTTAGAAAATACTCAAGCACTAACCTTATTCGAATAAGAATGTTACAAACACGATATTTCCTAACAAAAACGCTAAGTTTTGTTCCATCATTTCTGCAATTGAAATGCCATATTTCTCACACCAAAATAATTTCCTTCTTCGATTATCCTGAAGATTAGTTTGTAAACACTAATAATTTGTTCATATTTGCCTCGATACCCTGAAACTATCTTATAAAAATTAGTTTCTCACTAACCTATCCTAACTCCATTAATCAGTCATCTGATTCGAGGTCAATGACCTAACCTAATCCATCTCCTCTATGGGCTCTATGATAGGGATCACAGAATTCTAGAGAAGACGATGCCAGATTGTGTTGATTTTCTCAGTAAAAAATGGTATAGGCGAACTCAAGAAAGCAGAACGTCCCCTATCGTTAACGGAAGAACTAGTTTTGTTTACTTTTCGCTAAAGGCTTCTACGCATTGCTCTTTGGAAATGCCAAACGAGTAGTTTTGATTCTCGCCGATCTGAATTTCAGTCGTGGTGCGCTGCCGGCTGCGATGTAGCCGCCACGCAAGACAAGCCGTTGTTCTGTGTCTCATCACATCACACTATCACAGGCCAGCCAGTCTGTGATAAAATGAACGACGCTTAAACGCGATAACCTTTCTACATGGATTCAATTCATTTATTTATTTACTCGCAGAGAATAAAGCAAACAGGTGTGAGGTGATGCTTGTGATATGTGATGTGAAAACCGTGTAGGGTCGATTAAAAATTCCAAGAGGATATTGTTAAGAAGATAGATATTTTCCTGAAGGACTGGTATCAATAAATTTTTAATAGAAACTTGCTTATAAACTGTGTAATTTCATGCTTCTCGGAATTCAGTTGATAAACATTGACAACATTGTTAATTTGTTAAGAGACCAGAGAAGAAACAATATTCGATGATATTTAATTCAGGGAAGCATTCAGATTTTTTATGAAATTCATGGTTTTTTCCTCAAATTTCTTCGTATACATTTAGGAATAACTCGAAAACGACGCGTTTTTTTGAAAAAATATAAGAATACTTTTATTCTCTAAAATGGTTGATTCTTTCGAAAATATGAACCGTTTATCCTTTTCAAGTGATTTGATAGTGTTTTTGTATGAATTTATGAGTCGACCACCCTGTAACTTTCGAACTAGGAGAGATATTGAATAAGTTTCGATTGAGGAATATGCACAATGAATAGAGTAAAGAATCAACCAAAATTCAGTTCATTTGAAATAACGGTTCCGAAGATATGAACAGCAAAGTGTTTTTTTCGTGGATTTTCGACACCCTGTATCTCCCAAACCAAACCGAATTTTGGAAAATGGTATGGGAAAAAAGTGTTTCGTTTGATGAGAGGAATCTACAGTTAAAATATATGTACAAGTCAAAGACTCACCCTGTATAGTTAAAGTGGTATAGTGAAAGGGGTTACAGTCCACTGCGACCTTAAGGTCTATTGTGCCCCTAATAGAGCTGTTATCTTCGCTCCTCCTACAGCTCGCCCTCCAGTTCCAGAGATTTGATGAAATCCAGTATCTGCAACGGCTTCAAGGAAGATTACTCCCCACTTCTACAAGTTTCTTGTCCAAAGCACTCTTTCCTTTGGCTTGCAATGGCATAGCACTCTGTAACCAGGTGAATAGGAGTTTCTTCCTCCTCCCCACAGAATCTACACTCATCAGTAGAGACTGGATTATATGCATTTGCATATGCATTCGCATATTTAGGACAATTTCAGCGGTATTTGCATATTTTTAGCTAAGATCCAGTTATGATGCATATTATCGGTACATATTTTCTTCCCTGCGTTCCGGAATGCGATAAAAGTGATGATGATATCACGTATCCGACCAAATTCTACCCGACCAAATTCCACAAAATATTCCCAAAATAAAGCCTACAAAGAAATATTACCAAATTTGCCAATCCCTCCTGAACCAGTCATAACTCGATGGGGAACATGGATCGAAGCAATGTTGTTCTACCTACAATGAACATTTTGTGGCTATCAACGGTGTAGGAAATGACTTTGACAGTGCCGACTCACTGGCAGTTTGTCATTCTAGCATTTGACGATTTTTCAATGAAGAAAAATATAGCAATTATTTTTCTCATGTCCTGGAAGCATTAGGAAGCTCAAAACTCAAGGTATGGCCTTAACTGAATATATCCAAATAATGAGTAAAATACGCTAAATGAACTCCTCGTTGCCTATGCCATTGCCAATTAAACCTGAAGAAAAATTTGAGAACATATCGAAAGGAAATCCAGGTTTTGAAGATTTGTGTCTAATCGATAGTTTTATTTATCGGACGGCAGAAGTTTTACCAGAAAACATAATGGAGAACGTAGCACCGAAGTTCAAATTTTGCCCAGTTACGTACGTGGATGTGCAGCGAACCTTTTCCACATATAAAAATATCCTGAATGATCGAAGAGACAATTTCAAAATTGAACATCTGGAGCAAAACTTGATTGTTAACGTTTACAAAAACATTAAAAATTTCAATACCATATTATTAAGAGTTACTGATATACTGATTTTAAAGTAAAAATAACTTTTCTCCTTTTTTTAGTTCCTAAAATTCATTATTCAGTTTTGCATATTCTGCATATTTTCGTGCATATTCTGCCTATATTCGTGCATATTTCAGGCATTTTTCATGCATATTTGCATGCATATACAACCTTTTTATGTTGCATATAATCCGGTCTATACTCATCAGTGTCCAATAAACCCATTCTCAACAGATGTTTCTTTAGGCGACAATGTCCTGTGAGAAAGCCAGTGAGTAATAGTCGATTCACAATGAACCTAATGTGGACGTAATCCACAGAAAACGTAAGATCATTTGTCAAGAATACGGGCCCAGGATCGCTGTAAGCTGGCGTGGGAGAAGGCGTGCACCGCACAAGAGCCCAAAATATGAAGAAAAAAAAGGATTCTATTACATTACATTTTTCATTACGTTTATGCCGTTTATGGACGGATTATGTTCACGTGCTCTTTACGTCATTGTTACGTTTTACGTTCATTGTGAATCGACCATAAAGTTGGTTTTTACTGAGATCCAGATATGCATACAATTCAATACTTACCAACGGTTTCGCTTCACTGTGTGGCTGTGAATAGGGATTGCATTACCAGTTTACCGATTTACCGCCTTAAAAGTCCTTTAAATTACCGACGAAGAAATCGACATCTTTTACCGGTAATTTCGGTAAAAAACAACAGCGTGTTTCTGTGATGCAGGGGCAGCGCGGACGGGATGGATTGTAAAATATTCAAGTGTGTAAATATGTGAAAACAGAAATGCAATATTGTCGGAAGGAGGGAATTCAGAGGAAATATTGGGAAATGGCTTTTGCAGCACTCATGACAACCCGGCCTACTAGTTTGGAATCCGAAAGAGCGTTTTCTGCGGCAATTTGTACTGAGATAAGGTCGCGGCTAAGTGATAATAGTATTAATAAGCTGTGTTTTCTAAGGGCCTTTTCCATTGGACGAAGGAAATCGAAAGAGTAGTTGGAAAAGTAAGAAACCACAGATATTTTTTATTCACATTTCTATTACGAATGTTTTAGGGCCTGTTACAAGTTTTCAAATTAGATATATTATTTTTTTTTAAGTTGAATTTAAGTTTGGTTGTTTATTTTGTGGTTCCTTTTTCATTTCGGAAAAAAACCGGTAAATACCGGTTAATCGATACTCTTTCAAATAATTCTTCGAATTACCGGTAAATTCAAATTCCGTAAATTTGCAAATCCCTAGCTGTGAATAGCAGAGGTATAATAGTATACTCTAAAACTTGTTGCAGAATGAGTTTTCGAACGCATGAGTGTTGGAATTGCATTCTGCAACGAGTATTAGACGATATTTTCTCTATTTCAGTCAAATTTCGTTGAAATTTAATGAAAAATTCAGATAATACATCCTAGTGACTTTTGTATTGTATCTTGGCACTCTTGGCAGTTGGTTCACTGACGAAAATTGACATTTTCAACTTAACGTTTGTTGAAAATCGTTTGGATCGGAAGCCAATGCTGACAACCAAAAAACGAAAAATATAACTGAAAACTATGCTGTAATGCATACAGCACTGTTTTTAGAACTGTAATGAACTCATTACGATACAGAAATAGAGAAACCCTTGTTATGTTATTAGATGTATGGTCATGATGCATGAGATATACAGGGTGTTTCACCATAAACTGGACAAACATATATTGGCGTTTAGATGACACCGAGGAAGTCATTTTTGCCTTATGACATATACCCCGTTTTCGACGCATAAGCGAGATACAGGGTGTTTAATGTCTACTTTGAGCAATATTCTGATAACTGGTGAGTTATGCGTGACATTTGAAATAACGGTTACTGGTCACATCTTAGTCTTTTTTAGGGCTCAATTCAAAAATTTTTTTCAAAAAACTTTGGTAGGATTCGAACTCCCTACGAGTATGAATTGGGTTTATTTTAATCGAACGCTAGTAAATCGAAAGTGGAGGGTTCGATTCCCACCAAAGTTTTTTGAAAAAAAACTTTTTTGGTTTTTAAATTCAATATTTTTGTCCGGGTTACTCTGGCAGCTCATAAGCCTGAATTTGGCCCTCGTACGGCCCCCAGTTCTTTGAATAAAAATCAGAAGAATTCGCCGAGCGTAATCTTTGGAAGGCTATAAAAAGAAAACCAATTGATATTTTTATTCTGTTTTCACTCAAGTATTCAGAATTGAAATAGTTCAACCATGAAAAATTCCAGAAATTTCGGGCGAAATTTTTTTTCACTGAAGACATGTAAAAAAAAAGTTGATTTCGAATTTTGAAAAAAATTTTTTACGGAAAATCTTAGAAAATCGAGTACGTTGAAATAGTGCTTTCCAAATTGGCAACCGAGAAGAAAAAATTCGAACTTTTCAGGCTTTCCGCCATTTTGAATTTTTTTTCAGAATTCAACATCACAATTGAATTGAGCCCTAAAAAATATGTACTAAGATGTGATCAGTTATTTCAAATGTTACGCATAACTCACCACAGTTATCAGAATATTGCTCAAAGTTGACTTAAACACCCTGTATCTCGCTTATGCGTTGAAAACGGGGTATATGTCATAAGGCAAAAATGACTTCCTACGTGTCGTATACACGGCTATATATGATTGTCTAGTTTATGGTGAAACACCCTGTATAATTCTCGGTGTTGATTTAAAATTTTTTCAGGTCGACTTGAATCAAATAGCTTCAAATGAATATAAAACTACAAATAATCGGTCAGAAATTGTGAAATTGTCTCTATACCATTTAATTTCGAAAACCAGTCGAATATGCAGAAGTTGGGAACAAGGGGTTTCCGTGATTAATTTACATGCCGATGTTCAATAGTTCACTTCTCAATTTTGTTCAATGAATAAGCCACGAAATCCAGCTACTCTCTTCCACGAAATCCAGCTACTCTCTTACGCAAAACACGCTAACATGTCTTGTCACAACTTTTCAATATTAATAATTATGAAATATTTTTTTTTAGATTCCTGAATATTGTCGTTCATTAGAAGAAAGTGAAATTGTTGAGAATGCATTTTCCTTGATTTTCGCCTTTGATGAAATAGTTGCTCTGGGATATAGGGAGAGCATAAATTTATCTCAAATTCGCACATTTGTTGAGATGGATTCACATGAAGAAAAAGTTTATCAAGCAGTTCGTCAGGCGAGTACTCATCTTTTAAAACTGTAAACTGTCACCCGATTACATTCCAAAGAGATGTTCGCATAATCATCTCATATTCCTTTCCCTATGGGCAGGGACTGAATACAAGGAAAGTATTCAGATACTTTCCTTGAGCGGCAGTAGTATTGATATTCTAATTGAAGTGGTATCATATTCTAATATTGCCGCTTGACGAAATTTGTTTTTTCGTTTTATTTATGAACTGGACTGGTGAAAACTGATGTCTATGTCTGAAAATCTATTTTAAGACACCTTGTATAAGGTGAGTCTTCTACTGGTGCAGTGAAACCAAAAAGTGCGATTTGTTGTTTTTTTTGACCAGACAGTAGAACAAAAGTGGCATTGCCAGATTGATGAGAGATTAATATAATACACAGTCAACAATGCTTGGTCGGTCGATAACTCTTGGAAATTTTGAGCTAGGATAATGATTCAAATTTTGGCGGAAGCGACTCATAAGCTAAAATTATTTCGATTCAAAGTGGTAGAACGCAATACCAGTTACTACCTTGTTTTTAACATAAAAATGACCAGTTTTATATCATATTATCCATGAAATTGGAAATTTTCGAAGTAACCCATTTATAATAAGTTATGTTTTACTTTTTGACGTAGGCCACTTTTCTCGATAAATTTGATTGTCATGATGGTCTAAACTAGAGATCCTTGAAAACCTTTCCTCTGACTCAAATGGTTTGCGAGTTACTATCAGTGAACCTCCAATTTGGGATGTTCTATACACTCTAAAATTTCTAAAATATCCGTTAACTCAAAAATCAGTGATACTTTTACTAAAAATGTTATTCAATTTTTTGATCAGCCGTGATGCACCCGTAGGTGAGCAACCAGATATACGCTTCACTCTCTATATCGAAAATATATTTTCCTATAAATAACCGTTATTATATAGTCCATCCAAGAATGATTGACATCTCGGGGGGCTTTGGAAAATCGAAATCATGTTGGTAATGCCCATTCAGTAATATTTCGAGTTGCAGAATTCAGGTTGGTGTTGGAAAAAACACTGACATTTTGTTCTGTCATTAATGTTTCGAAAAAATTCGGCAAATAATTGAGCAAGTGAAATAAATATTTTTGGAATGAGGCTCTTGAAGAGTGTACAGCTAATGAATGGAAAGCCTGTACAGAGCATGTAGAAAAAGAAATGAGAGAAGGTTAGTTAAAATATATGGGATGTTATGATATCGCTGACAAAACCTTTCATTGTGAACATGATGAGGTCTGCCCAGATGAAGAAATAATAACAGTTGTGGTTGTTGAAACAGAATATAATAGGAATATTTACATTTTTATATTTCATATTTTACACCTTCATTGTTCACAAATATTGAAAGTTACAATGTCATGATAAAATTCTTCATATATTAAATTGATCCATTGGTTAAGTTTTGTTTCTGTCTTGATGTTGATATCTACTACAAATTTCCCAATCCATTCATTCACTTTGCAGTAACACGTTTTAAATTATCAACTAGATTTTTTCGGTTTAGCGAATATTCATATTGAAAAGAACCGTGCTATTTTCCGTTATCGAACCATAATTTCCTGGCTGTATGCTCCTATAATTGACCGTAAGATGAAAATAATATACTGCTGGTATACAGATTTACACGCTGGTAATCGTATGTGAAAATTGGGAACATTTTCATGTTCAAAGTGCCTTACTTTGAAATGATATCGTTAAATTTTTTAGGTTATATTTATCTATTTTTTGCTATGATGAAAGCACAGAAAATTTTAAGTTACTTTTTTGTAACTAGAAATAAAGCTGCGACTGGACTTTCAAGGCCTGCTCTGATGTCAATCATTCTTGGATGGACTATATGTATGAGTTTTTTTCTGCTTCTTTGTTGGTTGTTAAGGCACTTTCAGTTCGATGATTGAGTAGATCTGGGAGTTTCTCCGGAAACTCATCTGGACTTCGCCAATTTTCTATTGCATTGAGTATTTGTTTATTATTTTTTTCATTATGAAAATAAAGACAATATCATTATTATCATATTACGGATTAAAAGAAAATAACTACAACAATGAATTTCGAAAGTGTTGTCGAAATATTTGCAAAGCAGCACAGAATTTTTACTGGTAAAAAGTTGAAGGAACCTTTCGAAAATGCACATTTGCGAAGAAAACCCTATTACCCTGAAACGACTATAGATAGTTGTCATAAAAATTGAGCTGCACCCATTGACATCAGTTTTCAACAGTGTTTCCAAGTGTCATGTAGCAAGTCGCCCTCAGCAAGAGTTTGTGTTTTTGAGAATCTTCATATTGTGTATCATATACAAAAATTCAATTCTCAAATATGTTTGACTGAACTTGACAACATCATTGTGTTTAAATATACATACATAGAGGAACAACGCAGTTAAACCAATTGAAGCTGATTTTACTTGTAGTTCCTTCTCCCGTTTAAAGTGGCGCAGAGAATCGAAATTTTTTACCCTCTTATCTGGCGGTGAATAGCTGAACTAGAAGCACTATTTCGTAAGCGGGTTATGCCAGAATGCATGATTTATTTGTTATTGTAATTCAAATAATCTACATGATCTCCCCATCACACCGTTTGTAACGAAGATATATAATTTGGACGAATCCGACCTATGATTCATAGTACTAGAGGAAAATAATTATCCTACAGATTTCTGTAAATGAATAGCTAACAAAATGGACCGGCAGATTATAGTTCCTTCAGTACCTAGCTACTATGTACCGCCACTTCACGGCCAAAAATTTTCGCATCAATTAATTCAACGGTGTTGTTCCTTCATGTATATTTGAACTCAATGACAACATCAAATTTCATTTTATATTATCTTGATAATGCTCTGTTCAGAATTACAAAATAGTATGTTATTGTAGACTCAAGAAAGGGAAGCGAAGAATAAAATGTGGGAAAAGGCTAAAGAGCTACAGAGACAAAAAATCGAAGCCAAAAAATTGGGAAAACCTTCATTTGGCAACAGTGGAGGATTTGGTAGTACAACTGCTTACACTCCGACACCATCTGTTGGCGATGTTGTCAGTGTATCTAATGATATAAAAACTAGTGGTTATACTAATGTACAGTAAGTATGAGGATATGATTTTCTTTGGCATATTTCATTGAGTTTAGTAAAATTCATCACTTGATTGTATTAGGGCCGATTGCACCATATCCAAAACCTCGATTAGTGTCTATGATTCTCTTGCACCGTGTCTTAATCCTAGTTTAACCACCATAACTAACGCTTAAAGATGATCATCCGAATTGAGAGGATTAAATGGAAGTTCAACGATAAACTTTGAATTCTAACCCTACATTCATGGATGACAAATGTCAGGCTTGTTTCAAAAATGATGTTTGATTATGAATCAAATTGGAAAGAATAATGGCCGAAGTAAATATTGTAACGTTTTCTTCGTTAGTAAAACGTCTGGGTTCAATAAACTATTTATTTACACTACTTATAACACTAATGATTAAAAACTGATGGTCTAATTCCAACAAAAGTCTGTACAATTTATTTCCACTGATTTATTTGCACTAGTATTTATTTTCACTCGTCGCTTGTCTTTGAATGACTGAATTCCCTCATCCGTCGATGGGTCCCTTAAATGTATCACGCCGATTGTTTCTCGTTAAGTCCGGGCCCGTCGGGAAACTTCGCGAATCACATGCGGCCGCTTTGTCGGATGGAACACTCCACGCGCTTCCAGAAAACTCCAGATAGTCCAGATAGAGCCGAAGCGCTGAATGCACAGGGCCGTACTTGTCACAATATTATAGATTATGGTTTTCCTAGGCCTAGATATGAAAGATCAAATTGGTGTGGAAGGAAAAGCACACACAAGAATATATCGAGGTATAATATGAACTGCACAAATCCATACATGTCTAAAGAAATTTGAGGTTCAGTTCTTCTGATACCTATGCAGAATTATTCTTTAACTAGCGACCCGCCCCGGCTTCGCACGGATGCAATGGCAATCCTTATAACAACGGTAGTGCCGGCCCGCACCGCTAAGTCCCTGCATTTTGAATCTGTAATATCTTCGGAAATATTCATTTAAATTACATGCTGTAAAGGGCCATATTGATGTATACAGGGTCTTTCACGAGGAACCTCACCCATATTTATACGGGAAACTACTGAACGTATTTTCATGAAATTCAGCACTTAAGTATAAGTATTTCACGATGCTGATGAAATCTAAAATATTTTCAAGGCATGAGCACCTCCGGTTTTTCCGGAAAAGCCCTAAAGTGGATATTAACTCAGAAAATATCCAATTTAGGGCAAGGGTGTGATGCATACAATCACATTATTTTTTAACGTAGATTCAATATCTGCGATAAAAAAATGGGGTTCTAATTTGAAAAAATTGATTTTTCACGATTTTGTCATCCCTAACTTTGAAAGCGATTTTTTCACCCCCTGTATCATGAATCGCGATTTCGATTTTTAAAGTGGATACATCAATCTTACATCTTGAAAAATCCCAAAAATGAAAATTTTCCATCCAAAAACCTCGAAGTTATTCTTGTTTCAGCGGAGCTCTATTTTCGATTTTTTTTTCGAATTTTCCCGCTCAGAGAGAATTTTACAACCAAAACTGAAAAATGTTACATCAAAATAACTTGAAATTTTCTAAGGAATCTATTTCTGCAATAAAAAAATGGTGTTCTAATTTGAAAAACGGAAGTTGACGTCATTTCCGGAAAAACCGGAGGTGCTCATGCCTTGAAAATATTTTAGATTTCATCAGCATCGTGAAATACTTATAAGTGCTGAATTTCATGAAAATACGTTCAGTAGTTTCCCGTATAAATATGGGTGAGGTTCCTCGTGAAAGACCCTGTATTGAATGGACAATGTATTTAAGGTACTCAATTGGATAAGGATTGATGCTGTATTGCCCAAAATAACTTCCTAAATAAGCCATTTTTTTCCGTAAAATGTGAAGGATAAAAAATGGTTATTGTGGGTTATCCTTGAGAGAAAGACATATACCATCGCGGACTTTTTTGTTGACCTATTTTGGGAGTACAATACCCAGTAAATTATTTCGATTTATCTCGTGGGGTTCATTCAGCGTTTGCAATGTAAGCGCAAAAAATGAGTTTATTTACGACATCACATTAGAAACCTGTAAATTCATAGGTGTTTCTCCACAATATGATGCATGTATCATACTTACAAACCTTCCTCTTGGATCACTTTGTCTATTGAAAAAAAGCGTTTCAAAATCCGTTGCGTATTTTTGAAGATTTAAGCATGTCATAGGGACAGACATCGAAAGCGACTTTGCCAAAACCATAAGGATCATTTTCCTATATTACCGTAAGAATAACATGGGTGATACGCGAATTCGTGCCTTATTACATGGACCAGACTATAAAAATAGTTATTTACGACATTACATTAGAAACCTGTAAATTAATCAGTGTTTCTCTACAATATTATGCAAGTATCATACGTATAAACCTTCCTCTTGAATCACTTTATCTATTAAAAAAAAGCGTTGAAAATCCGTTGCGTAGTTTTGAAGATTTAAGCATACATAGGGACATAGGGACAGACAGCGAAATCGACTTTGCTTTATACTATGTAATGATTACAGTGACAAATGGTATCATTCAATCGGAACCAATGTAATCACCTATGTGTTGAAATAAAAGTGAATGAATATTAACAAAATTCCAAGATGCATGTTTATTGAAAACATTTCATATCACATATTTTCTTGTAGATATTTCTCTATTATCGAGAATCAGGTTTTTTCATGCTTTTCGATCATTTCTTCTCTATTTGCCTCAGTTATTTCCATACGAGAATCCATTAGTTTATCATATTTTACATCCAAATCTGCAGTGGTAATTGATTTGACAATAAGAGTTTCTGACCAGGTATATTTTCATGTGAAGTAGAATATTCCAAAGAAAGATGTCAACTTGTGCACTGAATGTTGCATCGGTTTTTACCAAAGAAATTCGTTATTACGAACTCTTTCAATTTGCGAAACGCTCGATATCAAAAAATGTCTAAACATGGAAACTGTCAAAGAATAGAAAGGTATAAAATAAACAACGTGAAGTTAGGCACAAGTACAAATTTACGTAAAAATAACCAGATTTGTGGATTAAGTTTAATCTAGAATCTAGTTACATTCAGCCTCGGTGCAAGCCAAATATTTAATCCTAGATTGAATAAATTAATCGACGCTCAACTAACTCACGCTCAGAACCAATACGGTGCAAGTGGCCCATAGTAATACATTTGAAAATAAAAAGGTTTACACAGAATTTCTTTCCTGATATTATGAATTCAGTATATCTTGTGTTCTAGGAAACCTGCCAGCAGAGGCATGAAGTTAGGAGGTAAAGGGAAAGATGTTGAATCTTTCGTGGATCAACTTAAATCAGAAGGAGAGAAAGTTAATGCCCCAACACCAAACAGTATTTCTCAAACAGGTCTCAAAATACCCACTGCTAATAAAATGGATATTGATGAGTATGTATATAAATTACTACTTAACAAATTATTATATTTTTCATTTTATTAATGTGATTTTAGTGTACATTTGAGATTAGAAGAAAAATTACTCCTGAGTATTGGAAGAAATGGTGGTATACAACAATTTGAATTGTCTGGCTTGATAACATTGCATATTGGAAATGAAAAATGGGGAAGAATCCGTATACAGATAGAAAATCTAGATAGTAGGGGCGTGCAGTTACAAACTCATCCAAATGTAGATAAGGAACTATTCAAAATACGCTCTCAGGTTTGTAGTCATAGCGAAAAAAAATTTGTTGCTAACATTATCAAAAGATTCCGTTCAACATCATTTTTGCATTATAAATTCATCAACTTTTCCTCAAAATTGTCTTGGGGAACATGTACAAATATTTGGTGTGAGAAATTGTAACTAAACTACGTCAAACGTGTTCGGTAATGCTGCTAAAATTAACTATTTCCTGTGACTTTTATTAGTTCCATTCTTTTTGCATGGAGTGAGCCAATATTTAGAACTTGTTATAATTTACCCTTTTCATCATGTGATTTACAAGCCATTCCTTCATTTTTGATTTACGTAAAAATGCAAAACAGCGTGTGACGCTCGCTTCAGTAGCGAACTACCACGAGATCATAGAAGCGCAATAGGAATCACTTCCATTGCATTACAATATGTTTAGACGCGGTATGGGAATTGAACCTGGTTGCCTTTCAGTGCGGCTCCTTGTCGTTACACCATTCATAGTTTGTTCTCTATATCCAGAGTTCCATGGACTCTAGTACTTGGGATAGTTTAAGGAAAGATACATCCTTGCTTCTACAGCTCATTTCATGCATTGGCGAGGCGTCCTTCCACCACAGAATCTGCACTTGTCGGTTTTTGCTAGACCCATTCTCATAAAATTTTTGCTCAAATCAAGATACTCTTTAGTTAGATCTTGTACTGAAACTCTTTTCTTTGACATACCACCTGACAAGATTATCGGCCTCCCCGTTCCCTTCGATTCTCGACGGATCTTCGAGTGCCTTATCGCTCGCATAAAATGTGTGCTCAATTTTTTTCTTTATCTCAAAAATAAAAACTGCATTCAGGACGCCATATTTAGGGGAAAAAAGAGAAAAGTTTAATGTAAATACTTCCTATTCTGGACAAGGAATCACTCCCTTAATTTTTTGGCAACTATTCATATACATCCTGTATAAATCATGTGTAAGGCTATTATGACAAGAGCCGATATAGCGAAAACGAAGAGGACTACAGATCAATAACAGGAAAAACAATGCTTGACAGAATACCAAATAGTCAGATAAGGGAGCTTTGTTACGTTCAGGATATTGTGCGATGCCGAAGACAGAAGGAGATAATGGAACCAATATGCTAGCAGAATGAGTCCTGAAAGATTAGCTCGAATAGCGAGGTATTTGAAAACGACGGGAAAAAGACCGTCAGGACGTTCGTTCAAGAGATGACGAGCTGGCAGTCTACATGACTGATTTTCAGAAACTACTCGAAAGGGTTGAAAGATCGTCGAGAACATTCTGAGGCCTATTATAAGTAGAAGAAGAATCTTCCTTATTAACTTCGATATTGTGATTAGGACATTGGATTAGGACCCGGCAAGTCCGAGTTCAATCCCGAGCTAGGAAAGAAGTTTTCTAGTCTCGGTAGGAGCCACCATTTCACTGTTGAGTCAAAAATTAACAGTGCTGTGCCTAAGGTGGCGTAAGGACACAGTAACAAAGCCTACACAGAACACAACTGCTTACTCCGAACTCGGCACAAGTTACAAGCTTCGACGCTTGTAGTTTCAGAGGGGTCTCCTCAGGAGACCTAGGAGTAATCAGTATAAACATAAACATTCATTGAAATTAAACACACGGAAGAACACAGCTATAGTTTTCGGCAAGCGAGACAACAGATAATATTTTATTGATAATTTCAGCCAACAACTGTAAATAAATAGAACTATACTCCATTCACATTTATTAAGTATTTCGGTTGGCCATGATTGAGTACTTTTATTCAATTTTTGGAATGGACCATCACAAAGTAACGGACTATTCTGTCCATATTTTTCCAGTCAAATTTCAACACTCGATCCTTCATTTCAGTGAAGGAAAATAGCATAACTGAATCTTCGAACTATACAGGATCTTTCACGAGGAACCTCACCCATATTTATACGGGAAACTACTGAACGTATTTTCATTAAATTCAGCACTTATAAGTATTTCACGATGCTGATGAAATCTAAAATATTTTCAAGGCATGAGCACCTCCGGTTTTTCCGGAAATGACGTCAACTTCCGTTTTTCAAATTAGAACACCATTTTTTTATTGCAGAAATAGATTCCTTAGAAAATTTCAAGTTATTTTGATGTAACATTTTTCAGTTTTGGTTGGAAAATTCTCTCTGAGCAGGAAAATTCGAAAAAAAAATCGAAAATAGAGCTCCGCTGAAACAAGAATAACTTCGAGGTTTTTGGATGGAAAATTTTCATTTTTGGGATTTTTCAAGATGTAAGATTGATGTATCCACTTTAAAAATCGAAATCGCGATTCATGATACAGGGGGTGAAAAAATCGCTTTCAAAGTTAGGGATGACAAAATCGTGAAAAATCAATTTTTTCAAATTAGAACCCCATTTTTTATGGCAGATATTGAATCTACGTTAAAAAATAATGTGAGTATGCATCACACCCTTGCCCTAAAATGGATATTTTCTGAGTTAATAATTTTCTCAACAACTTTTTCGAGGATCATTTTCTTGGAAAGAATGCTACTGGTTGGTGTAGTGTAAGAGCCGCAATAGATTTCATTGTTGGCATTGATTGAGACATGACATTGCCTCCTCTCACTTCTTCTAATAATAATGACTATAGATTTATAAAAGAACAAGAAATAGATCAACGCCTTAGGTGAAAATACCCGAACTTGCCATACCATTGCGTTGGTAATTATTAAAGATATTTCGTTTCAACAACATGCTAATTTTTATATATTCCAATTTTGTCCTGTGCCTTGACGTGTATCCATTAATAATTGTTGATTGTTTTCACTCTAGATTGGATTGAAACAGCCTGCAAAACCTTTTCCGCTAAAAACTGATGTAGGAGTTTTGAAATGGAGACTTCACAGCACAGATGAGAGTTTAGTTCCTCTACAAATAAATTGTTGGCCTTCAGAAGCAGGAGATGGTAGTTGTGATGTTAATATTGAATATGAACTGACCAATGCCGACCTTGAACTAACTGATGTAAACATCATTATACCCATACCGTAAGTTATTCAGATTGCAATGATATTGTGTTTGCATACTGATCGATATTTCCCACTGATAAACGGTGGTAAGTAAAACTAGCGATGGACGTGCCCGAGATGTTCAAGTCGACTGTTTGGATTGTTGAAACATCTCGATTGTTCTCGATGATTTTCTCTCGGAATCGACTTGAATCGAGTCAGCCGAGTTGGATTAGGTACAGGGTATCCCATTTTGGGCACTTTTACGGGATATCTCCGTTATTTTTAACGTTAGTGGGATGCGGTTTTCGCGACAGCGTGCTACTTTTTTGTGAAACTAAAGATGGCGCAATCAGTTTTTGCATAGCCCTCTTAGTTTTTGCTATACAGGGTGGAAATTAAAAGTATCACTTTTCAATCAACCCCCGTATCTCAGTTGTGCTTGGAGAAATGATTGAAACGCATTCCTATAGATTTTTTTCCGTAGAATCCAGTGGCAATGAAAATTGAAGAAGCATCGGAACTATACTTTCAAATGTAACCTTTAGGAGCGCTATGGTTACGTTCTAATCTTATTTTTTTTTAATATTAGATATCCAGAGAGAAGACAACCTTTTCATGACATATTTGCCCGCCTTAAATTAAATTTGTTTGAAAACGGATCATTTACTAAGCCCCGTCCTAAAATATAAGTACACGAAAGAAGAGAGAGAGAGATAAATGAAACGCATATATTGGGTTATGTAGAAGCAACCCCATCATCGTCATGTAACCAGATAGAGGAAGCAACTGGCGTGTCAAAATCCAATGCCCATAGAATTTAAAAAAAATATAAGTATCATCCGTATAAATTTCATATAGTTCAACATTTACACCCCGGTGATGCCGAGCGCCGATTGGTGTTTTGCCAATGGTATTTACAGCAAATCCTTACCAATGACACCTTTGGGAGACTTGTTATCTGATCTGATGAATGCTTCTTTTCAAGTGCTGGAATCCTTAATCGTCATAATTCAAGAACCTGGTCTAGTGAAAATCATCATTTAATTTTTGAGAGGGCACAACAAGGACGCTTCGGGGTTGGGGTATCTTGTTTTATTTTGGGGAGACGAATTGCTTATCGAATTTTCGAAGGGGGTCTTAAAGCTCGTCGATATCAAGGAAATAATTTCTCTCAACTAATTATCTTTTTATCTTTATCTTGAAAATCTTTGGTGATGATAATTCACCAATGAGGCATACATGTGAAACCGATTTAATTCAAAAGTATTGCGTTTAGTGATAAGAATCTAGAGCTAAAATATACGTACTAGACTGATCTACATTTATGGTATTATTATCGAAAGGTACAAAGTGCACACTAAAAAATTAGTTAATAACCTGGACATATGATGTGAATATATCAAATCAGCGCAAACATGATATCTAACAATTTCTTCATTCATTTTAGCATTGGTTGTGCCCCTGTTGTTGGAGAATGCGATGGAACTTATACTCATGAATCTAGGAAGAACCAACTGGTTTGGAACTTACCAATCATCGATGAAAATAATAAGAATGGTTCATTAGAATTCAATGCCCCACGTGCAATTCCCAATGATTTCTTTCCTGTAATTGTAGCATTCAGTTCTAAAACCTCTTATGCCAAAATAAAGGTGAGACAATTTTTTATAAAATATGCATTGTGAGGAAGTGAGGAAATTTTTATACGGTCGAAAGAGGAATAATTGATTCATGCGAAGGTGAAATTTTGATTTTCTAGGCCATGTAGAAAGAAGCTTTTTAAAAAATTCGCGAAAATAGCGAAAAAATCCGGCAAAAAGGACAATTTTAAACTCGATAAAACTTTTGTCACAGATATCCCGGCCGTGATGTAAATATACGAAACGAAAGAGGAAAGGTCAATGTAAAATAGCTTGGTATTCATATTTTCCTTTACTTCAAGAGAATGGATCAAACTAATATTTCGCCTAGAAAATCATCCGATTTGTAGATAACTACCGATAAGGATAACTACTTGATAGGTGGCTAGAGGCTCTACTAGTACTTACTAAAAGTACCAATCATGGAGATTAATTTATTTTGATAATCATATTCATCTCGCCCATTGATATTAACAAATGACTTGTTGGATGCGAACTTCACCTTCTTCTGTTTCAGATCGTTGATGTTCTTCTAATTGATGATGATTCTCCAGTGAAGCATTCATGTGAAACCGTTTTTTATCCAGAAAAGTATGAAATTGTTTAAGCCAGATCATGATGAAGGTTTTATAGTGAATAAATTACTTTCATATAAAAACAATGTAAAAAATATGAATCATTATTTCAATCGTAATTCAAAAAACCATTTACTTTTTTACAAAATAGAAATATGCATTTGGTTTTTCGTATTCATAAGTGTATAATAAATATCTTGGAATAAAAATGTTATTACAATTTTTTGTTTTGCTTAGGGAGTTTTTAGAACATTCATATATATTGACCAAATTGTCAACGCAATATCGAGAAATCAATGTCACGCACAGAGAACTATAGCAATGTAGCAGTACAAGATATTCTCGATGATTCTCTCGATTTGACACGAGTCAGTCGAGTCGGATTACATTTAGGGCTCCAACAGACACAGCGGTTTTCGCTGAGTCGATGTGTCCACTCTACAAAATACACATTTCTATTTTGGAAGGCGGCCACAGTCGTCCACGAAGGGGGAAGACTGTTGTCATTACCCACAATCATTTCAACAGAAAGTTGATTAATATGCTACAATAAAAATGGAAAATTCCATCGTTAAAATAGCCACCTTCTATTTGCAAGGATAAAAAGAAAGAGAAGAATGTGGATACATCCAATCATAGAGGAGAGACACTCAAAAGAGAAATTTTTGAATTTTTTTTTTCGAATTGAGGAAGGACGAAGAAAATTTTTTTAATTATATGAGAATGTCAATAGGTTTTTTTTGGATTGATCCCACAATGCAGGCCGCTTTTCAATTTCACAAATAAGTTTCACCACATCACATTCTCCCTCGCCCATATTTGAAAAAATTACCCTTCACAACATTGATCAGGAGATTCAGAAACGAAAACCTACCTCCAAAAAAGCTGTGTGTGTCTTTAAACTTTAGAACAAGTGTAACGATTAGCCATAGGTCGGCAATGAAACAGCCGCGGCGCAACGATAGAAGATAGAACGAAATATAGCTAGAAGAATACACAAGACATCAGATAATATTGATCCAGTCATTAACTATTTCTTTTTAGGTCTTTATATTTTGAAATATATACAGCGTGATTTTTTTAAGTGTTTCATTAGAAGTATTCGAGAAAGGAATTCTAATACGAATTCAAGGTTCTTTATTTTCGTTTTAGAGTACATGAACTTCAATTGTAAAATATTTTCAAGCGGAATCTACTTCCGGTTCTACCGGAAACGAACGTGAACTTCCTTATTTCAAGTGCAACACCCTGTATATTTTTACATATTTGAATTCTTCGTTTAATTCTGCACTGATATGATGTATGATATGTACAACCACTTCTAGCGATTGTTGAGTTATAGCCCTCATTGTAAGATTTTTTTGCCACAGTGGAACAAGCGAAAGTACGCTGATACTGCTTCTTGTATTATGAGGAAATATTATACAGGGTGTTTGATACGAGGCTTGAGCGGATGAGTTTTGTAATCATCCGATTCCATTCAAAATTAGTATCTGGGGGTGTTTGGGTTCGACAAAGATGATTCTTTCGTCAAAATTGAAAAATTCAAGATGGCGGACGAGTTTTGTGATTATGATCCGATTCTATTCAAAATTGGTATCTGGGGGTTTTCTGGGTCGGAAATTACGATTTTTCAAAATTGAGGAATTCAAGATGGCGGCTTCAAAATGGCAAATGTGTTGTTATTATAAAAGCTTGTCTTAAAAAAATGATTTTTTTATCATAGCTTTTTCCTGATTACGTTGGATTCTGCGAAAGAAAATAATGATAAACTTTCAGATGCTCTTACTCCTGAATTCAGTTTACCGAGTTATTTGAGCTTTTCCGGATTCATGTTTCAAATAGGAACCATATAATTTTGTAATTCCGATCGATTGCTCGTCAAAAACTAGTTCGAGTGTTCCAAATATTTCATGTATTCGAAATGAGGAGTTTTGCTGTTACGAAATTCGAATTTCACGACAGGTTTATTGAGATAATTTTCAAGTAGGCCAACTCAATAGTAAGAATATGTCAGTTTTAAACTAAGATTTTTTTATGTAGTCACCAATCTTTACCTGCTTTGTTTATCTCCCGCAAATAAAGAACAGACTTTTGATAGATTATTCTAGTGTACCTTTTTATTATTGCTTGTTTTGCATAAGTTCTTGATCAATAAATATAAGTAACAATGACAATTCCTTACATGGCCTACTTCGAAATAGACGAGCATACTACTGAGTTTGGGCCAAACCTGGCTTTAGTAGTGAAATTCAGTGGTATACTCGTCTATTTCAAAGTAGGCTATGTTCTTACTTATTTTTATTGATCAAGCACTTATGCAAAACAAGCAATAATAAAAAGGTACCCTTGAATGGTTTATCAAAAGTCTGTTCTTTATTTGCGGCAAACGTGACAAATAAACAAAGCAGGTAATGATTGATGAATAAATATAAAAAAACCTTGGTAAAACTGACATATTCTTACTATTGACATAGCCTACTTGAAAATTATCCTGATAAACCTGGCTTTAGTCGTGAAATTCGAATTTTATTCAATAACGGCAAAACTACTGATTAAATACATGAAATGTTTGGACCACTTGAACTAGTTTTTGATGAGCAATCGATCGGAATTACAAAATTATATGGTTCCCATTTGAAAAAAAATTAGATTTCATAGTTTTATTGAGGCTCACTTTGAAGCCTCGTATCAAACACCCTGTATAATATTTCCTCATAATTTATACAAGAAGCAGTATCAGCGTACTTTCTCTTGTTCCACTGCGGCAAAAAAAATTCTTACAATGAGGGATGTTGGTGATATTAACACTAATTTGTGACACTCTTTCTTTCAACAAATTTGACAATCATGCTATAACTCAACAATAGCTAGAAGTGGTCAGTGCATATCTACATCACATCAGTGCAGAATTAAATGAAGAATTCAAATATGTAAAAATATACAGGGTGTTGCATTTGAAATAACGAAGTTCACATTCGTTTCTGGTAGAACCGGAAGTAGATTCCGCTTGAAAATATTTTACAATTAAAGTTCATGTACTCTAAAACGAAAATACAGAACCTTGAATTCGTATTAAAATTCCTTCCTCTGATACTTCTAATGAAACTCTTGAAAAAAATCACCCTGTATACATATACATATTTGTATATTCTTATGAAAAGGAGCAGTGGGTACATATTTTGAAATGAGAAATAATAGAACTATAATGTGAGGCTAGTTGTTCTGTATCCATTCTTAAATTCATGAATTATTAAGATTGTATAATGACTAGATCAATATTATCTGATGTCTTGTGTAGTCTTCTAGTTTTGTGTTCCTGTTATTCAGGCTGCTATTTGTAGGTACTCCTTGGACAATATATAGTTGCCTGTATTCCTTGTACACGATCGGTAATCTCCGTCTGTGTTTTTATTCTTTGGTTGACATTATTGATAGTAAATGAAGCCTTCGGTGCAAAAACCAGGTAAGTCCATAATTTACCGAAATTTATGTTTAGGCATATTCTTATACTTCAGCTCATTGCGCATCGTTCGGTGTTAAAATCAGGGATGTCCGCAGGTTTGAACGTACAAAATATATTCGTTTCCACATACCTGATCAAGTATTGGTAACAAAAAACCAGGTAAGTCCAGGAGTTACCTGGTTTTTGCACCATACTCGTTATGAGGTGGTGGGGGACTTGCCTGGTCGTGAGGATGTTTATGACTCAGATTCTTCATTTATGTAATATTACTGACTCAGTCTATATTTAACTTTAATAAGTTTGTCAAGTTTTTCCTTAAGAAAGCTGTTTAAACGTTCATTTGTTTTTATTTTTAATTTTCGGTGCAACAACCAGGTAAGTCCAAATTTTCCAAAATTTTTTTGAAACTATTGTGCCTTCATTTTCGAGGCAGAACACTGTTTTCTTAATCTTCTTCAATATTTTTACATCTTAAAAATTTTCTTTTTTCCTTCCCTTCATTTCAAAATAAAATAATGCGTTTTTTTTAATTTCCCAACATTTTAGAAAACAGGACTTACCTGGTTATTGCACCGATGTCTTCAAATGTTGTTAACGATCTCTCATAGAGTACTTTTGAGAGCTGACCTACTGTGTTTATTTCGATAGCTTTATATTGTTCAAGGTGTTCTTGATGCTATTCTTTCTGACGAATGTTTGTAGTTTTTTTGGTAAGTTATTTGATGACTTTCAATGAACTGTAGGATACATGTATGTTTCTTTTAATATATTGTAGGCCTGAAGAAGCAGAGGGACACCTTTGCGAAACGTCGCCACGAATGTGAAAAAACTTTTAACATATGTTTTTTTTCCTAGTCCTATTTCCTGCTATTTGTTGCTTTTTATTACTGAATATCTTTTGAGATGAATTTAGTACGGTTATATTTTTCTATAATTATTGGGTACTTTTCTCCTGCCTTTTTTGTATATAGGACAGCGGCGTAACGTACACCTCCGCAGTCCCCGCGGTGTGGGGCCCAGGCTCACGCATACTCAAACATGTTTGAGTATCCGTGGCCCAGGCTTCTTACTAAGAGGGGACCCTGAAACTATTTTTGCGGGGGGGCCCGGTCGAAATTCATTACGCTACTGAAATAGGTATTGTATACAGATATGGAAACGGTAGTTGGAAACGTGGATGAATATTATCTAGTGGACCAATAAAATGATCAAAACCCTCTGCGTGATTTATTCGTTGTCGTATCGCGCCGAGGGTTTTGATTATTTTATTGGTTCACTAGAAAATATTCATCCTCTCGTTTAACGCTGTAGTGGCCATGTTCACTACTTTTATTTCCGAATCAGTATGTACCTACCTACTGCTCTTCCATTCACTAGGTACTTCACCGGTTTTAATGATCATTTGAAAATGTTTCGTTATCTCTTGTTGTATTTCTTTGCCACCGTATTTGATAATTTCGTTTGTGATGTTATCTGTCCCTACTGAATTACGGTTTTTAAGCTGTTGTATGGTTGTCGAACTTATTCCAACGTGATCTTGAGAATACTTGTGTTCCTCTGTGTCTTCGGTGTGATTGTTATATAGATTCTGATAATATGTTGTCCTTGTATCTGTTGTTATATTATTTATTTGTACCTCCACGGGTACAGGCTTCTCTCTTCTACACACCATATTCTATATTCTCTTCTCACACCCGTAGTAATCATGTTCCATTTCGGCGGAAAATCGCTCCCAATATTCTTTCTTCAGTTCTTTGATCCCTTTGTCCAAGTTTGATGCCGTTATTCGTTCTATTCTCTACCAATTTATATATTTCGTATTCTTCTGGTGAACTATTATTCATATTCTTCTTACCATAGCCCCGTTGGGTATTAACCACGAAGCGATATTGATATACAGGGTGTCCAAAGTTCGGGTGCCTATTAGACGTTTCTGGAGAACTGGGCATATTTGCAAGCTGAAAATTGGCATTATGATATTGTTCGAAATTCTCTACAGAGCTTAAATATGAAATTGACCCTACGTACAACATAAAACCAGAAAAGCTCAAATAACTCAGGAATTCCTGAATTTAGGAGCAGGAGCATCTGAGAGTGCTATCATTATTTTTCTTCGCAGAATCCAACGCAATCATAAAAAATAGGGCCAATTTTCGATCACAGTTTTCGACACAAAATTAGAAACATCCTATGATGATATTTATGAAATTCAAAAGATGATTCACTTTCCACATTCTTCTACTTCGACTTTGTGAGAATGGTTTACACTAGAGATGTTCTGAATAAGAAAAATGAACATCATATTGACTATTTTGGAAACTATCTGAATGAATCGAATGGTTTTAACAGAAACTAGCGACCCGCCCCGGCTGCGTATTGGCATTGTTTACTACGGTGCAACGCATACATGGTGTTGGAACGCGGTAAAGAATGGCTGAACCAAATGCCCTGTCTACTCAGACATATCTTACTACGACTCAGCGCAGCAGGGTGTTCAGGCGTAGTAACTATTGTAAATATTATGGATACGCGTCTCTTCTCGGGTCTCATTGTTCACCGCTTTCCAACTCAACTAAGTTCAAAGTTGCTTTCTTTCGCAATTTTGCAACCCGCGTTCATAAAGATAACAATATTATATTATCGCCAAAAATAGTTCATTGAACCACACTAAAATAAAAAAAATATTATATAGAAAATAATACATAAACATAAGCATAAAGATCTTGAATGCGTTTTGCGTCGCATGATAAACCACGTCTAATTTTTCTTTGGCTCACTGATGTTGGCTGAACAGTAATATTCTTTTTTCGTGAGATATTTTTTTATGCAAGAATAAAATTTAATGAGTCGGATGGTGTTACAATTTTGTTTGAAGTCTGATTAAATTTTTTCATGACATTAACCATATCAACCGATTTATTTTCGCAGGCTATTTCAATAATGCGTTCAAAATTTTCAGTTAGTTCTGCTGCAGCTGCGTTCTTCTCCCAAATTTGTTTCATTGGCATTCTCGACAGTGTTTATTGGTACTACAGAAAAATTATTATGTTGGATAGAAACATTACTTTGTTGCTTTGTAGTAATTGGCAAGTCATTTTCTATACCCACATCAGTTGACATATCGTCATAAAATTCTGAGGATATGTTTTTTCCTAGAGCTAATTTTGCTACTTCTTTTCCGTCTTTAGCGTTTATTCGCATACATGTCCTGAAAGTAATTCCATACTTATTTTGAATGGCGCAAACTTCCTTACAATACCTTCCACCCTGTCAAAAAACACAGCCGCAAAATGCAATATCTACATATGCAGTACAAAACATGTTATCATCGGTTTCCGAAGAAACTAAAAAGGGATTCTCGTCGATTCTTTCAACAGAGACTAAGCACAATGTGACATTTTTTTAAAGAGTATCCCATTCTTTGAGTTCCGGAAACAAGGCAAAAGCATTGAACGCTTTACATCTTTGTAGAACAATGTCTTTAAAAATGCGAATAATAGCTTCTATGTACATAATTGTTCGTATTATTTCCTCGTGTTGAGGTCGCCGTTTGAAGCGCGTAGGACAAATCAACCGATAGAGGCGCCACCGTGCATTTTATGGAATATCTCCATAGAACTTACATTATCTCTATGAGTTCTATGAATATCTCTCTAATCATGAATGAAATGTACAATGGCGCTGTCTATCCGAAACTCGCTGAACTATGAAATTAGTGAAAATGTGGGTGAAGCAGGAACTTTTTCCCGCTAAAATTTGAATTTGGACATTTTCTGCCAATTCCATATTTCAAGTTGTTTTTCTGAATGAAATTATCTGTAGATTCACTTTTAATCGGAAGTTGAACTATTTTCAATGGTCTTTCGTTTGAAATAAAACAGAAGCATGAGTTGGCTTATTTTCTTCTATTTTTGAAAGAAAAAAAAATGAACTGTTGAAATGCAATTAATCTCAATCATCTCATCAAGAACTCCAACCCTTTCTGAGTTCACCCACAAAATTTCAGTTCTCAAAGTGAAACCATTTTCAAATGCAACTTGAAATAAGAACACACTACATTGAACGCCCACCTTAATGAATGACTTTTATATGCCAAAGCCCACTCTTCCATTCGATCCCAATAATTGGCTATATGAGCTTGAATATTATCATATTTTTTAAAAATGTAATCATTTAGAATATGATCATATTTTTCACGAATCGTATCCATATATACTACGCCTGAACACCACGCTGCGCTGAGTCGTAGTAAGATATGTCTGGGTAGAGAGAGCATCAGTTCAGCCATTCTTTACCGCGTTCCAACACCATGTATGCGTTGCACCGTAGTAAACAATGCCAATACGCGCCCCGGCTTCGCACGGATGCAATGCTGATACTAAATAATATACCTACCTACTACAGAATGTATTGTCCTTTTTTGTCATTATAGACAACACAAACATATTGTTTATTTGGAAGTTTCTCTTGAAAGAGCGACATATAATTGACCATGAGAAAAACACCCAACGCTAAAATCTAAGCGGCCTTCGACGCGCTATTTATAGGCACACGCTGCCATCTGGGTCGGTAGTGCCGGCGCCGCACCGCTATTTCCCTGCATTTTGAATCTGTAATATCTTCGGAAATATTCATTTAAATTACATGATGTGAAAAGCCATATTGATCCATATTGAATGGACGCAATGTATTTGGTACTTAATTGGATAAGGATTGATGCTGTATTGCTTAAAATAACTTCCTGAATAAGCCATTTTTTCCGTAAAATGTAAAGGATAAAAAATGGTTATTGCAGTGGGTTATTCTCAAGAGATAGACATATACCATCGAAAAACTTTTTTGTTGACCTTTTTTAGGTGTACAATACCGAGTACATTATTTTGATTTATCTCGTGGGGTTCAGTCAGCGTTTGCGATGTAAGCGCAAAAAAATGTGTTTACGACATCACATTAAAAACCTTTAAATTCATCAGTGTTTCTCTACAATATTATGCATGTATCATACATAATAAACCTTCCTCTTGAATCACTTTATCTTTTAACAAAAAGCCGTTTCAAAATCCGTTGCGTATAGTTTTGAAGAATTCAAACATACATAGAGACTGACAGACAGCGATAGCGACTTTGTTTTATACTATGTATTGATGTATTCAGCATTGAATACTCATAACAGAAGCGAAAAAATCGAAAAAAAAATGTTTTTGAACAGATTTATTTTCACTCCTTGTATAGCCGGAAGTTCTTAGGCTCCAAAAATATTTTAGGTCTGTATGGAATTTCCAACAATATCATCATGGGCGTAGCTAGCCTTTCTTCCTGGGGGGGGCCTGATGGGGCACAGTGGAAAACGAGCAAGGAAAAACAAATGTGTTTTTCAGTAAGGGGGGGGGCACCGTGGATTCTGGGGGGGGCCGTGCCCCCCCAGGCCCCCCCCTATCTACGCCCATGAATATCATAATCCCAATTTTCATATTTCAAATGTCCATCAGTGCTCCAGAAACGTCTAATACGCACTAGAACTTGGGACACCCTGTATTGTCCAATTATTTCATCAATTCCGAACAGTCGATTGATACAGAGATGTCTGATGTATCTGTATCAATCGACTGTTCGGAATTTTGTCTAGGTAAAAGAACCTGACCGATTAAATAATGGGAAATAGGACATTATTGTTAATTGTTAGGTTTCAAATGTTTGGACATTGGACATAATAAAAACATGTCTCAGCAAAAGAGTCATAATTGCGAGCCGATCCAAAGCAAATATTTATTCTTACTCCTATTCGGAGGTAGGTAGGCATCCAATTAAATCGCTCAAAGATCATTATTCATTTCTGTGTTTCTTTGGAGTATTTTAAGACTTGAGAAATATGCAAAGTAGATGAGTGGTTGGTGTGAATGGTAGCAGGTTCGTTCTCACATTGAAATAATTGTTTTTTAGGTATTTTTTTGATTTGGAAGATCAAAGAGCTGGAAATGAACCTTCATCAATGAAATAAATCATCTCGTGGCAGCTCTTTGTTTTTCCAAAATCTGCTCTGGTCCTGTAATTTTTTAAGTGAGTAAATACAAGTACTGAACTGCTTTTGTTATCGTAGACATCAACTTCTAATAAGATTATTAGATAAAATGGTCTTTTGTCTGTGCAATCAACTCATCGAAATAAAATTCATATATTGAAAATCCCGCCCAAAATAATAAATGAATGCTGTGCTTTATTAGTTCAAAGTTCACTTTTTCTGCGTCGTACTGTCGTAGTTCTATTTCTAGTTAGATGTACGTAGTATATATAGGTTAGTTACTCTTTGTGATGGTTCGGTGACCTGGCGGAATTTTTTCCTGTATTTAGTTTTTGTTTTCCCTATTTTTCCCGTAAATATTACTTTTTTCAATTATAATTATCGTTAGATCTTAAGAATGCATGTGTTTATCAGCATTCCAAACATATATTGGAAGAGTAAACCTCAATGAGAATTTTTCAGACAATTCATAATTTTTTATTTTGGATTAATTTGAAGATTTTCGAAACTATTAATTATCGAAGAGCTGAATTTCCAAAAAAATTGTGTAATATCATTGGGTTTAAATATACATACTTGAACTCAATTGTAATACTTTTTCATTATTAGGAATAGATTTCCTTATTACAGTTCATATTGATGATGACACAAAATGTACTTTATTTATTTCGTTGCGTACATGTTTCAAAGTTTTGTGATCCTCTGGAGTTGAAACTACCTCACATATTCCATGTATTTACGTTGGAATATTTAACGCTTCCGCTGATGAAAGAGAAAAATCATTATTTGGGTTATTATTATTTTTGTTTCCAAGTGAACATGCTGTGTTGTGGTCAAGTGCTCAAAAATTACCACAAGAGATGAAGAAATCCGAATTATCTGGTTAATTGTGACAACAAGAGTGTTTGTGAATATTCAAAGACAAGTCCGGAAGCATTTATAAAGCTTTCAAGAATAAATGGTTCAGAGTTTGTTCCCCCCTGGTGGAGGAAATGTGCTGAATCTCTTCAGAACAATGATAACCATATCTATGTCAGTTATTGATTGATCATTAAAATATTCTTCAAGAAAGGAAATATCTTTTTATTCAAATAATATCATTATGTTGTAGGTGAACCAGCTCTGTCGAGGGATGAAACCTATTCATATTGAGATTTTCATCATATGGCTGGGAGACAATATAAATAGTGGCAATACCCACATATGTGGTAGACATGAGAAATTGTGAAAATGGAATTCTGCCAAACCATGGTTGATATTAATTTTTGCATCATTTTCTAGGATGGAATTGAGTTGTTATCCAAAGTAAATCCTTGTATTTTGCTCAGAGCACCTTAATAATGAACTAACTATGCTGAAATTCCAAAATGAACCTAAACAGAAACTTCTTACCTTGATTTCATAAACTCTGCACATCTTATTGTGTGATATCTGAGTAAAATTTTAGTTCCCCATTATTGCAGCTGGTGTTCCAAATCATGTACCCTATTCTTCTACTCTTACTTACCTATTCCATTACTTTTTTAGAATCCACTATTCATATTTTGTGTAGTTTCATTTCAAATTTAATTACACACATTGAAATTCATGCTCTTCTCAAACTCTTTTTGCTGCTGTCAAATTTTCATCAGTTCAACCCATGATCAAATTCATTTTGAATTATAATCTCATGTTCATATTTTTATAACCGTCCCTCTATCCTTATATCTGTACCATTGACTTAGAATATATAGACTCGGTATCCCAATATTTCAGCATTGAAGCTTCGGTCCCTACATAAGAGAGAGAGGGACATATTTTAAAGTGAGAGGAGAATATGCTTTGGTAGGCAAGGCATAGAACTTATAGTACATGGAATGCCATAAGCCTTGCTGCTCAGCTTAAAAAAATGGATAAACATCTCCAGTTGGAGGAATACTGAAATTTCCCATGGTTACGACTTGTCATACAGAATAGAAACCCAGAAATACTATGAATTTAATCGTCAAGATCCGATTCACTTGGCATTTCGGCAAACATTTCTGTGTTTCTGTTCGGTGTGACAGGTCGTATCCATGGGAACATGGAAATTTAGAGATTCCTCCAACTTGAGATGTTTACCCACTTTTTGATCTGGTAATAGCATTCCATGTACTATAAGTTCTATGAGGCAAGGTCATTATTGGAAGCCGTCAGAGTTGCCGTTGTAACGGAAATATCTTCAAATCAGCCGATTTCGACTGGTAGGCGGTAGACTGGTCGACTAGGTCGACTGATAGGTGGTAGGCTCTTTCATTTCTCTATCTTGGAAGAAGCGGCAACATTGATGTCAATCATATGGCAAAGATGACGTAACTAACCGTTTCATCTCTCTCTTATCTGGGGACCAATGATTTCTCCCTATACTCAGTCTACGGATTCTAGGTCAATGATCTGTACCCAAATATTTTTTTTTTCAGCTGGCACCTATGATGGCTCCATAATATATTATTATTTAATTTTAAGTTTTGTTTTATGGACTACAGAACATGGCTCACTTTGTGTATCAACAAATAGATTTACATCTTTACAGACGAGTGACTGAGATTGAATAAAAAAATTATGTTCAATAAAAATTATATTGTCAAGAATGTCATGTCGAAAATAATATGGGCTGTCTTGGAGTTTGGAGATAGAAAAAATATTCTATTTTACATAAAAAAATTGGACAAAATCTTTTAATGAACCTATATACCTAATATAATTTGGTACTTCATGTGTGGAAGTGTAGATGATAGATCTGTATAGTAGTGCTATTTTCACGCTGATTTTGTGATTACTTGGAATCAAAACCTGGGTCTGAGTGAATTTAAAGACTTTTCCAATGAATGAGCGCTAGACTTATAAGTGAATCATTCAAAATTTTGAAAATTTGCTATTGATTATCGAGAATATTTTGGAACCAGTTTAATTTTTTAGTCATCATCCTTTGTTATCACAAAGCAGATGCTGAATATGTGGTGGGTTTCACAAAGCGTAAACACCGGTGATCCGAGCTTTATCTAAATCAACTCGATTTTTCGGTTCAAAAATCAGAGAATCAAGCCGTTGATCTCGAATCACCGGTGATCACGCTTTGTGAAACCCCAGTCCCCACAATAGACATTAGTGTGTAAGGAGTTCCATACACTGACAGGACTTTTAGTTCAAACTTTTTTGGATGGTGGTTTTATGAGATTTTGGGAAATATATATTTTTCCCTAAAACAAGCAAGTACTGGTAGAGTATGAACTACACCTATAAATGTTGCAAAAAGAAGGGGAACAGTATGTATGTATACTGTATGTATTAGCTGTTTTGGCCATTTTCATCTGAGATGTTTGGAGAGGAAGGAATCAGATAAGTCGAGGGAAAAAGTTGTTTGTGCTCTTTAGAATGCCAGAGAAGTTACAAGTGTAAGGAGGAAACTGGAAACTGGAGGAGCAAATTTTTCACATTGAAGAGGAGAGTGAGTTGGATGTGAAAAAGCTGCCAGATCATATAGAGAAAATGAGTCTGCTTAGTGTTGAACAGGAAAACCAGATAGGAACTCTTAGACGTAAGAGTGAAACTTTCGAAAACGAAGTTTTTCTATCAGAGAGTGATAAGGCTTTAGAGAAGAGCGAGAGAGGATTGCATGAGAAATTGAAAGCTTCTGAGAATATGGTCGCTAGTATTCTGGAGGAATTGAATGCCAGCAAGGAGATTGAAAATGTACTAAGAGATGAGGTAAACAAATTAAAGACCACAAATGAGACACTTGTTGGTGAAATAAAGGATCTTAACAAAGAGAATCGAAGGAATAGAGAAGATATACAAGCCAAAACAGAGAAGATTGGAAAACTTAATGAAAACCTGGAACAAATTAAGAAGGAAGAACAAAATCACGAGGTGGACTCAATCCATAAAAATGATCGAGAAGAACATGTTTGTGAGGAAGGACTTTCAGATGAGAATTTGTTGAAACTGTACAGGAGATTACTGCTTCCATTATGTGAGAGTCTATAAACTGTAATAGAATTTAAGAAGACACAATCAAAGGATGCGGATGACTTCATTGCACATTCAAAAGATAGAGATGATGGCAAAAAAACACAATCCAAACAGAAAGATGACGAAAAAAATTACCAACTAGAAACTATGCTGATGCGATCAAAAAATCTGGTACTTCCAAGAATGATAAGAATAAACAAGGATACATATCTCCATGAATAGTTATAAATGAACAACAGACTGTTATATCTGAAAAAGGTGAGCAAGTGAGGGAGAAGGCTAGAGATGATGTATGGGCAACAATGGGGAAACAAAGGAGGAGGTTACGAGAGAGGAATTTGATAGAAGGAAATAGTGACATTGTTAATCTCCCACTAGATGTAGTTTTCACTAGTGCTGAAAGAAAAGCGTGGATGTACGTGGGTAGAGTGAGCTTGAAGGCAAACGAAGAAATTATCAAAAATTTTCTCATGCAAAAGTTTCCAAACAGAGAATTAACAGTTACTATGTTGCCCAAAAGAGAAAATGCAGTAAATATTGCTTTCAAAGTTGCAGCCGACATCTCTTTAATCAGCGAATTACAGAAAGCAGCCTCAGGGTGTTCTCGTCAGGAGATATCAGTTTTTCCGGCAGAGAGTGTCCAACAACGAGTTTGAGTAGTGTTGAGCTACCATCTAAATCTGATAGAATTACAACTCTGGAGGATGAGCTCATCATTATGTCACAAAATGTACGCTCTATAATTAAGGCCACTAACAAGCTGAATATTGTGCTCAGGGAGCAACAGGTTGGTATTTTGTCTGTGACTGAACATTGGAAAAGTGAAGAGGAGCTGAGTGTTAATCATCTTGATGGGTACATTTGTGCTTCCAGCTTCTGCCGTCTGAAGAACTGCCATGGGGGTTCCGCAATATATGTTCGGAAAGATCTACAGTTTTTTGAAAGAAATTAGAGAAAACAATAAATATGACATTAAATTATTAGTTGACATCGGTGATTCAAAATAATGTGAAAAAATAATGTGTAATTCCATAGAATCCGCACTCTCGCAAATGAATGAAATTTCTTTACATCTCCTCTCCAAAGAGATGAGTGATATAATGAAAAATTTTAGAAAATTGAAACAAGAAAATGAAAACCTTGGAGAGTCCAAAAATCTGCTCCAGGAAAAAAATGAAATGGCAAACTTAAAATAATGAATTAACTGAAGAACTTTCAGAGATGAAGCTATCAAGAAACAGTCTTGAGGAAAAAATAGCGATTTTAGAAAAGGCCATTTCAAGTGGAGAACACTATATGGTAAATATTAACAAGGATAATAAGATTAAACTTGAAAAGAAAGTGTTGGGAAATCAATAACTATCGGAAGAAAATAGAAAACTGAATGGGTATGTGAAAGAATTGGAAGAAAAGTTGGACAAAGAGTCACCAAGTTCAAGTGACCAAAATGATATGATGAGAATTCGAATAAAGAAATCATCGGAAGAATTGATGAAACAATTTGATGACAACATGATACAAGAATAGGAGGGCATTGTTGACAATAAGCTGCTGAAATTCCAAACAAGAATGAAAAAACTTTCTCAAGAACCATCAGACCCTAGAACGTTCAGTGATGTAACAAGGAATGATAGTAGATCCAGTGCAGCCCATACTCCAGCCATTGAACAATTGCCATCTTCTTCCCGTAACCTCAGAAGACAGGTTGTAAATTCAGTTCAGAAATTGATTCAGCGAATATTACCGAGACGAAGCATATTCCTAAATCAAAACATTCAAACACCAGAATGGGTACTAATGATCCAAAAAAATCGCAAAAACCTGGGAAGATAGAATTATTAGTAGAGAATGAGGAAGTAAATTCTGAAAACAAAATAGTACAATCCCAAAGAAAAAAAATATCAACATAAAAAACAGCAAATGTTGGAACAGCAATATTAGAGGAAGAGGAAAATTCAGATTTCAAGGAAGAGAGAGAAAAGAAAAAAACTCTGGCTTTTTTTATCCAGAGTGAAAGATCAAGTTACTAGACGAATGATTTGAAAATATATCTCACAAAAACTTAACATAAACAAGAATGAAGAAATCATTATAAAAATATAGGACCGTATCACAAAATGCAAGATAATAAATGTTTCCAATTGGGATTATCAATGAAATACAAAGAACAAATCTATGACTCCAAATTCTGGCCAACAGGGGTATCTTTCGCTCGGTATAATTTTTCATTAGAGAAATAAGAGAAGAAAAAGCAACCAAAAATTTTCAGTTAAAATCTTTGCAGATACAGCCAGTATATGAATATTAGAGCATTTATAACATTAAACATAAATATTCAATCAATTTAAAACAAAGTAGAACGTTTGAATGAGTGCCTAGAAGAATTAAAACCTGATATTGCATGCATTACCGAACACTGGATTACAAAAAATGAAACAGAAATTCTGTCGACATTGGGATTGAAAGGTTATGATATAGCTAACAACTTCTGTAGGTCCAAACAACTGCATGGTGGATCACTAATATTAATCAACCCTTGCATGAGATTTAACAATCTAGAATTACATGAGGGGATCAAAGAGCGGAGTTTTCAGGTATAGGTATACCACCGGAAAAACTCATAGTTGTGTGCGTCTACAGATCTCCAAGAGCAGAAATAGAAAATTTCTTACAAAAAAATGACGAAATGCTGGAAAAAACATTTCAGCAGGAGAAATTTAAAAATTACAAAATAACAGTAGCTGGTGATTTCAATATAAAGATGGTGACAAAGAGTAAGGAATGTCAGGTTATAAATAGTTCATTTCAAGCATACAACATGATCTACATTACGAGAGAACCTTCTAGAATAACACCATCCAGCTCCACATGTATTGATAACTTCTTTTGTAATTTTGAAATAACGAGTACCTACAGTGACAAAAAACCTTTACCTTGGAGATCGTTATGGACAAATTATAAAATTTCCACCTGAAAAATGGAACAATATGAACGTTAGAAAGAAGATTAGCTGTAGATACATGACTGATTTTCAGCTATTCTCCAGATGAAAGCAGATCTTGGTTCCATAAACTGGAGGGATTCTTTGACACCAAAATCGGCCACTGAATCCTTCACAATGTTTTTCAGGAAATTAACTGAATTGTTTGACTCAGTTTTTCCTGAGAGAGAGAAAACAGTACCATATCAAGTTCAAGTGTGTCAAATAGCAAAATTATAAGAGACCTCAAAAATAGACTGAAAATTCTGAATACAATTTCAAAGTCACTCGTAGCACTGAAATATTTTCCCTCTATAAAGAATGCAAAGAAAGATTGAGACAAGCATTTGATACAGAAAAAAAAATAAATGAGGAAAAAATCATAAAATCTTATAACAAATAATCATATACTGAAACAAGAAATACAAAACAAATGGATAAATCCCAGATCAGTGCTGATGTTTTCAGCGATTATTTCTCTTCAATTGCACAAGTCATCGATGGGAACACAGCAACCTCCCCAACAAGAAAAAATAGAGCCATAAAGATGTTAGAAGATTGTTGAGTACATTCACAAACAACCCTCGAATTTAATTCGACCACAGAGTTTGAGATAGTGAACATCATTTCAAACCTCAAGAGTGAACACCTACTGTATATGGCATGTCTACAATTTTTTTCGAAAAGAATAAGTGAAGCTTTGATACGACCATTTACTATTATATTGAATAAATGTTTACATGTGGGAGTGTTTCCAGAACAGATGAAGACAGTCAGGGTCATACCAATTCATAAAAAGGAAGACACCAGAGACCCCCAAAATTACAGGCCTATTTCAATACTGCCATCATTGTCCAAGATCTTTAAGGAGGTAATGAAAGCTAGACTGGTCACCTATTTCGAAGACAATACATTACTTGGCAGTCACCGATATGGCTACAGAAGCAACAAATCTACCTCAACAGCTTCACTGGAGATCGTCAATCAAATTTTAAAAGCAGAAGATGAAGGAAAGGTAGCCGAAATACTGTCCAGGCATCTCTCCAAGGCTTTTGATTGCATCCACCATGAAATATTGTTAAAAAACTCGAACACTATGGTTTGAAGGATTGCGCTTTACATCTCATGCGTTCATATCTTAAAAATCGTCCCCAGCAAGTAGAATGGAACGGTTCACTGTCACAAAAAAAGAAAATTCAATGGGGTGTACCACAGGGTTCTATATTAGGGCCAATTCTCTTCATAATCTTCATGAATGATATGTACGTGGAGTCTTGCACAGAGTTTCATCACAACCTTGTTGTTTGCGGATGACTATGACACATCCTTTTTCCAGCAAGCCTTGTATTCGGGTACGCTAGAAGTGGTGGAGAGGGCTGTGATAGAGGAATCTGATGAGTGGTTCCGTAATAATGAAGGCGGAAAAAACCCAGAAAATATTATTTGGCAAAAATGGCGTGGATAATTTGAAGTTTTTGGGAGTCCGCGTTGATTGCAAGCTGACATGGGAAATTCACTTAGAAGAAATGAAGAAGTGAAACACGGCTGCAGAGAATCATATCGAATCCTTAAGGTACTCACTGTTCCATCCTTGTTTATTCTAGAATGTGTCAACTACGTTCACAAGAATGAATCATTATTTCCAAGGAACAGCAAATATCACTATACCCTATCATAAAAAAACCCAACAGAGTGTGGACTTCTGGGGACCTAAATCACCTGCCAGAGGACATAAAAAATTCAAATGAAATTGATCTCTAAGAAGAAAGTGAAGAAGCTGCTGCACAACACAAATCATTACTCAATTGAGGAGTTCTTGATTTATTTAATTTTGTTCGTTGACGTGGCATGTAAATTTTCTTTGATGTCAAATCAATACTTATTCTTATTACTAGCGGCCCGCCCCGGCTCGGCACGGATGCAATGCAATACTTATAAACAACGGTAGTGCCGGCGCCATGCCTCTATGCCCCTGCATTTTGAATCTGTAATATCTTCAGAAATATTCGTTTGAATTACATGCTGACATATTGATCCTTATTGAATGGACAATGTATTTAAGGTACATTTTTGTTGACCTTTTTTGGGAGTACAATACCGAGTACATTATTTTGATTTATCTCGTGGGGTTCAGTCAGCGTTTGCAATGTGAGCGCAAAAAAATGTTTTCATTTATGACATCACATTAGAAACCTGTAAATTCATAAGTGTTTCTCTACAGTATTAAGCATGTATCATACATATAAACCTTCCTCTTGAATCACTTTATCTATTAAATAAAAGCGTTTCAAAATCCGTTGCCTAGTTTTGAAGATTTGTTTATACATAGGGACAGACAGCGAAAGCGATTTTGTTTTTTACTATGCGATGATTATCATATTTCAGATCACTCTGCTTTAATTTACTCTATAACTTTTTGACCAATAGAAAACAAAATAATGAATATAGAACTAAAAGATTCACCAATCTGAAGAATATGACTCTCTTTGAGTTTAAACTAAATGCTCAGAAGTGTGATGATATTTGTTCATTTACCAATCAATTGTGAACTATTTTCTCCGATCGTTTTAGTGCATGTTATATAGAAAGTTTTCCGTTGGTCAAATTTAATATGTTCTTTTCTGTACATTGGTCCACAGTAAGGGAGAAGGGTACCCTTTATTCTGCAAAACGCTTTTTCAATACCCTATTCAGACATTAGCAGCGATTAGATAAGTTAGAGCTTTTTAGAAAAGATATCGGCAAATTTCTCATTGAATGTGAACCTTACACAATCAGGTAATTTCTCTAATTATGGCTAGTTACTATTGGGTAGAAATGTACAAGAATTTGTATTCAAAATACCGAAAATATCTCAAGAAAAAATATGGATATATTAACCGTTACTGACTAAACCCAAGTCATTTGTTGTAGTTCGATTCATAGTGTTCTAAAATCTGAAGAATATAGGTTCATATGAAGTTTTTGCCCAAGTTTTTCGACCTAGAATATATAGATAATTTTTTTTACTTCTGACTTGTCTGTAACTACACAAAAATGTTACCTAATTCACCGTGATGAAGAAGTTTTTGTATGTATCGATCTCAAATAAATATCTAAAGTATGTGTATTAGAAGTTTTGATTCCTATAATCACCTATACAGGGTGTCTCATTCAAAAGTGTCCACCCTCAATAACTCAACAACGAATCAGAATTTGTGAAAACACTTGTGAAAACTCAGGTCGAATTCAGATGACAGGGGGGACATAATCTGGTATACGAAGCTTGTTTCTACTAGCAACCCCATCAAGAATTTGAATAGGCAAAGTTTTGAAGCACAAATATATGCATGGATTCAAATTTGTATGAACCTACAGTTTGTGTTCTCATAAGCGGATATTCACAAATTTACTGGGTGTTTTTTTGGAATTATGCTACCTGAATAATATACAGGAGCTCTCTTGGAGAGAAGAAATGGACTGCTGTATCAATTCTTGTCGCCACGAGATTAAAAAATGAAAAAAGGATGTATAAAAGAGAAATTAATACCACAAAGTAAACACTGAAGGAATGGTACTTACGGTTGTTCAGATTAAAAGTTACGTATCTGCTTCTGTCTGTTTTCGTAGGTGTTGTACTGTGTTGTCTTTGTCACACGAATTCACCTTGTAAGGGTGGCGAACTAAAGGCCGAGGCCGTGGAAACTATTTTGAGGGCTTCGGGCTAAGCCGTATAAAAACGATGCGACTGATGGCAAAGATCTTGTTGAACTGAGCAGGTTTATACTGCTTGTGGAATTTTTGTAAAAGCCATAGAATCGCACAGAGCACAGAGAATCTCAGTCTTATTCTTAACCAAATAAGCCCATCCTATGTATAAACCTTCTGGTATAAGAAAACAAAAGTATGAATTTTGAACAGTACCGATAAATGAAACAGAGATCTTCTAATTGATCTTATAATTTCTATTGAAAGGAAAATATTTTCAACAAACAGTATTAGTAAAAATTCACCACAAATTCTCAAATTTCTCACCATTAGATTGCATGCACCGATAAAACCGTGATTATCTTTTGTTCGAAGACGAAGCAAAAACAAACAATGAGGTGATTACAAAGTGTTAATTGCCTTTTTTCTCTTTATGCTTATCAAAATCTGCACTGCCGGGCGATACGAAAAGAGATGATTGCTTTCAGAAAATTTCGCTGAACGGGAACAATGTGGAAGTGTTGGAAAGTTGTCACAGGAAACTGGATATTCAAGGACAAGTGTCCACAGTATATTGGAGCTGGCTAAGTTCCATCCTTATAAAATGACACTTGTTCATGAACTGACCGAAGATGATGGTGATCGGAGAATGGAATTCAGCCAAATAATTTCGCAAGAAATTATTGCAAATCCTTTGTTTTTGTACAACGTGTGTTTTTCGGATGAATGCACCTTTTTCCTTAACGAAAACGCCAACAAATATAATTGTAGGTTTTTTACCGATGAAAATTTTCACCTCTTTAGGGAGCAACATTCTCAACACCCACAGAAACTTCTGAATGAGTATTTTGGGAGATCACTTGCTTGGTCCTGTGTTCATTCCTGGAAATCTCACTGGCGATGTGTATCTGGATTTGCTCGAAAACGTGATTGATCTCCTAATCACCGAAGCTTTGGAGGCAAATGAAAACCTTTAGTAGAGTAGTTACGCTTTCAGCAGGTAGGAGCTCCGCCGCACTTTGCAGCTCAGGTAAGACAGTACCTGAATGGTAGGTTTCCTGGACGTTGGATATTCTGAAAGGGGCCAGTGGAGTGACCTGCGCGACCGCCGGATTTAACACCGGTTGGTTCATTTTCTTTGGGGCCAATTGAACTCAAAAGTTTATAAAACCAGAGTTGCAGATTCAGACGACCTTAGAGCACGAATTGTTGCAGAATGTCGTAACATAACTGCTGAAATGCTATAGCATGTACGAAATATTTTGAAGAACGATTGTATTGCTGCATGCAGTCGAATGGCGAGCACTTTGAGGTAAGGTAATTGACAATGCTGAGTCCATAAAATATTATAATTGTTTTAATCTGTGATTGTACCTAATATGGTTGTTCTGTGATATACAACACATGACCTGATAAGAAGCTAACCATTGTTAATTGCTGATTGAGTTTTAAAGAATAAACTTATGTTTTACTCGCTACCGATTTTCATTGATAAAATTAATATAAAAATACCGCTCGAACAACGTTACATGGTGTCAGGTGTTGAAATTAAGAATATAATCTGATAATAATTATCTACGATTATAAAAATATGGAAGGATTTCGAGTTCCACATGTGATGGAATTTTCTGGTAACATGAGACAAAATTGGACCGCATGGATACAGAAATTCGAATTATACGTGTTAGCTGCTGTAAATTCGGATGCCTCTGAACAGAAGAAAGTTGCAATATTTCTCAATTTAATTGGTGACGAGGGAATCGAGATTTTCAATACATTAAAATTGAAAATTTCCACTGCGAAGTTGGATGATGTGAAAGCCGCATTCAAGAAATATTGTGAGCCGAAGAAAAACGTAGTATTTGATCGTTTCAAATTCTTGAGCTGCAAACAAAAAGAAGGTCAGTCTATAATCAACTTTATAACTGAAACAAAAACTTTGGTGAAGAACTGCGAATATACAGATGAAGAGGAAATGGTTAGGGATAAAATAATTCTGGGAATAAGGGATGACAGTTTGAGAGAAAAATTGCTACAATATGAAGGCCTTTCGCTGAAGAAGACTGAGGATCTCTGCAACATTATGGAAATCAGCAAACTACAAGCAAATGTGATCAATGAAACAAAACCCGAATATTCCATTGATGCACTGAATAGGAATAAAAAACCGTTTAAGATAAGTAATAACAATAATTGTATTTCTAATAACAATAAATCGATGAATTTGAATAAGAATAAAAAAGATATATGTGGTAATAAACCTTGTCAGAGATGTGGTTATAAACATCCTCATCGTAAATGCCCTGCCTTTGGTAAAATTTGCTCCTATTGTAGGAAAAATAATCATTTTGCATCTTGTTGTTTATTGAAGAATTCACAGAAAAAATTTAACAATGATAGAAAAAAAGAAATAGAAACTATATCACGGTGTGATGATGAAATAAATGATTTTTATATAGATACAATTCACATTGATCAATTCCATTCAGATTTGAATTCCATTAATACTATAAATAATAAGACATTATGTGAAAATATACTAGTTAATGATGTTAATGTATGTTTTAAGCTCGACACCGGTGCAGAATGCAATGTACTTCCCACAAAGGTCTACTGTGAAGAAATTGGTACTATGGACAACATTTCTCCAACCTCTGTTAACTTGATGGCATTTGGAAGAAAATTGGTGCAAGTAAGAGGATCTGTAAAATTGAATTGTATTATACGAGACAAAAAAAACACAATTAACTTTCTATTTGGTAGACAATGCGGATAAACCAATATTAGGTCTGAAAGCATGTTTGAACTTAAATTTAATTAAGCATATAAATTCAGTTTCACGAACAAATCTGAAATCAAAATATGATATAATATCATCATTCAAGGGAGTATTTAATAATTTGGGATGTTTCCCTGGTAAGCCATGTAAATTGATATTAGATGAAAATGCAATTCCTGTTGTCCATGGTTCGCGAAGAATTCCTAAGAAACTGATGCCCAAGTTGAAGGAATCTTTGAATAATTTAGAGAAGGCAAATGTTATATGTAGGCAGATTGAACCGACAGAGTGGGTAAATAATATAGTAATAACCGAAAAGAAAGATAAAAAATTGAGAATCTGCTTAGACCCTTCCGATTTGAATAAATATTTGAAACGTGAGCATTATCAAATTCCTTCTCCCGATCAAATATTATCTAGCCTAACAAATAAAAAATATTTCTCTTCATTGGATTTGAAAGACTCATTCTATCAAATACCACTGGATGAACAATCATCTAAACTTTGTACATTTTCTACGCCTTATGGCAGATATAGATTTCTTCGCCTGCCGTTTGGAATCAATACTTCTGCTGAAATTTTTCAACGAAAAAATGTAGAAATTTTTGGAGGTATATTAGATGATGGAATATACATAGATGACTTAATTATTTCGGGCTCAACTGAGAAAGAACATGATGAAAAACTATTGAATGTTTTGGAAATTGCTAGAAATAACGGTATCACTTTCAATAAAGACAAATTTCAGTACAAAAAATCGGAAATAAAAATTTTAGGTTTCATCATATCGGAAAATGGTATTAAAATAGATCCGCAGAGGACAGAAGCTATTCAAAAAATGAAAATTCCTTCTAATAAAAAGGAATTGCTTAGATTTTTAGGTATTATAAAATATTTGGGAAAGTTCTTTCCAAATTTGTCAGCGGTAACTGCGCCCTTAAGACAGCTTACATGAGAAAATATTTTGTTTCAATGGGAGTCGATACACACAGAAACGGTTAATAAAATTAAAAATTTACTAATAGAAGCTCCTATCTTAACACATTTTGATGTGAATAAAGAAGTAATAATACAATGTGATGCCTCAATGGATGGCTTTGGTGCATACCTCATGCAAGATGGCAAACCAGTAGCGTTTGCTTCCAGAACGTTATCGGATACGGAAAAAAGGTATGCGAATATTGAAAGGGAGTTAAGTTCCATAGTATTCGCTGTTGAAAAATTTAACTACTATGTGTATGGTACACAAGTTTTAATTCACACTGATCAGAAACCGTTAGTAAATATATTCAAAAAAGACATAAATAAAATTTCTTCTAGGTTACAGAGATTAATATATAGATTAATGAAATATGAATTGAAAGTAGAATACTTACCTGGAAAACAAATGTTCATAGCTGATGCTTTATCGCGAGCTAGTATAGTAGATCCCACGTTTATAGATCATGAGGAAATTCATGTTCACAGTTTAACAGAGTTATTGCCTATTTTTGATACCAAATTGTCTGACTTGATATTGGCCACTAATGAAGATCAAATTCTTTGTAATATAAAGCAATATATTAAGCAAGGATGGAAAAGTTTTAAAAAATTACCTGGTGATTTGAGACTTTACTATAATATTAGAGATCAACTAACCGAGTACAAGGAATTGTTGTTTTACGGAGATAGGTTAATTATACCAAAACGCATGAGATCTGAAATTTTAGAAAAAATACACGAGGGCCACCTTGGTATTAATAAATGTAGAGCTCGAGCTCGAGAATGCATATTTTGGCCAGGAATGTCAAAACAGATTCAAGAATACATCCTCAAGTGTGATACATGTAACCGTTGTAGAAATAATAATGCTAAACAACCATTAATACATCATGAATTGACAAACAGACCTTGGGAGAAAATAGGAATTGACATTTTCGATTACCAAAATAAATCATATATCGCTGTTATCGACTACTATTCTAAATGGGTTGATTTCAAACATATAAAATCAAAAAATATAAAAGACGTTACAAATTGTTTGATGGAAATATTCTCTATTTTTGGATTTCCTAATAAGATAATGTCGGATAATAATCCATTCAATTCCTTTGGTTTCAATCAATTTGCAGAAAATTTTAATATAAGATTAATCCATTCAAGTCCTAACTACCCCAAAAGCAATGGTATGGCTGAAAAGGCAGTTAGCATATGCAAAAATATTTTGAAGAAATCGAGTTTGGATAATGGCAATGTTCAGTTGTATTTGCTAAAATATCGTAACACACCAGTTCCCGATATTGGTTTATCGCCGGCACAATTATTTTTGAATAGGCGTCTCAAGGATACACTTCCTACTAAAGATTCTCTTCTTCTACCAGAAATGATTGACATTGAAAATTTTAAACGAAACATGATCAAGCGTCAATATAAACAAAAATATTATTACGACCGTACCAGTAGACCTTTGAAGGATGAGAATGATAGGAAAAATGTTTATTTCAAATTGAATTCATCTTGGCATAAAGGAAAAATTATAACTGAATGTAATGAACCTAGATCATACATAATGTTAGTCAGGTTGCAGAGACGTTTGGTTCAGAGAAGAACAGCGTGATGTTCACACAAAGAATTTATTTGAAAAAGTATGTTCTGTTGATCGACTAATCAACAGAGTGCACTTTACACTGATAGTTACACTATTCAAGTATAATTTCACTATACTAACTATGCTTATAGTATCTTGACTGTCTACAATATTTCAATACGTACTTCTACTCGCTAACTTGACTCGACTAAACATGCTCCCTAACATTACAATTCATATGACATATAAATGACAACATAACCTACTCATGATCTACTGAAAATTGGATCTACTTCATTTGAATAGATACATGTTATTAGCGTTCAAAATAAATTAACAATTTTACTCAATACTCCTCCTTAATTACTTTTGAACGCAGTTCTTCAAATAATTTGGGAGTCAAAGGTTTTGTCAAGATATCTGCCAGCTGACGAGAACTCCTGACATGTTGCAGCTGGACAGTTCTGCCTATGTGTTCCTGAATAAACTTTCGTGGAATTTCAATATGTTTCTTTCCTTTTGTAATTTTTCCTTCATGAGTGTTTCTGAGCATATGAATAGCAGACTGATTGTCGATGTATAAAGTTGTCGGCTGACTTGATTTTAATATCTTCAATTCACTTCCCAATCGACGAATCCAGCAGATGTCATCTATTGCAGATACAGCTGCTCTGTACTCTGCTTCCGCTGTAGACGTTGCTACCAGTCTTTGTTTCTGAGAGTACCAGACTATTGGTCCCCCACGCATCACAAGAATACCACTTGTTGAATGACCAGTAGAAGTGTCACCACCATAATCTGAGTCCGTGTAAGCAATCAGCCTGTCATCCCCATCAAAACAAATTCCAAAATTTATTGTTCCATTTAAGTAAGCAAAGACTCTCTAGTCTCTTGATCATCTTCGAGTGACTATCCATTGGTTTATTGTTGAATCTACTAAGATAATTCACCACAAAACTTATATCAGGACGTGATATTGTAGCCAGATAAAGCAGGCTTCCAACAATTTCTCTGTAAGGAATTTTACCATTGAACGGCTTGTTATTTACAAAATTTTCTTCTTCAGTCATCATTCCACGTTCCATTGGAGTGGAGGTTGGATTCAAAGAATCAAATCCAAAACGTTGCAGTATCTTTCTAGTATAGTTTGGCTGACTCACAAAAATTCCTTCTCGACCTACTTTGATTTCCATTCCAAGATATGATAATTTGTCTTTCAGTGTTCTCTCATAGGTAATTTCAAATTTCTCATCCAATTTGTTCAATACTTCATACATTTCCATTACATCGTTTCCAACTACAAGACCATCATCAACGAAAAGAACAATGATTACAGTCATCATAGAATTGTAGAAGATACAGGGGTCATCATCGGTACATATGAATTTCATTTTCATCAAAAATTCTGAAAAGGTTTCGTTCCAGACTCTCGGTGCTTGCTTCAATCCATAGAGACTCCTTTTGAGCTTACATATTCGACCAGTGTTGTCATTGAAACCTTCAGGCTGGTACATGTAGATTGTTTCCTTCAATCTTCCATGAAGAAAAGCTGTTTTAACATCAAACGTTATCAGTGACATATTATTTGAGGCTGCAAAACTAAGAATTAGACGAATAGAGACATAATTTGCTACTGGACTAAAGGTTTGTGAATAGTTTACACCTTCTTCCTGTTCGAAACCTCTTACAACCAACCTTGCTTTAAATCTTCCATCCTGTTTTTCACGCAGAACCCAGCGACATGTTAAAGGTTTGACATTATCAGGCTCCTTCACAAGATCCCACGTATTCATTTTCAAAAGTGAATCATACTCTTCAGTTATAGCTTCAAGCCAATTTTTATCTTTCATTGCTTGAGAAATAGGAATATCTACGACTTCTCCAATCATGGCAACAGTTCTGTTCTCTTCTTGATCCAAAATATAATCTGTATATCTAGATGGCATTCTCAGATTTCGACGATCCCGTAAATTTCTTCTTGGGTTCGAAATTTCCTCTTCTTCTTCTGTGGTGGATGATTCAGAATGCTCTGAAGTATCTACATTTAACAATGGCTGACTTTCTTCCAGTGTGTTTTGTTCTTCCTCAGGTTCTTCCAATTCTCTACCAGGACAAGTTTCAATTTCAGTATATCCTTCTTCAATACCAGGGCTTTCATCAAAAATCACGTTTCCAGAACTAACGACTTCATTTTCTTCAGGCAGGAATACTCTGTAACTTGGTGAATTCAGATCGTAACCTACAAGAACTCCTTTCTTGGACTTTTTGTCGACCTTTCCACGTTTGTGATCCTGTACAAAGATGTAGCATTCACAACCAAAGCTTCTTAGTTTTTCTATCTTTACTTGGCGTCCAAACCACAGTTCAGCCGGACTTTTTGATTTTACTGAGCTTTTCCCAGTCTGGTTGATAGTGAATACAGAGTAGTTAACAGCTTCGGCCCACAAGTCTTCATTCATGTTCTTCGCATGTATAACTGTTCTTGCTGCTTCAACAATTGTGCGCATTTCTCTTTCAATCCTACCATTTTGTTGAGGTGTGTAGGGATTTGACTTGCTATGAAACACTCCAAGATTTTCCAATAGTTCCTTGACATTGTTGTTTATTACTTCTGTACCATTGTCTGATCTGAGACTTTTAATGTTCCTTCCAAACTGATTTTCAACCATTTTAATAAATTTTTCCAGCATACTAAGTGTTTCATCTTTTCTCTTAAGAAAGTACACAGTTCTGAAATGAGAATAGTCATCCTTCAATAGTAGGAAATATTTTGCTCCTCCTAAAGAGTATATGTCCATTTCACAAAGATCCACATGGATTAAATCCAGAGGACGTTCTGCTATCTGTTCATTTTTGGGATGTGATTCACGATGATGCTTTCCATATACACAGCCAGGACAGACATAGTCATTCCAGTCATCTGTGTATTTGATTTTGTATTTGTTTAAAATATCGCGAATGTACTTCACATTTTGGTGTGCTAGTCTTTCATGCCACGTTCTGATTGACTTTGTCAACAGACAGCTATCAGTCATCTCATTGCGAAAAAGCATCCTGTAAAGTCTTTCCTCACGGTTGGCAATCGCTACTATCTCCTCTGTGTCTGCAGTCTTGAAAACTGACTGTTCTGCTCCTGCACTTTGGATATACCCTTTGTCCAGCATCTGACCTACCGAGAACAAGTTGAAAGTCAAATCTGGCACAAATAATACATTTTTCAGAATTATTTTCTTCCATTCTTGCCCATCATAAGCTTCCATCTCAATATCTCCTTTTCCTATTCCTTTCAGTTCAGAGGCATTACCTATGAGAATTTTTGTTGGCTCATCAAGTGACTTATAATTTATTAGCCACTGTCTTTCAAATGTCATATGTTGAGTAGCTCCACAGTCCTGATACCAGAATGTTTTATTTTCAGACTTGATGCTGTTCACACATGCAGTAGACAATCCAACGCTGATGAATGCACGTCTTTTGGAGTTTTTAGATTCATTCTTGTCTGATCCTTCTGAATCTTTGTTTCCTTTGGGACATTCTTTGGCGAAGTGACCTTTCTGTTGGCATACATTGCATCCATATTTACTCTTGCAGTATTCGATATACTTGGCACATGGTTTTCCTCTACAGTATTTCATGACATGGCCTGGCTTTCCGCATTTGTGACATTCATAAGTATTCTTTTCTTGTCGTTGCTTTGTTTGGTTTTTATCTGACTGTCTGGTGAATAGTGCATTCCTTTCTTTTGACTTGTCTTTTTCATTCAGCCTATCTTCTTCCAGACGTAAACGTTCCACAAGAGATTGTAGATTTTTATCGGTCGGATTGACATTGTCCCACGATGTTCTAAAGTGATAGAGGCTAGGAGGCAACATCCCAAGTATACGAGTCATGATCCAGCTTTCCTTGACTGTTTCACCCTCAGCTTCCAAATCTTCAGCAAACTGCATTACTGTCAAACAGTTCTCGACAGCTGACTTACTCTTATCAAAATTGTAACTGAAAAAACGCCTTTGTAATCCCTCAACAGTTAAATCAGATTTCTTACTATACAAGGTTTCAAGTTTGTTCAACATAAAATAAGCCGATTTACAATTGGCAATTTTTGCTGCAATTTCACTACTTACATTTAAACCAATGAAAATTTGTGCTTCAAGATCTTTTTTAACCCATGAATTGACTGCCTGAGAACCTTCTCTGCCCTCGGGTTTCATAAGTATTCCAGTTGCTATATCAAACAAATCTTTAGACTTTAAAGTAAGGTTCAACTTAAATCTCCAAGAGACATAGTTTGATCGTCCGTGACAATTTTCTGTTAAAGTTTCTAACTGTGTTTTGATAGAATCCATACTTAATAATATATAACAATCAGTTCAAGATAAATTTTTCCTTTAACAATGACAATAATTGTTCTAAGTTGAATAAAAAATTTCAAGGATTGTTTTGCAAATTAAATCTGATGTTTACCCTTTTACTGACAGATTAACCTTAAACTATAACCTTCAAAAGTGAACCACAGATATGGATCGAACTCACCAACTGTCAATCAAAACCACTGACATATGACACTGACACTAAGTGTACAAACGAGACAGAAGAACTATCGATCCTTGTCGGTGGCTGCTGGCAACTTCCTTCCTTCTTGGTTGGTTACTGATTTGACCTTGGGTTGACTGATGATGGCGAACGGCGTGCAAAATGGCTGACTCGCTGACTTTCGTTTTGGCTTTCTTGAATGGCAATTTCTTACGGAAATAAACGCTGCTTGTCCCACAATTTCTTCTTGAACCGGAAAATGACTCTTCATGCGGTGTTAGGTCCAGGGCCCATAACCTAATGTTAGTCAGGTTGCAGAGACGTTTGGTTCAGAGAAGAACAGCGTGATGTTCACACAAAGAATTTATTTGAAAAAGTATGTTCTGTTGATCGACTAATCAACAGAGTGCACTTTACACTGATAGTTACACTATTCAAGTATAATTTCACTATACTAACTATGCTTATAGTATCTTGACTGTCTACAATATTTCAATACGTACTTCTACTCGCTAACTTGACTCGACTAAACATGCTCCCTAACATTACAATTCATATGACATATAAATGACAACATAACCTACTCATGATCTACTGAAAATTGGATCTACTTCATTTGAATAGATACATGTTATTAGCGTTCAAAATAAATTAACAATTTTACTCAATAATACATGATAGCTAATGAAAATAATAGACTATATAGAAGAAATAGGGAACATTTATTTTATGGTAATTCGAAATTTGATGAAAATTTGAATATTTCTAATGATAGTTCCAGATATTATTTAAGAGATAGAAATTTAATAAGGAAACCAGATAGATTTCCAAATTGAATTATGTTTTGATGCTATTTGAAGTTTTGAATTGTAATTTCGTAGCTTATTGATTTTTATTTTTTGTTATGTTTATAGAATTGAATCTCATTAATTTTTATGAAATATTTTTAGAATTGTGAAACTAAAGAGGGGGGATGTAAGGTAATTGACAATGCTGAGTCCATAAAATATTATAATTGTTTTAATCTGTGATTGTACCTAATATGGTTGTTCTGTGATATACAACACATGACCTGATAAGAAGCTAACCATTGTTAATTGCTGATTGAGTTTTAAAGAATAAACTTATGTTTTACTCGCTACCGATTTTCATTGATAAAATTAATATAAAAATACCGCTCGAACAACGTTACAATTTGCGGTAAATTTTTACTAATATGGTTTGTTGAAAATATTTTTCTTTCAATAGAAATCATTTGATCAATTAGAACATCTCTGTTTCGTTTAGTTTTATCGGTACCATACTGTGAAGATCCCTTATTTAGGGAGAGTACTTCAAGGGCGCAGTCACCTTTACGGAAATCAAATGCTCGAGCACCAGCCACAATAGGTTTAACTAGTATGGGCCAGCAGATCTACCTTTTAAGTAGTTATCCACATCGGTAGAACTCGGGTGATTTTATAGGCGAATTGTCAAAGTTTGATTAATTTTCCTGAATAAATGGAAAAATTATGGAAAAAATGAATACCAAGCTATTTCGCATTGACATTTCCTCTTTCGATATGTGTATTCAAATCACGGCCAGGATATCTGCGAAAAAAGGTTTATCGAGTTTAAAATGGCCCTTTTTGCCGAATTTTTTCGCGATTTTCTCGAATTTTTTAAAAATACTACATTGTCTAGAAAATCGAAATTCAACCCACATATGAATAGATTATTCCTCTTTTCGACCGTATAAAAATTTTTTCACTGTATCGCAGCTTCGCTGCGATTTTAAGATTCTTCTGGATCCACTTTTGGGCAGATTCTCTCGGGCCGGACCACAGAGTTACCGTTTTAGTATAAAAAAGAACAAGGTTGTGACACCTTGAATAGAACTCGCCACTTCTACCAAGGAAGCTTTCATACAGTGCAGAAGGTTTCGGTTTAATCTTCGAAGTTAGCGATTAAAAGATAGGTTTCTCTCGTTAAAGCTGCAAAAAAAATAAAGGTTCACTCAAAACACCAAAATGGATTTCATAAAATTTACTGACTTCAAACAGAAATTATAATTGATTGACGAATATGAATAATGAAAATGGATCTTATTTACAACGTAAACATGAAATGAAAAAAAAAATAACTGAGGTATAGGTAAGTATTCTACAGCGGTTATCAAATACAAAAGTAAATGGTGAACGGATAAGACGGTCGGGCGAGGTGAGCGAAAGCGAGAATTGGGCGGTAAACAGGAAAGTACGGGAGTAACGAAGCAAAACTTCAAGACTCGGCATGCCACGGAAAAATATCGTATGACCTAACAAACTACAATGATGTTTTCCACAGTCAAATGTTGAAGACAAACTATCGGCGAAGACTTTGACTTTGTCGGATATGATAGGGAACGGGGCAGCTGTGGCAGCACCAACGTCCGGACAAGTGACTCCAGAGAATGGAACCCCTCGGCCTGACGAAGTGGTCCTAGTAATCCGCAAACGTCCAGCTAGTTGACAAAGGGTGAAGCGTTGTCGTAACCCCGTTGTGATCTCGCCAATGTCAACCCACAAAAACGTCGCTGTGAAATACGAATCGTCGAGCACAGCTGAGGAAAATAGGAATCGGGTAAGGTTGTGACCAACATCGTCCAGTAAAGCAGCTCCAGGAAAATGGAGCCCCTCGACTTGACGAGGTCTCTTGTCTTTCCTTCAACCTTCAGCGAATTGAGAGAAGGTGAAACGCGGTCGTAACCCCATTGTGATCTCGCCGATCTCAATTCCCAAAAAGGCCGCTGATAAATACAGAGATTGAGGCAACACAAGGGAATCTTTTGATGTAATCTTGCAGGGAAAATGAGTTGAAATATTAACCAGGTACGGTTGTGAACCAACAACGCCCAGACAAGTAGTTCCAGAAAAATGGAACCCCTCGACTTGGCGAAGTCTCTTGTATATCCGTCGACCTTCAGTGAACTGAGAAAAGGTGAGGCGGGGTCGTAACCCCGTTGTGATCTCGACGATCTCAATTCTCAAAAGGATCGGTGATAAATACAGAGATTGAGGAAACACAAAGGAATAATAATACAAGATATAATCTTGAAAGGAAAAGGATGTAAAATATTAATCGTGTACGGTTGTGAACCAACATCGCCCCGACAAGTAGTTCCAGAAAAATATGAAACCCCTCGACTTGACGAAGTCTTTCGTACTTCCGTCAACCTTTAGCGAATTGAGAAAGGGTGAAGCGCGGTCGTAACCCCGTTGTGATCTCGCCGATCTCAATTCTCAAAAAGGTCGCTGATAAATACAGAGATTAAGGAAACACAAGGGAATACAATATACAAAATCGTGAATATAATGCGGGCAAAAGACGTGCAGGTTACAGCGGTGAACCAACAACGTGCAGACAAGCAACTCCATCACTCGTCACTCGACCTGACTAAGTCTCTCGTATATCCGTCAACCTTCAGCGGATTGAAAAAGGGTGAAGCGCGGTCGTAACCCCGTTGTGATCTCGCCGATCTCAATCCTCAAGAAGGTTGCTGATTACAGAGATCAAGGTATCACCGAGAAAATAAAATTATAAATCAGATAAGAAATGAAAAAAATGGTTTAAAAGTCGTGGAACACACAATACTTCAATTGTTAGGCTGGCAGTCCTGTCTCAAATTATTATTACACTGATTCTACTTTTAAAGGTTAATTGCGGAAATCAGTGGCAGAATTAAGAAATCAACAAGAAATAAAACTTCGAGAATGAACTTCGGAAAATAGCAAAGAAAAAACTCGAGGATCACCAGAGAATTATAAAAAAAATAAAGAGTGTCGGAAATCGAGTCAAAAAAGAGTGGTTAAAGCATTGGATTAGGACCTGGCAAGTCCGAAGTTCAATCCCGAGCTAGGAAAGAAATAAGTATCGGTGAGGGTCACCATTTCACTGTTGGGTCAAAAATTTACAGTGTTGTGCCTAAGGTGGCGTAAGGACACAGTTACAAAGCCTACACAGAACACAACTGCTTCTCCGAACTCGTACAAGTTACAAGCTTCGAAGCTTGTAGTTTCAGAGGGGTCTCCTGAGGAGACCTAGGAGTGATCAGGATAAACAATATAAGAATAATAAAAAGAGTAACAAGCTATAATAAAAAAATCATTTTTTAAGACAAGCTTTTATAATAACAACACTCATCCGCCATTTTGAAGCCGCCATCTTGAATTCCTCAATTTTGAAAAATCGTAATTTCCGACCCAGAAAACCCCCAGATAGGTACCAATTTTGAATAGAATCGGATCATAATCACAAAACTCGTTCGCCATATTGTAGCCGCCATATTGTAGCCGCCATCTTGAATTTTTCAATTTTGACGTAGGAATCATCATTGTCGAACCCAACAACCCCCAGATACTAATTTTGAATGGAATCGGATGATAATTACAAAACTCATCCGCCATTTTGGAGCCGCCATTTTGTTTTTTTCAATAAAAAATATTGCATGATGCATTGTCACCAGAATTATGTACACCTGCCAAATTTCAAATCAATCGGACGATTAGAAGTGGGTCATATTCAACTTGCAAGATTTGATTACAGACAGACACCGGGACAGGTGAAACTAAATAAAAGCTTTTAAAAAGGGGTCTTCCGCAGTTCGGCTCGGCCTCTTGAAACCTTTGAAAATGATGGGGTCATGACGCGCTGAAAATTCGAAATTTCTGAAAGGAGTGAAAAATTACGTCTTCTGATTGGCCTTAATTGACGTCAGGTTGTTCCAGAAAGAAATCGAATGAATTCATACTACGTTAAGAGTCTTTCGCCTTCAATGTAAGAAACGTATACCGCCAGATGGCAGCGCATTGCATTAATTTTTATTTATTGGATTATTCAGCTTAATAGAACAAATGTTGGGGCACAGGGAATATAACTAGAAATACTACCCTGAACTAGATATCATACTGCCTGTATAATTTAGTATAATACATATTTACGGATGATCGGTTTTGTAGTCAAATATCTATAAGACTTAACTCTTTATTGTTTCAGCCAAGCTTTCGGAAACTGTCGTTTCCTTCTTCAGGGCAGCTAAAATTACACAAGTCAATAACGCATTTCATGTATGATACCATACTCACATCAATGTGAGAAGTGGTACTATGTGTTCGATCAAACATGCAACTCATAATATAAAATTTAGAAAGCAACAAAAACAGAACAAAAGGAACTCATACATCCCGAAAAGTCCAGACATAAAAGGTAAAAATCTTCAACAAAAAACAAAAATCGATCGATAGTAAATAGCAGAAAAGACAGAAGACACAGAGCGGAATGATAGAAAATGTGTGACACAGCTATCTCGACGGTTATAAGGCGTTTTATCGTGGATGTACCTTCGCATTCATATTGATTAGATTGACAATGTTGCAGTATATTGCACTAATACCATTGGAATCGGAGTTGATATTCAGATTGTCAATGTGGCTCATGATCTCGACAGTTTCTAAGAACTCGCGTTTGTACCTATTCTGCTCTGATCTTAGACATCTCGCTTCTGAAAATTTCATAGTGTGTCCCGTCATCTGGGAGGAGATACCAGCGGGGCGTGTCATTTCAAAGAAATTCAATTCCATGTTAAAATCCATAATTGTTATTAACAATTGATTTTCACTAATCGACGACTAAAACAAACCCTAATGACTTGTCTTTGAGAAAAATGAATATTTATCATTTCGAATAGAAAAATTCAAGGAAATGAATTTCGTGAAAACAACACATTCTTGTAATATCATGTACAAAAAAACGGTAAATTCTAAAAGAAAAAGGAGATAGACATTGCATTAACTAAATGAAAGACTTCAATACTGAAATGAAAAAACAAAAATATTTGTTAGTTTTAATGGTGGAAATGTTGAAAAATAACCAAAAATTATGAGGAATATCCTTTTCATGCATTTAATACTCATGAAATTTTTTTTTATTATTTTTATCTTTATACACTCATACATCCCTTCATCAATCGGAAAAAATAAATGACTCCCTTTTTTTTTCAGGAATGTAGACCCTTAATTCGACGATTACATTTCCGTTTTTTCAAATTCCCGGCCGTTGAAAAACGTGAAATCAACCAAGATACGGACCCCTTAACGCTACGCTTAGCATGTGCCCGGGCGTTTTTATACTTGCGGTACTATTTACAATATTGAATTTATCGAATTCAATTTTCCTTCTATCGAAATCATGAATATTAATTGGGAACATCGTATATGGTAACATCGTATATGGGAACAGGACCTTTATGAATGAAAATTACGGGCTTCATAACAATACTTCCATAAAAAAACACCCTGTAACTTTGTGAATATTCAGTTATGTGAACCAAGGTCGTCCCCAGTCTTTGAGCTAGGGGGGGGGGGCAATAAAATCAGAATAGAAATAATGAACTGATTTTCGTATATTATGCTATTATTTTTGAGCTCTAGGGGGGATGTTCTTACAAGGTTGTTCGATGAATTTGCTCCCATGAGAACTTTTCGTATCAAATAGCCTCCCCTCCTGCTCCATGTTTGACTAATGAAATTGCTCAGATGCTGGAGCTTCTGGGACAGAACTTCCGGAACTGAAGTCTGGTTTTCGCCCAGGTGTTGCACCACCTCATTATTGAAGATCACTGACGTCATATTACGGTTTTGTTTCTGTTCTTATTTTTTGGATTACACTAAGGCATTCGGTATAGTGTTACATGATATTCTGATTTAAATTCAAGGTTATGTTGGATTTTCGTCAAGTGAGATTATGTTATCGAAAAGCTACTATTCAGATAGAGAACAGAGGATTGAAATTGTCAACAGTATACCGGAACCCATTGGTGTTTCGCAAGCCTCTCTTTTGGGCCCATTTCTGTTTATTTCGTATACTCACAATCTCAGAATCTCTTTAGGAATTTGCAATAATCATATTTATGCAGAGGATATCAGTTGTTTTATAGCTTCCACCCTGAAAAAGTTGATGATAGTATAGCAAAAATAAACAGAGAATATTGCACGAACATCACGTAAACAAAACTTGAAAATGAATTACATGTCTACGATGAAAAAAATCAACTGGAATTCTTGGAATCGCTTCAAGGTTGAACTATCCCTCATTCTTAATACTGATGTGGAAAAAGAATAAAAAGATATCCATCAGTTCTCTTTTTGTAGGCTTCCGAATATTCCGTTCGGACTACTTACAAATTTTGTTTTGAAAAACTGGTAGCCTTAGGAAGACCAAAATTGGGCCAGTAGATTGCAAGAATAGCCCGGATTGATTTATGAATTTATAAACCTTGAATTGATTTCAAAAATTCCAGTTAAATTTTTTTTCACCGTAGACCTGTAAAGAAAAGTTGAGTTCGAATAAAAAAAAAATTTCCACGAAAAATCTTAGATTATCGAGTACGTTGAAATGGTGCTTCCAAAGTGGCAACCGAGAAAAAAAAAATTCAAACTTTGCAGGCTTTCTGCCATTTTGAAATTTTTTTTTCAGAATTCTACACCACAATTGAATTGAGCCCTAAAAGATACTAAGATGTGACCAGTAACCGTTATTTCAAATGTCACGCATAACTAACCACAGTTAACAGAATATAGCTCGAAGTTGGCGTCAATCACCCTGTATCTCGCTTATGTTTCGAAAACGAGTTATATGTCAAAGCAAAAATGACTTTCTCGATGTCATCTACACGGCTATACAGGGTGTATTTTAAGGTGAGGATTTTCTTTTGACAGATGGTAGAACTCATCGAAATAAGTCATTTCACCAAATTTATGCCCCTATTTCGATAAAATAAAACTAGAATATTTTCTAGTTTCTAGGCGAATCTGAAAATTCCTCAATCCAAACCTGCACCCTCGCCTGCTCCTCCGTAGATATCAACATCTCTTGTTTTTTGTCTTCTTATCTAACAAAATTGCAAAAAATTCATGGGAGGGCCCTCGACAAATCAATTTTCTATATTTAAAAAAAAATCCATTTTGATGGGCGCTTAAATAATGCAAAAAATGATGGAAACACTGTGAAGACTTCCAGAAAGTGTGAAATCGCAGAGAACTGTCTGAAATTCCAGGAGAATGAAAAAAAAATCAAGTTCTTAGGTAGAAAATTGAGGGCGTGAACTTGGAAAAACGAAAGGCACTTTTCGAATGGAGAATCGGTGCCGTCGGCCAAAGATTAACGTCCCCTTAAGTCGTCCGTTTTGAACAAGAAATAAAAACTTTGGGTGTGTAAACATACATACCAATACCAGAAACCACGCAAGGCACGTATTCGCTCATTTTTTTATGGCCGAATTCGGAAAAAATCTAGAGTTGAAATAATGTGCAGATCAGACTCACTCTGTATAGTATTTTCTAGGTTCGTCGGTTCATTCGAATTCATGTGTCTGTTCATGAGGGCTCCATTATTCCGTCACGATGTCTGTATATTTTCAATTTCGAGCCGAGAGTGGTCTTGATCGACTCACTGATCAAGTATCCTTGGTCCGTAAACACGATAACTCTCGAACGGATGAATCTAGAGACTTGAAAATCTTGAAATAGTCAGGGTAGGTTTGGATCTCGAATGATACGAATAAGTTCGTTAATGGGCAAAATTTGTCGAGGGGTTCCGTTAATATGGCACTCGAAACTTAATTTTTCAACTCTGTGGATTCGATCGGAATGATATCTATTTGATGCTATTATATTCAGCCACAAGCAGCCCGTCCCAAATTCGCTCGGGTAGAAATTTGTTGATCCAAGCGGCTACTCCTTTATAGATATGCATGTTCCCCTCTCCAACCCGCCTACCTAGCATGGAGACGCATTTAGGTCCGGTCGTGCGGTTTCATCTTCATCTCTTCAATCTGCCATATCTTTTGATGTAATTGTATGATGGGAAGGGCAATTTCGTTCTGAATTAAATACTGGGGATGAATAACGTATTAAGTTGGATGAGGATCAATACCCTATTGTCCCTATTAAAAAACGCACTCCCAAATAGTGCATAATTTTGGAAAACATCTGATTACCATAAACAGGTAATAGCAAGTCAATCTTGAGAGATAGATATATGCTATCACGGACTTTTTTGTAGAACTATTTAAGAGGTACATTTCCGTCATACATTGTATCCACGTCTTACGATGTTTGCAGCGCATGAGAAAATAGCTGATTATGGCTGATTTTATTGTAATTGAAGTTATAGCCTATGTCACTCAAGGATAATGTAGCTTTCTAAGAATTTCTGAAATCAGTCCAGTAGTTTTTGAGCTAAGTCGTATCAAATACACAAAAATACAAATATTTCCTCCTTATAATATTAGTATAGATAATTCGCTTCTGAAGTATTAATTATTCAATTTCCTTACAGATGAGTTACAAATGGTTCATTTTATTTATGCCATTTACTATCTTCCCAATATGCCTTAGCAGATTGGACGAAGATGCATCATTCACCACCACGACGGATAATAAAACTGTTGACCACTGCAATATAAATAAATGTTTTCACGTATCTGCGGAATTTTGTCCAAAGGCTGATAGTGCGTGCAGATGCCATCAATTACGGAATTGCCCAAAAGCTGTTGTGTGCTGTAATGTTACCAGTTTTCAATTAGTTGAAGGATTAGCTTGCGCAAGTATGATCATCATTTATTCATTTATTGCGGTCATATCAGATAAATACATATAATTGATTGCTTTAAGCAAAAAAGAATGCAGTTTGTGCCGAATGTATCAGATACATCGCATTCGGTGATATAAATAGCACCATCTATCTTTGTTCAGGTTGACAGCGAAAGGGAGCTCTGGTCTGAACCTTTCTCATTTATAGATGCCGTTGAGAGTGGAATATGTCTCGAGATTTACTTCTTGAAAGGATATTGTTTTGTTTATCCTGGTTACTTCTAGGTCTCCTGGGGAAGACCCCTCTGAAACTACAAGCTTCGAAGCTTGTAACTTGTGCCGAGTTCGGAGTAAGCTTTGTTACTGCGTCCTTACGCCACCTTAGGCACAGCACTGTTAATTTTTGACCCAACAGTGAGAATGGAGGATTGTTTAGGACATTGTTGCATATAATACCTGGTGTTTGCACTGATTAGCAGTGGCGGCTAGTGATAATTTTTTTCAGGGGTGCGTTGATTCAATTATACAAAAAAAGTATAAAGATTTTGAATAGGTACTTACCAACAGCTTACTTCTCAAAATGAAACACAAGCCTTCGGTTTTTGTCGCAGATGAACTTCTCGATCACCTTTTAGTTGAAGTCTGGAATGTCTTTACCTAAATTATGTTCGATGAACCGTCAGTGAATCAATTTTGACGTAGAGAAGCATGGTTGTCATTGGCATCGTTATCAAATAGATGCATAGAATACCTTGTGATGATGATGATATATTGTTTATCCTGATTACTCCTAGGTCTCCTGTGGAGACCCCTCTGAAATTACAAGCTTCGAAGCTTGTAACTTGTGCCGATTGTAACTTGTGCCGAGTTCGGAGTAAGCAGTTGTGTTCTGTGTTGGCTTTGTTACTGTGTCCTTACGCCACCTTAGGCACAGCACTGTTAATTTTTGACCCAACAGTGAGAATGGTGTTGGCACTGATAAGATTTTGTTTATGACTTTCTTGTCGATCGAAAATCCATTGCCGCAGTAGCGCCAAGACCAATGAAATATTGCCGGTTATTCCGGAAGTAGCACAAAAACACAAATCTAGAGTGCCGTTTTGATCTACAAATTTTGCTCACGATTTTTAGTTAGGAGTCGTTACACCAGGTATTCTTTGCATCTATGTCATTAAAATAACCAAAACTTCATATATTTCACAAAACGTTGAATCCAAAACCTTAGACCATAGGAAGAGGAGACACAGCATCTCATTCATAAATTCAATAAATTGGTGAAGCCAAAATTTAGCCAGTTTTCAATGAGTGGGACGAAGATAGCATAAAGGATAGCAATATCATCAGATACTGCCGTATCTAACTTTGAAAGGTCCAGTGGCGTGGTGTTATCGGTATTGACGAGTGGAAATGAAATTACAAGTAAATTAACTCTTTTTGACGAATTCATACAATGTTCCGAACATTGCTAGCTAAATTCAGAATTGATAATCCTGGGGTCTTCGGAGACTGTGATGCCAAGGTCTGTCAGTTGGGAAACGAGAAACAGAGCCTGGCCACCGATGTTGTATGGAAGAAATCGCGCGTCCGCTGACACGCAGGACCCACAGTAAGATGTCAAAAATAATGGTGTTAGCACTGATTAGATTTTGTTTCGCCAAAATTGAGAATATTAGAAAAGTTTCAGTCTTTCCACTTCAGGTGGCGCTATTCTGAAATTATGACTGATTTTCAGGTTTATGACTATCATAAGCATAAAAATGACAAGTATGACATTGCGGCGCCGCCACGAAACAAATCTAATATTTTCGATTTGGTCGAATGTCAATGAATTCAAAAATTGTGCATACTCCATGTTTTTAGTCATCTGAGTTGGCATTGATTTGATTTTGTTTCAGACTTTCTTGTAGAAAGAAAATGGGTCCCACCCTTCCATCACCGCAATAGCGCCACTACCGTGAAATATTGCGGATACTTCTAGAGCTAGGACCCCCGATTAGTTCTACAATTTTTGGGCACGATTTTTAGTTAGAAGTCGTTACACCAGGGTTTCAATGCATATTTGACAGGTCTAATCATTAAAATTACTGCAATTTCATTTCATAGGAATGATCCTCGCTATTCAAATAATGAAATACTGGATCTAGTACTAGTACTACAACTCCTTAATTATAAAAGATAGAGAGAAAGTAAGATACATGTCATGTTCTCTGTTTTCGAGAAACAGAAATTGCTGAAAACCCCAAGTTGCTACGGCGTCTGGTTTTTGAGCTACAGGGCGCTTGTGGTATTTGGTCCATTATTATAATTGACTATAACTTCCGTATCCTTGGATCTACGCTCTCGAAATGAACACATCTTTAGGGCAATTTTTTACTGCTTTTCAACGGTGCTATTTGATTTTTTGAATCTGCTCAAATTTCGGAGCTATAGCAAAAATTTTTTTTTCAAATGGAAACCATACTGGACAATGATATTTCCAAATTGATCTTTTTTCAACGATTTCGAAAATAAATAACTCTAGGAAGTAACAATCTAATTTTAATCAGAAATATATATCATGATATACTTCCGACTTCACTATATATCGAAAAGTTCGAAAAAACACTTTTCGTTCAACAAAATCCATGCAGGCTTTGACTCACTTCCTTCAAAACTGCCCCTCATGGAAACATTCATTACTATTAGAAACATAAAACTTTGTGTTGTTGTCATCATCAAATCTCCTAAGTATTTAAATTCTTTTCATTTTCCAATTTAGCAGAGAAATCATACTAAAATCAACAAGTTTCACGAAGCCCCTCTATTGGTCTGAGTAATAATAAAGCTAATATTTCCTGAATCAATTGGCAGCTTACAGTAATTGTGAGATATCGAATTCTATGACCTTAGAAGAACTTTAGAGGCGCCAGACGATACAACAATGATGAAATTCTATGACCGCCCCAATTCTGAAGGCAGTGAGTCAAAGCCTGCTTGGATTTTGTTGATCGAAAAGTGTTTTTTCGAAATTTTCGATATACAGGGTGTTTCACCATAAACTGGACAAACATAGCCGTGTAGATGACACCGAGAAAGTCTTTTTGCCTTATGACATATACCCCGTTTTCGACGCATAAGCGAGATACAGGGTGTTCAATGTCAACTTCGAGCAATATTGTGAGTTACGCGTGATCTTTGAAATAACGGTTTCTAGTCACATCTCAGTATTTTTGAGGGCTCAATTGAATTGTGGTGTAGAATTTTGCGAAAAAAAATTTAATATGGCGGAAAACCTGCTAAGTTGGAATTTTTTTTTCTCGGTTGCTAATTTGTAAAGCATAATCTCAACGTACTCAATTTTCTAAGATTTTCCGTAAAAAATTTTTCTCAAAATTCGAACTCAACTTTTTTTTACATGTCTTCAGTGAAAAAAAAATTCAGCCAAAATTTTTGGATTTTTTCATGGTTGAACTCAAATTCTGAATACTTGAGTGAAAACAGAATAAAAAAATATCAATTGGTTTTCTTTTTGTAGCCTTCCGAAGATTACGCTCGGTGTACTTTCTTAATTTTTATTTGAGAAACTGGAGGCCGTACGGAGGTCAAAATTGTGCTGATGGGCTGCCAGAATGATCCGGATAAAAATATGAAATTATAAACCAAAAAAATTTTTTCAAAAAATTCTAGTAGGAATCGAACTCTACGAGTATGAATTGGATTAATTCTAATCCTATAAATCTCCGTTACCAAAGCAAAACTAGTTAATCGAGAGTGTAGAGTTCGAACTTTACCAAAGTTTTTTGGAAAAAATAAAAAAATTTATTTTTTTTTTTCAAATTTTTTTTTCATTCTTTCGAGAAAAATTTTATTTGTTATAATTTCATATTTCTATTTGGGTCGTTCTGTCAGCTCAGCAGCACAATTTTGACCTTCGTACGGCCTCCAGTTTCTCAAATAAAAATTAAGAAAGTTTGTACACCTAGCGTAATCCAGGGCCGGCTCGTCGGGGTAGGCAAGGTAGGCGGCGCCTACCTTAGAAAATCTTCAGAACTCTTTAGTGTATCTACTTATCGAAATTATAAAATGATTAATATTTTTTCACGTATCAGATTCCTCATTTTAAATAAAATTTTCAATTATAATCTGTTATCAACGAATTATTCATTCAAAAATCTCGCACGCGATTGTGATATTTCACCCTTTCGCTGGCGCTGCAGCCCGAAACGGAAGGCGATCTATCCAAGCGCCTACAACTTCATCACTACACGTCAGCCCTGCCGAGTGTCGCGGATTCTACCAATAAATTAGTAGAGGATGGAGACACTGACGTATAGAGTGAAACATACGAAATTAAGCAGAAGAGTAGGCGATGAAATCGTGCGCCTTCGGGCACCTTCGAGAAAGATCGCTGAACGATTCCGATGCCGCGCAGCCGTAGGATCGCAACGATTCATTGTAGATCAGTGATCGTTAAAATCGATATAATTCGAGGTTAGAATACTGTGTTTGCGCATTCGCATTTGTGTATTTGTGTTTTATGATCTTTATTGGATTTGAAGAACCAGCAGAAACCGATAAGTACCTTCCTTTATCTATTGTTTAGTCGGAACATTAGGATTAGGTCGTATTTCCAAATTCTTGTGAAATGAATCCCATCCACGATATTGTTTGTTCCTTACTGGAAACTCCTTTTTCGCGGTTGAACAATGATATTCGAAAAGAAATTGTTTCAATTGGCCGCCCGACACCATCTCTCAATCTTTTAAAATTTGATAAAAAACATGGCGAAACATTTTCTCGTTCTTTCAAAACCCATTGGTATGACAGTCACCAGTGGTTGTGCGGTAGCTGTTTCAAACAGGGTTTATTTTGTTGGCCCTGTTTACTACTTGGAAAGGCCAGAAATAATGTGTGGGTTTCACAGGGTTATTCGGACTTGAAAAATTTATCCGCTAGTGTTAAAAAACACGAGATTTCAAAGGAGCACATGAGTAGTTTTTTGAGTTTAAAAAAATTAGAAAAAAACACTCGCACTATCCAGGACGCCCTACAAATGCAGTCTTCATTATCTTTGCAAATATATAATGAAGAAGTGAGAAAAAACAGAAAGTTGATGAGTTACTTAATCGACGTAACTTGCTATTAAGCCAAACAAGAACTGTCTTACCGAGGTCATAATGAAAAGAGCGATTCTCTCAATTCCGGAAATTTTAAAGAAACATTCAATCTATTAGTTAAGCGGGATTCTGAGATACTTGATCATTTAAAAAAAATTGGGCATATTTTTTCGGGGTTATCCAAAACAATTCAGAATGATCTGATTCATTGCATTTCCGAACATCTCGCTGACAAAATTCATAACGAAATTAAAGAGTCTGCATTTTTTTCTGTACAAGCAGACGATACAACCGACATTATGGAAAAATCTCAGTGCGCGATTTCCATCAGGTATGTGAACAAACAGGGCGAAATTAGGGAGGTCTTTTTAGGATTTCATGACGTAAGTGAAGACAGAACAGCCGATGCAATGTACGATTTAATCAGATCAGTTTTACAGCCGTTCGATTTTAGAAAAAAATTAGTCGGACAGTGTTATGATGGCGCTAGTGTGATGGCAGGTTCTCTGAATGGGTTGCAGAAAAAAATCAAAGATGACGCACCAACAGCTCTATTCACACATTGTTGCGCGCATAGGCTCAATTTAGTTTTACAGAGCGGCTTGAGGAACATAAAAAATTGCCGGATCTATTTTGCCAGTGTAACATCCATTCCCGGATTTTTTCACCAGTCAGCTAAGCGCACTTTCATTCTGGATTCCATTGTCCAAAAAAGAATTCCCTCTTCTTGTGATACCAGATGGGCTTCCCGGTCTAAAATTATTCAGGTTATAGACTCCGACTGGAGCAATATTAAAAATGTATTTTAAAAAATAATCGACGATAAAACCTCATCGACAGAGTCTGTTAATGGGGCTAGGGGGTATGTTCAATATATGAACAGTCTAGAATTTTCATTTTTAACGGCAGTTTTTAAGAATATTTTCGATATCACTGATCCTCTTTTCAATATTCTCCAAAGAAAATCATTAGATATAAATTACTGCAAAAATCAAATTATTTTAGCGGAAGAACGCATAAAATCGTTGAGGAGTGAAGACTTCTTCAATATGTCATTTGACAAAGCACAATCCCGAATTGGATTGGATGGAATTTGTAATCAACCTTCCAAAAGGATCAAATTATCAGACTCTGTGAAAGGCGATGAGAGATCATCTCTGAGAGTTTTATTCTATGAAATCATCGATAATATCGTGAGCCAAATTGACATAAGATTTGCAGACATGTCAGAATTATTATATTTTTCTTTAGTAGATTCTTCAAATTTCAAAGCATACACTAGTAACTTTCCCACCATTTTAGTAGAAAATCTCACTAAATTTTATAAAAATATGTTTGACAAACAGCAATTAATTAATGAGTTAAGTGTAATATACCATGACGAAGATTTTTCGAAATTACCTGATATCGCATCAATTTTGAAACACTTCATGAGTAATGATCTTCAAATAATATTTCCAGAGGCTTACAAGCTATTTACATTAACTGCTACCATTCCAGTAACAAGTGTTTCGGTAGAAAGACATTTTTCTTGCCTCAAACGTATTAAAACTTATTGCCGAAATTCAATGAAAAATGATCGTTTGTCGTCGCTAGCACTCATTTCGATAGAAAAAGAAATGTTTGGTTCACTGCAGAAGGCGGATGCTTTCGTAGATCAAATAATTAATAAATTCGTTTTATTGAAAGATCGGCGTATTAATTCAATCTATAAGGCCTAAATACTCGTAGGTGTGAATATAGATGCATAGAATACCTGGTGTAACGACTCCTTACTAAAAATCGTGACCAAAATTTGTAGATCAAACGGCACCCTAGATTTCAGTACTGGGGCTCCTTCCGGAATAATCCGCAATATTTCGCGGTCGTGGCGATACTGCCGCAATGCAAAATAGCTCGACCCCTTTCGAGAGAAATGAAAAGCAGAACAAATACTCAGATTTTCTTTCGATCGACAAGAAAGTCTTGAACAAAATCTAATCAGTGCCAACACCAGGTATTCTATGCATCTATGGGTGAATCTATTCATGACAAAGCAGGGGATGGGGGATGGTTTGTTAGTGGAAGGATATTTCTTGATCATTTACATAATTCAAAATTTCGTTTGTCGCCTAACCGCCTCCAAACCCCACGAGCCGCCACTGGCGTAATCTTCGGGAGGCTACAAAAAGAAAACCCATTGATATTTTTTCATTCTGTTTCCACCCAAGTATTTAGAATTAAAGATAGTTCAACCATGGAAAATTCCAAAAATTTTGGGCGAAATTTTTTTTTACTGAAGACATGTAAAAAAAAGGTTGAGTTCGAAATTTGAAAAAAAATTTTTCACGGAAAATCTTAGAAAATCGAGTACGTTGAGATTATGCTTTTCAAATTGGCAACCGAGAAAAAAAAATTCCGACTTTGCAGGTTTTCCGCCATTTTAATTTTTTTTTGCAAAAGTGAATTCCCTGAAGCTCTCTCTCTGAGCAAAATGACGTGCGGGACAATGAAATCTACTGAACCCCATTGAAAATTTCTTGCTGCCTCCAAATATCTCGATCAAATCCCAAAATTTCAATATACCGGGTGTTGAATCTCAGCTTGGAAGAAGTCCCATATTTTTCAAATACGGACCTTGAATTTTTTGGAAATTCAAAAGTAAATCGATCGACCTGTAGAAGTAAACCATACGTTCCAAGTATCAACCGACTATGCCAGTTGGTTCAAAAGTTATGGGGAATTGAAATTTTTGGTGAATACATAAAACACCCTGTATCTCAGTTATGGCATTGATTAGACCTATCATATATCGGTTTTTTGGACACGCCTGGGGTAGCTCTAGCTCAGCTTAACGTATGTTGATTTACCAATGAAACACCCTGTATATTAGATTCGAAAATGCTCCTAATGATGCTTACCAATTATTTTTCATATATTTTCAGACGTCAGTGATGGAGTTGTTGAAGCAATACATGTCCAGAATGCGACCTTGGCTATTTTGAATGTTACTCAACCCACATGGAAAAGATTGAGCTATATGACAATTACTGATGGACATATAAGGAGTGTTTCCGGTGAATTTCCAAAGCATACTAGCATATCCTGCCTTAATTTATCATCCAACAGTATCAGTGAATTTGATGTGAGATCTCTTGTCAATCTTTATAATCTAAGTCATTTAGATCTGTCCCATAACAATCTATCAGAAGTACCTAGATTCAAGATGGAGGGAGCTGTTACTCTGGATATATCACGTGAGCAGAAACAATTTTTATTTATTTTTGTTCGTTAGGAAAATAAAACGAAAATAGTTCTACATTATACTAAAACGGTAACTCTGTGGTCCGGCCCGGGAAATCTGTCGAAAAAGTGGGTCCAGAAGAATCTTGAAATCGCAGCGAAGCTGCGATACAGGAAAGGAATTTTTACACGGTCGGAATGAGGAATGATCGATTCGTACGTGGGCGAAATTTCGATTCTCTTGGCGATGTAGAAGTATTTTAAAGAAATTTGCGAAAATCGCGAAAAAATTCGGCAAAAAGGACAATTTTGAACTCGATAAAACTTTTTTCGCAGATATCCTGGCCGTGATGTAAATATACGGATCGGAAAAGGAAGATTCAACGCAAAATAGCTTGGTATTCATATTTTCCATAATTTCCCCATTTCTTCAGGAAAATTGATCGAAGTTTGGCATTTCTCCTATAAAATCGCCCGATCTGCAGAGATCACAGAGATTTATTTGACATTGTAGCTGTAAGCTTTCAGAGTTTGGCCACGGCCTTCTATAGGGAAAGCCCGGAACACAATCTGACAACTGCGCTCAGATTTCGCGATCGGAGGCCTACCGATAAGGTAGATCTGCTGGCCCATAACACAATAAAATGAATGATGAAAATAAGATTTTGATTTCACTCTAAGTGACGAATGTGTTGCTTAACTAGAATTCTGATGATTCAATCCAAGAATCAACACCTTATAATCCAATAGAATATATTCTTAGAATTGCATGAATCTCATTTCATGATATTTGGATGAAGAATGTTATGAATTATTTTGATTACATCTCCAATCTTCTTACATTCAAAAATTAACTTACCTAAAAATGTTTATTGTTCATTTTGAGCCTACTCCCTCCGTTCATTGTTTTGAATGAATGGAGGATTCCCTACTAACATACAATAATACAATGCTACCTGATTGGTTAACAGCGCGGGGTTGCACAATAGAACTTTTAGGTCAAGGTGTTTGCGAGGCTTAGCTTAACTGATTTTCGTATATTATGCTATTATTTCATAAGTTTTTAAGGGATTTTTGAGCTCTAGGGGGAGACAGCATTGAGAATATGAAATTACCAAATAAAGGAGATTGTACTTCATTTGTCGATAATTACCGACAAACATGTATGAATTAAATCACCAGCATCCCTTCAAGCATGAACCACGAACACAGCGGGGCCAAACTCAGCAGATTTCTTCAATTCGGAAAATCGATACATCTTTTCTCGAAATTTCAGCAAATATATACGACCCCTTCTTCTCATTTTTCCACAACCATAAGGTACAGTGAGAGGCGCGTTTCCTCTCTCATGTGTACACAAGGTGTCACATCAAAAAGGAAGACCCCGAAATGAGTTAAATTTATACCATTGTATGGAGGCTGGTGACATATTAGATTCATACTGTGTTTGCCGGTGATTAAAGACAAATGGAGTATGTCTCATTTTAAAATTGCCCATGCTACCAAGAACTTTAAAAAATAATATCAAACAATGAATGTATAATTTTTTTTCAGATAATCCATATATTCCATGTAGTAGCGTGCTAGAGACACTGAAGAGAGCTCAATTATTTTTTAATAATGAGAAAGAAACTAATTGTTCCAGTTCTAAAACTTTTAGTTGGTTCAATACGACTGAACACCTGCCATTGATACAAATGATAGGCTTACATGAGGTATGAATCAATGAAATGCGTGATAAATTTTGAAGAATAGATATTGCGCAAATACCATATCGTTGTCAGTGTATGTATACTACATTCACCTTTATAAAGTATCCCCGTTGGCCATGACATAATGACACATTTGACCGCGTATATTTTGAAAATGTTAGGTTAGAATCATTTTCCTGTCATAACTAAGCAACGTTGTCCTTTCTGGGGGTCGTAGTAATTACGTATTTATCAAAATGTTTATGTATGTACTTGGGGAAATAATGAATTTGAGAAAATATTATGTGAATTCAATAATTCCAAAGACCTGGCGAATGTTGAAGAAACTTTTTTTGTTGTGTTTTTTGTGTGCCTAGTTAGAAACAAAACCTGCGCTCTTTAACCACCACCGTAAACTGGATTTTTCAGAACTTAGATTTATTCTTCGGTGAGTTATCCTAATTACAGGCGGACAGACAGCAGAACAGTTAAATTTGGACACGAATTCTACATCAACCCAATCTTCGAGGCCATTACCGACTCGAAATTAGAAAATTATAAATATTTGAGAAAATGATGACGTATTCGTTCCTAGAAATGAGCGCTCAAAAATGCTGCATGTTAAAGTCAAACAAAACCGCGTTAATTCGGATATGCATCTTATCATTATTATTAGGTAAATAATTCGTGCAAGAACAGAATCGATAAGAAAAATTAATTATTCTTTAGCTAAGCAAGGATTGCAATAAGATGAATTCCAATTGCACATGTGAACCATCTAGAGTTCATTGGGTTCCCTCGAAAGCACCTATATTCGCAATTGATGTGAACTGTTCCAACAGGGGATTGAAACAGATGCCAACACCATTACCTCCAAATACTATTGTCCTCAATATAACGAATAATAATGTAAGTATGTGGTATCTCAATTATTCATATAATTCAAATCATAAAAATAATCTTTCAGATCACTTCTCTGGAAGCAGTCAATAATGATTTCTCTTATATAGATCTCAAAGAATTATATGCAGATAATAACGAAATAACATCGGTGCAGCCACTTGAAGGTTCTAAATTCATCAGTAATTTCGTTACTCTGAGTCTACGAAATAACAAAATAGATTCGGTAAGTAAAAAATTTTCTATATGTATTTTTCATAATAGGTAGGTATATTCAACATCAAAGAATTGAGATTATAACGAACATTCAGCATTACAAAGTGGTGGTCAGTTAATACCAAATGAATTAATATAAATGACATTTACGATAAACTCAAGCCGATATAGACCAATCCAACAAAACAGCTGATCACCTTTTTTCAAGATGGCTGCTGGAACAAACAAATAACAAACATTTCTGTTATAGTGTTCCTCTATTATAACTATCATTTTACATGGCATAATTGAAGACATTGAAGTTGAAAATTGAGAAACCAACAGAAACTACCCTGAAACACGTACCTCGTAACTGAATATCCTCGGTTTGATATTTGTTTATTTCAGCAGCCATTTTGAAAAAGCTGATCGTGACAGATCGTTGGATTGGTCTATTCCACAAGTTAATCCTCAACTTCCGAAAGTCGTCATTCTAACTGACCTCGAATTGTTCTGAACGCTCGATATTTTCCAATATCAATTCAAATTAGGCATTAACACTCAATTATTCTAGAAATAACAAAAACTTCGATATGAAACCACAGAACTTATAGTAACATGGAATGCTATTTACTAGATAAAAGGGTAAACATCTCAAGTTGGTGGAACAGTGAATCTTTACCGAAATGTCAAGAAAATCGGATTTTGATGATAAGTTGGAATTGTTTCAATCACCTTCTCCTTCATTTTTGAAATGTTTTTTGAATTGCTGTTTGTGTAATAAATATATTTGCGGAAACAACTGAAACCTAAATTGCCCATAATTGGTGATTGCAAATTATTGTTCTGTGTGACAGCTCATATCCATGGAAACATGAACATGTCTCTGTTCCACCAACTGAGTGTACACCAATTTGTTGAAACTAATTGTCTATTGTACAGATTGATTTACCTTAAATATTCATCAGGATCAGAGGTTGATAGAGAACTAGAGAATACATCAACCGGAAATTTTGCCATGAAGTGATATGATTTATTTTTCTGACATATTCTCCTTGAGTAGTCACTTCCGGTATCATTCCATCTTTGAATTCTACCTAAGTACCTAAAATTCTAGAACTTAGGCATATTGAACCATTCCTATCATAGTTCATGTTGGATATAATTGATTTATTAAAGAAATTTGTCAAATATCAATTGTGGTGATGAAAAATTCCTCTTTCGTCTACAAATTAACTATGACAACCCCAATAGTATCCCAAAAAGTTCATTCACACTTTGGGACCATTCCTTTATTCGTCTCAAATAAATCCTGCAATTACTTACTCAAAATATACAGGGTGGAACACGATCGATGATTTCATTGAAAATTTGGTTTTCAGCTCAACCGATCTAAAATATTACTTTTTCGATTCGCCGTAGCCGCACAATTATTTCTGTATCAACTTCCTCGACCCTATATCTAGCGATCTGAAATAGAAGCAAGTTTTCATACCAATGGGAATATTGAGGTCCACTTTGTAGTAGGAATCCGCGAAATGTCATAAAACTTGTATTTTATGTAAAGTTTATTGTTATGTTGATGGTGCCGTGTTGAAAACTGCTCTTTGATGGGGAAGCATAATAGATCTCGAGGTCGCAGTGCATTGTAACCCCTTAAAAATATATAATATGTATACAAATTTAATTGAATTTATTAACGGAGATTTTATCGAACGATTCGAATTGAGGGCAATAATTATAGAAATTGTGGCAAGAACATGCAACAATAGCCATATCCAAGAATTCAGGTGGATGTCTCTTTTTGTCCTCTATAAACCATTAATGATCTATTTAGGTGAATCAACCTGTTGTAGCAGAATTTCTAATTCACTGTAAATTCTTTGGGAAATTCAATCAACCTAATTTTCAGCTACCAACATATATTTTCTCAAACGCTTTTGATAGAAATTATTTTCCGAGGTCTGTTTTTTTGGAGAAGAACTATATCCATTGTGACTGCAACACAGCAAACAATCTAAAGGTATGTTAATATAGGGTTTTCATTAGAGACATCTGTCTTGATGCTTTCAATTCAAGCATTCAATTACCTATCACACGTCCACACGTTCCTTTATAATATGCATTGTGATGACAATTCTAATTTCAATGCCTACTCTTTTAATTCACCTAGAGTTTCACAAATCCGAACTTCTATTCAGATTCCACTCAAAAAAATATATTTGGTGACTCGCGGAATCTATATTCAACGATAATTGAATTATGAAAACAAATTGAATACAAACTGAAAATCGATGCTGAAAAAAGGTCAGCCATAATATGTTCAAATATACAGTGTATTTTTTAATTAAACTGCTCGTCAAGAGTTATGTATATTGATTCAATTTGCATGTTGCTTTCAGAAAAACTTCCTTTTGAAATATGTTATCCTCAATACACCACCACGTGCACAGGGGCGGTTTCTAGCCATATGCTGCACCAATTATTTTCAACAAATATTTCATTTTTAGGGTGAACAGTGCAAAATCTTTGCGTGCCGTGTCTGGAACACTATAGCCCAGCCTAGAATCATTTCATAGATTCAACCGTTTCAGTGCGGTTAACCAATAAGTTATTCAATATTACGGTAGACTTGGGTTTCAACTTATTTGAATATAGCGACTTTGATCCCGCTCGCCCATCACCTCCGCACCTCTTCGCCTTAATGTAGCTAAACACTCGTGGCGCGAATCGCACCGAGAATTCTTGCCGTGAACTTGGCTAAAATGAGTCATCCACACTCATACAAATATTCACACTTTGGTTCTCGGTATCCTCGCTGTCTAAAGAAGACTTTTGGCCTGTTTAGCCAGCCATAAGAGGGGGTCATTTCGATAATAATCAAGAAATTTTTATTCCACTTATATTACTCTAATCTAATTTCACTTCATTGCTACATGACCCTTTCAATTCAGTCCCATCATTGTACGTGAATGCGTGAATATCTGCTCCTTATAAAACGAATCTTGTGAGAGTTAAAGGTGATGGTAAAGGGTGTAATTAATATCAGAGTGAGGCTGAAGAAATCTACTCTCTAAAATCTAAATAGTATTGTTAAACAAGAAAGAACACTCTACAAAATACCAAGAAGTTGAATCATAAAGTGCAGTTCTTGATGTAAATATTCTTTCCTACAACAAAAACAGATCAGGCGCAAGAAAGGAAACAAGTAAAAAGCTGTACAGCTGTTAAAGATAATACCTTCCAGTGGCGTGCTGCTTGAAGTATCGTCTTTCTGAGGAAAATGGGTAAAGTGCTATGTATTAAGTGTGAAAGGAATTTAGAAGGGGAAGACTTTGTTGTATGCGACTGCTGCAATGATATAGTACATTCAACATGTACTGAACTTACAAGTACCGAACTCAGAGCTATTTTCCTTAAAACAGGTCGATGCATTACATACTTCTGTGATCAATGTAGGAATAATATCAAGCAAATGCCTAAAATCATAAAACAGCTAGGTGATATAATGGAGATCAATAGAATACTTCAAGAGGAAAATGTAAATTTGCGGAAAAAAATATTGATGACATGAGTACATCCAACTCCCATGCTGATATTGAATCTAGTTTGCATGGAAGTGAAGATCTTATATCAGAAATTATAGACAGACAATCGCGAGCAGCCAATATTATCATCTATAATGTGAATGAACCTCAGGGAAACCTCCAAACTGAAAGATCAGCACAAGAAAGAGAAACCATAAATAATATACTGCAGGACTTCAAAGTCAATAAGTGTAATGTAGTCTACTTGTATACAAACCGATGTGTTTATGGTTGCATACCAAAAGTGACGCCAAGCCGCAAGGCACTGGCAAGAAGCCATCTTGTACGTTGTATTCCTTGTGTGAACACGTATAACACGTTTTGCTCTGTAAGTTGTTATTTAAAATAAATGTATAGTTTAATACAAGGCGTATTAATTCTCTAAAACATTGTATTGGCGACGAGGATTAAAAAAGTGAAGTGTGCCGACAACGGGATCTACCAAAAATTCCAACAAAAATTCACCATGGCGGTAAATGTAGTAAGGTCAACAACAATAGGAGCAATGTCCGAGTATAAACCAAGTGAAGACTGGCAAACATGGTCTGAAAGGCTGGAACAATACTTCGAGGCTAACTATGTAGAAGAAGGAAAAAAAGTGGCGGTGTTGTTAACGCTAATTGGAGAACAGGCTTACAAAACACTCAGGGACCTATGTGATCCACTAAAGCCCAAGGACAAAACCTACGACCAACTTTGTGAAATTCTGAATAAACAATATTCGAAAAGAATTTCTGTGTTCAAGGAAAGGATCGAATTTTATAACCTGAAACAAGCTGACAATGAGTCAGTACGACAGTGGTATGCTAGAATAAAAAATAAAGCTAGTTCATGCAAATTTGGAGCTAGCTTAGCCGAAGTTCTAAAAGACAGGTTCATTTCCGGACTGTCCAGAGGTCAAATATTGGACAGAATTTGCGAAGAAGGCCACGAGAAGTCAATCGAACAAATACTAGAGGTAGCACTGAACAAGGAAGCTTCATTGGCAAGTTCAACTCATCAAACATTTAAAATGAATGTACATGAAGGCGAAACAAAAAGGTACCAAGGTGGAAACCGAAATAAAAAGGAAGCAACCAAGGGCAACGAAGGTAATCAAAAAGGGTGCAAGTGTTGCGGCTATACTAGTCATAATTTCAAAAACTGTAAGTACAAAGATTACAAGTGCAAAATCTGTAAAAAAACAGGTCATTTGGCTAAAATTTGTAGACAAAAAGTTAATTTCGTTGAAAATGGTTCAGTTAACCTAGAAGATGAAATATGTGATTTCATTGAAATGAATTTCTGTAGTAATGATATAAATTGTGTAAAACCAACTAGGGTTCGAATAATGATTAACAATAATCCTATTGAAATGGAGATAGATACAGGAGCTGGAATTTCCTTAATTCCAGAAGATATTTTTAAAAAATATTTCAAAAATTGTAATCTGACTCAAACTCTGGTGCGATTACGTTGTTATGATGGTAGCATAATTGAACCACAGGGGGAATTTGTTTCTGAAGTCAGTTATCAAGATAAAAACTTTGGTAAATGTAGATTCATAGTAGTAAAAAATGGGTCCATACCATTATTAGGTAGAGATTTGATTAAACTATTGAGAATAAAAATAGATTTAGCAAATAAGCACGATACATCAGATATCAAAACAGTAGAAAAGTTAGAAAATAAGGACTTGAAAATTGTATTAGATCAGTATGCAGATCTTTTTGAGGATAAATTAGGCCTATATAGGTACGAAAAAGTAGAATTGAAATTGAAACCTAATACCAAACCTGTATTCTGTAAACCGAGACCAATTCCGTTCCTACTCAAAAGCAAGGTTGAGCAAGAATTAAGTGAACTTGAAAAAAGAGGTGTTATTACTTTGGTTGAGAACTCTGAATGGGGTACACCGTTAGTACCAGTTCTAAAAGAAAATGGTCAAATACGAATTTGTGCAGACTACAAAGTAACCTTGAATAAGTATTTAGAAGATGTGAAGCATCCTCTTCCTAGAATAGAAGATCTATTTGTTGAATTACAAGGAGGGGAATATTTCACAAAACTAGACTTTTCAAATGCCTATAATCAATTAGAATTGCATGAAAATACAAAATTACTAGTTGCATGGAGTACAAGCAAGGGTATTTATAAGGTGAATCGTTTACCATATGGCACAAAACCTGCATGCTCAATTTTTCAAAAAATCGTTGAAAAGGTTTTGCAAGGTGCAAAAAATACTGTAATGTTCATAGATGACATAGTGGTTACAGGTAAGACCAGGGAAGAACATTTACAAAATTTAAAAGAGGTTTTTGAAAGATTACGTAAGGCCGGGTTCAAATAAAACTTAAAAAAATGTAGTTTTTTTGAGAAAAAAATAAAATATTTGGGACATTACATAGATAAGGATGGATTACATAAAGATGCTAATAAAGTCAAAGCAATTGTTGAGATGGATAAACCTAAAGATCAAACGCAAGTTAAGGCTTTTGTTGGTATGATCAATTATTACGGGAAGTTCATTCCAAAATTAGCTACGATATTGAATCCACTATATAAACTCTTGCAGAAAGATGTCAAATTCAATTGGACTACCGAGTGTAACAAATCTTTTGAAAGAGCTAAGGAAATAATTTCCTCAGATTTGAGTTTAGCTTTTTTTAACCCAAATATTTCTTTGAAATTAGTGTGTGATGCATCAAATGTAGGACTAGGTAGTGTTCTGTTGCATATATTCCCTGATGGTACGGAGAAACCAATATGTTTTGCTTCAAGAACGCTAAGTAAGACAGAATTGAATTATTCAGTGATACATAAAGAGGCACTTTCAATTTTTTGGGGTGTTAAAAAGCATTACCAGTATTTAATGGGGAATTCTTTCATATTATGTTCGGATCACAAACCTTTAATGGCAATTTTTGGAGAGAATAAGGGAATTCCACAAATGCAAGCAGGGCGGTTGCAACGTTGGGCTTTCTTTCTCAGCGGTTTTGACTACTCATTTCAACACATAAAGGGTTCAGAAAATGGGGGAGCAGATGGGCTATCGCGATTGCCATTGAAAACGATTGAGACTGAAGAATCAAAATTTGATTATTTCAATTTTTTGGTTGAAGATAAAATTCCGATTAGGGCAGAAGAATTAAAAAAACAAATAGCTAAGGATAAGGTATTATGTAAGGTATTTCTATATGTAAGAAGTGGTTGGCCGTTGGAGGTAACAGATGAATTAAAATCATTTAGTCGAAGAAAACAAGAAATTAGTATTGAAGATGGTTTATTAATGTGGGGTTACAGAGTAATAGTACCTAGCAAATTTAGGGAACAATTACTAGAAGAAATACATGGTGCCCATAATGGCATGGTCAAAATGAAGTCCCTTGCAAGACAATATTTTTGGTGGCCAAATTTGGATTCAGAAATAGAGAATTTTGTTAGAAACTGTAATACCTGTATGACGTTTGCAAAAAATCCTAATAAAACGCCTCTAATCAAATTTGACGAAGGTCGACATGTTTTTGATAGGATTCATATAGACTTTTTAGGTCCAATTAAGGGAAAAACATTTTTGATTATTACGGATGCTTATTCTAAGTGGCCTGAAATTTATGAAATGACCAAAACAGATTCAGAACATACTATTGAAAAATTAAGAGACACTATAGCCAGGTATGGTTTACCGAATACCATTATTTCAGATAATGGACCACAACTGGTAAGTAAGGAATTTGAGGAGTTTTGTCGATTTAACGGAATAAAACATGTCACATCAGCTCCTTATCATCCAGAAACGAATGGAGCAGCGGAAAATAGTGTCAAAACGTTCAAACATTCTCTGAATAAATTGATTATGGATTTAGGAAACAATAGGAAAACTAGTTTAACAACCTTAATTAATAAATTTTTGTTTTCATACCGAAATACGCCACACTGTGTAACTGGAGATTGCCCTTCTAAAAGAATGTTCTCAAGGAAGGTAAAAACACGTCTAGATTTTTTGAGCCAAAGTAGTTCGGAAAAGGCAATTCAGAATCAGATCAGGTTTCATCATGGAAATAGAAACATTGCTTTTGAGGAAGGAGAAATAATATATGCCAAAGATTTCAGAAATTGTCCAAATAAACCTAAATGGACTAAAGCTAGAATAACAAATAAGATCGGTAGAGTTACATATTTAGTAAAACCATTAGATGACCATGAACTTTTATGGAAACGACATGTAGATCAATTGATAAGGGTTGGGCAATTTTATGAAGGGGAAGAAATCATTAGAGAAGATAATGTGAAAGTAAATTTATCTCTAGGAAATCCAGAAGTAGTATCTGAAGCTACTGTTGATATAGAAGAAAAAGATTTTGAAGAACCTAGTACTACTAATGTTAGAGATAGGGACGTTAGTATTAATAATGAAAATGAAAATAAAGAAAATGTATCTGAGTTACCAGATGCAAATTCTGCTAATAGTTCAAATTTCAAGTTACCAGATGTAAAAACTTCAAATATTAAGGATAGACCAAAAAGGACAATACGTCCACCTGAGAGGTTAAATTTGTAATTGTTAATAAGATGTATTGTATACCTTTAGACTTAAGGAGGGAGATGTAATGTAGTCTACTTGTATACAAACCGATGTGTTTATGGTTGCATACCAAAAGTGACGCCAAGCCGCAAGGCACTGGCAAGAAGCCATCTTGTACGTTGTATTCCTTGTGTGAACACGTATAACACGTTTTGCTCTGTAAGTTGTTATTTAAAATAAATGTATAGTTTAATACAAGGCGTATTAATTCTCTAAAACATTGTAATAAGGAAGAAATTAAACATTTTAGATTGGGAAAACCAACAACTAACAGAAATCGACCCATCAAGGTTATTTTTAAATCACAGGAGGATGCCAGACATATACTGAAGAATAAACAATTAATGAAAATGCCAAGTGTGAAAATATCTAATGACCAAACTCCAAAACAGAGGGACTATTTCCGTAAAGTGAAATCAAAATTGGATGAAATGATTGCAGCAGGGGATAACAATAGTATCATCAAATATATAAACGGAAAACCCACAATTGTGAGAAATAAAAATCTTAGTCAAGTAAGAAAAAACCAATAAATAACCCTGATATACAGTTGAACAGTGATATCATATACCTCAATGCACAAAGTCTACTGAAGCATAAAGATGAAATACAAGAAAGTATTGTTTGTTATGATCCAAAAGTAATTGTATTGAGTGAAACCAGAACAACTGAGGATATTGAGGATGTTGAACTGAAAATTGACAATTACACTTGTGAATCCGAAGAACAAAATGGTTTCAGAGCGGGACGCTCGTGTACAGATAACACCTTTACAATCAAACAATTAATTGAAAAACGGGAAAAAGTATCCAAAGAAACACATCTTCTATTTGTCGACCTGGCCAAAGCATATGACAATGTTCCTATCAGAAGACTATGGGAAGCTATGCGACAAACACGGTATCAACGAAAATTTGATTTCAGCGGTACAGAGTTTGTATGAAGATATGACATCAAGGATGAAAATAGGGAATTCGTTGTCACAGAAATTTGAAATCACCAAAGGATTACGCCAAGGATGTTGTATATCGCCAATACTTTTTAAATTATATGTTGAACAGGCTTTAAAAATGTGGAAGAAAAAATGTGGTAGAATGGGGTTCGAATTGGAAAATTCAACATTATACACACTCCAGTTCGCTGACGATCAAGTAGTTATTGCGCAGTCGAAGGAAGATTTAGAATACATGACCCGGAAGTTATTAGAAGAATATGGACAATGGGGATTAACTGTCAATGTGGACAAAACTAAATATATGTGTATTGGAAAAGATGTAGTTGGTGAAAATTTAGAACTTGAAAATGGAACAACAATAGAAAAATGTGATAATTTCAAATATTTAGGGTTTACGTTCAGTTCCGACGGAAAAGATACCAGAGAAATTCAAAACAAGATCACACAAAGCAGAAAAATTATTGGTGCACTGAATGGAGTTTTATGGTCGGAAAAAATATCGAAGGGAAGGAAGAAAAACATATATGACATAATGATCAAAAGCGTATTAACATATAACTCTGAAATATGGACAATGACTGAAAGAGACAAAAAGAAGATAATGGCCACGGAAATGGATGCCTTGCGAAGATCGGCAAGAATATCAAGACTGGAACGGAGAACAAACGACTACGTTAGAGAAGTTATGGAGAAAGACACCACTATAATAGAAGAAATAGAGCGGAAACAACTTAAATGGTATGGGCATGTTTGCAGGATGAATGATAATAGACTACCACGGCAAATACTGGCCTGGTCAGCCCAGGGACGAAGAAGAAGAGGAAGACCAAGAAAAAATTGGTTACAGGACATTAGGAAGGCCATGAGTGACAGGAACCTATCAGAGAATGACTGTCAAGATAGGAGGGAATGGAAGTTGGGGATCGTAAGGCGACGTCAGACGCTGTAAAACGATAATATATATATACACTTGTGTCCGTTGTGATTCAGAAAATAGACATACTGGTGGCATTGTCATGTATACTAATAAAAAATTCGAATTTTCTATTTTTAAGAAATTCATACTGGAATCGAACTACTGGTGTAAAATTGTTAAAATTAACTTTAAATCTTCAACATGGTTGATTGGATGTTTATATCATTCGCCTTCTGGTTCCCATGCAACTTTTTTGGAAGATTTCGAGGATATTTGTGACAGGCTTGTATCATCTAACAATCGCTTTATTCTGGTAGGTGATTTCAATTTAAACTTACTAGATGAAAGTTTTTATACTAAAAAAATCAAGAGTATTTTTGCAACTTATGGTATAAATCAAACTTTAACTGCTAGAAAGACATTAGATACACAATCATTAATTGACTTAGTTTTGACTAATAACGATAATATAAGTTCTAATGTTCATTTAACCCCGAAAATTACTGACCACTCAGTTATTTCGGTCAATCTGATAAAAAAAGCTCAATAAGAAAATACAGAAATCTTTGTGATAATAATTTGAGTATAATTAAGAATGAGCTCATTTCATGTAATTGGTCTTTAAACTCTGTAGATGTAAATTTACTCTATGAAGAATTTCACGAAAAATGTTCGAATGTTATCAATGGTATTTCTCCTATACAAGTGAGCAAGTACAAGAACAATATTCCTTGGTTTGACAGTGAAGTTTTCATGAAAATTAAGAAACGGGATGAGGCATATAAAATATTTGTTAACACGGTGGGAGATGAAAATCTGAAAACAACCAGATGGGAAACTTTAAAAAAATTGAGAAATGATGTGGTTAACTCATTGAAAATAAATAAAGCTCAGTATTATTATAACAAAATAGACACATACAAGAATAATTCTTATTTAATGTGGAAAACCTTAAAAACCCTTGTTAATAGTAATGATCGTACGTTTCCAAACCTAATCCAATTTGAAGATGAAGGGGTAGTAAGTATTAAAAAGGGTGAGCATGACATGGCTGAAACTTTCAACCAATACTTTGTAAACAGCATCCAACATATAGTCCAGGGTATTGAGGATTCTGAACCATGGTCCAATTTGGATAACAATTTATACTTGCCCTTTAGCACTTTTAGACTGATTACTTTAAGCGACTTGAAGGATATAATTGGGTCATTAGATAATAAATGTAGTATCAATGAAACCTTGAATTCTAAAATGTTAAAACAAGTTTTTGAAACAGCTGGTCATGCAATTCTCAATTTGATCAATACATCGCTTCAGAGTGGTCAATTGCCAGAATTATTAAAAATAAGTACTATCATACCTATACCTAAAGTTACAAACACTATAAAAGCAAGTGAATTTAGACCTATAAATACCTTACCGCCAATAGAGAAGGTTTTAGAAATAGCAGTATACAATCAATTACTAGAGTTTGTAGACGAAAATCAAATTATGTTTATCAATCAATTTGGTTTTAGAAAGAAACATTCTTGTGAAACATCGCTACAATTATCACTGGCTAAATTTGCTGGTGAAGCAGATAAAGGTAAATATGTTGTGGCTGTTTTTCTAGATTTAAAAAGGGCATTTGAAACGATTGATAGAAGTATACTGCTTCGGAAGCTGAGAAGGTATGGGATTGAGGGGAGGGTTTATGAATGGTTAAGTAATTATTTATCAAATAGGAAACAGAGAGTACGTATTAATGATTATTTCTCATCATATATGGTGAATCATACAGGAGTACCACAAGGTAGTGTACTTGGCCCCCTCTTATTCATTTTATATCTGAATGATATTCAATTATTTACAGATTGTGAGTTCATAAACTTATTTGCAGATGATACATTGTTGGCATGTACTGGTGTAAATTTAGAGGAAACTGTCCTCAGAATGAATACAGTATTAGCAATGGTCGAAAAATACCTGGAGATCAATAAAATGAAACTTAACGTTGGAAAAACTAAAGCAATGATAATTACTACTAAATTCAAATATAATCAAATAAACACAGACAACATAAATATAAAGATGGAAAATGAACGTATAGAAATAGTAACATCAGTGAAGTATTTGGGGTTTCAACTTGATAATTGTTTAACTTTTGACGACCACTTTAAGTATATTGAAAAAAAGATCGCAAAAAAATTATATTTTTTCTCGAGAATCGCCTGTAACTTATCTACAGATACAAAAATTTTGGTATTTAAATCAATAATCCAGCCCCATTTTGATTATTGTGCATCTATTTTATTCTCTTTTAATTTGAACAAAGTGCAACAAATGCAAAAATTACAAAATCGGGGAATGAGAGTAATTTTGAAATGTAACAGGTATACACCAATTTCTACCATGCTATCTGCTCTACAATGGCTCTCAGTATCCCAAAGGTTACTCTATTGTTCTATGGTGTTCATCTATAAAATATTAAATAAAATGACCCCACCATACTTGTTATCATTGATAACTTTCAATAAGGACATTCATCACCATTCAACCAGACACAACGGTCACATTCATATAAATAGAACAAATGCAAGAAGTAGTATGTGCAGTTTGTTCTTCAGAGGTTTTGTCCTGTTCAATAATTTGCCTGATTCAATTAAATCTACTCCATCATTGAATGTTTTTAGGAATGAACTTTTGAAACATATCCAGGAACGATATTGAATATTTCTTTTGTCCAGTTTAAACACTGTATGCATGTGTATATTGATGTTTGTGTTATTAGTATAAATTTAGTTTATTGTACTAGAGTAAGTTAGCTAACCTGTATATTAGGGAATCCTATTTCAAATAAAATTCTTCTTCTTCTTTTCATTTCAAAATTTAATAGTCACTGAACAAGGATTCAATCAATACTGCGCAAGTACCGCGAAAGCCTGTGTCTTTTCGCGATGCCTTTGTCAAGGCACAAGAGACCGACACGAAACGGGAATGGCCGTGAAGTCATCCACTTTAACGTTCGCGGCATTCGCCGAGGTTTTTGCCATGAGTGTAGAGAGGGCTTTAACTCTTTCGAGCATTGTGGTACTCGGTAAATACCACATATTTCTAGACCCATCATGCATGGTGGAGGTGGTCGATAAAATAAACCACCTATTGAATGGTCTTTTCAAGATTTGCATGGTGGTTTATTTCATGAACCACGCTTTATTCACAGACGTTATGGCATTTATAGTTTCGATGAACAGAGGAAAATTTCGCGTCAGTTCATTCTGGAACGGACAAGCAGTTACTTTGTTTTATTATATACCCCCCTGAACTAAATTAAGGAAAAAAAGAAAAAATTAGCCAAAAAAATATGGCTGTGCTTCTAGGGTGTATTTCAATGGATATTTTATGTGCTTCAAAGAGTTAAAGATGAATTTACTGTAACCAACCTATACAGAAAGCTGGGAATAAGGCATTTGGCCCTGTAGCCGGAGGATAAAACCATTGATTGAAAAATGCTAATTAGCTTTTTTCTAAGTAATGTTCGAATGAAGTTGTTCAAGCGAATACTTCAATATCAAGAATTTCATGATATATATATATATAACTTCATTCACACAATTGTGTGGCTAGAGGTGTATGGTAACGCATTTTATGACTGCCAATGCAACTTTCATTTTTTGTTGTTATCTCCTTATTACTCGAGTGTTTTTTGCAGGTATGGCTACTCACAAAGGCGAAACAAATCCCAGATTACAAGGAGATATTTTGCGAAAACATTAATTCACCTGTGATGGATCTGAATCCTTCAACACTATGCCAAAGTACATCGGACTGGACTGATTATGTTTATTATATTATAACCTTCCAAGTGCTCTTGCTTGTTGGACTCATTGCCAAAGTTTTTTACGATTATTGGATTTTTAAAACGGCTGGGTATCTTCCATGGCCTGCCAGTAAAATGCCAAAAATGCCTTGCGATTGGCTTTGCGAGTGAATTTCGAATCTATTATTTAGGTTGAAATTGCAAAATAATTATACTCTCCCAAAGAGAACCAATTTTTTGCTTTGTACCAGTTGAATCATTTCAATCAGGGTGATTTTTTAGGGGTTCCGAACTTTCAATAGGAGTGAAAAAAAAAATTATATCAATGGAATTGGCTTTATTTTAAAGATAATATTATGCCATTAAAAATTTAATATGACTTCGGCCATGTGGCCGCCGCGCAGGTGGCGTAATTTTCATACAAGCAGCAATTACGTCTGCATTCGCTAATAACTTGCCGAATGTCGTACCAAATGTTCAATCACCTCTCGTTAATCGTCGTTGACAAACGACCTGACATCCGCAAAAAAATGATGAGGCTAGACCGCACGATTTACTCATTCAATCAAAGCGAAATGCGTAGGAGTAGAGACCGACTCGCTTACTTTTGCGTATATTGCCTTGTCTGCATGTGTCCTAATCGCGCGCAGGATCCACCGGTACTTTCACTACTAATTTCACAATTGCATGCTTTATTCGATGCATTTCGGATGGCTTACCACATAGCAACTGTCAGCTGTCTAAAAGGAGGTCAAATTAAATAGTGTTACCAACACAAAGGAACCTCTAAAAGAACACCATTCACTGTATTGTTGTATTCACAAGCCAATGGGTTCAACGATATCTCGTTTTTGTTGTGCAACATAATGATGATTGCAGAAGATTCTTGACATATTTCGTCTAATAGTTATATTCTATATTTTCTATAAATGTGTTAAATACATCATCATTGTTTTTATTTTCATTCTCTCAAGGCTGGGGTGAAGCAAATCAAAAAGAAGGCTCATTTGAATCACTGACTAAGTTGGGAGCATTTGAGCGCTCGTTCATTCACATTTAGGTGAATTCGCATTATCCAGTTCAATGAGAAAAAATTTTAATTGCTGAAAAAAAAGGTTAAGAGCTTCCAAGAAAATAACGGCTGCCAAACAATTTGACATCAGCTGGAAAGAAATCGTCAATAATTCCGTATCATTCGTTAGGGAAATATAGGGATTTGTTTATAGATGATTCGCTAGAATTTTATATGGTTCTGTTTGCGCGATCAGGACAATGAACATTCTTCATCTAAATGCAAAAATTCGATCGAATCTGTAGTTCTGGAATGATAGGCAGAACAAAATTCCAAACAGCTATATTCACGGAATCCCTAGTCGAATTTACTGTGGGTTTTTTCAAGGCATTGCATAACCTCTTAAAAGAAGACTTCTGATGCGTTTTTCAAGAAAATCATAAATCTTGATCGATTCAGAAACAGTTTTGTACCAGGCACCTCACGTACAGAAATTAAAAACCTTTAAATTGAATTAACTGATTAAATTAACAGTCTTATTCAAAAATTTAAAATAGATTAATGCAATATAAATGTTAGATTACTGACTATACCATCCACGAAACCTCAAATTATCAATTTTTACCACCCTTTAGGGCAAAGGCCACTCTTTGAAATTCATTCAACATTTATTTGAAATTCGGAAGTTCATGTTCTCATAACACTATCAATATTTGATGATACCATTGAGTTTGAATCTCGGTTTAAATATACATAGAGACACAACGCAGTTCAACGATTTGATGCATACATTTTTGGCAGTTTCCTTGCCAATTTGCCAACTTCAGTGGCGGCACATTGTAGCTACTAAATGAACTTTAATCTGCCGATCCATTCTATCACTATTTAATTACAGAAATCTGTGGGATATTCATTTTCCTCTAATTCTATGAATCTTAGGCAGGGTTGGATTCATCCGAATTATATATCTCCTTTACAAACGGTATGAATCAATAATGATGAATTATTAGCCATGAATTTCTCCAAAGGAGTGTTCTCAGGTAGGAAATGAGGGGTGAAAATGAACCATAAATAGTCTAGTCCAGTGGTCGGCAACCTGCGGCTCGCGAACCACTTGCGCCATGCGATGCGGCTCTTTAGTCTTTGGAGGTGAAGCTGCGGATCTTCAAGTCCATTCGCCAGTATTATTTATTTGATCATAATCTTATAATGCCATGTTCAGGGTGTACAATTGGAGGTACAAACATATTTCGAGAGGAGAAGTCCCATAAATATGGGATCACAAACGTTTATTCGTATTGAGATACATATGGAGATGAAATTTGAATTTTCTTCAATTTTTTTTCTCATAGAAGGTATCTGCATTTCACAAGATATTCAACTGAAATTTGGCATGGATAATACCATTTAGAGTTTACACCATGTGCCATGCCAATTTCGATTACAAATCTACAGCATGATATTTTTTCTGGAACACTATCCTGTTTTCCTCCAGAATTTTTTTTTGTGATACACTGCAAGGTTGAAATTGTAAAAAGAAGCTTTGCATGTTGTTAGAATTAACTTTATGGTCTCTTCATAGTTTTATCGTATCTGCTACCGATTTAGAGAAAAACGATTCTCTCGAAAACCAAACATTATATATCATATCAACATACGAATTGTCAAAGTGTGCAGACGTGTTGTTTTCCTCTCTTGCGATTTTCATAGCAATTTGTTCGAAGTTTGTGGTTTGGTTTCTCTGCGATCTCCTATTAAGGTAGGGTTGCTGGTTGTTTCATTTATTCTGTTTATGTTGTGCTTCATATTATTGGATTGAGGGTTCAAGTTAAAGTCGATTATCTCTTTTTTTTCACTCTGTTTACTTTGTTGTTTCGCTGTGATCCATACCGATTCGCGGCGACGTGCGCCTGAGATCGTCGCGAGAGACCCGTTCTCCCCAGTCCCCACCTTGTTTGTCCGCTTCTCCGATTCCCCAACGCTTCAATCTAATTGTTTAGTATTTCATTTCTAGCGAGAGGGATTGTTTGCGGATTTTTCACTGTTTCTTAGCGCACAGTGCATTATTTACGTGTACTTCGCTGATTCATAATTGGCTCGTCGCATGCTTGCATGTAACTCCTCTTAATGAGTGCTCACTTCCTTGCCACCTCATAATTTCCTATCCCTACGTTTTTTACCTTCTGGTTCCGTGGCCTTCCTTCTGTGCTGAGTCTCTATTATAGGCCCAATAGAGTGAAGTGTCTTTCCTTTATCCTAATCCCGGCGCTTATATAAGTCAGTTTTGCTTTCTTTTTTTTTCTCTCTCCTCCTCTTGATTGGTAGTTTCTGTTCCTCTCTTTTTCATTATGAACACTAATCGCGCGACTGCCACAGCCTGTAAAATATGTGGCAAGTCAGGTACACCATCACTGAAACTCTTGAACTGCGCATCGTGCTCCAAATATTTTCATCCTGAATGTCTGAAACTTTCCTCCTCAGAATCCAACGCTTTATCTGCTACCTGGTCATGCCAGTATTGCCGTAAGGATGGTCGTATCCTGCGCAGTAGAGGTTGCTTAAATTCTACATCTAGCGACGGCACTGGTGTTTTGGATGCCACGGCCGCACTGCCCGCAAATCAATTCGACATTCTTATGAGTAAATTGGGTGAAATATCAAACGATATTTCAGAAATAAAATCCTCACAACTTGCCCTCAGGGAGGACTTGTCTCAGTGCCGAGTAATTCTTGAAAAGCACAGTTTGGCTATAGATGAGCACTCGGGTGCTATTGGTAGGCATGAGACAACTCTTTCTAAGCACCAGTCCGATATTTCCAAATGTCAATCCGATCTGCTAAATTTCATTCAATGTCAGTCTGAGTTGACGGAAAATATTCGGTCTCTTGACGATAAGGTCAGCCATATGAAGGTCAATTCTGTGGCCACGTCTGAGGACTCGTCTCAGGCATCAATAAACCAGAACGAATTGCTGGAGCGAGTTCGTCGTTCGCACAACATTTTAATTAGAGGTGTACCTGAGGAATCTAAGGAGGCTGATGGTGGTATGGTCACCCAACTGCTGAACTTTATCGAGCCTGGCGTGGACTCTCACAGGGTGGAACAAAATAGGGTGGGAGGAAACTCTTCGAATCCGAGACCTATTAAGGTATCTTTCACGAACACTATAGTTGTTTCAAAAATCCTCCGCAATAAGAAAATACTTCTTCGAAACCCAGACTGGAGCAAGTTCTCCATCTCCGACGACAAAACGCCTCAACAAACCGCCGAGTTGAGGACCTTACGTCAGGAGTTGTTGTCCAGACGCAGTGCAGGGGAGGAGGGTATCGACATAAAATATGTCAGTGGAATTCCTAAGATAGTCCCAGTGACTAATCAGAAACCAAAAAACTCGACGTCGAGCAGCTAGAGTGGAACATAACTTATTCTAACGTCCAATCTCTCCAATCTAAACTGCTCGAGTTGACCTTATTCATATCATTTTCTAAACCTACGTTCATACTCCTCTCTGAATCATGGCTTCATCCGGGTATTCCCGACAGCATAGTGTCCATTCCAGGATACACCTTACACAGAAACGACAGCTTAACTACTGTCGGCTACGGCGGGGTTTGTGCCTATGTCTGCGATGCTGTTGCGGACAGATTCAATATTAGGGCTTCTTCCATGTCCTTGCCTGGCCTTGATAACATAACCCTTGACATTTTTCTCAACAGGACCGAAATCTTAACTTTAGTCTGCATTTATAGACCTCGACCCAGCCCTCATGACAACGAGTTGTGTCGTCATCTCGCTGATCTATCCAGTTCAAAGAAAAACCTATTCGTTGTCGGGGACTTCAATATGCCCGACGTTCAATGGCCCTTATCAAACGATAGATCATACATCTCCCCTTCTGGCCTTTATGTCGACACTATTAGAGGGAACAACCTTTTCCAATTGGTAAACCAGCCAACACGTTTCAGGACAAACCAGAACCCATCCCTGCTTGATCTTATTCTGGTTAATGACCCTCTTCTTGTTGCATCCACAGAATTCCTTCCACCTTTCGGACGGTCAGACCACGTTACTTTTGTATCGAAGGTGCAACTCGGGGTTCCTAAATCTAGTAAAGTCACCAAGCGTATTAAGATCATAAACTACGACGCTCTCAGCACCAACCTTCAGAACATTGTCTGGAGCGATGTTTTCCAGTCGACTGATGTTGTTGAATCTATGTGGTCTGCCTTTTCCAGTAGACTTTTAGATGAGCTCGAAACTTGTACTACGTATCGCTCTAAGGTTGTTATTCCCTCTAAACCTTGGATTGATCATAGCATGCTGCGTATGATAAAAATCAAGAGATCCATGTGGCAGCGTTATCTGCGCAGTCGAGGGGACACTGACTACGAGGCTCATCGTAGGTACTCTAATCTTGTGAGCATTTCAGTGAGGAAGGCCAAGTCTGAATTTGAGTCCACCCTCGCCTCATCTGGTGACCGTAAAAAGTTCTTCAAGTATATAAGATCTAACCTGAATTCCAAGGTCACCGTTCCATTGGTCAGAGATCGTCATGGTTGCCAGAGCGGTAGTGCTTCGGAGTCTGCAGAGATCTTGAGTGAAACTTTCGCAGCATCCTTCGTTTCTTGGCCTGCCAATATCCCCAAGCTGGTTCTCCCTAGCCCTGACAATCAGTTGGACCATGTGGAGTTCCCTCCTGAGGTTGTTGAGAGACATCTATCCATTCTTGATGTCGGTGGTGCCCCCGGTGGTGATGGAATTTCTGCTATTCTCCTAAAAAGATGTGCATCTTCGCTGTCGAAGCCCCTTTCGATGATTTTCACCCAATCATTGATCACGCAAACATTGCCTAAATGCTGGAGAGAAGCCCTAGTCACACCAATCTTCAAAAAGGGAGACAAGCTCGATCCTAATAACTATAGGCCTATAAGTCTTGTTCCAATTGTCGCCAAAATCTGCGAAAAGATAATTCACGAGTCGATGTTACAGTTTGCACTAGCCAATGGTATTATACCTGACAGCCAGCACGGTTTTCTTCCAGGCCGGTCAGTGATCACCAACCTTCTGACTTGTGTCAACGACTGGAGTTTAATGCTGGATGCAGGAACTCCTGTGGATGTTATCTATCTGGACTTCTCGAAGGCTTTTGATCGCGTGTCTCACAGGCTACTCCTTTTCAAGTTGAAGAGTCTCGGCATTCGTGGTGACCTCCTGATGTGGCTCGAGGCATTTTTGTCGAACAGAGTTTTTCGAGTTCGTGTGGGTGACTCGGTATCATCTGCTAGAGTAGTGGCTAGTGGCGTCCCCCAGGGTTCTGTTCTGGGGCCACTCCTCTTTTTACTCTTCACGTCAGACCTGCCAGCTAAGGTGTAATCATCTTGCGTACTATTTGCCGATGACGTCAAAATTTACAGCAATCCATTTTTGGGATCAGTTCTTCAGGAGGATCTGGATGCCATATGGCGGTGGTCCAACACTTGGCAGCTTCCACTTAATTTGGATAAATGCAAGGTCCTTCATATGGGTAAAAATAACCCCAAACACCCCTACCACTTGTCCCACCATGTGATTGGATCAGTTGCATCGCAGTTGGATCTGGGGGTCATTATCACTGAGGATCTGTCCTGGTCGGAGCATATAGCAGCTGTTTCCAACAAAGCCAAGAGAATGTCGTTCCTTCTACAGAAAACCTTTGGACGTTGTGATCCTCGCACTTGCACCATACTCTACACCACATTTATTCGGCCCATCCTTGAATATGCAGGTCCAGTATGGGCCCCGGTGCTGGCCCGGGATGTAGATCACCTTGAGTCCATCCAACGAAGAATTACCAGAATTCCATATGGTAGAAGAAGACCCACCTACGCGGAGAGACTTTCTATAATGCGTCTCACTCCATTTGCTAACCGCCGTCTGAGGGGGGACTTGATTACAACATATAGAGCCCTTCACGGCTTGTTCAACGTAGATGTGTCCCACCTCTTTCGTCTGAATGCTGACACACGTCTGCGTGGCCACAACTTCAAGTTGGCAAAGGAGAGGTTCCGATCCATCAGCAGAGAACACTTCCTCTCCAATAGGGTTTTTACCTCCTGGAATGGTCTGCCGACGGCGGCAGTGAATGCCCGCTCAGTGAACGGCTTCAAGAGTGCTCTGGACGGGTGGCTCGCGAGTGTTCCCTCGTAAAACTGTTTGAAATTTCGGGAGTGTGCTGTGTACATTAGTTAAATTCTTTTTCTTTCTCTTTATTCATTCTTTCTAACAATGACAATTCGAATTAATTTTATTTTCTGTGTGAGTTTATAGATTTCCATCTCAACTCTTCTGTGTTATCATAATAATAATAATAATAATTAGTCAGAGCCTGCCAGATCCCCAGACTTGAACAGTTCTGAATATAGGTACTAACTGAATTTTTATGATAATATTGATTTTTCTGAGGAATCGACCAGAATTTGTTTTCGAAATCGGTAAAACTACAAGAGAACATAGTTATAGTTATAGTGAAAAGGGGTTACAGCTCACTGCGACCTTAAGGTCTATTGTGCCCCCTATCAGAGCCATAAGGTTTAGTATAACAGCCTACAGAAAGAAAGGTTTCGAAGGAAACCAGGGGATAGTATGCCAGAAAAAATATCACCCGGTAGGTTTGCAATCGAAATTTTCATACCACAGGCAGATACTATGAGAAAGAAACTCCCTGTATTTCGAAGACGAAATTTAATGTTTTCGGACACATTTTCGGACACTTTTTCACTTAAAATTATTCATGTGATCTCCCCTCTTCATTTCAACCTCCAATTAAGAAAAGCACTCTGTGTTTGCCAATACTGTTTATTGGCGAGAAAAAAATTTGTGGCTCTTGAAAAATTTGGAAATTTTGTAAATTTTTGACTCTTCCGACTCAAAAGGTTGCCGACCTCTGGTCTAGTCAGTCCTCAAACAGGGAATTTCGGCGCGAAGTGTATTCTTATTGAATCTTTAATTGTTTTATATAGTCATTTTCAAAAACATTCTTTTGGATTTGTCCACATCACTTTCACATACACATATACTGTTAATTTTTCATTCCGTTTTCATTGTAGCCCGAGACGAATTATGACTCCGAAACGTCGCTTCAGAGTCCAAAGAGTTTTATTCAGTTCCTTATTTTTTCATACATCAGTATTATATATTCATGAGAGTTCAAAAATAATTTTCGTTTTATTGCATCCAAAAAATCAGGTGATGAAATACTGAATATTCAATATTTCGTACGCCGGTCCTGATCGTCATCGCATTCGGCTTCGGAAATAGTGCTTCATAGTTCAGCTACTTACCGCCAGATGCGGGAGAAAATTTTTTTGCTTCTCTGAAACACACTTATCCATCTATGAACCGGTGAAGGAACTACACTAAATTCAGCTTCAAATCGTTGAACCGGGATGTGTCTCATTAGCGGCCCACACACGAACACTTCGGAGCGCGCATCAAGCATTTGGCGTTCCGGAGCGTCACTCCTGAACGACACACGCTGGAGTGTCGCTTGCCCACTAACGTACACAAAATATCTACATTCTGATGTGACAGTATTGAATGTCACGTTCAAAAGTGATGGTTAGTGGGGTAGAAGTTTCCAAAATTGAAAGGTTTGGAGTGGCTCGTTGAGTTTTAGAAATTTTAAAACTTTGGAGCGTCACGCCAGAGCGCCACGTCAGAGCGACACGCCAGAGCGCCGCGCCAAAGTGAAACGCCTAACCTTGGAGCGTTGATCGAACTAACCAAAACTTTTACACGTGAGTTTGGAACGGCGCTCCGAAGTGTTCGTGTGTGGGCCGCTTATGTATATTTAAACTCAATGATGATACGGAGAAAATTCACTAATCGTCACTAATCTGAGTATTTTCAGAGCTCCGCACTCAACGTAAATTTTTCATAAGTAATATCATAAGTGCATCCAATTTTTCCGAAAAAACACGTTGCTAAGTAATATTTTAACAAGAAGCATGAGTGCAGGTGGCAACAAAAAGCCGAGTCGAAGACGAGGATTTTTGCACCTGCACGAATGCTTTTTGTTAAAAAAATATTACTTTGCACTGTGTTTTTTCGATTTTTTTCACAGGAAAAATTAGATGCACGAATGGTATTTGACAAGAATATTTCATGAGTAACAGATTATTCTGAATGCATCTATGTATGTATTATTAATTTTCGTTGACAACAACTGTCAAGTTTTGCCGCGGGTAAACCCGAAAAAACTGCTGACAGCTGCTGCCATACAGTTTTTCCATCTAGAAACCATTTGTGATTCAAAATTGCGCGTTTCTGATTGGTGGAAATTAAGACGAGGGAAATAGTCAATGTCTATTTCACTCATTCCATTTTTAGTGAGGAAGTTTCCTTAGCAACATTCGTTTCTCATCGATAAAACATTCACATCGGCAAAACCAACAAGTTGGTTTTTCAGCGACAAAATTTTTGACGTTTCTCAAATTCATAGATAGCTTCGGAATGGAATACCATAGAGAAAATAAACAACGTTTAGTTGATCTATGATGAATACTTATTCGTCAAATAGCGCAGTACGTGTCAATTGTGAACATATTACCATATTTTCTCGTGAAATAGTCATGTCGAATACCACTCGAGATGAAATTTAAGCAGGTAAAATTTCTCTCTTGTGATATTCAAGTTTTTTGCTTCTCGGCAATTTCGCTCATGACATTTTTCCAAAATCACTCGCCTGCCGACTCGTGATTTTGATACAAATGTCATTAGCGAGATTGCCGAAAGGGACAAACTTTCATTTTACAATCGAGAAATTTTGCCGGCAAAATTTCATCTCTAGTGGTATTATGTATGAAAAAACATGGAAACCGGCAAAAGTAACAAGTTGGTTTTTCAGCGTCAAATTCATAGATAGCTTCGGGAATGAATACCATAGAGAAAACAAACAACTTTTAGTTGATCTATTATGAATAGGTACTGTTATAGTTCAAAATATCATTTCGAAATTCATTCCAATCTATTGAGGCCAAATTAAAATTGAAAGATTTAGAAACTGTGTTTAGTCATCGAAGTTTGGACATATATTAAGATCATAGATTTTATGAATAGGATTAGATTAGGAAAATCAAGAAGGTAGAAGATGTTTTGAAGTATGGAAACCAGGGAGATGAAATGAATTGAAAAATCAAAAGAAAAGTCAGAAAATAAATTGGGAAAAATGAAGGGAAAATAAAATGAAATAATTGAAAATATAAGAAATAATTGGAATTGACGTGATCCTGAATGCCAAATATTATTATTGAAGCCATAAGAAGAAATATAAAGAGAATGTTAGTTTGGTGAAAACAGGAATATATTGTACGGACAATTATCATGAATAAGTAAGAGTAGTTTTATCTTATAGAATTAGAATAGGTTGTTTATTTTTATCTGAATTAGAATATTTTAGGATAGTCTAAATTTTTCATTTTGGACCCTCAATTGGGACAGGGAAAAACCGGGCAAAGAAAAATTTAAATTTTTATAAATTTGTTTGTTCCAAATTCATTCAATTCGTATTATATGAAGCTCATATAAAGGAATCATAACAGTACTTATTTGTCAAATAGCGCAATACAAGCCCAATGTGACCATATTACTGTTAGACACATTTTCTCGTGAATTAATCATGTCGAATACCACTCAAGATGAAATTTAAGCAGGTAAAATTTCTCTCTTGTAATATTCGAGTTTGTTGCTTTTATTTTACAATCGAGAAATTTTGGCGGCAAAAATTCATGCCCTTGGCTCAGTGGTAGAGCATTGGATTCGGACCCAGCAATTCCGAGGTTCAATCCCGAGATAGGAAGGAAATTTTCTAGTCTCGGTAGGGGCCACCATTTCATTGTTGGGTCAAAAATTAACAGTGCTGTGCCTAAGGTGGCGTAAGGACACAGTAACAAAGCCTACACAGAACACAACTGCTAACTCCAAACTCGGGACAAATTATAAGCTTCGAAGGTTGTAGTTTCATAGGGGTCTCTTCAGGAGACCTAGGAGTAATCAGGATAAACAGTATATCATTTCCCTCGTATCGAATTTCACCAATCAGAAACGCGCAATTTTGAATTACAAATGGTATCTAGTTTCTGGAAAAATTGTATGGCAGCAGCTGTTTTTTCGAGTTTACCCGCGGTAAAACTTTACAGTTGTCACCGAAAATTACAATAATTAAGTTTGTAGTATTTTGTGATTGAATAAATTACCCGTTTTTCAGTTTTCAAATTAATACCTATACATAATGCATCCAGAGTAATCTGTTACTCGTGAAATAGTCTTGCCAATACCATTCGGGCATCTAATTTTTCCTGTGGAAAAAATCGAAAAAATACAATGCAAAGTGATATTTTTTAATAAAAAGCATTCGTGCAGGTTCAAAAATCCTCGTCTGTGACTCGGATTTTTGTTGCCACCAGCACTCATGCTTCTTATTAAAATATTACTAAGCAAGTTAGCATCGTGTTTTTCAAATTTTTTTTCGGAAAAATTGGATGACCTTATGAGAAAATTCTTAATAATCATGCCTATTAATGTAATGTTCTATTTCAAGATATAGATGCATAGAATACCTGGTGTAACGACTCGTTACTAAAAATCGTACCCAAAATTTGTAGATCAAAACGGCACCCTAGATTTGAGTTTTTGTGCTACTTCCAAAATAGTCCGAAATATTTTATCGGTCGTGGCGCTACTGCGGCAATGAAAAATAGCGCGACCCCTTTCGGGTGAAATGAAAACCAGCACAAAATCTCAGATTTTCGATCGACAAGAAAGTATTGAACAAAATCTGATCAGTGCCAACACCAGGTATTCCATGCATCTATTTCAAGATGTAATATGATGAAAAAATGTTAAATAAAAAATATCGAACATTAATTTTTGATTTGCTCCATCATTATAAAACGTTTCATGAAGGAATTTTTTGGATTAGGGTTTCCCAGGTTGAAACGACAATAAATCTGATACTTATATAAAATTCTTGTGTCGCGATATGCGTGATTAAACTCCTCCGAAACGGCTCGACCGATTTTCGTGAAATTTTGTGTGCATATCGGGTAAGACTGAGAATCGGCCAACATCTTCGATATAGATCAATAAACACTTTTAGGACTTTACATGTAATTCAAATTAATATTTTCGAAGATATTACAGATTTTGAATGCGGGGACATAGCGGTGCGTCGCCGGCACTACCGTTGTTTATAAGGGTATTTTGTAGTAGGTAGGTATATCATTTAGTACCAGCATTCTAAATTTTCGGAGAGAAAGTTTCTCAAAGTTTGTATTTTCACATATACCGTCCAGTGACGGCTGCTCAATAAGTGCACATGTGCACGTGTACCCCCAACTAATATATCTTCATCTAATCTAAAGGAATTTACTTTTGCGTTTGACGTAAACGTAACATAGATAATCTCAAATTAGTGTCCTCCAAGAATAATATCGTAAATGAATTTGTGGGAATAGGACAAATGAATGCTTAAAAGTCTTTACAGCATATATTTAGCGACGTTCCGCAGATTCACATCTGCTTCATCAGGCCTAAAATTGAACAAAATTACACAATATACAAATAAACAATTTCAACGCACTACACAAACAAAACAAATAGAATACCTCTATATGCCAGAAATAGCACGAACTCGAAATGTACAGCAAATCAATTGGAAACAACGGCATAAGAATTTTCATAGTAATGATAAATATATAAAATCAATTACAACAACCATCAATCAGAACCTACAAATAAAAAGACGTAATAAACAATGTGACAGCCTTCCAAATTTCCAAAAATTTTTCCATTCTTGTTCTTACTCATTCTCACTTCTTTTTTATGTTCTTATATTTATTCCATATTGGGTTGTATAATACACTGAGATGATTTGTGTCTGATCTAAAATTGACGGAATTATTCAAGTTGATGTGAATCATCTCCAAAATATTTCTTTTCCTAGGTTGTTTCTCGCTATCAAGAATTTTAACATTTGTAAAATAGAATATGGTATGGTTTTCTTGGAAATAGTGTGAGCATAGTGCCGTTTTTTCTCGGTTACTTATGTCCCTCACATCATATTTATGTTGCTTCATTCTGATGCACAAATGTTGTCTAGTTTGTCCGACATATATTTTACCGCAATCTAAACATGGAATACCATAAATTACCCCGGATTTTTGATCTTTTTTTTGTAGCGTCTTTGATATGGCTGTATATAAAGTCCCAACAGTTTTCATGTTATAGAAAACTAGTTCCTTATTTTCTCTTTTTAAATGTCTTTTTTTTGTGAAAGATCTGGGACATATGGCATCTTATAATAGGTTTTAGTTTCTTTGATTATGTTTTCTTTTTTGTTCTTAATTTTCATGAAAAAATCAGAAACTATCATGTTTATGAAATGTTTGGGGTATCTGTTATTTTCAAGTATGCTCTTCACTTTCTTTATATTCTGGCTATATGGTATTAGGGGCACTCAAGTTAATGGCTCTGTGAAGCAGGTTCCAGATAGCATTGATCTTATAATTGATGGAATGTGTGGACAAATAATTTAAGATGATACCTGAGCTTGAAGGTTTTGTATACCATATTTGTAATGAATGACCTCGTCACAACAGTGATGAACCAACTACCTTTTGTGGTCCCCTTTTTTTAAATTATATGTTGATGACTCTTTTATGGCCATACCTGGGGATAAAATAGACGAAACATTGATTATTTTCAACAATTATCACAAGAAAATCCAATTCACAGTGGAAGTAGAGAGTGGAGCTTCACTACCATTTCTGGACGTACGTGTATACCGAAAGGAGGAACAAAAGCTCAACACAAACTGGTATACAAAACCTTCAAGCTCAGGTATCATCTTAAATTATTTGTCCACACATTCCATCAATTCTAAGATCAATGCTATCTGGAACCTGCTTCACAGAGCAGAGCAGAGGACCTTTAGGATAGACAATTATGAAAAAGCCGAATCGTTATGTGGTTGTGAAATTAGTAACAGTCTTTATTGTTTTCCTTGTTTGTTATTGCTGGTGACGAATTGGATATTAAGCTCACCAGCAAGTCCGTTAAGATCACAGGAATGTATCGTTCACCTCAGGTATGCACAAAAATGTTCGTTAATGATTTATTTCATTAGCTTGAAAATAGTAGAACAGGAGATTATATCATAGTGGGTGACATAAACATCAATCTCTTATCGGCAGGGCCGGCGCTAGGGGTGAAACATTGAAGCAAATGTTTCAGGGCGCCAGCTTTCTGGGGGCGGCATTTTTCGCCAGCTGACTTGTCGATGCTTCTGATGGTAGGGCTAGGGGCGCCCTTGCGTCAGGCGCCAAACTTACTAGCGCCGGCCCTGCTTATCGGACAATGAAAGTGTTGAAGAGTATGTAAATTTATTGAGTTCCTTCGGATATGAATCTTATATTAACGAAGTCACCAGACCATCCAGTGGTACTTGCTTGGACCATTTCTTTCTGAGTTATCGTCATCCGGTAGTAGATCAGAGTAAGGGATTCATTATCCGTACAGATGTAACTGATCACTATACGACGGTGTTAAGCCTTGATATTGAGAGAATAGCGGAGAAGAAAGCTCATGGATACAAAACCTATATAAATTATGACGGACTCAAGGATGATTTGAAGCACGTTGACTGGTACGATCTGATTGGAAATAGGGATGCCAACTCCTTCACGGAGTGTTTTCTTGACATTATTAATTATTATATAGGCAAGAATACAACAACTATAAAGTCATCGTATAGGAAAACTGGAAGAGAGAAATGGATCACTAAAGGCCTCTTGAAGGCAATAAACAACAAGAATAAATTATACAAAGAAATGATGAAATATCAATCTGATATTGAATTGAAGACACACTATTCAAGGTACCGTAATATACTGCAAAAACTGATAAAAAAGGCTAAGAGGGAACACATCAATAATTTCATCAAAGGAAAGAATTCAAAGGCCAAAACACTATGGGCATACGTGAATGATCTTTGTGGCAGAACGAAGAATAGAACAGAAATAAAGTTGATCAAAGACTTAAGTGGACAGGATCTAATGGATAAGGATGAAAAAATGGAAGAGTTCAGTAAATATTATTGTGAAATCGGGAGAAAACTGGCTGAAAAAATAGAATTAGTTCAGGAAGGAGAAGAAGGCGAACAGTATTGCAGTAAAACACTATTTTTATTTCCTACTTGTATGAATGAAATAAGAGAAATGATAAGGCAATTAAAAAATGATGGAGCCCCTGGAGACGACGGCATCAAAACTGAAGTCCTTAAAAACATGCAAGATGAAATCGCGGAGCCTCTGGTATTACTGGTCAACCGATGTTTTGAGTCTTGGGAGTTTCCGAGTGTTCTCAAAACGGGTATAATCAAACCGCTGTTTAAGTCAGGGCATCAAACCAATATATCGAATTATAGACCAATTTCTCTCACATCCAGTTTAGGTGTCTTAAGAAATACTTGGATATAACTAATTTGAGAGAGATTTACTTTGCGCAGAGACTTTGCTCTATGCTAGTCGCAAATAAGATATGGAATTATCGGTTGGGGCATACAAAACTCACATGAAAAGAGTGGAAGTCATCCAGAAGTGGTTGTTGCGGATTATCTACGCCGAACCTCTTTTGTTTCCATCTGACGCCTTGTGAAATATCTCCGGAATCATGGACCCTTATCAACTGTACGCACTGAATATGCTACTTGCCATAAATTCGAAAAAGATTTGTGTCATAAAAACTGACCATAGACACGAAACGAGAAATAGGGTCAACCAGTTTCTTGTTCCCAGAGCCGAAAAACTTATAGGCCAGCGGTGTTACACCTACCTGGCACCCCGCTTATATTCCACAATACCTACGAAAATAAGGGAAATCAACAACTTCCATACGTATAAAAAGGAATCGAAGAATTGGATAATGGAAAGAGGAAGAGAATATTTTGGGAGGCTTATGAATCCCTGGTAAAATACTGGAATCCACTTCATCTGGAATATCTCCCATATCATATCACCAAATACTATTACTCAGAGAATTAAAGTTTAATTTATTTTGTGTTGGTATATATAGTTCTTTTTGAAATACTTGGATACTGTAATTGATCAGGCTAAATTGTAAATCACGTACAGGCTTACGCCTCCGTGAGGAACGTTTATACTGTAGTTACAGAATAAACTATTATTATTATTAAACAGAATGGACCAGATCCGGTGCCAAGGATTTAATCCATTTAAAAGAAAAAATTAAAAAACATCAAAGTTCCAAGACACACCTCTCTGACAAATTAGGTTTTAATTTACTAGGTAAACAAGATATTCGACAACAATTACAGTGCTTACCGACTGAATATCGAGAAACATTAAGAGCAAGTAAAAAAGAACAGATACATTTTATGGAAAATCATAAACTGTTTTAAATTTTGTGGTGCTTTCGAATTAGCATTTCGTGGCCATTATGAAGGAAATGATTCGATAAATCCTGGTATATTTAAAGGTCATATCAATTTTTCGGCTGAATTAGATTTGGTACTCAGGGATCATTTGGATGAATCCACAGTTATTCAAATATAAAGATGATGAAACAAGTGATATTTCAAACATTTTCCAAATGGTTATAGTTTTCCCTTATACCTTAACAGACCGTACCCCTTGTACTTACAATTTCAGATTTTTGCGCTGACCCCTTTTCTGAATATTATCCCAAGATAAGGCGAAAAAACGTCACAAACTGCTCTAAAATGCGAGTTTTGAAGGTTAGTTTTCAAATTTTTTTCCTCCCCCGAACTCCCACATGTGCACTCCCAAAATAAGAATCCACGCGCTGCCACTGATACCGTCTCATGTCAGTGCTACTGTAGCGTTACAACTTTTACTATTTTACTTGAAATTTCCACCCTAGGTATGTTTTCCGTATTTCTTTGACATGTAACTCATTTTAAGCCTTTGAAGAAGAAGGGAAGACCCTTCGAAACGTCGGCTTTGTTTTGAATTTTTTCGAAATAAATTCGTCCAAGTTCCTGTTATTCCTTTCATTTTGACAATATCATGGATGTTACACCAATTCACGAAAAATAGAACATTATATTGAAAATAGTATTGCCAGAAAGTCATCTCAGCATGAAGCTTCTTTTGAAAGTCCTCGAACGTTGTATTTGCCACACTTTAGTGTCGTCAATCCTAAAAAGCCTGGAAAAATGAGATTAGTATTTGACGCTGCTGCCAAATCCAATGGATTCAGCCTCAATGATTTCCGATTACCTGGCCCGTAGCCTACGTAATCTACGTTAGATTACATAGGCTACGCCTGGCCCTGATCTACTGCAGTCATTGGTGACGATTCTCTGGAAGTTCAGGAAGAGAAGAAAGGCTTTGGCGGAGATATCAAAGATGTTTCACAAGGTTTGCACATGCACAACAGTTCTTATGGAAAGATTTGAAAAGAGAAAAAAAACCTGATGAATAGGTACGAGATGATGATGATGATATTTGGCTCCAAATGTTCTCCAGTTCGTGAGAACGGTTTACACTTGGGATGTTCAGAATAAGAAAAATGAACATAATACTGACTGAATATTTGACTTTTTTTCAGGTTTTTTTCGATATTTTGAAAACTATTCGAATGAATACAATGCTTTTAACAGAAATGTATTCAGCATGGAATACTCAATAATATCAGAAACAAATTTATTTTCACTCCTTGTATAACCGGAAGTGCTGAGGCTCCAAAAATATTTTGGGTCTGTTGAGAATTTCGAAAAATATCATAATCCCAATTTTCAGTTTTCAAATATGTCCAGTTCTCCAGAAACGTCTAATAGGCACTCGAACTTGGAACACCCTGTATAGTTCAGTAAGGAGATTAAAATATTACCTGAAAGATATGTGGAAAGCCGAGTTGGTTCGAAAGATGTTATTTTCAGATTGAAACAATCAAGAAAACCATTCGAGTCGGACTTGAGCCTATGGAATTCGTCTTGTTTATCAACATATGAAATGAGTTCAGTTTTCTAAACACATTTTTGAGTGATGTGAGTCTATCAAGAAAGGCACTGAAGTTACCTACTGGTGATCTGTAGACACTTGAAGTATCTATTTCAATGTTGTTTATAATGACCTTAATGTAATACACTTCACAGTCCAAATCCTCTGCAGGTGCCACAGTAAAGATCTGATGACATCCAGTTAAAATATATGTACAAGTCAAAGACTCACCCTGTATATATTTATAGATATAGCACAATGTGAAAATAACCCAATAACTTGCAACTGAGAAGTGAATATTCTAATTGTAAAAATCATCTACGTTAATTAATAAGCGAAGCCAAAAAAATCTTTACAAATATGCATAAAAAAGAATCGAAGTGAATCAAAAGCTTTGTGGAGCTGCGTAAAGAAAATAACTAATACCACGAAACCAGAAACCAACATAAAATATATCAAGAATAAAGATAATGTGAAAATCGAGGATGATCAAAAATTGTGTAACCTTTTCTATTAGTTTTTCCGTCGACCATAGAATGAAAGCTCATTTTAACGCTCTCAAAATCATCCATTAATGACCTATTTTAATGCATGATTTTCATGGCAACCGAACATAAAATATTTTTCCGTCGACCATAGAATAATAGCTCATTTTAACGGACTCGAAATTATCCATTAAGGTGGGCGTTCAATGTAGTGTGTTTTGATTTCAAGTTGCATTTGAAAATGGTTTCACTTTGACCACTGAAATTTTGTGGGTAAACTCAGAAAGGATTGGAGTTCTTAATGAGATAATTGAGATTAATTAATTGCATTTCAACAGTTCATTTTTTTCTTTCAAAAATAGAAGAAAATAAGGCAACTCATGCTTCTGTTTTATTTCAAACGAAAGACCCATGAAAATAGTTCAACTTCCGATTAGAAGTGAATCTAAAGATTATTTCATTCAGAAAAACAACTTGAAATACGGAATTGGCAGAAAATGGCTAAATTCAAATTTTAGCGGAAAAAAGTTCCTGCTTTACCCAGATTTTCACTAATTTCATAGTTCAGCGAGTTTCGGATAGACAGCGCCATTGTACATTTCATTCATGATTAGAGAGATATTAATAGAACTCATAGAGATAATGTAAGTTCTATAAAGATATTCCATAGAATGCACGGTGGTGCCTCTAACGGTTGATTTTTCCTACGCGCCTCAAACGGCGACCTTAATGACCTATTTTGATGCATCATTGTCATGACAACTAAACATAAAATATTCAGTCAAAGCACTATCGAGCTTTGTTGCAAATCAACTTCTGTCACAAAAGGGTATATTGAAAACTCCATTCGAAATGAAATAGAGACTGCAGAAGAAATTTCAGGTGATAAAAGTTGCAAAGTAAATAATACTTCAACCTCCACTTTCTCCACACGTTCCTTATCGGATATTATAGGTAATGATATGAATGTACTAGTCAGAATGTCACAACATGTCCAATATTCCCTCTATGTAATTTTCGAATGGTTCTATAGGAAGCATAAATATCAATATATGGAAATGAACATAGAAATTTACATTATGTCAAATTTGTCTATTATGAAAAATAAAAATTTATTTCATTCCAGATTTCATATTCAATTGTGATGAGGTCGACGGAAAAATCTTGTAATCAACTCGTTTATTATTTCAGCGATTAATGGTCTCAAACAAATATTTCGCTGTCATTAATAAACTAGTTGATTAAATAACTATAGTCGAAGCACTATCGAGCTTGGTTGGAAATCAACTTGTCACAAAGAGGTACATTGAAAACTCCATTTCAAATTGAATAGATACTGCAGAAGAAATTTCAGGTGATAAAAGTTGCAAAGTAAAAAAACTCCACTTTCTCCAAACGTTCCTTATCGGATATCATAGGTTATGATATGAATGTAAACTATTCAGAATAGAATAATGGTGTAAACACTCGTCAATTTTTGAATGGATTGACGTTCGACCAAATCGAAAATATTAACAATGTTTCGTGGCGGCGCCGCAATGTCATACAACGTCATTACGGTCCTTTTTCCCTTGATCGATTGATCAACAGCTGATCTGCCAAAGTCATATATGACATGACCACAGAATGACATTTTTATATGATGCAAGTCTTATACCTTTTCCTTTCGATGACTGTACACATGGTGTTTGCACTGATTAGATTTTGTTTCGACCAAATTGAGAGTATCGGCAAAATTTCGTTTTTTCCTCCACTTCAGGTGGCGCTATTCACAATTTATAACAGATTGTTATTAGTTATTTCAAATATTCGAATTTATTCTGTTGTGTTGATAGCAGATAATTTTGTCAAGAAATAATTTGGGAATATATTCTTGACATTTTAATTCATATTAGAATGGAGGAAAAGTATAAGGCTTTCACCATATAAAAATGTCATTCCGTGGTCATGTTATAATTGACTTTGGCAGATCAGCTGTTGATTAATCAACCAAATCGATCAAGGGAAAAAAGACCGTAATGACGTTGTATGACATTGCGGCGCCGCCACGAAACATTGCTGATGAGTGATATTCTCGATTTGGTCGAACGTCATTCCATTCAAAATTCGATGAGTGCTTACACCAGTATTCTAGGCATCTTACTTTTCTTCATTCTAATTTGAATCAAAATGTCAGGAATATATTCACAAATTATTGCTTGACAAAATTATCGGCTATTAACACAATACGTTCAGCAGAATAAATTCAAATATTTGAAATAACTAATAAAAATCTGTCATAAATTGTGAATAGCGCCACCTGAAGTAGAAAAAACGAAACTTTGCTGATATTCTCAATTTGGTTGAAACAAAATCTAATCAATAATTTGTTAAGGTGTCAATGACCTAGAAGTCGCATAGCATTGTTTTATAAATAAAAAAAATCTAATCAGTTCATTCACCATGTGTTTAGCCATCGAAAAAATGTCACAACATGTCCAATATTTCCTCTATGAATTTTTCGAATTGTTCCATAGGGAGCATAAATATTAATATATCGAAATGAACATATAAATTCACATTATGTCAAATTTGTCTCTTTGCAAAATCAAAATTTATTTCAATCCAGAATTTATATTCAATTCGTGATGAGGTCGACAGACAAATCTTGTAATCAACTCGTTTATTAATTCAGCGATTAATGGTCTTAAACATTAACGCGTGAGTGGAGCGAGCGCGTTGAAATATTTCGACCATTAATCGCTGTCATTAATAACCTAGTTTATTGAAAAACTATTTTCAGTGGGATATGTGAATTGTATGCTGACAAAGTGACTGCACCTAAAAGGATTTTAAAGAAAAAAATACTCAAAAGGAGCAGACTTAATTCCTGTTTTCAACTGACACAGTCGAAATAAGAAAAAATTATAGATGATCTCAAATCACATAAATCAACAGGGCACGATGGAATACGTTCGGAAACATTGAAAAACAAAAGGAGAGATATCAAAACCACTATCTTATAATATAACAAGCAGGCCGTTCCAGCTTCGCCCGGGTAGAAACACAGTATGAGTATAGACACCACAGAACACAAATATTAGATAGACACTAACCAGTAGTCGCACTTCGTGGATTTTCTTACTCCGATTCCGACTCGCGCATCATTATGCCCTATGTTTACAATACTGCCGGTTCGCGGTAAAATGTCAATTCGAAGGTCCATTTAAATTTCTACTGCGCGCAGAAATGGTGCGCGAATTCTCGAGAGAGTAAAGATTTCAGTTCATTTTATCGGGAGTGCGACTACTGGTTGGTAGAAATTTGTTTCACGCGGCAGTTTCATCTTCAACACTTCGACCTGCCATATCTTTTGATGTACTCGTTGTAATTGTATGTTGTGAGGGGCAATTTCGTTCTAAATTAAATACTGGGGATAAATAACGTATAAGGTTGGATGAGGATCAATATCAATACCCAATTCATAAAAACACACTACCAAATAGTGCATAATTTTGGAAAAATCTGATAACCATAAACAGGTAATAGCAAGTCAATCAGAGATAGATATATGCTATCGCGGACTTTTGAGAACTATCTAAGAGGTACATTTCCGTCATACATTGTATCCACGTAAAAATGTGCGTGATATAAAAATGCATAAAATTGCAACACATCGTTCTGTGCGTTCACGTTCATATTAGGCCAATGTGAGCACTGCACGGTCCTGACGTGACGTGAAATCACGTCACGTCAGAATAGTCGTCTGTATTCACCTTTACGGTTTTTGCAGCGCACGTGAAAATAGCTGATTATGGCTGATTTTTTTGTAATTATCGAAGTTATAGTAGGTATCCTTAATTTTTTCGGGTGAAAAGTAAAGCCTATGTCACTCAGGGATAATGTAGCTTTCTAAGGGTGAAATAATTTCTGAAATCGGTCCAGTAGTTTTTTTTTTTAATTAGTTAGTTCAAAGCAAGGATGGCATGTTTTAAAACATTTGTTTCGAAATAGTGTTTTAGAACACGGTTTAAACACAAGCCTCTGTTTAAAACATATTTGTTTCAAAACAATTGTTCTTGATCAGTTTTTTATTGAAGGAAGAAAACACTAGATAAGTAATAATTTAATAACAGAAAAACGAATAAATCAAAAAATATTCTTCACTCTGTAACAAAATATGACTTTTCGTAAAAATGAATAGGATTATGGAATTGAATCATTCTGATTCTGTCGGAAGAATTCTGATTTACTGTGTCGCGGCGTCATCCCTAACCTATAACACCTTAACTGTAAACAATTTAACAATATACAAGTTCTATTCAGTGCTGCCAAATTTGAATATTTCACCCGAGACTATCATAGTAATGTTGCCAAAACTTTTTATGAAACATGTTTTAAATCATGTTTTTTAAATAATCAAAAAAACATGATTTAAATCAAATAAAACAGTTTCAAATAAAAAAACACAATGTTTTGTTTAAAAAAAAACATGTTTTTTGCCAACCCTGGTCCAAAGAGGTTTTCAGTATGTGCGCATTGTCAAGGCTCATTTACTTTGAGACGATGAAATTTGTCACCGAATGAAAGTCGACCATTACTGTAATGGAGGACTGATGATGATGGCTTAACAGCCGAAAGCGCTTTGCAAATTTAAATAAATTTTACACGAAGTACAACTTCCTCAATTCTCTTAAATTCCGGAAGAAGTTATACACCGAGCAGGACTCGAACATGCGTCTCCTTGTTTTACGGACTGGTTATCTACCTCTAAGCTATCAGTGTGTATGATACTTTTCCTTTTCATTCAATATGATGAGGTTCACCTCATATGTATAATATTTGAATGACCTATTATTGTGAATGGGGCTGCAATGTTGCAATAATTCACAGCGGATGTGACAAAACGTAATCAGCGCTGATCGGAGAATTAGCTCGATTTGACCGTTCAAAATTCACATTTGATAGGCAATCAACCTATTTCAGAATTGACAGAGCTGTGTGAAACCCAACGCTAGTGTAACAAGAGTTTAAAATTTATTCATTATGATTGGGGAAAAAATTGTAGAATGTGTGATGGATGAACAGTCAAATATCTATTTCAAACTAATAAATTTCATTATTGAATTATAAATCGTAACGTAAAATTCTTCAAATATAATTTTTTTTAATGTATACATTAACAAGTAAGGGAATAAATAAATGAAAAAAATACATAACTGAATAATTATTCAAAATATTCAACTTATATTTAGTATATTTACATGTCAATCACTTCACCAGTCCTAATTTTTTAGCTTCCACTTCATAAATTAATAATCTCCACATTTTGACAACAAACACTTCTGCTTCTTCATCCAATACCTGAAAAATAAATCAATAATGAATATTTGAATACATCAATTTCATATAGGAGTTAGTGGTTCTGAGATTTCAACTCGCTAATATTCTCAATTTGGTCGAAACAAAATCTAATCAAAGCATTCACCATGTGTTTATTCATCGAACTCAGAACTAATTTGGATCAAAATGTCCAAAATATAAACACATAGATGCATAGAATACCTGTTGTAATAGATCCTTACTAAAAATCGTGACCACAATTTGTAGATCAAAACGGCACTTTAGATTTCAGTACTCGTCCTACTTCCGGAATAATCCGCAGATAGTGCGGATGACAGATAGATTGTGGTTATGGAATTCTCCCATAACGCGACCCTTTTCGGGAGAAATGAAAAGTCTGGACCCCTGCTCAGATTTTCGACCGACAAGAAAGTCTTGAACAAAATCTAATCAGTGCCAACACCAGGTATTCTATGCATCTAAACACTAATTATTGCTTGAGAGAACTATTAACACAACACAGAAATCAGTCATAATTTCTGAATAGCGCCACCTGAAGTGGAAAGAACGAAACTTTCTAATATTCTCAATTTTGGCGAAACAAAATCTAATCAGTTAGTGCATACACTAACACAGACGTATATTTCTTTATTCTGACACCAGCGTCTGTCAAAAACGTTGCGATGAAAAAGCTGATTTTCGATAATAGGGAAACATCTATAAGAAAATATGTGATGTGATTTTTTCTTAATGAACATGGATTTTGGAGTATTACAAATATTTATTAACTTCCATTTCAAGACATAGGTAAATTGGTCCCGATTCTACATATCAGAAGAACTGTACCCTATTCATAATTTAATCAAATATGAAAATTTATTCAGTTCATTTCATACCTAGATAAGGATATCGAGGAAAATATGAACAAGCAAACTAATTTTCAGGAAAATCGAAGAAGGAACTTATTTTGCTGGGAGAAATATGGCTCTTTAAGGTGGGCGTTCAATGTAGTGTGTTTTTATTTCAAGTTGCATTTGAAAATGGTTTCACTTTGAGAACTGAAATTTTGTGGGTGAACTCAGAAAGGATTGGAGTTCTTAATGAGATAATTGAGATTAATTGCATTTCAACAGTTCATTTTTTTTCTTTGAAAAATAGAAGAAAATAAGCCAACTCATGCTTCTGTTTTATTTCAAACGAAAGACCCATGAAAATAGTTCGACACCCGATTAAAAGTGAATCTACAGATAATTTCATTCAGAAAAACAACTTGAAATACGGAATTGGCAGAGAATGGCCAAATTCAAATTTTAGCGGGAAAAACTTCCTGCTTTACCCACATTTACACTAATTTCATAGTTCAGCGAGTTTCGGATAGAGATCGCCATTGTACATTTCATTCATAATTAGAGAGATATTCATAGAACTCATAGAGATAATGTAAGTTCTATGACTTCTATGGAGATATTCCGTAAAATGCACGGTGGCGCCCCTATAGGTCGACTTTTCCTACGGGCTTCAAACGGCGACCTTAATTGCATATATGTATAATCGGACAAAACTAGGTGTTTTTGTTTAGAAAGATACTATACTTCTTCTTCGACTCCTTCAATAAAATTCGAATTAATCTGCATTTTCAAAATTGAGAACAGTTGTCAAAAGCAATCTCTGTGGTAGAGAATCGAATCGCGTAGAAAACGTCAAAAATTCACGTTTTCCAAATGCAATTTTTGAATATTTAGACCGAAGGAAATGTAGAAATGAATGGCGAGAACGTTACCTTGATGTCTGAAATAGAAATCCTGATCGATCCGACTTCTTTATCCATTTCGTAAGCAATTTCATTTTTCCTATTCTTATTAAGCCAGACTCCCACTACTCGTGTATTTGGCAAATATTTGCCACTTGCCTATATTTGGCATGTAGTGGGAGTGGTTCACTCGGCCAATACTTGTCAATATTAGGTGCGTTTGAGTTGACGATCGGCGGAGCGAGTAGAATATTGAACACAATAGAAAGAGGAGATCCCGAGCACTTTTGTCAAATCGAACACGGTGAAGTCAAAGATTGCTTACCTAACCTAACGGAAGAATTGTATTGTGACAGAAATTCGAATTTATTTTTGAGGAATAAAACTTTAAAGTAAACGTGGAGTGCGCTCGGAGCATTCCGACCGTCAACTCGAACGCCCCTTTTGTCATTCAAATTCGAAACTTCATCTACTTGCCAAGTTACGCAAATAATTGCGTACTTGCCAAATGTACGAGTAGTGGGAGTCCGCCTTTTTTAGTTATAGATGTGAGTTATTATAACTCAAGCTAGTGGTTTCTAGATAATATTACAGATCAAAATCAGTTGAATAATGGATATATTATTCTATGGGAGTAGATAGACGTCCAAAAAGTTTTTATTATTAAACTATTAAAATTTAATTTAATCCCGTCAATTCGGGTGATTTTATTTGAGTGCTTGTTGAGGTTGTTGAACTAGGATTACAAAACGGTGAAAGACTATCATATCTACAAATCGAGGGTCTGGACTTATTCTATTATTTTGTCATATGGTACAAGTGGCCCTTATATTATATTATTATATTATAATATTTTATTCTTATCTTATTTGCTGTATAAACCAGCCTTAAAGATCATTCACAATGACCCAATTTAGATTCCTACAGTGATAGAACAGTTAAAAATTCCATTTCATTTGGACAAGGTTCTGATTGTATTTAGCCTGCATATGAGATGCTAAAACAAGTCATAAAAGAATAGTATACTACATACCATTTGGACATCTTCTAGAATCACTTGGGGCAGGGAGCCAGCTAAGACTTTCGAACAAATGAAATCTACCAGGGTCGGCTCAGGTTCTCCAATATATTCTATAATCTTCTTATTGATCCAAGGCCGAATCTTCTTTTCCATGAGTTGGTTATCAATGGCTGCCCAATCCAGTTTATGAGCAAATAAGGCATTCTTCTCAGTGGGAATATTTTCAATTAAAGTCTTGATGTGTTTCCTTTTCTCCTCTTGAGATTTTTGAGTATCTTCTGTTTTTTTGTCGCCATTTTCTTTATCTTTCTTCGATTTCTTTTCCTCTGTATAGTCTGGAATTAAAATAGAAAGTTGTTATTATATCGAAAAATATCATAAAATGCTCAAGGTTCAACAACATTGACCAGAAGATCTATCTTTGTGCAATGTTGGCAAATATCGGCAGGGAAATACGCGACCGCAGTCTCGGGCTGGGGGCAAGTCCTGAAATCAATCAATCTGAAAAATTTGAAGAAGAGAGAGGACAACATTTTTCCAGATTGATTCTAAAACCATCGAAGACTAGATTCATTAGATAAATTAAAATTGATATAGGTAACTGATGGAAATTGTGGAAGTAAGGAATTTTATTTTTGTTAGACGGAAGTTTTGAGCATGATGCAAGGCACATCTTACCTCGCATTCAGTAATTGTGAAAAACATATTTATGTTCAATATAGAAAAAAAATTTATGTACTTCATTGTAGAAGCCCTGATGAAGCATTAAAATAAATGGGAAAGCAAAGAATAAAGAGTAGTTTATTCCCCTCCACATTGAGTCGTTACACCCTTATGAAATGATGAAATGATCTGTAATTTTACTCCCTGTATAAACCACAACTAATCAGTTTGGTGCCTACAAGCCAAGGATGCATGTTTTATTTGGACTGGATCCATCGTCCTTTGGATTGATTATTTGATCAAAAGACAATGGATACCACGAATATGAGATGTTGCTGAAATAAACTACAAACCTATTGGAACTAATTTTCGCTTTTTGATTTGAGTAGCACTGTCATCCTCATCAGGATTGAAAACTTCTCTCAGGTCAGCTTTTTTTCTCTTTGTATCTCCTCTTTGATTTTGTGGACTAAAAGCCATTGGCTTAGAAAGATTTATTTTTACCCCAGTTCCAGTTGGTAGAGCAGGGGCTTCATCATGATTTGACACAAAGGACTGTCTCGAATCTTCATCCCCTGCTTGAACTTGAGTCCACTGGGCACTATTAGAATTTTCATTTGAAACATCATCATTGACTGGAAGTGGTGGGCTATAGTGAGGTCCATCAATGTCACTATCACTATCAATTGGTTCGGCCTCTACAGCTGCCAATTCCTCTGCAGCCTGTTTTAATATATATCTGTAAACAAAATATAAATTCTTACATGTGTACCGCACCTGGTTTGGTGATTCTTATTTCACATTCGGTTTTGGGTTGGGGCCAGTTCCATAAACGAAAATAAAGTCTCCTTTTCCGTGAGAAGTCCCCTTTACAAATGAAAAGGGTTCCATAATCCAATTCGAGGTTAAAGGAAGCTTTGAAGTATTCTTCATCATAAAGTCCGGATATCGGGCCTTTAGGGAAGAGAAAGTATCCTTTTTCTTCGCGCATGCTTTATGACTGTAAAACATAACGTCGTTCTGTTCTGTCATTTCAGTTCAATAAACAAGCAATAAATCACTAGATCTCACACAATTTCCTAGGGTTGGCTATTACTAACCCTAGGAAATTTGACAGTTACGAACAAATGGGAGCTTTATTTAGATAAAGCTCCTATGAGGGTCGGATTATGTTTATGAAACCGTATGCACTTTCAAACTCTCTAAAGGCGGCTTCCTCGAAAAGTGGCATTTACGAAAAGGAGCCTTTTCATATAGATTATGGAACTGGGCCTTAGTCTCAGAAGATTACGTTTGAATAATTTCGATAAGAATTATTTTTGGATTCGAGAAAGGGAGAAAATTTCTCAGAAGTTTAATTTTTAATTTCGAGACATTGTGCATCAAGATACTGTGGGTGCTTATAAATATATTTTCACCCTATTTCTATTTGTTCCTTTCCTCTTAATCAGTGGAATATTGCCACCCAGCCGTTGACTGCAGAATAGGTGAGTCAAAAATTCTTTTTTCTTCAATATTTTGAATACTATTTTCATGGGTCTTTCGTTTGAAATGAAACAGAAACATGAGTTCGCTCATTGTCTTCTATTTTTGAAAGAAAAAATTAACTGTTGAATTGAAATCGATTTCGAATATTTCATTAAGAACTCCAATCCTTTTTGAAATTATCCACAAAATTTTAGTTCTCAAAGTGCAACCATTTTCAAATGCAACTTGAAATAAAAACACACTACATTGAACGCCCACCATAAGTGGCCAATTTTTTTCCTTCTCTCTATTAATTCGTCGTATTCGTTTGTTTAGTTAATAGATTAAAGAATATCAATTTTATTTTGAGGTTTCTTTGTCTTTGTTCAATCTTCTTAATAATCGAGTTCCGAAAATATAATTGTTGGATGAGCTATTGTAATTTATCATTAGACATCTATAAATTGATGTGAAACATTTCCAAAAAGGATTTTTAATCGAAATCGCGTTCCTTTTCTAGAATTTTTGCATCCTCAAGTTTCATGACTTGGTTTTCCTTTCTACAATGATGTGGTAAAAAGAAATACAAGATCCAAGATCAAGAAAACTGCCTCGCGTTAATTCAAACCTTGCTAGTATATCGATCGAGTTTCCGATGACTTTGCCTGTATACAAGATGTGTCATTTGAAAAAGTTACCATCCCTTCAGTTCAACCAGAAGGGACAGTGCTTTAAGGATATGAAAAAATAGATCACAGCATTCCATAACCATAAGCAAATTTCAGGTTTCCTATAAATATAATAAATAAAATGAATCAGGTGAAGCTCACTGATTATGGTGCAAACGACTTCTGATGATAAGTTTCTACTTACTTCTCCCTTTCTTCCCTCAATTTTTGCCTCTCCTTTTCTCTTTCGAATTCCCTATGACGTTCTCTTTCTCTAGCTTTCTGTCGTTCTAATTCTCTCTCTTTTTCTCTTTCCTTCTGCTTCCAATGCTCCAAATTCACATCAATTAATAGTTTAGGTTTATACAGCTCTTCCATCTCTTTTTTCATCTGTAAATAAAAATTAATAATCGAATGCTAAATTAATTAGAGCAGAATTGAAAATTATTGAAAAAAAATTTTTGAATGAACTCCGAAAAAATATTTAACTGACAAATCGCGTCATGGATAATCACCGTAATAAAAACCCTGGTGATTGCAACGATTTTATTTTGTTCAGCAATAGTTTTTGCTAGAGATGTATAGAAAAGTTTTCTATGCATCCATTTTTGTTGAACTAAAAAGTCGAGATGCTTAAACAATGGTGTTATATATCTCTGATTGGATTTGCTTCGCCAAATTTGAGAAGTTTCGTTCTATCCACTTCAGGTGGCGCTATTCACAAATTTTCATTATTTATTTCAAATATTTGAATTTATTCTGGTGAACGTGTTGTGTTAATAGTCGATAGTTCTTTCGAGCAAAAATTCGTCTTTATATTCTTGACATTTTGATTTATGTATATTAGTTCTAAGGAAAGGTACAAATCTTTCATAATATGAAAATACCATTCTGCGGTCATGTAATAATTGACCTTGGCAGATCAGCTGTTGATACATCATTCAAATCGATCAACGGAAAAAAACTCGCAATGACAAGCATTGAGGCGCCGCCAAGAAATAAATCTAATATTTTCGATTGGTCGAATGTCAATGCATTCAAAAATTAATAAGTGGATACATCTCAGTTCTCATCCTAATTTTCATCTGAGGAACACTGAAAAAATCCAAAAGGAGTCTCATCTAGGGACCGTTTCTCAATTCCGGGTATCCCTTGGTAGAAGGGGTTATCTATGGAGTCTATGACTATGACCCTAGGATTAATTGTAACATGGGGGTCAATTGTATCTCCATGACAGGTGAACGCTAGCCCTTTGATGTTTACTTATCCCTCGTCAAACAGTTACCCTCGGGTGAACCTATTGACGTAGAATATCTGGACAGGGCATATGGATGATGTGTCACAAGATGGACGGATTTTGAACACTGAAGCCTTCCAAAGTGCTTCTTGTCCACAGATATCGGTGATGAAGATATATCCCCCTCTGTTCATTCAAAGCCTTCAGATTGGCCTTCTCGTTTTATTTGATGGGACCGATGCTTTCAACGTTACAACCTCGGGTGCCCTATCCAGGTATTCTACGTCACGGAAAAAACAATATCTCATTCGCAAAATTTCTTGCATCGAAAAATATTATTCCGAACCATTCTGTTGCTTGTCTATTCAAATATAATATTAATTATAAATAGAACAATGACAAACAGAACTCTTCAATTTCGACCTGAATATGACAGTCATCTATAATATCCTGCCCGATAATATAAAAGAGTTAAAGTCCTACAATTTGTTCAATGAGTACATTCAAAATTGGATATTTCTCCAACCACGAAGGGTTACAGCTGATCTGAAAAATTCTCCTATCAAAAAGATGCCATCCGATTTCCAATATACAGGGTGTCCCACGGTCGAGTGCCTATTAGACGTTTCTGGAGAACCTGACATATTTGAAATCTGAAAATTGGGATTATGATATTGTTCGGAATTCTCTACGGACCGAAAATATTTTTGGAGCTTGAGCACTTCCGGTTATACCAGGAGTGGAAATAAATTTGTTCAAAAAATTTATTTTTCAATATTTTCGTTCCTGATATGATTGAGTATTCAATGCTGAATACATTTCTGTTGAAACCATTGTATTCATTCGAATAGTTTTCGAAATATCGAAAAAAAACCTAAAAAAATGTCAAATATTCATAGTCAGTGTTATGTCCATTATTCCTATTCTGAACATCCTGAGTGTAAACCGTTCTCACAACGTCAAAGTAGAAGAATGTAGAAAGGTCATGCATCTTTTGAATTTCATAAATATCATCACAGGGTGTTTCAAATTTTGTGTCGAAAACTGTGATCGAAAATTGGCCATAACTTCTGTTTTTCAAATTAGAACCCTATTTTTTTATGACTGCGTTGGATTCTGCGAAGAAAAATAGTAATAGCACTCTCAGATGTTCTTGCTCCTAAATTGAGTAATCCCCGAGATATTTGAGCTTTTCTGGATTCATGTTGTACGTAGAGTCAAATTCATCTTATCCTTCGTATGAGAATATTCTGTGACCATAGAAGATAAATTATCCCATTGATAATTCACAAGTGACAGCTCTAATTTTAGGCATTAACCTTACTTCTCGATTTTACTTCAATGGTTACTATGGTTTCATAAGAATAGTCATCGAATATGTTGGCATGAGAATATTCTGTGACCATAGAAGATAAATGATCCCATTAATAATTCAGAGGTGACAGGTCTAATTATCAGTTGTAACTATGGTTTTATAGGAATATTCATCGAATCACTTCAGATTCGATGAATTTGACTCTACGTACAACATAAATCCAGAAAAGCTCAAATAACTCCGAAATTACTGATTTTAGGAAAAAAAGCATCTGAGAGTGCTATCATTATTTTTCTTCGCAGAATCCAACGCAATCATAAAAAAATAGGGTTCTAATTTGAAAAACAGAAGTTATGGACAATTTTCGATCAGAGTTTTCGACACGAAATTTGAAACACCCTGTGATGATATTTATGAAATTCAAAAGATGTTTGACCTTTCAACATTCTTCTACTTTGACGTTGTGAGAACGGTTTACACTCGGGATGTTCAGAATAGGAATAATGGACATAACACTGACTATGAATATTTGACATTTTTTTAGGTTTTTTTTCGATATTTCGAAAACTATTCGAATGAATACAATGGTTTCAACAGAAATGTATTCAGCATTGAATACTCAATCATAACAGAAATGAAAATATTGAAAAAAAAATTTTTTGAACAAATTTATTTCCACACCTGGTATAACCGGAAGTGCTCAGGCTCCAAAAATATTTTAGGTCTGTAGAGAATTTCCAACAATATCATAATCCTAATTTTCAGATTTCAAATAAGGCCAGTTCTCCAGAAACGTCTAATAGGCACTCGACCGTGGGACACCCTGTATATTATATCATGTGTTATAGTACATTGTTTACCGAGTAGGAAAAGCGTTACATTCCTGGACGATTGTGAAAATTGCTAAGTCGAGGCGCAAGCCGAGACTTGGCAACACAGAGTCCAGGAATGTGTCTTTTCCTACGAGGTGAACATACTATTTTTCCGCAAATCGTTTAAAATTCGACAGATTTCAATTAATTTTGATGAGATCGCTAATTATTTAATTCATAAATGAATGATGCTTCGAAATTCGTATTGAATTTGGTTACGTTACTATGAAAACGTACTCATGTTGAATTGTCAAAGTTGACGCATATAATTAATTCAATTGCTAGTGTTTTCGAATTTAAAACAGTGTGAAATGATAAGTGATGATGAATTTGCTATTTCTGGGACTCCTCCAGAGCTGGTTGATGCAGTGAAAATACTAATTCTTTAGAATAAGTGCCGAAGGAATCATGAGAAAAGTTCGTATATGCATATGTCGAACCAACTGTAAGGAAATATCATTTCCTTACAGTAAGGAAATGAATATTTCCTAACAGTTAGGAAATCTTGACATTTTCTATGACCAATTTTGACTGGAATGTCAAAATTTCCTAGCGATTTGCTGAAAAATATATTATTAGAAATGATTATTTAATTTTGACCTTAATGTATCTAATTTTGATGTATGTTACCATGTGAACGAGAAATAAACGAGATCATTGATAGTTCCGACGAAAAAAGGGCTTTCAACTAGAATATTGATATAATTCGCAATAGATAAGAGAAATATAGATAAAAAGATAACATTGGTCCTTCGAGTGTTCAAATTGAATCGGAGAAGAGAAAATGTCCTCTGAAGGAAGTATTTCCAGAGTTCTCAGATCCGGGAAGAAACTAACGGCAGAAAATCTAAAGTCAAGAGACAACATGGACATGGAATCGAATAAATCCGAGAAAGAAAATAGCAAGAAATCTTCAACAAAGAACCAAAGAACTCTGTAAGAAGAATGAGAATACAAGCGGAAATCGAGGCACATGAAAAATTGGAAAAGATGGAAGAAGAAAAAGAAAGAATAAAGATACAACGACTAGAAAGAATGCAGCGAAAAATAATGTTAGAATTGGAGTTGAAAAATGCTATGGCATCAGACGAATCTGAATCCAATGAAGAAAAATCTAATATTAATTCCGATGAAGTTGATAGTGAATTCAAACATAGGCGAGTACAAAAATGGATTGATTATGTATCTAATTTTGAAAAACACGAAGAAAGGGAGAAGGATCGGGATAGGAGCAAGCACAGCTCATCAAAAGACGAAGATGGGAAAAATGATAAGGACAAGTCCAGACATAGCAGCTCAAAAGACGAAAATCGTGATAGGGATAAAAATTCCAGCTCTAAAGATAAGGAGAAGATAAAAAAACAGGAGAAAATAGAGGAACCAAAAGAAGAGGTTTTCGAACCAAAGAGAGATCCTGATTCTGCAGCAGATGACTCAGTTAACTATGATTCCATAGTCGATTAAGATGATTTTAAATTAAGTATAAAAGAAGATGTTGATATCAAAAATGAACCTGAGTCTCAAGAAGAAGGGGATGATGTGAATCTCTCCCAAGGTAGCAGCTGTGATTATATCATGTCACTCAGAGATGTGACTTATCTGAGATACAAGTATCTGAAATACAGATACAAGATACAAAATACGTATTTGTATCTTGTATCTGAAATACTTTTTTGAAAATGAATTTTGTATCTTGTATTTAAATACCTCTTCTTTGGTATCTTAGTATTTTGTAGATACTTTGTTTGCTAAGATACTTTTAGTAATAGATAACTGATTCTATTGTGGCATCTTAAGCGTCTTTTGGGGCTGAATTGATAGATGGCGTGGCAATTATTTCTTTCTATAAATTGTAATCGGCTACGCCCCTTGCTTGATTTGTGTTATTTTCAAATTATTATTCCACATCTGTGTTTAAGGAAGACACGTAAATGTGTGGTCGGTCGTCCGAAGCTATGAGAAGATTGAGTCTTTTCTTGAGCTTTGACTTTTTCTTAACACCATTCAACAGTAAACAGTGATTTTGCCAATCACTACACTGCCACAGTTTGTAAACTGTGACACTGCTAAGGGCCAGTTGCAAATCTGCAGTTCAACAACTTGTTGAACAAACTCTTGAGAACAGTCTGAACTGGTTCGCAAAAGCAATTTCAAATTTGCTTCTCTATTTCGCGCTTGCGCGTATAATACTATTTTTCTTCTTTTCATGTCAGAAAAACCTTAGGGGAAAAGTAGAATTCGATAGATGGCGCTAAATGACATTTAGCAACGAGTAAAACAAATCAGCTGCCGTAAAAGCCTTTTGATATTCAAGTGGTTTTATTTTGCTGACACAAAATTAAACAAAGATAGTACGAATTTACGGTAATTACGTTGACTGGCATATAATACAAAAACAATGCAAAACAAATTAGAATTAGTTTTACTCAAATCACAATTGGAACATTGACTTTGAAGATATATTACCCTTGTGTCACGTTTGTGAAAAATAAACTTTCTTTAAATTTGTTTTTGTTACAATATTTATTTTCCTTACAAGTGCGGGAAGTGATACTTTCCCGCACGTGACTGCAGTTAACCAGAACGACGCGAAGCGGAGTTCGGTCAAGCAGTCAAGTACGGAAAAGACACTTTCCGCACGAGTTAGGAACAATATTTTTTCTACAAGCGCTCATACGAGATCGATTTTATTTCAACACACTGATTAAATTCGATTTGATATTTATATTCAAAGAATTTCATACTAATGACAAATGTTAATTCACATGAAGTTTCCATAGTACCCACTTTCCCGCACTCATTTTAGTTTAGGTGTCACTTTCCCGCACTAGTGCGGGAAAACTCGTTTTTCTTCACTAGTGCGGGAAAGTGACACTATCTAAACTAAAATGAGTGCAGGAAAGTGGGTAAAGAGTGTTAAAAACGCACGGTCGTAGAAAAAAAGTATTTTATCTATGAAAAGTATTTGAAAGATACATATCTTGTATCTAGTATTTCAGAAAGTTATTTGTATCTGGTATCTGAAATACTTAATTTCAAAGTATTTTGTATTTTGTATTTCAGATACTTTCTTTAAGGTATCTTGTACATCTCTGATGTCACTGTTCAGTAGAAGTGAGCCAGCTTTCGAAGAAGAAGATGATGAGGGGAAGCCTTATGTTGAAGAAGAATCAGAAGAAGACATTCCCCTGTCTGCTTGTAAGTCAACCAGTAAAAGAAAAATGATCGACTCTGAGGAAGATGAGGAAGACATTCCATTTTCAATGAGTAAGGGCCGCTTGCACCGTATGACAAAACTTCAGATTAAATGCAAAACCTCGATCAGTGTCTATGATTCTCTTGCACCGTGTCGTAATCCTAGTTTAACAACCATAACTAACGCTTAAAGTGTAACGTGTTACGCCACTGTTTTTCCGAAATACTCCGCAGAGTTTTAGTAGAGAGCAGGCGCTGTACGTACTTCAATCTGGGACAATTTGTTCGCGATTTATTCATTCCGATTTTGAATTCTATGGTTAGCGGAGAATTTGTATCAGGCTTAGATAAAATCTAAAATTATTTGATTTTATGTTTGACCCTTACTTCACAAGGGGTAAGTTAACGAACTAATTTGCTTCCTCGCTATTTCAATTATTGCACTTCTTTTTATGGTTCTTTTGCTGCATGTTTTGCTCTTTTTCGATTTGATATCGCTTGATGGAATTTTCATGATTGCTGCTTATGCTATATGTCTAAACATAAAATTGTGCCTGCTTCGCGTGAATCATGAATTCATTCGTTTTCTTTGTTTCATTTTTGAAATCTGAATCGGTGTTTTATATTGCCTCTTAGAATTCCTTAACATTCATATCAATTTTTTTTTCATTGTTATCATTTCAAGTTTTTATAGTACTTTGGTTGCATTTAAATATCGAGTTGGCTACTCAAAAAAAACGTTTGTTGCTTTTTTTTTCTTTCAATTTCATATGTTATCAACAAGAACAGCTTCTGAATATTTTTCATAATTATTGTAACTCAAATTAATGATCGTGGAGCAGGGGCAATTTGAATACGAGTACAATTGTCTAATTGAGATGAAATTCCAGTGTTTGGTAAGGACCTTATTTTTGGTCAAGCCCTAGTTTTTGGTTACGACCACATATTTGGTTTGGAGACAATCTATGGTTTCGAGGAAATTTACGATTTGGAGATATCTTTTGGATTTGGAAAGAAATAGCAGTTCTCAGGAATTGAATCACGTGAACACCGTACCTACATCGTGGAGGCATCATTTGAAATCGACGCTAGTTCCACATCATCTGGAGCTGTCCTTAAGATCGACGCTTCGATTAGCGGACACACTAGAGATAAGTTGTAAATTCAGGCGCTGTTCATTATTTCCTAATTTCATTTTCGAAAACGTAATTTGTATTTTCATTTGGAATAAACAGCTGGTTGAATTCCTGTGAATATTCATTGATATACCTATCCATAGTTCTCTGGAATCATATTTGTATTGGTGGAAACTAAGGGTACGTACATGCCGGAGATGCAAGGATGAGCGCGGTGGAGGTCGCGGTTGCGATCTAGTTATAAATCGATGCATTATGTGATATGATATGATATATTGTTTATCCTGATTACTCCTAGGTCTCCTGTGGAGACCCCTCTGAAGTTACAAGCTTCGAAGCTTGTAACTTGTGCCGAGTTCGGAGTAAGCAGTTGTGTTCTGTGTAGGCTTTGTTACTGTGTCCTTACGCCACCTTAGGCACAGCACTGTTAATTTTTGACCCAACAGTGAGAATGGTGGCCCCTACCGAGACTAGAAAATTTCTTTCCTAGCTCGGGATTGAACTTCGGACCTTTGGGTCCGAAATCCACCGCTCTACCACTGAGCCAGGGGCATCGATTTAGAACTAGATCGTGACCGCGACCTCCACCGCGCTCATCCTTGCATCTCCGGCATGTACGTACCCTAAGAATCGCGACTACTCTCTGACTAGAGTGCCCGGCATTTGTAATAATTGTACCCAGTAGGGTTACAAAAGATAATCCTCCGAATTTGGAGGATTAAATGGAAGTTTAACGATAAACTTTGAATTCTAACCCTAAATTCAGGGATGACACAAGTCAGGCTTGTTTCAAAAATGATGTTTGGTTATAAATCAAATTGAAAAGAATAATGCCTGACAGTAGCGGATTAACCGGTACGCTTAGTACGCTGCAGCGTAGGGCCCCGAGATCCATAGGGGCCCCCGGCGATCGAATTAAACTTTTTTTGCTAGAATGAAAATTCAGTCTGTAAGTGTGAAAAAAAGTCATACTTTACTATATTTTATAAGATCCTCAGAGGCAACTTGTGAATTATGAATTATTACATTCACATTAAACGCAATTGAATGACAAGAGCCTCAGAGCAAAACTCAGATGCATAGACTATCTACTCAGATATCGGAAAAAACACACCATCCGAGATTCAGCGTACTCACGTACTGTCCCGAATTATCTCGTCTGCCTGCAAAGGTGGCTGCCGAATTCCCATTATTCAATAAATTTGTTGGCATTTCCTCTAAAATCTAGGAATGTGCTACAGAACGGCCGACCAGATGTTTAGGGGTGTAAATAAATTTGATAAAAAATAAATGTAGAACTGTTGTGACAGAAAGAAGACTGCAGTTTTCAGGAATACTTTCTATCGAAAAGGATATTACGAGCAGTTTCGATTATGAATTATGATTCTGCAATGAAAGAATTTGGTGATATTAAAATAAGAAAAAATCAATTTTTTTAGTGGAATATTATTTTGTAGGTAACTGATTTACAGCTTTACGATACTTGTTTCTTTTGTGATGATTTTATTTATTCCTCAATCTCGATGCAGCAATTAAAAATTTGCAGATTTGATTTTCTAGAGATATTTTGTATTTGAATTTTTGTGATATTTTCCCTTTTTTTTAATATTTTCATTCATCTTTTATATTTTGTTTTGATATACATACCTTGTATTTTATTGATAAACTTTATGTATTGTTTTAAAAGAAGTGAGTTTTAATTAAAAAACTATTTTGAAAAAAATAGAAAATGTTTCAGAGGGGGCCCCAAAAGTTTTGAAGCGTAGGGCCCCTGAAATCGTAAATCCGCCACTGATGACTGAAGTAGAAATTATAGATTTTGGTTTTCCTAGGCGTAGATATGAAAGATCAAATTGGTGTGAAAGGAAAAGCACACAAGAATGAATAACTGAACTAAATATTAACGGTCGAGGTATATTTTGAACTGAACAAATCCATACATGCCTAATAAAGTTGGACGTACAGTTCTTCTGATATGTAGAATTATTCTTTAATTCACTGTGACACATGGTATCATTCAATCGGAACCAATATTATTACCTATGTGTTGAAATGAAAGTGAATAAATATTAACAATTTTCCAAGATGCATGTATATTGAAAAAATCACATATTTTCTTATAGATGTTTGCCTATTATCTATATGGCTATATTACCACAGTGACGACAACTCGTGTCTCATTTTCTATTGGTCGGCCGCCATGTTTTGTTGAAATGACAGTGCGCAGATTTTTCTAACCCATCTATGATTGTTATTGTTTATTTGTCAACGCGTGTGAAGCAGTGAAGTTGTTAAGTTTGTGGAAAGCAGCGACTTCGAATTTTTCATATTTCAAAATGCCCGGTTGTGCAACTTCTGAAAAATATATAGCACGATTCAGTTCATTTGCGACGAAATACATTGTGGATCGAAGATCGTATTCAAAATTATGACACGTTTTGTGGTCTAGAGATTGAGAATAAGGACTTCTTTCGAGAGTTATGGCCATTAAGGCAATGACTGATCAATCAAGATGAATTTACTATTGGCAAATAATTATCTTCACTTGTGTATGTAGCTCTTCAGTTTTTTCTGAATAATAATGTTAGAAGTTAAAGATAACCAGTATTTTCGATCTGTATATTCGGGAAAATAGATAGCACGATTCAGTTCATTTGCAACGTCATATCTTAGATCGAATTCATGGAACATAATGTTACTTCCTAATGAAATTGAGACCTATAATATGAAATATTGCCGTAAGTTACCGATGTAAAATTCAAAAATACCGCCAAAACATCTCGACAAAACATGGCGGACTTTTGACAGTTTTATAGCCAGTTGTCGTCACTGTGGTTATACAGTCACTGTACATTGCCGCAATAGCGCCACGACCGTGAAATATTGCGGATTATTTCGGAAGTAGGACCCGATCGTTAATCTGGAGTCCCGTTTGATCTACAATTTTTGGTCATCCATTTTTAGTTAGAAGTCGTTACACCAGAGTTTCTATGAATCTATTTACAAAAGTTGTCGATCTGTGCTCAAGAGTGTAACTGTATTCTTTTTGAAGCTTTTTTTGAATGTCATAAAATTGTTTAACTATTGATCAAAATTATTTTTAAGTTCACTATACTTACCACACAAAAGATATCATTTAGTTGATATCTTTTATTTAGTAGATACTCATTTTGAATACAACTTTATTATCACCTTTTAGTTCATGATACTAAATATGTGAATATGCAAATTATGGTCGAATAAAGTTATGATTATTATCTGACATTGTGGCGTGAGCATATTCGAACAATGAAAGTATGGTCATATCGGTTACATCGGAAATATTGCTACCAACTTTTGTTCAACCTCATTCATCAACGACGTAATAAAAACATTTTCCGGGTTAACCCCGAGGTAAATATTGAGCCTGAGGTCAGTTAAGCGAGCAGAATTTCCCAGAGACAAAGGAGAGAAAATTGCTAATTTCGCCTCATGACAAAAAATTATGTTCGCAGATGAAAGCAAACTACGAACGCTCAGGATTCTTCTAGGTGTATAGAAATATCAGTGACAATAAACTCTAGTTTCAAATGACGCCATCCTTATGGACCACAATTTTTGTATATCATAAGCTCCCTTCAAAATCGACTACAAAACAGGTATACAAACAATTAACTAATCTAGTCCGTGAAGACGCTAAGGATTTTTTACATACCTTTTCAAATTCTGCATTTGGATCATCAACTTCGCTAGAGAATATTTCGTTTTTCAATTCTTCTAACTCTTCCTTTTCTTTGAGTCTATCCCGACTATCCATTTCAGCTTCTTTGACTCTCTCAGCAAGTCTCCTTTGAAGTTCTCTTCCCCTAAAAAGAAAAACCATTTCTGTATTCCATATCATTTTTATTGGATCAGGTGTGAGTGTTTGCGAATAAATGGGACTTAATATTTTCTCGAATTTATTGCTCGAAGTTTTAAGCCCGCAACGGACGACGAGCGATAATATATATTATGCGTGTGTTATGACTTACATTACCGCTCATAGAACAATATACTATTATATTATAGCTTTGCATTCACATATGTCAATGCAAAGCTATAATATAATAGTATATTGTTCTATGAGCGGTAATGTAAGTCATAACACACGCAGATGAATTTTGCAGCCCAAGCCGTCAGGCGAGGGGTGTAATTCATCAAGTTTGTTATGACCATTACCGCGAATTGAACACTATACTTTATCTTCGACTTCTTCAGTAAAATTCGAATTAATCGGCATTCTCAAAATTGACAACAGTTGTCAAAAGCGATTTCTGTGGTGGAAAATCGAATCGATATCGAATCCCGTAGAAAACGTCAAAAATTCACGTTTTCCAAATGGAATTTTTGGATATTCAGACCTGAGAAAATGTAGAAATGGATGGCGAGAACGTTACCTTGATGTCTGAAATAGAGTTCTCCATTGAACCGACTTTTTTATTCATTTCGGAAGCTACATTTTTCCCATTTGTATTAGAGTGAGTTATAGGCGTGAGTTATTATTACCTCACATTATTGGTTTATAGAGACTATTACAGATCAAATTCAGTTGAATAATGGATATATTATTCTATGGGAGTAGATAAATAATATTATCGCTCGTCGTCCGTTGCGGGCTTTAAGCCTTGCAATTAACGTGGGCGTTCAATGTAGTGTGTTTTTATTTCAAGTTGCATTTGAAAATGGTTTCACTTTGAGAACTGAAATTTTGTGGGTAAACTCAGAAAGGATTGGAGTTCTTAATGATATAATTGAGATTAAGTGCATTTCAACAGTTCATTTTTTTCTTTCAAAAATAGAAGAAAATAAGCCAACTCATGCTTCTGTTTTATTTCAAACGAAAGACCCATGAAAATAGTTCAACTTCCGATTAAAAGTGAATCTACAGATAATTTCATTCAGAAAACAACTCGAAATACGGAATTGGCAGAAAATGGCCAAATTAAAATTTTAGCGGGAAAAAGTTCCTGCTTTACCCACATTTTCACTAATTTCATAGTTCAGCGAGTATCGGATAGAGAGCGCCATTGTACAGGGTGGGCAAAATTGGTGCTACATGAACTAAAACTTTTTAACCCGAGGAGATAGAGAAAAATGAATGGCACCTTATAGCCCTCTTTTTTCGAGAAACTGATAATACCATCAACTGCATTCCTCTATCTTCTTTTGTTTCCGAGTTATAGGCCAAAATGGAAATTTGGGCGATTTCAACTTTGGTCATTATCTCCCGTTCTGTTTATGCTACGATGTTGAAATGAAAACAATATACAGGCACTTTTCTGATAGCAATCCAGTGGCGTACTCTGATTTTTTCTAAGAGGTTCATTTGCTGAGTTATAACATAAAAGTGTGTTTTTTCTTATGGAAACAGTAGTTTGAAATGACTTAGAAAGAATCGCCATTTTTTTCCCGTTTCAGAAATGTATCATATGTTATACATCGCCCTCAAATTCGTTAAGATATTATGAAAAATATGGTTTGTATATGGAATTCAAATTATTGAGTATACTCCATTCACAATTATAAAATCACAACTCTGGCCATGGTTTCGTTTTCAGGAATTGGTGCACCTGATGAAAAATCTGTGCGCGTACAGAGAATTTTGTTAATGACAAACCGTTGTTGCCAGTTGCTTTGTTTACATCAAAGTAAAAGTATCAAAGATATTCCACATTTTGTTAGTTCGAATCGATCGGCGATTTTGGGGCGAAATATCGTTAGGGAATCGCCTATTTTTTCGTTCCTCGTTGTCCAGAAGAAGTTTCCCGTCGATTTCGTGCAAGTGTCATTTTTTCCTTTCACGACTTTTGGCGTGAGTACGAACGGCAAATTTGAATTGGAACAAAAATCGATTAATAAGCATAAATAAAGCGAAAGTAAGTACTAATCGACCTTTTCACACTTGATAACGAAGTTTTTTTTTGGTATCTGGCCGTTTAGAAAGATTTCAAACGAAATTCCGGTCCCCCAGAAGTTTGATTAGTTTCGGTATCGTTTTTGGTGCTCAAAATTTATTTGGGATGTGTAAATGGACAAAAAAGGCTTCCTTATACGATCTTCTAACGAAAGCGACCAGAAAATATGGTTCAGGTAGGATTTTCGAGGAATTATGAGGAAAGAACTTGCAATGAAATTGCACGATTTTCGTAAGTACCTAAACGGGTTCTGGATGGCCATCATCGGTCTCTAAATGATTATTGTTGATCGTTTACACGTTTCAGAAAAAACACGTCGAAAAAGCTGAAAAAAAGAAGGAATATGACTATATTGCACTCAACGGTAGGTTAATTCAGATTCCGATGAATTGAAATGTGTCACTGGAGCTTTCATTTCTTTGCCGAAAGTAGAAATAGGCTATATTGAACCAGAATACATCGGATCTTTCCATATTCCAGGAGTGTCTTATTTTAGAGCAGGTAAATGATAAATGTGAAGCAAATGTTTGACCTATTCCATTTTATTTGTACAAACCTACTGTGGTAGTAATGTATGAATATTTTTTAATTTAATAAATTACTATACAATCAGAATATTTTACTCCTTGTTCATAAGATCAAATAAATAAAATGTCGTCAAGTCTTGAATTTTCAGTTCAAGAGGATAATAAACATTGAATCTTCACAAGCATGCATATAAAAATTATGTGAAAGCAATTTTTCTTTCATGGCGAAAAATAATATATTTCAACAGTGATCTCTTGTACTTTTCATGCAAATAACTGGAAAAAGAATCCTTTCTATCAATTCATATAAACGTTAATTATTTTCGTCCATGACATCTTTTCCAATTCATTCACATTCTGAGAAATACGCTAAGAATGTAGAAAGGGCAACATAGTGTTGACTTGGAACATAAAAATATTTTGAAAAACGTCATAACTTCGATACAGAGTGAAATGTGTCAAATTTCCAAGGCCAGAGTTGTGATTTTATAATTGTGAATGGAGTATACTAAGTAGGCTGAATCATAGAATTATGAATTATGAGAATTATGTGTCTCTACTAGTGCTGGGAATCATGAATGAATGATTTGAATATTCGAATATTCATTGAATATTTATTCGAATAACTTGGTTTTGCATTATTCGAATATTCATGAATATTCAGTGAATAGTTGAATATTCAGTGAATAATTGAATATTCAGTGAATAATTGAATATTCAGTGAATAATTGAATATTCAGTGAATAATTGAGTATTCAGTGAATAGTCGAATATTCAGTGAATAGCTGAATAGTCAGTGAATAGTCGAATATTCGGTGAATAGCTGAATATTCAGTGAATAGTCGAATATTGAGTGAATAGTCAAATATTTACTGAATATTCAACTAATCACTGAATACTCCACAAATTAATTTTTATGAATTTATTTATTCAGGACTGAGCTGAGTAATCCATCATTCGTGATGTTACAAATAAAAGTTTGAATGATCATTCAACTGTCTATTCAGAAATACTTGAAACAAGTTTTTGTGCTTTACTACGAACAAATTCTTTGATATTCACATCTGAACTATGAAAAGTCAACAAGTGTAACAGTAGTATGTTATATGTTCAGGTACATAGAGTGATAAAAAAATAATGAAGGTTCAGGTTGTAAAATTTGAAATAGTACTGGAAAAGATACATTTTTGGTGAATTCTGCAGCTATTAGGTTCAGTTCACGTATATCACTTAATTGAAAGCATTTAATATTTGGATATTTGATTGACTCGATCTTTACTTGATGGATGTTAGGTTTTTAGGTACACAGATTGATTATGTGTAGGAATTTGAAAATTGTTTTTACTATCTGCATTCTAGGGTCCATTGAAATTTTCGAATTGGTAGTCGGAAATAATATCCAAATAATCGTGTAATTCTCAAATATTTAACGGCTTCATGATTTAATATAATTTCAAGTATATTATTTATACGTTTCATTTTTCCCATTTGTGGAAATATGTGTTGACCGGTTTTAGGAAATACAAATTACAAATCAGAATTAAATCCATAAGTTATTCACAGTAACCTTCATAATGCCAACATTTTTGAAAAATTTATTGAACTTTATGTTATACAGTTTAAACTCAAATTATTCATTCTATAAATTTATCGAATAGGAGTAGGTACATTTATTTGTTTTATTTCATTTGATAGTAGAGAGACTGCTATTCATCCGAAATAGGTAGGTATACCTAATTTCCAACATATTCTTTTGAATGAACAATAAAATGCAAATTCATCCCCATTGTTGAATACCTTCCGATAGTTTGAAAATCCCAGGCGGCAAAAGTTCAATATGAATAGATTTTATTAGGTTCCCTTCAGGCTCATGAAATTTCTGTCAACGTTAAAATTTTTGTACACAAGTTTGTCTATAATCTACAGGCTCTGATTGGGGTCAGGTGAAATGTAAAATTTACCTGATGAACGGAGCCACCTTTACTTCAGTAAAGGTAAACAATATCATCTAATACTACCTGGCTGATTTAAATTGGTCATACTACTGCAATCCCAAAAACAACATCCTTGGCCATCGAATAAACTTCGTCGGTAGCATTATTTGAATAATCATTAATTTGTGTGAATAATATAATTTCTTAATATTGAATCGTCGGCTTTCTAATCACAGAGAAAAATAGTGAATTATACACGTGAAATATAATAGATTTTAGCCCCCGATTATATCTCCCTCGAGCTAAAACTTTTTTCCTTATAAGTATGATAAATAACTATTCATATCATTAAGGTTTTTTGTGTGTAATATTCAAATACATAATCACTGAATATTTATTGAATAATCACTGAATATTCATGACTACTAATGAATAGTTAAATATTCATGAATACTCATGAATAGTTGAATATTCATGAATACTCAATGAATAGTTGAATATTTATGAATACTCATGAATAATTGAATATTCATGACTAGTCATGAATAATTGAATATTCATGACTAGTCATGAATAATCAATCGTGAATAATTGTTTGAATGAATTATTCGAATAATCGAATAAATTGAAGAATGAATATTCGAATACAAAAAGGCAAAAAAGTCCCAGCCCTAGTCTCTACGCATGGTGTAATTATTATTTCACAGTTGAATCACTTGCTGCTCCATAATTCTCATTCGCGAAAATGAAACATTTCAACATATCATATTTTTCGTAATTTTGGAATATCTCCATAATGCCGCTAACGATCACTTCAAATTTTAATAACTGACAGTTGTTTCGAACAGAGTTCGCACCATCGAGTGAATACTTGATGGCGCGATCTCTGTTCGAATCATGTTCCATTTTAGCGAATTAGAATAGGAAGGCTCTATAAAGGGGAGTATACTACAAACAGCCATTTTGGGTCCAACCATAGACTCGCAAATTACAGATCCCTTCGAATGAAATGAAATTTGTAATCGAAAGAAATGAAATCTGTAATCGAATGAGCATATTTTCGGAATGAGAGATCTTGTAGTGACTTTTTTCGGCATGCTCACATGAAAAACATTGGAAATAGGTTAGGTTCGTGGTGTTAGAATAATGCCGCGGCATCTAATAATCAAATTTATAATAATTTATTGTTTATGTTGGTGTATCACCCCGATAGATGGCGATGAAAATGTTGGGAGTCCTGTAATTTTCGAGTGGGACAGCAAGTGTTCAACTGTGAAATAATAATTACACCATGCGTAGAGACACATAATTCTATGATTCAGCCTACTTACTACTAAATAATTTGAATTCCATATACAAACCATATTTTTCATAATATCTTAACGAATTTGAGGGCGATGTATAACATATGATACATTTCTGAAACAGGAAAAAAATGGCGATTCTTTCTAAGTCATTTCAAACTACTGTTTCCATAAGAAAAAACACAACTTTATGTTATAACTCAGCAAATGAACCTCTTAGAAAAAATCAGAGTACGCCACTGGATTGCTATCAGAAAAGTGCCTGTATAATGTTTTTATTTCAACGTCCTAGCATAAACAGAAACGGAGATAATGACCAAAGTTGAAATCGCCCAAATTTCAATTTTGGCCTTAACTCGGAAACAAAAGAAGATAGAGGAATGCAGTTCGCAGTTGATGGCATTATAAGTTTCTCGAAAAAAGGAGACTATAAGGTGCCATTCATTTTTCTCTATCTCCTCGGGTTAGAAAGTTTTAGTTCATGTAGCACCAATTTTGCCCACCCTGTACATTTCATTCATGATTAGAGAGATATTCATAGAACTCATAGAGATAATGTAAGTTCTATGAAGATATTCCATAAAATGCACGGTGGCGCCTCTATCGGTTGATTTTTCCTACGCGCTTCAAACGGCGACCTTAAATGAATTTGGTTATGGTGACTAACACCACTCCATTCCGCCAGTTTATCTGTCCACCACCGGAAATTTTGAAGGTATAAACATTTCCACACTTCGTTCAAATAAATTCTTGCTCTTAAGTGCTGTGACATTTTATTGCACAGAACATAGATGCATATAATACACTGATTAGATTTTTTTAAGACTTTCTTGTCGAATGAAAATCTGAGATGGGGTCCTACTTTTCATTTCTCTGGAAAGGGGTCGCGCCATTTTCCATTGCCGCAATAGTGCAACGACCGTGAAATATTGCGGATCATTCTCAAACTAGGACCGGATCTACAATCTACAGAGCCGATTTGTTCTACAATTGTTGGTCACAATTTTCAGTTAGGAGTAAGATGTCTTCAATAATGGCGTAATTGGGAATATTAAAAAAGTTTCGTTCTTTCCGCTTCAGGTGGCGCTAGTCACAAATTATGACTGATTTTTAATAGTCATTTCAAATATTTAAATTCATTCTAGTGAACCTATTAAGGGCCGGTTTTATAAAAGGCCAACCGAGGATTCAACCGTGCGCCAACTACCAGATAGTGAGGAATTTGGTTGTTGACGCAACGGTTGAATCCTCGGTTGGCCTTTATAATACCGGCCCAAACAATAGTCGATAATTTTGTCAAGCAATATGACATTTTCATTCATATTAGTTCTGGGATAGATGCATAGAAACCTATTCTATGCATCTATGTTCTGAGGAGAGGTATATGTAAGATGTCCAAACACATGGTTGTTTGTGACAGTCCGCGAAATGTTTGCGAACTGTTCTAGAACTTGTCAGTCCGCGAATAGCGTTTTTAAAAACACAAACAGTGTCCCATCGAATGTCGGTAACTTCAAAGTATTCACGTGTTCTAGGACTGATTGTCGGGTTGGTGTAAACGCCCAGTTTGTTTTTATTTTCGTTGCTGCGATCTAGTGGTAGTTTGTAGCGCACCACATTTTCACAACTACATGACCGGTGTCTCTATGTAAACTGAATGAAACTTAAACAAAACACGAACACTTTTCATTGATTTCTGTCCGTGACTGTTTACACCAGTCACGCCTAGGCGGAGAAATAGTTGCTATGGCTTACTTTTCCCTCCGGCGGCAGGAAAAGTGTTGTTGTGCAAGGGACTAAGTTTGCAAGACAACCGTAACTATACGAGGGTTGCCTTTTATATTTCGGGATTGAAGAACAAAAACAAGTATTGGTCATCGAGATTCGTTTTATTGTTTTTCAAAATATTCTCCATGAAGATCTATACACTTCTGCATGTGTTTGAACCAGGTTTCGAAGCACGTTTGCCACTCTGATTGAGGTATCTCCAAAACATGCATTCTGAACGCAAAAATCGCTTCTTCAGGTGTCGAAAAACGTTGACCCCTCAGTTAATTTGTTACGTAAGGGAATAAGAAGAAGTCATTCGGTGCCCAGTCAGGACTATACGGCGGATGACAAATCGATGTTTTGAGTGCTCAAAAATGCATTTGTTTGAGCCGACGTGTGCGAGCTAGCATTTTCGTGGTGAAGAGTAATCCGTCTTCGGCGGTTGGTTTTCCTCATTTCTTGAAAGACAACTGGCAAACAAATGGTTGTGTACCACTCAGAATTAACTGTCCTGCGTTGTTCAAGTGGTACGGTTGCGACATATCCAGTTTTTCCGAAAAAACAGGCAACCATTTGCTTGGAAGTGCTTCGTGCGCGAACAACTTTTGTTGGGTTTGGCTCATTTTGAAACACCCACACAGTCGACTGCTCATACGCGTAAATCCATGATTCGTCACCTGTCACGATGTCATAGACGTGTTTCGAAGCACCGTGATCGTATTTCTTGAGCATTTTTTTCGACCAATCAACACGGACCTTTTTTTGAACGATTGACAAATTTGTAGGATCCAGCGCGAACAAATTTTTTTGACAGTCAAATGTTCATGCAATATTGAATGTATGTATGCTGGTCCCACTAATGCCTAAAGGCCGTATGACATTATGTAGTTTTCGATATCGTTTTCTGTACAGTCGTCAATATCGACAAACTGTACAGTTTCCTCTACAGGAAACTTTATGTCCATTAAATTGTGTATGACACTATGTAGATTTTCGATATTGAAATTAACAAAAATAAGGCCTCTGATTGGTGGTAGAGCTGAAAATGAGCCGAAAATGAGTATCAGATTTCTCAATATCTTGTTTCACCAAATTATATAAGTAATCAAATTGTGTCTGGGACATCCTTAAAAAGTTTTTATATGCTAATGGATCTTCTTGCAAAAGCTCATTGTTCAACAAATTCAACACTTTCGAAGTGGAACGACTTGTTCTCCTTTGAATCCAGGGCCTAATCCATTTTCGTTTTGGCTTTTTCCGAGAATTATCTTTGCAAATAGTTTGGAATATCATTGTATATCCAACTGCAGCCGCAGCGCAGCACATGCAGCCATTACGTTTAACTCCATATCCACAATAACAGGAAACCGAATAAAATAATTTCAACTAACCAAGGAATGACTTAGGTTAGGCTAAACATAAACACGACTCTATTGTGTCGTGTTTATGTTTAGTCCGTATTTATAAAAATGAAGCATTTACTCACAAGTAAAAGGTAGAAGTTAAAGGTTTTGCTTCAATTCGTATTCATAATCTCCATTTTTTCCTTGCAAGGAAATGCTTCGGATAAGTGAACTACAAGGTACACCGATTTACGTATTCGTCTCCAAATTGGGCTGGCTTTTCAATACGAATGTGCGTGCAGTCAACCACCCCAATAGCTGTTGGGAAATGGAACCTGGTCAACCACTTCTCTTTGGCCTGCATGATCTGATTTTCAGTGTTGTATGTATATTATGCCTATTTCCAAACAGGATTCGGCTGTTTATCGGTAATATGTTCGAACAAGCGTAAAATACTCCAGATCTTACAAAATATAGTGATAAAATACTTCATTACCTTCAACTTGATTATCCACCTAAAGATTAATCTAAATTATGAGTATATGATGCAGGATAAATTGATCAACTTGCAAACTAGAAAATATCAATATAAAGTGTCCAAATCTGGTGAAGAGAGACCAGAATATAAAATACCGAGGAACGGGACAAAAATTCATATTACTCATTCGGAGTTAAAAAGATAGTCGAAGAGTCCAATGTACGCTAGTTTGACTTTCAACACCAGTTCTTCAAAATGTAAATTCAATTATTTCAAAAATTTTATTATAAAAATTAATCTATCAATAAAGCAACAAAACAATGTTGAATATTTTCAAATACATAAATACTTTCCCATCCATCCTAATTTATTCTGTGAGGTGTAAACTACGTCCGCAAGAATATGTATATCATTATTTTCAACAAACAAATATCACCAGTTCAACCATAGTATAAATCATAGGTGCGGACCTAAATCATAGGTTCAAAGAGAACTTGGTTCTAGAACCCATGGAATTGAGGCACGCTGTTCTATGACACGAACGTTTGAGAACCAAATATTCATTCATTCATATCAATCATTCTTATCATCAATGTTTTATTTTGCTTATTATATAGAGCCTTAATCAATATTCCATATTATAGAATATCTTTCTTCGGAACAGATAATTTTAAACATTTTTCGTTAAACCAGAGTACTTTATTATTTAAAACCTTAGTTATTAAACTGTATAACATCGATAGTTTCAAGTTTTCTCTGGATAACATGGAAAATACAACTCCAATATATAATTTCGAACTCGAAGACATGTTTGTTTACCAACAAGTTGTTACTTTTAAGGTTAATATATAGCACCTGTTCCTACTGTACCATCTACAGATCAGGAACAGTCAGAACAGCTAGGAACAGTTCCGAACTCGAGTGTTCCGACGACGCGAACGTCAAGGAATCTCCTGTTCCTTGCGAAACGAACGGGTGGGATTAAAAATTACCAAAAAGTACAGTTCCGAACAACGAAGCGAACAAAACTAATAATGTATAATCACTTGCCAAATTACATCGAAATTTCAAGTTCGCTGATATTTAAGTAGAAAGTGAAAATTCTTCTGCTCAATACAACTGTTCGCTCTATTGAGAAATCTGAAATTCTTGATGTATACTTCATTCACTTTTATGAAGTACAAGTAGGCCGTCCCAGCTTCGCCGGGTAGAAATTTGTTTCACGCGGCGGTTTCATCTTCAGCACTTCAACCTGCCATATCTTTTGATGTACTCGTTGTAATTGTATGATGTGAAGGGAAATTTCGTTCTAAATTAAATACTGGGGATAAATAACGTATTAGGTTGGACGAGGATCAATACCCAATTCATAGAAACACACTCCCAAATAGTGCATAATTTTGGAAAACATCTGATAACTATAAATAGAGCACTATAAACATAGGTATGCTGTATAGACCTGGCTCTATGGTTATTGGGTCCAACCATAGACTCGAAAATAACAGGACTCGCAGCATTTTCATCGCCATCTATCGGGGTGATACAACAACATAAACAATAATTTATTATAAATTTGACTATTAGATGCCGCGGCTTTATTCTAACACCACGAACCTAACCTATTTCCAATGTTTTTCATGTGAGCATGCCGAAAAAAGAGATCTCTCATTCCGAAAATATGCTCATTTGATTACAGATTTCATTTCTCTTGATCACAGGTTTCATTTCTTTCGATTTAAGATTTCATTTCATTCGAAGGGATCTGTAATTTTCGAGTCTATGGTTGGACCCAGAATGGCGGTTCTGGTATACTCCCCTTTATAGAGCCTTACTATAAACAGGCAAAAGTAAGTCAATCTTGAGAGATAGATATATGCTATCGCGGACTTTTTTGTAGAACTATTTAAGAGGTACATTTTCGTCATACATTGTATCAACGCACGTGAAAATAGCTTATTATGGCTGATTTTTTGTAATTACTGAAGTTATAGTAGGTAACCTTAATTTTTTCGGGTGAAAAGTATAGTCTATGTCACGCGGGGATAATGAAGCTTTCTAAGGGTGAAAGAATTTCTGAAATCGGTCCAGTACTCCTACTCATATCAAACACACAAAAATACAAATCTTTCCTCTTTATAATATTAGTATAGAAACTGGTTGGCCATGGAATTCTTACACATTTCACCGTGTATATTTTGAAAATGTTGGGATATAGCATTGAGTTTAAATATTTAAACTCAATGGTTATAGTCATTCTTCTATCAGTTGCATGTTGCCGTTTCTAAATACAGGGTGAGTCTTTGACTTGTACATATATTTTACTGTGAATTTGTGAGGCCAATAAAAACCTTTTTTTCATTTTCCATTTTTTCGAAAATAACAGTTATCATATTTTTTTTAGGTTTACGATGCTATTATGCATTTCTTAGTACTGAATTCTGAATGCCCATAAAAAATTCTACAAATTTGCCCATTTGAACGTTTTTGTAAGACCAATATTAACTGAGATAGCCATTGAGTAAAATATAAACAATCACTCTGTACATATATTTTAACAGAAGATTCTTGAGGTCAAAAGAAACCTTTTTTCATTTTCCATTTTTCCCGAATTCCCGGCTCTGTTAAAAGGATATAGCCATTTGAAAAAAAAAATTGGGCTTATTACGTTCCTGATAAAATTCTCTGGAATTGATTCGAAGTTCATATTTCTCGATTCAAATTGAGTTTATGACCAGTCCAAAACAGCTGATCACCTTTTTTCAAGATGGCTGCTGGAACAAACATTTCTGCTTTAGTGTTACTCTATTATAACTAACATTTTACATGGCATAATTGAGGACATTGAAGTTGAATATTGAGAAACCAACAGAAACTACCCTGAAACACGTACCTCGTAACTGAATATCCTCGGTTTGTTATTTGTTTATTCCAGCAGCCATTTTGAAAAAGCTGATCGTGACAGATCGTTGGACTGGTCTATACATCCAGGGAATACTCAAATACTAACCTTATTGGAATAAAAATGTTGCAAACACGATAATTTCAACAAAAACAGTTCGTTTCATCCGGCATCCGGTTTCATGTGGCCTTTCAACTGAAAAGCCACATTTATCCCACCAAAATAAGTTCCTTCTTCGCTTTTTCTGCAGGTAAGTTTGTAAACACTAATAACTTGTTCATATTTTCCTCGAAATTCCAAAACAATCTCATGAAGAAAGACTTTTCATTCAGATCATCAGAATTAATTATTGAACAACCTAACCTAATCTATTTTGTATCTATTCTGTGAATGTTTGCACAGAAACTTCAAGAAGATGATGTCAGCTTGCTGATATTTTCATTGAGGTTGAGGATTTTTTACGAAACATAGTATAAATATCTATGAATTCTGGGGGTTTCCATCAGAAATCGACTTTGCCGCGAAATATTCTGACAACATTGTGAACTCGTTAGAGACCAGAGAAGGAATAATATTCGATGATATTTAATTCAGAGACGCGAGGAATATTCTGGAAATTAATGATTTTTTTGTCAAATTTCTCCGGGCAAAATTGGAAATAACTGGAAAACGACGCGTTTTATTGAGAAAAAAATAGGAATACTTTGTTTCTTAAATGATTGATTCTTTCGAAAATATGAACCGTTTATCTTTTTAAAGTGGTTTTATGGTGTTTTTTCGTTTATTGATGAGTCGACTACCCTGTAACTTTTATAATAGGAGAGATATTGAATAAGTTTCGATTGAGGAATATGCACCATAATGAATTTAAGAAAATTATCAGGGTTATTTTTAGAATGCGCCGATTTCAATTCTAAATAGCAATTCCTGATACTTTGCCTCTGCTTTTTCGAAACTACCTTCGGCATCCTTAGTTTCCAGGCTTGATAATTAATAATTAATAATGAAAAATAAACGTCGGCAACATCTCAGAGATTTTATTCATTGGCCTTATGTCATTCACAAATGCCAACCTGCGATTTTTTCAGTTAAAAAAATTTGATAAACCTAAAACTTGGCCAACCGCGATACTTCATAAAAGTGAATGGAGTATACATATGTATTTGTTTTTTTTAATTGACCTAGCATGTGAATTTTCTTTGATCACCAATTATTATGATTAATATTGAAACCAGGCGAAATTGCCAATAATTCATACTCACTTATAGAACTTGATATCATCACGATCATCGTCATAGTCCTCCAAGAATTCTTTAAGTCTTTTGGCATCCTTTTCTCTCTCTTCCTCTCGGATTCGTTCCTTCTCTCTTTCTTTCTCGTAATCTTTTGCTTTTCTTCTTTCTCTCGATTCCCAGGCCCTGAAATTAAGCAATCAACATTCAGTAGTTATTATGAAGCATCTTTTCCAAATATTTATTTTATTGATGTCTTCTTGCAGAAGAGTGATTTCATCATGAACCATCAATAAATAGTGAAGCCAATACTACGAAATCAGAAATGAGCATTACTTTTTTCAAATGTTGTGAATTCATCATATTACATACAGGGTGATATTTGAGTGTTTCATTAGACGTATTCAAGTAAGGAATTTCGATAAAATTCACGTTTCTGTATTTCTGTTTGAGAGTACATGGACTTAAATTGTAAAATATTTTCAAGCGGTATCTACTTCCGGTTCTACCGGAAACGAATGTGAACTTCGTTATTTCAAATGTAACACCCTGTATATTCATAAATATTTGAATTCTTCCTTTAATTCTGCACTGATTTGATGTATGATATGGCAACCACTTCAAGCGATTGTTGAGTTATAGCCTGATTGTCAAATTGTTCGACAGAGTGTCACAAATTAATGTTTATATCTCCAAAATCCCTCATTGTAGAAACAAAAGACAGTACGCTTATGCTTCTTGTATGAGTCATGAGGAATTATTATACACCGTGCTTGAAACAGGGCTTCGAAGTGAGCCTCAATAAAACTATGAGATATCATATTTTTCAAATAGTAACCATATAATTTTGTAATTCTCATCGATTGCTCGCCAAAAACTAGTTAGCGTGTGCCAAACATTTTATGTCTCAAAATTCAGAAGTTTCGCCGTTATCGAAAAAAATTCGAATTTCACGACTGAAATCAGGTGTGGCTGAGTCAAATTCATTGTTATGTTCGTCTTTAGTAGAGTAGGCTACTAGTAGGCACTTACTACTGGAGCCATCAATTAATAAACAACGGGAACTTATTTGCGCACCTAAAATGTTGCATGAGACAAGTGTAATTTGTCAATATAATAGAAAATGTGAAATGAAAAGTAAAAAATATCTCATTTAGCGAGTTTAACAACATGTTTGATGCGAAATACGTATTTAAATTCACATCTATGTAAGTAGATTCTATCGAGAGGAACTCCTGGATATAGAATAAATATTTTTCTCTATTTCAGTATCGTAATTAGTTCATTACGGCACTAAAAACAGTGCTTTAATGAACTCATTACAGCGCTGTTTTCAATTATATTTTTCTTTTTCTGGTTGTCAACAATGACTTCCGATTCTATAAATTTTCAAAATACTTTGGAAATGTCAATTTCGTAAGAGTCACCAACTGCCAAGATACAACACAAAAGTCACTAGGATGTATAATCTGAATTTTTCATTGAATTTCAACAGTATTTCACGAAACTTCACAGAAATAGAGAAAATATCGTCCAATACTCCTTGCAGAATGCAATTCCAACACTCATGCGTTCGTATTGGAATAGGAGCCAATTGTGCAACTAGTTTAAGAATATACCATTGTATATCTGGTTTGACTGCATCTTCTTACCTTAGACGTTCTTGATAAACTGCCTCTTTTTCTCTGGCTCTTCTATCAGCTTTTTTCTTCTCCTTCGCTTCTTCCTCCATCTCTTTTTCCCGAAGCAGTTCTTTAGCACTCTTTTTATCATCACGCTCTCTTTCCCTTTCTCGTTCTCTTTCCCTCTCTCTCTCCCGTTCTCTCGTTTCCCTTTCTCGTTCTCTTTCCCTCTCTCTCTCCCGTTCTCTCGCTTCCCTTTCACGTTCTCTTTCCTTTTCCTTCTCACGCTCCCGCTCCCTTTCTCGTTCTCTTTCACGTTCGCGTTCACGATCACGTTCTCTTTCACGGCTACTCCTATCATGCGATGACCTGGGAAAATATTCACAAGTTAATTATAAAAGAAAAATTCATATGCGTGAAATTTTTTTTGAGAACCGGAAAGTAAATTCCGTTGCTGCGCACTTGTTCCCAGGAACAACAGTAAAATAAGTCGATAAATCTAAATCATGGCCAGCCGCGATACATTATAAAAGTGAATGGAGTATATTGCTGCGATACAAGTGGTGACGTTAACTTCGAAATGTTTACGAAATCTTGCTACTCACTTTTGAAGCAGATATCTTCAACCGATTGCACAACTACACGATAAGCTATGTGACGTCATTCTATAACCAATATGGCGGACCATCCAAGATGGCGGAATAGTTTTTTTAATGCATTTCTATAATATGGGTATCAAATGAAAGAGCTTGTTGAGAGTAACTCAAAAAAATAATGTGATGTAATTCTGAATCCAATATGGCGGGACATCCAAGATGGCGGAATAGTTATTTTTCATGCATTTCTACAATATGGGTATCAAATGAAAGGGCTTGTTGAGAGCAACTCGAAAAATAATGTTGACGTCATTCCAAATCCAATATGGCAGAACATCCAAGATGGAGAAATAGTTATTTTTCAAATGAGAGGGCTTGTCGAGAATAACTCAGAAATCTAGCCAGCGATAACTTAAAAGTAGAAAATAAATTGAGAGCAAAAAAACCATTTATAAAGAAAGCTTTCATTCGAATGCTCTAAAAAGAAGATAATAAAATTCTTTATACACAATTTATATGATCATAAAAGCTTGTCGCGCGATTTACTTGTGTAAATAAACTAGTATCTATTTAATTGAGTTCAATTTTTAAATTTCAGTTTTATTAAATACTTAAAGGTAATTACGCAAACCTCGCGACAAGCTTTTAATATCATATAAATAATTTAATTTTCTTCTTTTTAGAGCATTTAAATGAAAGCTTTCTTTAAAAAAAGGTTTTTTTGCTCTCAATTTATTTACTGGCAATTTCCATTCGCTCGGCTGCGCTGCGCTCCACCTCGCAACTGCAAATATTGCTCGTAAAAAAATATGCACTTTTAATCCTTATAATATAGTATACTATTTTTTTTTACATGTCTATAGTGATAAAAAAATTTTCACCCGAAATTGTTGGAATCTTTTTAGTTTATACTTCTGGTAAACACGGACCACAGAGAACTCTTGGGAAGTTGAGTTGACAATTACAACTTGATGAGTTGTGATTAGGATGTCTAAACACATGTTGTGTGCGTGCACTCGTCAGTTTTTGAACGCAATGACATTCGACCAAATCGAAAATATTAGAAATGTTTCGTGTATTTTCCGTTGTCGATCTGATTGATTTATCAACAGCTGATCTTCCAAGGTCAATTATGACAAGACCACAGAATAACATTTTTATGTGATGAAAGTCTTTTCCCCAGAACTGAATCAAAATGTCAAGAATATATACACAAACTATTGCTTGACAAAATTATCGATTATTAAAACCACACGTTCACCAGAATGAATTCAAATATTTGAAATGACTGATAAAAATCAGTCATAATTTCTGAATAGCGCCAACTGAAGTGGAAAGAACGAAACTTTTCTAACATTTTCAATTTTGGCGAAACAAAATCTAATCAGGGCATTATTATGAATTATGATCATTACCTTGATCTGGACCTCTTTCGTTTTTTTTCTTCCTTTTCTTTTCTCTTGGGACTGGGTGAGTGAGAGTTTGATTTTTCTCTGTGCTTTTCCTTTTCTTCTCGTTTCTTCCTACTAACTTTCTTGGCCTCTTCTTGTTTCTACAAAAAAAGAAAAATGTCAATGATTATTCGGGATGAATTCTTTTGAAGAAATATTAATGAAAAAAATCTCATACCATTGGAGACCAAGAATATGTATCAAATGAAAATATTCGCAAATTTGTGCACTCATTTTTGTATATTCTGTAAATGAGTTAAAAATGTATTTGTTAGTTGGTTATCACAGAAGAAATCTCTTGAATGACACCGGATCTCTTTCAGAATTCGAAAATACTACAATAGTGTATAAATCAACTATCATGGAGTGTTGGGTTGGAACTCAAAAACAAAAAAATTTTCAGGTTTCAAAGAGAATCTCAAGAATGTGGATAGATTCTACATAATGCTCAGATATTATGGAGGTAAAACAACAATAATTAAATATTTGTAATTACATACAAATTATCTCATCAAAGGCTTTCTCAAGGTATGATTATCGCTTCTTTATTGTTTAATTGTGCAGTATATCATTATGAGACGAGATGATTTAAACCTTCAACTCGGATTTCTCCATTTTAATAGACACTGCAACAGTTGTTACACTTAGTAAACCACTCTATGAGACGGTTAGTTGTAAAATAGAAAAATTCTTGCTTATATTCTGTTTTCTGTGCATAATTGCAATCATCATCAGCTAAGCCAGTCCACTCACCAGAAAACCAAATACATAAATCGATTTCAAGCGGTTAACCAGTAATAACCGCGGTTATCTCTATTCTTGGCCTTGGTTACAGCCCTTCAGGAAGAACCATGAATAACCAACTTGCGCTTGAATGTGGTCATCAGTGCGAAAATCAAGCCTATTTAACCTCACTTCTTATAACCACAATCTTAACCCAGCTCTCAGGTAAGGTTATCTGCGGTCCAAACGACGGCGTTGAAGAGCTAATTCATGACGTCACATAATTCTAATCAACGGACCAAAAGCGCTTGAATGAAGTTGGTTATTAATGGTATTAACCACTTATGACCAGGTTATTCGCTTGAAATCGATTATAGTTAGATTTATGAATCTGATATGTTGATTTCATGGATCAGGTCCCATTGGTGTTGATTTCGCCTAAATATACAGTATTATCTACTTTCGGTATATCCGAAAATGATGCGAATAGGACAATTATTTCAAGATAGAGGCTTATAATAAAATCACAAGTTTCAAATTAGAAATCGTTCTCTACCAAATCTACTATTTGTCTTTCTTTTTAAATAAAATACCTTATTTGTTCTATTCATATCTAGTTTTTTAAGGGGTTTGCAACTGTCTCGATAGTCTCAAGAGGAGAATTGGGAAACTCTGAGCTGCATTAGAATAGGACCTGGTCATAGGAGAAGTTTATACACTTTTGGGTCCTTTTTCAACAATTATTAGAAAGAGGTAAAGTGATTTTGGTAGGATGTTTAGAGTTTCAGAAAAATATTTTGGTAAAAAGAAAGTCAACTACTTACACAGCAAGAAGTAGAAAATCTCTTGTAAATTGAATTCAGCTTGTTTTACTATTGAGACCAACAAAATCTCATTTCTTTAACTCTTCAACACTCTCAGGAAAAAACATAATTTTTTCTCATTTTTGAAAGTGTGTTGCTATTCCAGGAAAGGTCTAGGAGCTTTTGTTCAACATGAAATAAGCTCATTAGTTTTCGACAAGTAATCTCCTCTAAAAACTTTCGCACTTATTCGTCAAACCTTGTTTAGCACACCCCATATTGATTTTCTCAAAAACGCCACAATTTGAATTTTGCTACTTTGTTCTTCGTCGCTTGTAGGAGGCCATAGGGACGCAAAAAATAAAATCATCTCATTCATGATTTGGGGAAATATTTTTTTCATATATTATACAGTGCTCAAAAGGAAATTTGGAGGCCAGTGTCCTTAGTAAATACAAAGAAAATTGAAAGTCATTTTGAAGTTTCAAAATATTCAGTTGTATCAACAATTAAATTTTAAAATTCGGTACGATCTTTGGAAGAATCATGTTAATTGAACATGGATACCGCTTTTTTCTTGTTTTGTGCACTACATTTTGTTTTTAATTAGTTCTGAGGAAAGGTATGACTTTCATGACACAAAAATGCCATTCTGTGGTCATGTCATAATTGACCTTGGCAGATCAACTGTTGATACAACAATCAAATCGATCAACGGTAGAAACATCGCAATGACAAGTATGACATTGCGGCGCCGGCACGAAACAAATCTAATATTGTTGATTTGGTCGAATGTGAATGCATTAAAAAATTGGTGAGTGCATACACCATGTTCTTAGATACCTTAATCTAAGCAAATCAATATTTAGCCAAAAATATCCAATTCCCAGGTGATTACCTATCAAATTACATAGATTAAAGCACGTGTCTAAATTCCCTAGACTATGGCATTTTTTGTATACACCCGAGGTAAATTTCCCGGTAAAGTTCCACAGCAGAATTACCCTCGAAAATGAGATAAGTAATTACGATAACAGTGGCAGTTTTAATGATCTCATTCTTTGCGTTAACAGTCTCATAGGGAAAAATACATAGTAAAATTCATATTGCGGCGTCATTTGAGAAAATCAATATAATAAAAACCCCTCAATGAGCAGAAAAAAATTAAAAAGAAATATATAGGGTGAACTTTGCTCTGTTTCTACTCATAACCAAGATCTCCGCAAAACCGACGAAATTGGACAACTTGGATAAAATTTTAATCAGTTGTAGATTTTTGTAGATACTAATGGTGAGTTTCGCAAAGGTCCGTCAACACTGAAATCGAATGTGAATTTTGAACTGTCAAATCGAGTTGATTCTCCGGTCAAATCTATGATTCTCTGACCAGCGCTGATATCGCTTTGTGAAGCCCACCTTTGATGGAACGAAAACCAAACAGTTTAGTTATTTAAGAAGAAGTTTTTCATCTTTCAATGCAAGAAACTGCAGTTTAACGAGAATTTAGGTCATTTCAGTAAGTGCTTCAGTCGTACAACAATAATTGTAATTGGGTGGAATAATCATACAGGGTGAGTCAACAGTCCTCGATCGGCCGATAATTTTAGACAGGACAATTATTCAAATTTTCGCTGAAACGAACGAGCGCATAAGCTAAAATAATTTTCGACTTGATAGGTTAGTCCGAAAACGGCCAAAATATCGGTGTTACTTTTTGACGTAGGCCACCATTTTCGACAAATTTCTTCATGATGGTTAAAGCTTTTTTTGATTTTTCAAAACTGTTCAAGATTGAATTGCCGAAGTTTGCAAGTTTTTCGGAGTTCTTCGGATTAATATACATGTGGTCCGAAAGACAATACAATTTTTTGAAATTGACATTTAAAAAATATCTATGAATCAATTTATTCGAATGGCACGAATTTTTTTTTGTCTGTTAGATACCCTGGTTGGTAGTCTTCATTTTTTAGGAGACATGTTGTCTCTTGAATGAATAGTTTTCGAAATACTCCGCATTCCATGTTTTGCCTGAAGCTTCGGTTGGACGTAAACCAGAGGAATGAGATTGAAACTCTGCATAATATTATACCTACAAATTATATCACTTCAGGATGAGCAAAATCAGAGAAACCAACAAATATTTGTATCTGATCTGCAGAAATTCGACACTGTATAAGTGGAACGTATACCTCTGATTTCCGCACAACGCATGGAATGCACAGTATTTTGAAAATTGTTCATTTTTTGCGAATGTCTTCAAAAAAAGACTACCCAATTGGTTATCGTCCACTGTTGACTCACCCTGTAAAAGGGAAATAAAATTTTAACATTAGAAGCACACATTACAAGCAAATGTTATTAGAATAAAGTTGTTTTTTCGGTCATTAGAAAACTTTTCTGCGCTGATCGCTAGTATCTTTAGTGTGAAACCATACGGAATCATTTTTCAGGAAATATCTCACTTTTGCTTGCTAATGCCATACTTCTATTTGTAATATTTTCGAACAAACACAGAAAAGAATTAAGTTGAGATTCTATAGGTATATACATTTCAACTTACTCTCAGTTTTAAGATGTTGAAAATCCTACTCTTGAAGATAACTTCCCACCAGCATCTGCTATTATTTTATGATACAACAAATCACAAACACCATGGCCAATAACTTACAAATACTAACCATGGTGACAGAAATCTAATGTTCTAATATTAAGTAGAATAATTAATTATTCTCAAATCAATGAAATATGAATCTGATGAAAAACAACCTCAAAATATCAAATGTGAGTCAAAATTTATCACACAGTTAAACGAAAGAATGATTAATTCACTTGAATTATGGTTGATATTTTGCAGTTGTTCATTCTTAAAATTAAAGAATTATTCAGTTACAAATTGTTTCAAACCACATACCGTAAAAAATCTATTTTTGCACATTTCTTACAATAGAAGATATAGCTCTTTCGAAATTCCTAAGGCTGTGTCTTACGATGTAAATGAGCGAGCGCATAATAAACCTATACTGCATTCACTTTTATAAAGTATCCCGGTTGGCCATGACATTCTGACACATTTCACTGTGTATATTTTGAAAATATTGCAATGAAGCAACGCTTCTCTACATTCTCAGATAATGAGCAACGTTGTCCTTTCTACATAGAAGTCGTAGTAATTAGAAATTTATCGAAATGTTTATTTACTTTGGGAAAATAATGAATTTGACAAAATATTATGTGAATTCAATAATTCCAAAGACCTGGCGAATGTTGAAGAAACTTTTTTCTCTGTTAATAGTGGAAATATTTCACGTATATAAACATGGTTAGAAGATTCAGTTATGCTATTTTCGGAAATCAAGAATCGAGTATTGAAATTTTACTGAACATAATGAACAGAATAGTCCGTTACTTTGGGATAGTTCATTCGAAAACAGAATAAATGTACTAGAATAAACCGAAAGAAAAACTTCTAAAGGAACAGAAGGGCCTATGGAATTTCTCACTTTTCAAAATTCTCAAGAAATAAGCCTAAAGAAGACATTTAAATACCTTTTTGTACAACTTTCAATACTCCAATATGAAAATGTAGTACTACGAAACCTGTGTCACAATTCCGCAAAAGAACTCCATTTGCAAAGTTCTTGGAAATCTATTTATTGATACACTGAACTGGGATGTAGCTTAGCTTCAATTTGTTATCTTTGGGTGTAATGACAACATCTCTGAGAATTATTTCGAGATTGCCGATATTTCACTAGTGGCTGCGTCAGTTTTAAGTAAAAAACTTGATAAACCTAAATTTTGGGATGCTTTATGAAAGTGAATGGAGTATAAACTCCATATTCACTTTTATAAAGTATCGCGGTTTGCCATGAAATTCTGACACATTTCACCGTGTATGTTTTGAAAATGTTGGGTTAAAGTCATTCTTCTGTCAGTTGAACGATCAACGTTGCCGTTTCTGCTAAAAAATCGTAGTAAATACGTATTTATCAAAATGTTCCTTTACTTTGGGAAATTAATGAATTTGAGAAAATATTATGTGAATTAAGAAGACATTTAAATACATTTTTGCACAACTTGAAATACTCCAGTATGAACTTGTAGTAGTTCTACGAAACCTGCGCCACAGTTAAACCTTAGACGAACTAACTCCATTTATAAAGTTAAAAAAGAGTAAATAGAAAGTAGACTTGGCAATGTCGCTTGATTTTCACGAGTACTAACCAGCGTCGGTTTTGAGTGAAAGAACTTGATAAGCTTAAATCATGGCTAACCGCGATACTTTATAAAAGTGAATGGAGTATAAGTGTATATTGATTTCGAGTTCAATAAATTCAAAAGAAAAGTCGTGCGATCGCGTTGACTGTTTCCTCTTAATTGCACGCTTCGATCGTGTGCACGTCACACCAGGGCCCGTATTCTCGACAAGTGTATACGACGTATACGCACTTGTCGAGAATACGGGCCCTGATGCTTTTGATTTGCGAGCGCTCAGTTCTAGACAAAATGCCTTCAATTATGTCTTGATCCTTTCTTGGGTTAACAACCTTTCACAACCTATATCAGCGAATATACAGGGTGAGTCTGACTTGTACACATTATTAAACGAACAATGACTGGTACCATCTACGTAGAAAATATCATTGAACCAATCATTGTACCTCTGCACAACCAATTTGGGGATAATTTCATGTAACACCTTCAACTTTTCAGGAATTGAGTTTAGCCTGTATAGGGAATTGAGTTAAGCCTGTAAGGAGAATGGAACGATATGCCTGAAAATTTCATTATTGACTTGATTCGAGGGATGCCGAGGCGTATTGGGCAGTTGATTGAAAGAAGAGGAAGAAGAGGTGATAATACGTACTATTGAATTTTTATTCAGTTGTGGAATAACTATAATTAACCATATATAATACCACTATAGATGAAATTTTGCCGGCAAAATTTCTCGAAAAGCACCGAACTTGAATATTACAAGACTATTTGACAAATAAGTATTCATCATAGATCAACTAACGCTGTTTGTTTTCTCTATGGTATTCATTGCCCACGCTATGAATTTTAGAGATGTCAAAATTTTATCGCTGGAGAACCAACTTGTTAGTTTTGCCGGCTTGCATGTTTTATCGATGTGAAACGAGAGTTGCTATGGAAACTTCCTCACTAAATATGGAATGAGTGAAATAGTCAAAATAATCGATCAATCAAGATTTTTTCTCATTTTTCCTATTTCGTCTCATCCTGCAAAAAGCAAAGAGTAACAATCAAAGACTTTTCATCAAATATATTGCAGTTGAAATAGAGGAAAATGTTCATCTCATTTCCAGAACATGGATTGTTTATTTCTTTAGAAACCTATGGTGGCCAAGACTTTTGACAATGTGTGTAAGTAATCACTGTCATTCCATATGTTGTAAAGGGGTATCTCAAGGAACCATTGTATGTAACCGTTACAATGTGAGAAGAGCATTAAATACAGACGACTACGTTTGTAACAAAAACAAGTTGCCCATCTTTAGCCTGAATCATGAACTTGTCATTTGCATCCAATCATAATTAAAAGGTTGGATTTGTTATAAATTTTCCCCATCTGAATGAAATATGGCAAAATCGTTCTAATACATTCAATTTTGTCTCTTTCACAAGTGTACATTAAAAATGCCCTTCGTCTTGTGGTGAGTACAGACTATTCTGACGTGACATGATGTCACGTCACGTCAGGCACCGTGGGATCACGTCAAACGTGTAGCAGTGCTCACATTGGCCTAATATAAACGTGAACGCACAGAACGATGTGTTGGATTTTTATGTCACGCACATTTTGACGTGGACCCACATGTAACCACGTCACGTCAGAATAGTCTTGTTCACCTTTAGCCGTGTACAGATCAGAGCATTCGGAGGATCATAACAGTCAATCGGGATGTCGTCAACATCTGATTAATGTTAATACGAGCCGATTAAGCGTCTGGGAACAATCAGGATTGTTTGAAGTGATCACAATTGAAATAATTGTATCAATATTATTACATCCGAATTCAGTGTTAAGAAAATGATATCGAATTAAATCGGTTTCATGGAGAAAGCTGTGGCCTTGATAGCAATGAGCACTCACAAAAAAAACTGCAAAAAAAGTGTTATCGATTTCTTATTCCCATAGCCGAGAGCTATTCTCTATGAATGTATGGTTCAATTGTGAAAAACAAAATATGTGGCTTGAAACAGTTATGAAAAATTGTGGAGTTCACATTACTCACCAGCGGCGCCATGGGCCAAACCTAGGATGGACTGCGCCGTTTTCCATTTGCCTGTTTGGTTTCAAGCACTATATGAGTGCAACCGTTACTTTATATCTCCCAATTAAATAATCACAAAAATAGGAGAGAGTTTGAATGTTAAAAACTCTCAAAAAACCCCATTCAAAATATCTATATCAATTTTCCTAGAAAATGTTCATACTTACTTTCATAATTTCTCGGAACTTGCCAATTTCCCTAGTAATAAGATCACGCTTTTCTTCCTCCACGTCCGCTTCTTCCAGAACGCGGTTGGCCTTCTTGATTTCTTCTTCTACAAAATATGTTTCGTATACAGTTTCCCACAATTCCACAGGGATGTTGAATAAAAATTAAGGCTTAACTATCTATCTAGTCTGAAGACGATGAAAAATTAGAGGTCAAATAGGTTTCTGGCATTGAAAATATTTTTCTCTATGACCCTCATATTAGGAAACTTTCATACGAGTTTTTTGAATAAATATAAAAGAATATATAGAAGGAACCGCCCTAGGTGAAACATCCTGATTTTCAACGTCAATTCAATTAATAGATAATTAGATATTATTCTTTTTTCCAGATTTCTGAGGTGCAAATTTCAGAAAATACTCTAGAATATGATCGCTTCAAATTAATGATTTTGAATCAATCAGGAAAGATTAAGTTTGAATTAAGTTCAAGTTTGGTTGAGGGGATATTTTCAAGATTGAGTAGGAATCATATTACAACAAACGAATTTCTACTTTGGTATAAGAAAAATAATTAACAATTTGAAAACTTACCCTCTCTTTTTGCTTCATAATTATCCATTTCATCCTCGTATTCTGCTAAAATTTCCCTTATTTTCTGCTTAGCATGTTGGTCTAAAGCCAGAGTTTCATCATCCAGTTCGTCTTCTTGCTCATCTTGCAGAGGAGATCCCTTTTCTTTTCTTCTACGTTCAACTGAAATGCAAGAAATTTTTCAAGTTTCACTTTGAAATTCGGTTAGATTCACTATAGTACGAGAGATGGCGACCAAGATTTTTGCCTCATAGCGGCTTGGCTAAAACCGCACGGAATCGATAGATTATATGACCCTGTACCCAGAAATGCGATTTTCAGACATTTTGCGCGTAGCGTATGATCTGAGATTTTCAAAAATGTCAAAACAACGACATAAGTGACTCATAGCGGCCCGTCTGATTTCCGGAATATAGTTAGATAATAGCCCTGAGATACCAATAACACAGTTTTCAGACACCAAGATTGTAGCGCGCACCCAGGAGACCAATAAAAAAAATCAAAAATGAAAAAAAAACTTACAGCGGCCCGTCTGAAAATGATTTTTATAGGTTAAGTCGTGTCAATTGATGTGGAAAGATCAATTTTCAGACAAAAAAACATGTCGCCCTACATTTTTATAGCATTTCGAAAATGTCAACAAATCTGACCTAAGTGACTCATAGCAATCTGTCTGAAATTTTTGAAAATAGACTCAGGTCAAACGCTACCTACAAAATGTCTGAAAACACAAATTTTAATGATAAAATAACAAAATATATGTACATTTTCAATATCAGAAGGGCTGTTATACGACAGTCGACCAATTTTTTTTACACAGCAGAAATGGCCCCCCGCGAAGATGCTACACTTCTGAGTATAACTACTTACCAGTCGGCTCTAGGGTCATCTAATCTATCGATTTTACACGGTTTTAGCCGGGCCGCTATGAAATATGGTTTTGGTCGTCATCTCCCTTAGAATTTACATCTTCGTAGTCTTAAACGCCGCCCACATGTACGAGTCTCATCATCATTATTTTGCTGCACAGGTCAGGTTGTGAAATATACAGAGAACCTGATGTTATTTCCAAACGTTCAATTCGTTTCCTAAGGGCCAGTATTATAAAATGCGCGTTCAATCGGCGGTTACTCGAACGAGGATTGGAAGTCAACCGTCGGTTAAAAAAAGTCCGGTATTATAAACGTCTTTGCGGCCTCGGTTGAACAACCTGGGTTGGCTAACCTGAATCTTATACATGAAGTATTTTGGCACGTTTTCTTATACTATGATAGGATAAATTCAATAATCGTAGTCTGATGAAGAAAAAACCAAGAAGCTAATTCAAGAATGTTGTCGTGTTTTGTCGCGGTCACGGCAAAGAATTAAGAGAAAATAGAGAAATCTGATTTCCTATATCAAAACAAATTAATACAAATATTTCGAAAGGACCCCGCACTTTTCTTATGTAAAGTGGCGACCGGTCAAATTTTCTGAAAGTTTGGTATGTTGTTGTACCCGATTTAGTAATCAAAAGTGTCAATTGGCCCAACCCAATCCTATGGCTAATTTTCTAGTTGAATTTGAAAATTGCCCCAATTTTCGGATTTATTTTTCATTTATTAAAAGTAAGATTGGATTTCTGTTGCATGCAGACTTTTACTGCATGTTCTAGTAATGAAATTTGTGGACACGTATGATTAAAAATATTCATATACAGGGTGTCCCACTAGTGCCGCAGAGGACGATATACGAGTAACGGTCTGAGTTTGGCAGAACTTTTTGATGCATACTTGATATACTCCAAGAAGAGCACAACCTAAAAATATTTTCGAATATCGGGTGGCCTACAAAATAAAGGGTGAGTTTGTTTTTTCATATGGGACACCCTATATTCAATAGTCTTTTTCAATTCTCTGAAACTTCCTTCATGCTTTTGTATACTTTTCACATATTTTTATTCGACAGTTTTCGAAATATTGGCCATTTTGACAAAAAAATGATACTTGTAGAGGCTATGTTATCCAATTATATTTCACGAACCCTTGCACATACCAATAACAGTTTTATATGGATTGAAAGACAAGACTTCAAAGTATCCTACCCAGCTATAATAAAGCATCTCCATCATACAGAGTGTCCACAAGAAGACTATTAACATGACGAATTTCAAATCGACTTTTCTTCATTTTTTTCAAATGCAATGCATAATTTTTTTTTCATCATTGTAATCACCATTCATTTCACTTCATTTTTTGTCAAATACATGATATGCATATCCTAACAGAAAAGGATTTTGCAAAGTTTTTCCTCTAAATTCACATTCACTTCCGAATTCAAAAAGCAGATTTGGTTTTTCTGTGATTATTGAGAACTGTCAAATTATTCTATTGAGAATAAACATCATTGTAGCTTCAATTCATATCATTGATTGGATGAATACTCATACAATCATGTAAAAATTCAAAATATACCAACGAGTTTGAATGTACAAGTTATGAATGCTACAAAGAAACGAGTTTCGAAACTTTAGGTTACAAAAAAGTGTCCGCTCTCATCCTTATACAACTTTCTTCGAAAAAATTATATTCATAAGTTTCACAGGCACGCACGAAGATCTTCCAGCTCCCAAGCTTGAAGCTTGTTTGAAATCTTTGCAAGATTCGACTCTTCAAGTAGAAACATAGAAAATTATCAAAAATGTATTTTGACAAATGGGTACAGAAAGCAAGTTTCTGTCTTCAGTAACTGATTCAATCACATTTTTGAGTGTACTCCATTCACAATTATAAAATCACAACTCTGGCCTTGGTTTCGTTTTCAGGAGTTGGTGCACCTGATGAAAACTCTGTGCGCGTACAGAGAATTTCGTTAATGACGAAACGACGATGCCAGTTTTTCTGTTTACATCAAAGTAAAAGTATCAAAGATTTTCCACATTTTGTTAGTTCGAACCGATCGGCGATAATGGGGCGAAATATCGCTAGGAAATCGCCTATTTTTCCGTTCTTCGTCGTCCAGAAGTGTCATTTTTTCCTTTCACGACTTTTGGCGTGAGTACGAACGGCAAATTTGAATTGGACAAAAAATAGATTTATAAGCATACATAAAGCGAAAGTAGGTACAAATCGCCCTTTTTACACTTGATAACGAAGTTTTTTTTAGGTATCTGGCCGTTTTGAAAGATTTCAAACGAAATTTCGGTCCCCCAGAAGTTTGGTAAGTTTCGGTATCGTTTTTGGTTGTCAAAATTTATTTGGAATGTGTAAATGGACAAAACAAGCTTCCTTATACGATCTTCTAACGAAAGCGACCGGAAAATATGGTTCAGGTAGAATTTTCGAGGAATTATAAGGAAAGAACTTGCAGAATGAAATTGCAGAATTTTCTTAAGTAAACGGGTTCTGGATGGCCATCATCGGTCTCTATATGATTATTGTTGATCGTTTTCACTTTTCAGAAAAAAAAACACGTCGAAAAAACTAAAAAAAGGAGGAAATATGACTATATTGCATTCAACGGATTCAGATTCCGGTAAATTGAAATGTGTCACTGGAGCTTTCATTCCTTTGCCGAAAGTAGAAATAGGCTATATAGAACCAGAATACATCGGTGTTTTCCATATTCCAGGAGTTTGTGTCTTATTTTAGAACAGGTGAATGATAAATGTGAAGCATATGTTTGACCTATTTCATTTTATTTGTACAAACCTACTGTGGTAGTATTGTATGAATATTTTTTAATTTAATGAATTACTATACAATCAGAATATTTTACTCCTTGTTCATAAGATCAAATAAATAAAATGTCTTCAAGTCTTGAACTGAAAGTTCAAGAGGATAATGAACATTAAATCTTCACGAGCATGAATATGAAAATTATGTGAAAGCAATGCAATTTCCTTCCATGGCGAAAAATAATATATTTCAACAGTGATCTCTTGTACTTTTCATGCAAATAACTAGAAAAGGAATCCTTTCTATCAATTCATATAAACGTTAATTATTTTCGTCCATCACATCTTTTCCAATTTATTCAAATTCTGAGAAATACGCTAAGAATGTAGAAAGGGCAACATAGTGGAATGTGTCAAATTTCCAAGGCCAGAGTTGTGATTTTATAATTGTGAATGGAGTATAGATACATTTATACTCTCTAGTCTCTAGTTCCTCATTTCGCTATATGATAATATGAATTGAAGCTTCAATGATGCTGATTATGAGTGGAATAGTTTGACAGTTCTCAATAACCACCGAAAAGGTAATTATTTTGAACTAAAAGAACCGTTTTTGAGACGTGAAAAAATTAGTACTTACTAAATTTAGATCCCAGATTACGAAAATGCAAACGAGAAGTCTGCAATCCTCTTAGTTTTTCGAAAAAAAAAATCCCAAAGTTTCCGTTTGGAAGGTGAGGTTATATATAGTTCTAGCCAGTTTTATTGTAATTTCTCAATGAATACTCATTGGAAATGGTTCATTTAACAATCTCTGAGCGTTTCATGCAAAATAAAGCTTCATTTTCGTCGAAATCGATGATTTTGTTCATTGTTTACATTCGTTTGTGAGCGACATATTTCGACCTTGAAACTGTCAATCATCGCGAATTCTGCAACGTTGCCAATGTTTCAAGCTCGTAGTTAAATTTACGTTGAGTAGTTTCGAGATAATGACGTATTGAGGGTGTTCTCATTTCGCGCCCCTTTTTTGTTGAAACACTTGGCAAGAGTTAATTTGCTTAATTCAGAGCTGATGGTGCCTTAAATTTTTTATTTCCAATTTGAAATGGCGGGGCCCCGCTCATTGGCAAATTGTTGAAATTGGCGAAGCAAAATTTGGCAAAAGGAGAAAAAAGGGGCCGTTTCAATCATGAGCGTTTAACCCCTACACTAAACATAAAATTTTGCGCGCGTCGGGCAAATTGTTGAAATTGACGAGGCAAAATTTTATGTTTGGTGTATTACACACAAATTAATTTAACCGGACTTTGAAACATTTTGAAAAAAGGTGAAAAGGAATAAGCTGCATATTAACCATATACCTAGTTTCTGCTATTTCCATAACATATTGGAAAAGTGAACAAATCCCAACCACTAATAATTTGAATGTTACCGGCCAGTCGGTTCGAGACATTGGCAACGTTGCAGAATTCGCGATGTCTGACAGTTTGGAGTTGGAATTATGGCCAGATATGGCGTTCCTAAACGAATGTAAACAGTGAATAGAATCGTCGATTTCGAGGAATGAAAGCTTTATTTCGCAGGATACGCTCAGAAATTGATAAATAAACCATTTCCAATGAGTATTGATTAAGAAACTAGGATAAAACTGGCTAGAACTATATATAACCTCACCTTCCAAACGTAACTTTGGGATTTTATTTTTAAACTAAGGGGATTGCAGACTTCTCGATTTCATTTTCGTAATCTGGGGCCCAAACTTGGTGAGTACAAATTTTGTCACGTCCCCAACAGTTCTTTTAGTTCTAATAATTACCCTTTGTGGACACTCCATATGCTGGAGATGCTTTATTATAGCTGGCTAGGAGTTTTGATGTCTTGTCTTTTAATCCATATAATACTGTTTTGGTATGTGCAAGGGTTCGTGAAATATAATTGGATAACATAGCCCCTACAAGTATCATATTTTTGTCGAAATGGCCAATATTTCGAAAACTGTCGAATAAAAATATGTGAAAAGTATACGAAAGCATGAAGTTTCAGAGAATTGAAAAAGACTATTGAATATAGGGTGTCCCATTTGAAAAAACAAAGTCACCCTTTATTCCTCTTTTGTGGGCCACCCGATATATTCGAAAATATTTTTAGAATGTGCTCTTCTTGAAGTATATCAAGTCTGCATAATTTTTTTTTCCAAACTCATACCGTTACGCGTATATCGTCCTCTGCTGCGCTAGTGGGACACCTGTAAACAAGGTGATTCACGAATGTATGACACGGTAGTTTTTTGACAAAATTCACTGTTTCTACTGCCCCATTTCATTTCATCGATAAAGACGGTTATTATTAAATGTGAATATAATCGCAGTGCTTTTGGGATACAGCTCCAATTCCAGCCGCATAGACGCCTGCTCGCCATCAGAGCCCTTGTAGCTCTGCCAGAAGCATTTTCAAGATGCTTATTCCACAGAAGTTCACTACCCCAGGTTATTCCTAGGTATTTGACTTCATGTTAACGTTTTCATGGTTGGAAGTTTCCTCTTCCGAGTGAACGAAATTAATGTGGTCTTGGTTGGGTTGATGTACAGCCCCACCGACAAGCACCACTGCTCAATAATTCTAAGGTCTTTCTGCAATAGTCTACATGGTCCAGAAGACTTTTGGACGCTGTGATCCTCATACCAACAGCTTTCTGTATGCAACGTATGTACGTCCTATTCTCGAATATGCTGGACCAGTGTGGGCACCAGTCCTATCTCGGATAAGAACCTCCTCGAATCGTCCAGCGAAGGGCCACAAGGATGCCTTACCCAGTCATGAGGAAAGATTGGATTTGATGGGCCTGCCTACTTTCGAAGCTCTACGTTTGAGAGGAGACTTAATTGTATCTTAAAGGGCCCTACAGGGTCTGTTTGATATGGATTTGTCGGTCCTATTCACTTTGCCCATTTAAGAGGACACAATTCAAAACTGGCGAAAGAAAAGTTTAAGTCTGCCAGTAGAGAATACTTCTTGAATAACCTCTAATTATTAGGACTATATCGTCAGCATAGCCTACACATTCGAAGCCAAGCTTCGTTAGCCTGTGTAGAAGTTCATCCACTACTAGGCTCCATAAGAGGGGAGATATCACCCCACCCTGAGGTGATCCACAAGTAGCTTTGACTAAGATGGATTATTCGCCTATCGGTGTCTCGGCTATTTTCGTCGTTAACACCTCATACATCCATTTTGAGATGGCATTATTCACTCCTCGCCTCTTGAATGCATCTCTGACAGACATGTGTGTTGTGTTGTCAAAGGCCCCAGATACATCCAGGAAGGCACACATAGCGATTTCTTTGTTATTCAGAGTTCTCTGGATTGCTTTAGTCAGCTGATTCAGAGGGGTCTCCCTTGAACGTCCCGCCCTGTAAGCATGCTGACAATTGTGAAGTGGTGTTTTCTCCTGAATGCCCATAAAAAAATACTACAAATTTTTCCATTCAAACGTTTTTGTACGACCAATATTAACTGAGATAGCCATTGAGTAAAATATAAACATTCACCCGGTACATCCAAAACCAAACTCCTCGATCAACCAGGGACGATATGTAGGTTAACTCATGAAATATAAAAAAAAATTCAAATTATTGCCAAAAAAGGAATGCTAAGGAACAGACTCACCAAATGATAATCGCTCTACATCTTTCTGGATGCATTGCCTGAAGGAGAAAAAATAGTGCGTTTTGAATAGTGGAATTGAAAGAAGGTTTTTCCTTCTCAGCTGGAATTGGCAAGAAAAAGCGAATCAACAAAACAGATTCGCTGGTTAAAAATCCACTTCTGTTGCAATCAAATGAAATGAAACAGACGAATAGAAAAAGACTTCCAACTTTTGTATCGAAACGAAAATATGTTTTAGAGCAATTTTTAGATTGCCGACGATGTGTTGACTGAATATCATGCCCGGTCGTTAGGATTCTCAGGAGAATTTTTCGTTATTATACGGGGGTAGCACGTCGAATATCCGAATCGTCCACAAATATTGTGCGTAACTCAATAATTTACTATCTATTTAATAATGATATATATTTTTATACTAACCTTTATATTCATCCAAAATGGTTTTTGTTTTAGCATCTACTTTAGCGACCAAACGTTTATCACCTACCATTAAATCATGAAGTATTCGGACCGCACGGAGACCAGCATCGGGTCCAGCAAGTTCGCAAAATCCGAAAGCTTTCACTTTTTTCCAACTGATAACATGTCCACAAGTAGATAGTATTTGCCTTATCATAGCATCAGGAGCTTTTTCTGTAATGTTTCCTGGAAGAAAAGAATCATTGCAGTAGAATGTTGAATATTACATTAACGGTGGGTTTCAAAAAGCGTAATCACGGGTGATCCTAGCTTGATCTAGAGTCAACACGATTTGACAGTTCAAAAATCAGCGGATCAAGCCGTTGATCTCAGATCACCAGTGATTATACTTTGTGAAACCCATTAAGCGCGTTCGGCAATGACATCTGATTGGTCGGATTGATCTGAACCGTTCGTTTATTACATCCAGATTGAGGGGAGTACACATCTGGACCGTTCGGCAAGAAAATCTGATCAATCGGATGTAGATCTTTTTGCTCGATGTATTTCGACGGATCAAACGGATTTTTTTCACAGAACAGAAACAGAAATTACTTTTCTGCCTTTGTCAATGGATTTTATCTGCATTTATGAGTTTCCTGCTTCGAATATTCTTGAACAGTCTGTTAAAATTTCGTGTCTTATGTTATTTGTTGTGTAGTAATAAATGAAAAATGTCATTTGATAAAAAAATAATTATTCAAAATATTGAATCATCTCAACCAAGGGGTAGAAGTGTTGAGAGCTATAACAAAAGAATTAAAATAGAACCCAGACTACCTCTACGGCCGAATAGACCTTTGAGCACTAATTTAATATCTGGCAAACAGAAAAAACGCTCTGAAAGCTCCGTACCGTTCGTTTATTACAGAAAAATCTGACAAATCTGTACAATTTGTGATCACGTGACTAAAAAATCCGTCCGCTCTCGGATGCTAATGCCGAACGCGCTTATTGTAAGGGTTTGTTGTTCTCTATGGACACATCTGGTTACAATTAATTTATCAACTCATCCTAAAGTTTAGATAACTTATATTGAGTAGTTCTTATACAAATCACGCACATATATGTTATACAATCACTCGATCAATTCTTCTTCTCAAAGTAGTATTGGAACAGCAATGAAACCCACCAAAAACTACCAAAGGAAGATTGCTAAATTGCTAGAAATATAATCACAAGGAGAATTGAATGGTCCAAAACAGGAAAAAGACGAGTCTGACCCTCGATCATTCAATAAACCCATTTGCTCAAAACCTCTGTTCTGTATCAGCTAACTGAAGTCCTCTAGAAAACTCTGAATGACAAAGGAATGTCATTATGCGACACACAGCACACGTGTAGCTGATCCTCTTTAAACAATTGCATCTCAAGTAAGCTTTGTGAAGAACAATTAATCCTATGCAAAGAAAAGTGTGTGAAAGGGAACAAACGACTTCACATCCCTGCTTGGGGCAGCGGATAGACATACACAGGCGTTTTTCGGGCTACTTTTAGGCGTTTTGGTCGCTTGCGGTGACGCTAGCTGCCAGAACGCCGAAAAAGTAGCTTGTGTATGGGCCGCATTAAAGAGAACAAATTTTAAGGGCATAAGTTACGGGCCAGTATAAACGACCCTTTAGAGTGCCGTTTTGATCTACAATTTTTAGTCATGTTAGAAGTCGTTACACCAGGGATTCCATGCATCTATGATGTGATATTGTGATTCATTCTGATAGTCAAGCTGGTATCGAAGTATTGAGCTACTATTAAAACTTCTAAAAACATGGTGTAAGCACTGATTAGATTTTGTCTGGTTAGATTTGAGATTATGAGATAATTTCGGCTTCGTTTCGCTATTGACATTTTATACCAGATTCTTAGTAGGTATTTCAAATATTTGAATTCATTTTGGTGAACGTGTTGTGTTAATAGATCATAGTTTCTTTCAGGAATATTTAGCGTTGAGATTTTTGACATTTTCATTATTTAATACTCTTTCATTCCACGAAAACGCCAATGGGTAATTGGGAGGTTGGGTCATTCATGACATATGTATATGCATCAATATAAGTCGCGTTCGGCATTGCGATCGGATTCGTCTGACACAAGTTTATCGTTAGATAATTGCGTCTGGATGTAGGGGAGGTGAATCTGTTTCGTTCGACAATTGCTCGGCCTCGAAAGACGGATCGAACAGATTAATCGGTTAATGTCAGCATATGACAGTTTTGGTTCAGGTTTTTATTTGTTTGCTGGGTATTCTAATTTCTAACTATTGATATCGAGATGTCTTTTCAAATATAAATATATTCTTTCGAAAGAGAGTAATACAAATCGAACAATATATGGCATAAGGCATGTGTGAAGAAATGGCGACAAGGATCATATGGTTTCAAACAAATCTTTTTCCCGCTCTGAATCTATGTGTTAGCAGAGGGAATGTAAACGGGGTACCATACAGCCCGCTCCATACTCATGGCAAGAACCTCGGCCAATACCGCGAACGTGAGTGTGGATAACTTTCTTGTGTCACGTTCGCGCTTCGCATCCTTCTCCGTTTCGTTATTTGGCTGCGAATATATGCATTTGGCTATCAGCCAACAACAGAGTAGTCCTTTTTTTCAATTTTCAATGCCCAAGCCCTGCCAGCGTACCTAGGCACGATCAGTTCAGCAAAATTATTGACTTTCTCTTTAATATTTACATCAGCTTCATCCTCATCAAACAAAAAATTGCCATTTGCCACTGTTAGAATGGCAAGTTTAAGATCCCTTTTAATTCCACTTCCAGCCATAATACAATAAACACCTCATATAACAAGACCGTCCCGGGAAATCTTTCAAAATGACGTTTGTAGTTATAAACAAATACTTGTCAATTTTTTATCTAGATCGTTCGATTATAGATGCATAGAAATACCTGGTGAAACGACTCCTAAGTAAAAATCGTGAACAAAATTTGTAGATCAAAACAATTGAAATTTTGTGCTACTTCCGGAATAATCCGCAAAATTCATCGGTCTTGGCGCGATGATCAGTATGATATAGGTTATGTTATGTTTTTAGAGAAATGACACAATGACAGTTGTCTCTGATCAAAACTTCAAAACATGTATTAATTTCGAATGTCATAAAGATTGTGGTTATGGAATAATAGCGCGACCTCTTTCGGGTGAAATGAAAAGCCGCACAAAGTATCACATGATCAATCGATAAGAAAGTCTTAATCAAATCTAATCAGTTCCAACACCAGGTATTCTATGCATCTATGTTCGATTATTCCAAATTTGTCAGACATATCTGCAGTCACGTGCCAAAAAATCTCTCTGATCTGTGATGTCAATGTCGAACGCGGCTACAATATACATCAATATGGCTTATAAGCCTGCTATTCAAAGTCACGAAGTGAAGCCAAATCGTTGGCAAGAATTGAATGGCAAGAATGCGTCAACTGGAAATTCAAAAATTGTGGGAAAATTAGGTTATGTACATTCCAAGAGGCGACAAGAAAATATGTATCGAGGATGAAAAACTGCCGCTGAAAAATTCTCAATTTAGTTCCAAAATATGTATGATTAAGAATACTATTACTATCTGTATTTTTCGAGGTTTGAACCAGGGATAGTCTCAATCAACTAGATTGCTGATCACGAATCCCTGTTCAAATTAAATTATGTCTGTTCATCCGGAACAACTTGAAAAATTTTCAGGGAAGGTTCGGATCTCGAATTGAAGTTCATTGTGTATCATTAGTTTGACATATGAAACATGCAAATCAGCTGAAAAATATTTCAGGTTTTTCCATAAAACCAGCAATATCTTCAATCCCAAGGCTGATAAGATTTTGTATCAGATCCTCATCAATGAAACTATGAAGAATTCGGACTCAAAAAGAGTTGCAAGATCACGATCACTGTATACAAAAGGATTTTATTCACAAATGAATAACTGTGTATTGTGCTTCGATTGCATTTTGAATCTTGGTAAACATTTTATGATCACTTACACTGGAATTTTCTGGTTAGAATTTTGGTGATTGTAAAAAGATTATAGTAATAACCTACAGAAATACTTGAATTCATTCAGTATAATTATTGTGCCTTTTCCTTTATGTATACATATTCAATTTTGAGAGTTTCAGCTTTGTTTCAGAGTTTATAACTTTCTACGATCAAATATTTATTTTACAAATTTTGAATTCTACTTAACTTAATGAAGCATCTGCATACAATTATATCTACAGATATACTAAACTCAATTAACTGTTTCATATATGATACTGCCATTTATTTTGTATGATCTTGTTTTCTCTGTACTGTAAATTTTAAGGCTATGAATTGTTTTTTGTTAGGAGCCAAGGAATTGAATCTTTTCGAATACCGGATTTCCTGATGCCAGTTCTTTGTTGTTAAGAGTCATAAATGAGACTATTATTAAAACTTATTATCATGTTCAAATTTTATTCCAATAAATTACCCCATTTTTTTTATTTCTTCCTCTTTGACTGTGAATGATGAATGTATATATGTATGTAATTATTGAGAAAATAAATTGAGTTGTTTCAGTTCTTGTTTACTTTAAGGATACCTATAAAATTGAAGTCTGAAGTTGAATTTCACAAAATTCACGAAGATATTTGCTGTATGATGGGCAGATGGGGGTTTAAACAGGCAGATTTAATATTATGTGCGGTAGATATTTGTAATCTCTAATCTTTATCAATTCCATATTTTTTTATAGTGTATTTCTTTATGCTCAGGAATTTACGTGTTTACCGATATCATTGGTTGATATTTCTATGTCAATATTATTGGTATATGGTCGGGCAAACTTCAATTATTAATTCATAAGTCGGTCGTGGCGCTATTCCGGCAATGGAAAAAAGCGCGACCCCTTTCGGGAGAAATGAAAAAATACTCAGATTTGCGATCGACAAGAAAGTCTTAAACAAAATCTAATCAGTTCCAACACCAGGTATTCTATGCATCTATGTCATGATTAAGGACAACCAATTGTTTATGTGGTCATTCAATAAATGTCAGAAACTATATACTTTCTTTTAGTGTTCTCCAAGAATCATTCTTGTTATTTGGTCCTAGTCCCACAAACATTTTTCGATTTAATGTCAGAAACGTTAATTTACTTTCAAACAACTCAACTGAATTAGTCATGATTAAGGACAACCCCATTGTTTTGTATGTGATCAAACAATAAATGTCCGCAACGTTGATGAAATACAACTGGGTTTAATTCCCTTTCACTAGAATAGTCCAATATAGCCATGAATTCTCAAATTCCATATTATCAAAAATGGATATGAATAATCCCACCAAAAAATATTACTTATTACTGGTATTCAGAAATACAGGCAACTGAAATTACTCGAAATTCAAGTGAAATAATATTTCAATATGGGGAAAAGTGGAATTCGATAGGTGGCGCTCTGAAATGTCAATGTCATCTTAGCAACGAGTAAAACAAATCAGATGTCGTATAAGCTCTTTGATATTTGAGTGGTTTTATTTTGCTGTTTAAGTTATTTTCAGTGTGTGCTCTGTAAAAATTTTGGTTTTTCTTTGATTGTGCTTAAGTGCTTTGTGTTGTTAAACTAAATTTTGACTCCTAATATTTTTATTTTTGGAGTAATAGGTATGGTTGATGTTCAATTAACTATATATCGGCGGAAAACTTCTTCTGGACGACGAAGAATGGAGAAATAGGCGATTTGCTTTCGATATTTGGCCCTAAAATTGCCGATCGATTCGAAAATTCCGAAATTAATTCGGAACTATTTGCCGGTGCGTAGACTTGGGATATTCGTTTCGGGATTTTTCCCTTTACGGCTGGTGCAACCAAATATACTCCATTCACATTTATAAAGTATCCCGGTTGGCCAAGTTTTAGGTTTATCAAGTTTTTTCCCCTAGAACAGACGCAGGTTGGCACTCGTGAAAATTAAACAACGGTGCCAATGTTAATTCGCTAATTTATCCCCTCTTGTGATCTTGAAGTCTTCAAATTATATAAGTGTGCTGATAAGAGAAATGTCAAATTTGATTAATAAACAATAAAAGTCTGATTCACTTGAAAGATATTTCGCTTTCTGAAATAAAAAACTATAAAAACTGTTCCGTGAGCGTTGATCACATTTTACTTCAACAAATATAAATATATTGTAAGGAAACTAAAAATGCCGAAGGTAGTGACGAAAAAGCAGAGACAAACTGTAAGGAAGAATTGAAATCGGCTCATTCAAAAAGTATCAATTTGGAATCAACACTTTATCATACCAGCTATCCAACATTTTTAACGTATGTGAGTGAAAACCAAGGTATTATATTTTATGAGAATAGATATTTATTTTTTAGCTGCACATAAACACAATCAGGGGGATTTTAAGTGAAAGAGACGACAAAGAATTTCCTTCTATTGGTGCACCAAAAAAGACATTGACTGAAGACTTCATTTTGAAAAAATGATCTGCAACGACAAATTATAATTCGAAACATAAACATTTTTCGATTGATAATCTACTCAATTTTGCAAAATAACATTTGGAATATAACGGGGGACGGACATCACTTAAATCATGAAATCAATGGGTTACAAATACAAAAGGGTAAATTAACGCAAAATTTTATGTGAACAAAAACATGTTGTTGCAGACAAAATTACTTTCCTGCGCAAATTTCTACAGTATAAATCTTCAGATGAAAATATCAGATTTGTGTTTCTACATGAAACTTGGATTTACCAAAACGGTTCTTCAGTTCGTCGCTGGACACATGAATCTGATATGATGAGTAATCCATCCAGAATTGAATCAGAAAGAAAACGTTTCACAGTTCTACACGCAGGAAGTAATTTTGGGTTTTTAGAAGGTTGTGATTTCATTTTAGATTGAAAAAACAATGACCTTGACTATCAAAAGACAATGACCAGTGAAATTTTTCAGAATTTGGTTATTAATCAACTTATTCCATCTTTAGCTAAGATTCCTGAGAAATGTGTGGTGGTAATGGACAATGCACCATATCATTCGGTTCAATTGGATAAACCACCCACCTTTTCCAGCAAAAAAAGCGAGATGCAGGATTGGTTGATTAAAAACAAGATTGATTTCAATCAGAATTTTACCAAGAAACAACTTTGGAATTTGATAATTATTACCTCATCGAACTGACAGACAGAGACAATATGTAGTTGATGACCTTTTGAAGGAGCATGAGGTTCTTAGATTACCCCCATACCATTGTTAGTACAATCCTATTGAAATGGCATGGACGTTTTGTAAGAACTTCTATAACAAAAACATAAATTCGCATCCCTATACAACGGATAGAGTGTTAAATTTATGGAGTCTGGCTCTTTCAAAATGTACATCAGATATGCGGCAAAATTTTTATTTACATTGTGAAAGACTTATCACAGAGGACTGGACGAAACACATGGGTAATCTTCCAATAGCAGATATTCCTCCATTCATTATTGCATTGGGAGAATCTGATTCAGATTCAGAATTTTCTGAGGGTTACTCTGACTCAAACAATGATCTAATGGATATGGAATTATATGTAGAGGAAATTCTGAGAACTCGTCTCTTCCACTTAAAATGGGGAAATTCAAAATGGATGGAGGTTCAAAAACTCCAAAAGGAACATTACTAGTGTAAGTTCAACAGAACCCTTTATCCGGCAGTGTGAAAGACCTAACGTTTGGATATTCTAGTATTGCAAAAATGTCGAATATCCTCCTTATTCAACTAGTACTGTATTGAAGATTTTCTACGATCAAGGAGGTTCAACTGAATCAAACAAAATGACAAAAAGCCTATACTATGGAAAAGGAAGTTGCTGCAAACCACCTAGATAGAAAAATAACCAATCAGGAATCTGGGAAAGAATTTCTCAATATAAGTAGGCCTGCTTGGAGGGCCAGATCTGGTCAGAAGACCTTCGTTGTCAAGGACCAAATGTAGGTTATATTATTTATGATTTCCTGATGATTTTCTATCTCCTTTTCTGTTGCAGATATGATTTCAAGATATTTTGTCAGTCTCAATCCAAAAGAAAGATGGAATGTTGTTCCTGAACAAAATTCCATCCATTATAAATATGTCAGCCTATTCTTTGAAAAAATTCCAAAACCTCTATACTTTACTCAGAGAGGTTTTTATCTTTGTGCTCTTGTATCATAGTTAAAAATGTATGGTGTCTTGTTCGAATCTGTTTTGCTATTACTGTAATTGCTTTGAATATGCTATAATGTTTGATACATCAAATGACCTAATGCTTTTTCTCAAAAAAACATATACATGTAACAATGTTAGAAAATAATATTTTGTGATTGAAAATTATGGACGTTTTATATATTCAAATCCAAATTCTTTATTGAGTTGCCGTTTCCTCAAGTTTTTGTATCCAATCATTATATGCCAGTTTGAAAAATAATCTTTATTAATGGTTGTATGCATAGCCTCCATGAGTAGACTTTTTTGAATTCAATATTACTGCTAACATCAGAAGTTTTCACCTGAAATCTTTCATGTGTGCAATCTCATTTATATTAGTGGAGTTATTCTAATTGGATAAGAGAATAAACAATTCTCTTGAAAAATTACTAATTGAATATTGTGAAAAAATTATGTCTTAAGCTGTAATGCCATTGAAATTATGTAAGGAAATTACATTATGAATTACACTATACAGGGTGTAACTGAATAAGTGTAAAACATTTAAGGAGGTGATTCCTCATAAAAAAAAGATAGGATCTTTCATATAAAGAAACTTCATTGGAGCATCCCTTGTTAAGATACAGCCCCTTAAAGCGGGTACATAAAATTTGTATAACATTTTTTTTCACAAGCACTGAAAAAGTTACAATATTGAAATTAACCTGACGTTTTGTACTACCAAAAATATTCCATGGCGTCCAACGAGAGTAGACGTGTCGGTGGCGCTCCGCTAAGCGAAATATCTAAGTGTGGTTACTGTAAGAACACTGTGTCAAAAAGTGCCTTACAGTGCCCTACGTGTAAGACAATATTCCATCCAAGTTGTGGAAATAGGGTGAAGAAGTGTTGTGAACAGGATTTGATTGTCTTTTCGCAACCAATTGAACCTGAGAAGAACTTAAAAATAGATGCAGAATTAACAACCAAAAAATCCGTATCTGCTGAATCTACAAATGTTGATCTCTTACTGAAAATTATAGATCAATTAGAAGAAAGTGCAAGTTTATATAAGTTCAAAATTTCAACATTAGAAAAAACATTAGATGACAAAGAGGAGATTATTCGAGATTTAAAGATAAAACTCAGCACAAAAACTAGTAAACAACAGGTTGTCGATAATATCAATCCGTCGAGTCCGAGTGGAGAGGATGACAATGTCAGGGTTGGGAATTCTGCAACAAATGATCGCGGTATAGATCAGTTGGAGGTTCCAATACGTACAGCTCAACGTAAACAAACAAGATCTGTGAATAACTTGAATGTAAATCAAAACAAGGAAAATTCTCGTGAAAATTCAAGGGATCAGATCGGCAGCAAAAAAAGCCCTGCTCCACAAAAGGCTCCAGAATGGAAAACTGCAGGAGGAAAAAGACAGAGAAAACCTAAAACAAGATTGGGAACGGGTAAAACCGATGCTAATGAAAATGGGTTTTCTGGTCAAGAAAAGAAGGCTTGGTTCTTCATAAACAGAGTTAAAACTCATGTAACCGAGGATCATGTCAGGGACTACATAAAATCCAAAGACGATTTCAGAGATACAACTGTGGAGGTTAGGGAGCTAACTTTGGCCGGTAAGCACGGTGATCTGAAGAGCTTTTTGGTTAAGGTTCCCTTTAAACATAAGGACGTACTATATGACACTGAATTCTGGCCAGAGAATGTGGGAATCAAAAGATTCAACTTTCAAGCATATGAAAAAAACCGAACCTCCAATGATTTTTTATAACTGAGAGAGTGCAAGTTGATAACTCCAACAATTTCAACAATTTTTGTCGACCATCGAACTGCGACTCCAAGAAATGTATTAGCATTATCCATCAGAACCTTCAATCAATAGGGAATGCCTTGAATTCTTTACAAGATCTCCTCATTTACCATGGGGATTGCCAGGTACTGTGTATCACTGAGCATTGGAAGGCGAAAGATGAACTAAACAGTTCAATTGATGACTTCATATTGGTGTCCTCTGTTTGTCGTGAAAGTGGGAAACATGGAGGAGCTGCAGTCTACACACGAAGATCAGTGAAGAGCAAGGAAAGAATAGACTTATGTGAGTTCACAGTGATTGGGCAATTTGAATGTGCGGCTGTGGAGTGTTGGTTCAATGAGGCCAAGTTGATCATTTTGTCGGTGTACAGACCTAGCGGTGCTGATGTTGGTGTTTTTTTCGAAAAGATGGAAATGCTACTCGCGTCCATTGAAGTGGGTCCGGAAATTATAGTATCAGGTGACTTCAACATTGATCTTTTGCAGTCTACGAATGATTCCAATAAAAATGAGTTTCTATCCCTAATGAGTTCATTTGAACTCTCGCAAACAATTTATGAGCCTACTAGAATAACACTTAGCAGTAGTAGTGGCATAGATAATATTTTTACCGGTTTTCATTGCTCTGAATATGAATCACAGGTGCTCAGAACTGTAATATCCGATCACTTCGGTCAAAAAATTGCTCTGAAATTTCATAAAATAAAAGAAAATAAATCAATATATAGAAGGTTTTTCACGTCTGATGCTGTTGAAGCATTCAAAAGTGATCTGAGGGAGCAGAACTGGGCGTCTGTGTTTGAAGCAGCTGAGGGTGATGTGAATTCTCAGTGGAAGAGTTTTGTTGAAATTTTTTTGTTGATTTTCTTTGAAAAATTCCCTCAGAAGCTGGTTCATGTAAAAAAAGTGGATTCCACAAAGATGTTTGCCACTCAGGAAATTCTAGAATGTAAGAATAAATTAGACTATCTCCTTTTAATGAGAACTCGCCACAAAATATATGATGATCTTTATAGAATAGAGAAAAAAAACTATGAGTCTCTTCTACGAAAATCCAAAGCTTCATATTACGAGAAGAAGATTCTAGGTTCAGATAACAAATCCAAAATGATGTGGAGTGAATGATATAAGAGGAAAAAATCATTACAATGAATGTGGTGTTGAAGGGTCACCGTCTGAGGTGTCAAACAAATTTTCCAGTTTTTTTGACTCACTTATTCAAAATTTGTCTGAGCAGATCATGGATCTTCCCTTTGTTGATTATTCTCCTGATGTGACAGAAGTGTTCACTCTCACTCCGGTCTCACCAGAGGAAATTGCTCAAATAATAAAAAGTTTCAAAAATAAACATTGTAGTGGCTACGATGAGATACCTCTGTCACTGATCAAATCATGTGGCGATGAACTGAAAAATGTCATTTCATATATTGTCAATAATTCTTTCAAATTTGGTATATTTCCAAATCAGTTGAAATACGCATTAATAAAACCCATTTTTAAGAAAGGAAATAAAAATGCACTTGAAAATTTCAGGCCCATAAGTCTCATCCCTAGTTTTTCTAGGATATTTGAGAAGGCAATGTCTTCAAGACTTATAGAATTTTGCATGGAAAATGAGATATTTAGTGATTCGCAACATGGATACCTTGGGGGTAGGTCTCCGATTACTGCCATTTTTCAGTACACTCAAGATATAATGAAAATACTGGAAAGGGATGGGCTCGGTTTAGGCTTATTTATAGATCAATCTAGAGCATATGATTGCCTCAATCACGGTTACCTTCTGCAAAAACTTGAAAGAATGGGCATTCGTAATAAGGTGAAAAAGTGGTTTGAGTCCTACCTCGGAGGTCGCCATCAAAAAGTTGTAACTAGAGTAGAGGGAGTGTTATCTGAATCAGAGTTTAGAAAGGTCGAAACAGGAGTACCTCAGGGTAGTGTACTAGGCCCGATATTGTTCATTCTGTATGTAAATGACCTATGTATATTAATTGAAGGCCTATCGGTTGCTATTACTTGTTTTGTGGATGATACAAACATATTGTTGGAAAATCAGAGTTTTTCAGTTCTCGGCGAGAGAGCTGATGAAATTTTCACAGTGATCAGAAATTGGCTCCACTCAAATAAACTGTTAATGAATGAGGACAAAACTGCAGCTATAATTTTCAGCACTGATAAATCTCGCCGAGATCTGAATGACATCTTGCAGCTTGGAAACAGAAATGTAATATTAGAAAGTTCAGCTAAATTTTTGGGTCTATATGTCGATAGATTTTTGAAATGGTACGACCACATTGATTACTTATCAATTAAACTTAGTAAAGTCAGTTTTGGCATTAGAACACTTTCGAAGTATATCGGTGGGGCTGAGTTGAGAGTGGTATTTTTCGCGAATGCTGAGTCGATTATGAGGTATGGTATCGTTTTCTGGGGAAGTAGCTCTGCAGTAGATGTAATCTTCAAAGTTCAAAAAAAGATTGTCAGAATTATGTATCACATGTCATTTAGAGAGTCCTGCAGAGGAGTCTTCAAGAGGAATGGGATTTTAACTTTATATGCTCTGTATATATTTGAATGTTTGGTGTTCTTTTTCAAGCACAGAGATAAGTTTGAGGTGTATACTACTCATCATAATTATAATACGAGATCAGAAAATCTGCACTATCCTATTCACAGATTATCGATGACAGAAAAGCATCCATCGTACATGTGTATAAAACTGTTCAATGCACTGCCTAATAATTTGAGAATTTCACTTAACTTGAATGTTTTCAAAAAGAGACTGAAAAACTGTCTTATAAATATTGAGCCATATTCGCTTAGCGAATACTTTGAGGCTGCAAAACGTTTGTAATCGTGTTTTTTTGTGACGTCAATTTCATTTGATCTTTGTATGAGGATTCCTTGAAATAAAGTGATTATTATTATTATTATTAAAAGACACTTAGCCAGTAATTTATTTGGTTTACCCCATGGTTGTAAGGGGTGAAAAACGCAACCCCTAAAATTTATTTCCAATGTAACTTTTTGTCTTATTATTTGTTTACCATTTAAAAATTTATTTCCGATAGCCTGTTTCATTCTAAACAAGAAAAGTCTCTTGGGTTTTTTGCCCAAAATAAACCAGTAAGCAGCAAAACATTATTTTACGAACAACTACAGAGATACATCGTCATAAATGCGAACTGGATTTATTGTTATTTTGTAGTAAACCAAATAAATTACTGGCTAAGTGTCTTTTTGGTAGTACAAAACGTCAGGTTAATTTCAATATTGTAACTTTTTCAGTGCTTGTGAAAAAAATTGTTATACAAATTTTATGTACCCCCTTTAAGGGGCTGTATCTTAACAAGGGATGCTCCAATGAAGTTTCTTTATATGAAAGATCCTATCTTTTTTTCGATGAGGAATCACCTCCTTAAATGTTTTACACTCATTCAGTTACACCCTGTACCTATCTTATTTCATCCCATTGTACTTTGTTTTTTTTTCGAATAAACTATCACAAAGTAACGGACTATTCTGGCCATTATTTTTCAGTGAAATTTCAACACTCGATTCTTGTCTTCCGTACGAGAAAAAAGCATAACTGAATCTTCCAACCATGTTAATATATGTGAAATATTTCCAGTATTAACAGAGAAAAAAGTTTCTTCAACATTCGCCAGGTCTCTGGAATTATTGAATTCACATAATATTTTCTCAAATTCATTTTTTTCCCAAAGTAAATAAACATTTCGATAAATACGTAATTACTACGACTCTTATGAAGAAAGGGCAACATTGCTCAATCATCTGACAGAAAAATGACTATAACCTAACATTTTCAAAAAATACACAGTGAAATGTGTCAAAATTCCATGGCCAACCGGTAATCGGTATACTTTATAAAAGTGAATGGAGTATACAGAACAGTTTCGATTATGCATCGACATAATTCAAAGTATAAAACTTTAAAAAAGGTCCCCAAAAAACAAACTTGATCTGCACTGAAGACAAAAAATAGAATAAAAACAATGCAATACGAATTATTTTACTCGTTGCTTCAATTACAATTTTTTCCGCCAGAGGTCTCATCGAATTCTACTCCGCCCAATAACAATGCAATGAGATATAGAATATCGCAATATTGTGTGTTGAATTAAACAGATACATTTTTAACAGCGTTGCCAGCGCAGAATTGTGTTATTTATTCATCTTCGTCGCACTCATTAACTGTAACATATCTGTCCTTATCCAAACAAAGTGAATGTCTGCATCACAACAAAGCGAGTCGTAGGAAGGGAATGCTCCGTCTCCTTGGGATAATATGTCTATGACAAAATCCGAGGAGCATTTGAGTCACTTTCTTCAAACCAGGCGGTCATGAAATTTCATGTCTTATTTATTCACACTTGTCAAAGTCGATTTCATCATTTTGTATCGCCTGGCGTTTCTAAAATTCTTTTATATCACATGCCTTACGAGAATTATGGAAAATATAATATGCTAGAATGTTTTATACAAGCAAATTATGACGCTGTTAATACATCTCGAATATATTTTGAGAGATATCCTGAAAGAACTCAGCCGCAGAAATGTATATTCACAAGGCTAAAGAATAATCTGATGGCTTTTGGATCATTTGAGAAGAAACGCCCAAACAAATATCATAAACAGAATGAGGAAGAAGACACCCTCGACGTAATTGGTACTGTTGCAGCCAACCCTACAATTTCGAGTAGGCAAATTGAAAATGAAAGGGAGTGAAGAGGAATAGTGCTCTGAAATATTGAAGAAATAGTATATTCTAAAACTAGTTGCAGAATGGGCTCCTATTCCAATACGAATGCGAATCGCTCCTTCGTCGCTCGTTTTCGAACGCATGAGTGTTGGAATTGCATTCTGCAAAGAGTATTAGACGATATTTTCTCTGTATCAGTCAAGTTTCGTGAAATACTGTTGAAATTAAATGAAAAATTCAGATGATACATCCTAGTGACTTTTGTGTTGTATCTTGGCAGTTGGTGACTGTTACGAAATTGACATTTCCAAATTGACGTGTGTTGGAAATTGATAGGATCGGAAGTCATTGTTGACAACCACGAAACGAAAAATATAACTAAAAACAGTGCTGTAATGAGTTCATTACAGCACTGTTTTTAGTACTGTAATGAACTCATTACGATACTGAAATAGAGAAAATAAATTTAGACTGTATACATTCAGAAAACAGCCTGCCATCCAAACCGGTGATGAACAGAAAAGAATAGAATTTTGTAATTGGTATCTCGCAAGAATTCGCCATGATCCCCAATTTTTCAAAATGATCAAATGGACTGACGAAGTATATAGCAGTAGCGTAGGAATTTTCAACAGACATAATGAACATTTGTGGTCTGATGTGAATCCTCATCAGACATCAGACAATAAATATCCAAAACCAAGGGAGATTTGGTTTTAGTGTTTGGTGTGCTATGATCAAAGGTAGAATCTTAGCTTACAGAATATTTGAAGGAACCCTGAATTCAGAAAGATATTTGAACATAGTGAACGAACATATTGTTGAAGAATTTATTGATTATAGACCTTTATTCAAAAGAGAATCACTATATTACCAACACGAAGCTGCTCCTCCTTATAAAACAGAAACTAATTTAAGAAATAAATGGATTGGTATAAATGGACCAGTGAAATGGCCACCTAGATCTCCAGATTTGACACCACTGGACTTTTTTCTCTGGGGATACATAAGGAACAAATCATATAAGTTGGATAATAGAAATATGGAGCAACTGAAAAATAATTTCAGAGCCTGTATCAATGAAGTTCCTAACATTTATATACCGAGTCGGAAATAAAAGTTGTGAACATGGCCACTACAGCGTTAAACGAGTGGATGAATATTGTCTAGTGGAGCAATAAAATAATTAAAACTCTCGGCGCGATACGACAACGAATAAATGACTGACCCCCACTCAATGGCATAGGAACTGCATCGAGACCCAAGAGAGTTCAAATCTCCCCCTCTCCAGACTCCTATGAAATTAAGTGAGATAAGTCATTTATTCGTTGTCGTATCGCGCCGAGGGTTTTGATTATTTTATTGGGCCACTAGACAATATTCTTCCACGTTTCCAACTACATCTTCCATATCTGTATATAATTCAACAAATAGCATCATTAAAAGATGCAATTTATGTATTTTCTCAAATGGACAACGATTTGAACATTTGTTGTGAATATTATTAATTTTAAATAAACCAATTTTTTCTGGGAGGAACTTTTTTGTCCCTCATGAAAACATTCATTAGTGTTAGTAATAAAGGTAATATTCCCTGGATAAATTTGACAGCTAATTGTGAGATATCCAATTCTATGACCTTATAAGAACGTCAGAAGCGCCAGACGATACAACCATAGAATTATAAATATAGAATTTGAGCGTAGTGGCTAATTAGTATTCAAAAGTGTGGCAATCGTTCCCCTTAAATCCAGGGTCAGTCATCGCTATACCCATGCCTAGGGAGAACAGAAGGGACATGAGATTCTGTATCCATGGATACCGTATCGTATGTGATTCAATACAAACAGAGACAAATAAAGGAACTGCATCTGCTGATCGCCACGATGCCCCTAATTTCCCACCCTCCGTTATCGCACATGCTCAATAGTCTCACTGACCCTAGGCAGAGCCCTCTAGACTTCTAGAGGCTTCACGCTTCACTTTCAAGGATCAAATTATAGGTTTAGAATTATGTGGATGCAACAATGATGAAATCGAATTTGACAAGTGGGAATGAATAAGACATGAAATACTATGACCGCCTGGTTTGAAGAAAGTGACTCAAAGCCAGATTTTGTTGAACGAAAAGTGTTTTTTCGAAATTTTCGATATATAATCAACTTGAAAGTAAATGATGATATATATTTTTGAAATCGTTGAAGGAAGATCAAGTTGGAAATATCATCTCCCATTATGGTTTCCATTCGAAAAAAAAAATTTATGTTGTAGCTCCGAAATTTGAGCAGATACAAAAAATCCAATAGCACCGATGAAAAGCAGTAAAAAAAGTGCCCAAAAGATGTGTTCATTTCGAGAACATAGATCCTAAATTACGGAAGTTTTAGTCAATTATAAAAATGGGCCAAATACCAAAATCGCCCTGTAGCTCAAGAACTAGACGATGTAGCAACTTGGGGTTTTCAGCAATTCGTTTCTCCGAAAAAGAGAACATGACATGTATCTTACTTTTTCTCTATCTTTTGAAGTTTAGGAGTTGAAGTACTAAATCATCGAAATCTGAACTAGACCAGGGGACGGCAACCTTTCGAATAGGAGTCAAAAGTTACAGTTTACAAAATTTCAAAATGTTTATGGGAATTCTTTTCTTGAAATATGCAAGGAATCTCCCCTTTTCGTTTATACCTCCAATTGTACACCCTGCACATGGCATTATTAGATAATGATAAAATAAATAATACTGCCGAATGGACTTGAAGAGCTGCAGCTCACATCCAAAGAGCCGCATGTGGCTCGCGATCCGCAGGTTGCAGACCCCTGTACTAGACCAATTCATTTTTTTGTTTGGGTAGGAAATATCCGATTTTCAGATTTGGAAAATATATTCTGAATATCTTTATCAAAGTGAAATTACAACGAAAACACGAAAACTTATAAAAGTGTGAATTGTTATATTTGAAGAAATATTATTACGATAATATGGTAGGGTACATGACAATATGAAAAAATATCAGGAAAATGAAACATTTATATAATAAGTAGTAAAAAGAGTCAAATTGGAAACTGACTACAGATACTCACCAACGAAAACTGTTACAGCGGGGCCTTGCATCTGCTTCATTTGATCTCTGTTTGGATTTAATTTTGGGTAAGCACGAATTTGTGTAGCAGAAGTCACCTGAACAGGAACCATCTGTCAAAATTAATCAAGCCATCCAATATACACCATTTAATGCATTTTTATACTTACATGTTGAATCGGCATTACTGCTGGCATCAAAGGAGGTGCAGGACCAGTCATTGGCATATATGCCATTTGCAGTCCTTGCATTATGGGGGGCCTTCCAGGATAGGACATTTTTATTTTTTACAAATTATATGGTTGATGGGATTCTAGTTCTAAAGTTGACTGAAAAAATCTACAGAAGTCAACAATGAAGCTCCTTACAGGATTATAGATCTGTGTATAATTTTAAACACGATATCCCATTGCATTTCAATTATTCAATGTCTATCTCAGTTATAATTATAATATATGATTTCATATTATCTTCATTAATTAATCTTCTTCATTAATAACGCAAAATACTAAATAACACTGACTGACATGTGCCGCCATATAAATCACCACAGATATTGATATTTGATATGCTTGTTCATAGGTCCATAGATTTCTATGCATCTATGCTTGTTCTTACGAAGTTTTCCATAGAAAAAAATCTACTGGCGATTCAAAATTATAGTCAGCGCCATGGTGTTTGAAAACGGAACCGGTTTCGCCTACAATTTTTATGCTTAGATACGTCGAATAGTATGTGTTTTCAAGTGTTCAAATGATTATTTTTTCATTCTCTGCATATCACTCGATACTCGAATGAAAAAAATATATACCTAACATTAAAATATGAATCCCTTGGCTCAGATACTTCACCTTATTTAATTTATTTCTTATAGAAAATTAAAGGCGCTGCTCAATACCTTGAATTGCGATGATCAATTTCATAACACTCTTATTGATAATTATGGTACCAAACTTTCTCATTAGTTAAAACTGCACCAGAAAATTAAACTCAAACAAGACGCCTTAGGCGCATTTGGTAATCCCCTATCCAATAATCATCCATCCAATTATAGACCTTTCCAGAATACGTAGAACAAAGATGAAAGATGTGAACTAAACCAGAATGAGAGAGAAACAGGTGTATTTCATGAGCAACTTGTGGGCAGCTTTAAAAGATGCGCAAACCTTAGTGCGAGAGAGAAGAGAGAGAGGGAGGCAATGAAATGAGATTCTACTGTTTTTATCGTACCGTGACCCTTACTTAGTAACACAACATTGTTGAGGCATAATAAAATTTTGATTTTCGATAAACAATACAACAAATAACATCCACAGCCAAAACGTCGACTATGTAAAATAATAATATTAATTGTCAATTGTCAACGATTTGAGGGGGGAAATTTTGACCACCAATATAATATTCATTCTTAGCCCACAAAAGACGCGCGCAACTCTCACCTACACAGGTAATTCTGGAAAGATCTATTTGGATCTCTCTCTCTCTCTCTCTCTCTGGCTGAAAGAGAGGAGAGAGAGATCAGTAATCATTAGATGTTCTGTGTCCATTTTCTCTCGCTCCACTCCGGATTGGTAATAACACAGACCAGACAGTTGGTCTGTGGTAATAACGAGTTCCTTCATGCTGGCCAACTGTTTAAAAATAGCTAAAAATCACTTCCCTTTTTTTCGCAATGATTCAACTTTTACCTGAAAGCTTTAATCCTAATGAGTGTATCCTGAAAATATTAGATGTCACGAAGGTCTCCATCAAAAGCTATAAATTTTTGTTTTCTTATGTTTTCATCAATGCTTCTTTGATATGAATCTATGAATAAGATGTCCCCACCATAAAGTTTCTATGGAGAATTTGAATTTTACGACCCTTAGGAGAATATTTTGCGTTAGCTTTGCCTCGAATATTATGTAAATTTTCAAAAATGAGATGTTTCTATAAAATGTGTAAAAATGATTCCAGATATTGCAGAAATAAAATTTCATCCATTTCCGAAGAAGTAGCACTTGTTTACAAACCTGTCGCAAGATGTGAAACTGATAATAATCAGTTTCACACCTAAAATAATAGGTGTTTTCTTTGAATTTGTGGAAATGATATGAAGACTTTCAGTGAATTAATTGTACTATTAGCAGTGTATTATCGAGTTTATAAATATAGGTGTATAAATTGGCTTTTCCCCCCCTTGTAATTGGATCGAAATTCTACGAGGAATTCAAAGGAAATTAGGGAAATAAATTATTGTTTTGAATGTTCTTTATTTGCATGGAAACCATTGACCTAGAATATCATTCTACATCAATGATGGAAACATACTACAGAATAACAACACCTGCAATTAATCATGATCTGGATGTGAATAAGTTCCGAATCCGCAGAAATTCAGATCTTTGTATAAGGAAAATCATTACAAGTATCACTTTTAAATCGTAGTATATTCTCGAAATGTAATGTGGTAAATTCATCAATTCAACATCAGAACTTGGCCAGTGAATACCATCTCTCAAAATATCAGCTAAATACACAATATATTCACTAAAAATATGGTTTGCAGTTGTTTGAGAAACTCTAAAAAAATGGCTACAATAAACTCCACAAACATGTTTAGTTTTATTAATACTAAAATTATTGTCTCTTAAGCACTCTATTTATGGATTTTCGATCTGGATATAAATCTAAAATTAACTTGACATAATCGTATACGTGAAGGGAACACACGCATATATTCTTTGCAGCAGGGTTCCCCATCAATAGTTTATCTATCCATGCTTTTCTCCAGTCCAATTTATTCAATATGCCAAAGGCTTTAGTGATATATAGTGTTGAGGCATCTTTCTAAAGAAATTTATGAAAACGAACAACCCTGTTTTTGCTTTTCCTTGAAGAGCAATTGCAATCAGTTTTTTCCAGCACTAGTAGTTTGCTTACATTGTTATATAATCAATCCACTGGCCTAAAATTCAAATATATGATGAGGATTAAAACATAAATCCTTTCGCTCAGATACTTCACCTTTTATAATTTCCATCTTATAGAAAGATGAAGTCACAGCTCAGTACCTCGAATTGCGAGGATCAACTTCATAATACTCTTGTTCATAATTATGAAATTAAACTTTCTCAACAGTTAAAACTCAACACCTTGTGAGTCTTGTGACCTAAAATATGATAAATTTTGTGAATAATATTTTATACGGAATAACACTGATATAAATACCTTCCAAACAATTTTTATTTCAATACTAATTAATCTGCTCAGGAAACAATGAAGACTTTGAAATATCCCTCAAAAAGCAAGTAAAATAACAAAATATTATACGTTTTCTAGGTTGGAATTTTGGCAGGAAGACATAAACAAAGAGACACTACTCTTTGACATAAGATTCATAGCATTTCCACTAATGAAAACATAAGAAAACAAAAATTTATAGCTTCTGATGAAGACCTTCGTGACATCTAATATTTTCAGGATACTCTCATTAGGATTAAAGCTTTCAGGTAAGGGTTGAATCATTGCGAAAAAAAGGGAAGTGATTTTTAGCTATTTTTAAACAGTTGGCCAGCATGAAGGAACTCTTCTATTGTAACTTAAAATATGATAACTTTGTGAATGATATTTTAAATGAATTTCACATTATAGACATATTATCATAAGTTAGATAAGTCTATGATATAAATACCTTCTAAATAATTTTTATTTCAATACTAATTTATCTGTTCAGAACACGATAAAAACTTCTAAATATCCCTCGAGAATACCTGGATGTGAAACAATGTGCTCAAAAGCACGCGAAACATAGAAGATCTCAAATCATTACTCATATTCTAGTTTGAAATATTTGCCGAAAGAGGGCGAATCCAAAGATTCGCCTGGATCACAGACTTAGGTCTGCGCTTTGATGTTGCGATGGTAAAATTTCGACTCTACTCTATGACTCTGATGCGTATATTGTTCAGTGCTCTTGAAAAATCAAAATATAACCATGATAGAAAAAACGAGATAAGAGGAAGTAGATTTATTTTTATAGTATTTTCAATTAATTATTAATTAGATGTGTAACTAGATCGTTGTATGGAGTTAAATCAACATGGCAAATGTCTCACAGTTAAAAGAAGCGTAAGTAATAATCTGCTACTTTTGTTTAAGAATTCCAAGAAGCAATATTCATGTCGGCTCTTATTTATAGAAAATATTTATTCACCATCACAGTCATTGCCATGTACATATAAAACTATCTTACAAAACAATAAAAGGAAAGCATGTCACCAAAACAAATCTTCTCCATCATACTTTATGCAAAAACTGCTTTACTGAATAAGGCTCACAGTTTATTATAAGTTTGTAAACTTCCCTCTTGAAAGACCCAGAGTTCTTAAATTCTTTAATTCTCTTTGGTAATGATTCAAGAAGTCTTATCGCCATATACATATAATATTTAATAAAAAAAAAATTTCTGTCTGGCTTCGGGAATGCAATGGATAGAAGTACTCGACTTTTTTCCTAGTTTCATTCTTATTCCTACATTCTTCGAAGTAATAATTATTCTTTATGAATAAAATTAGCATTCGGTACATAAAGAGTACAAAACATGTTGGTATATTATTCTTCTTGAAAACACCACAACATGACTATACCCCAACCCATATACCTACTGCTCTGATAGCAAGCTTCTGTACCAGGAATATTCGATCCGTTGCCGTGCTGTTACCCCAAAGGGAGATACAATAACTCATCTTACTCTGGAAACATGCAAAGTACGCAGTTCTCAGTATGTCATGATCCACTTTTTTCATTATTGCTAGTCGAGAGTAAGCCACAGAGTTGAGACTACTACACATTTCTTCGCAGCGGTTTTTCCATTTGAGTTGGTTGTCCACCATAACACCCAGCACCTTGCATACACTAGTGACCCCACCTCTATAGATTGTTTTCTGAAACTGAAATTTGTTTGCAATTGTGAGCTTGGCTTGCTCTCAAAAATTATTCTCTTGGTTTTATTGTGTTCAGTAAGAGTCCATTCTTTTGACACCATTGATATACAGTCTCCATTGCCTTGAAAGCAGATCTCCTTCTTCTTTTGCAGTCACTAAAATATTTGTATCATCAGCATATTGTATATACATATACGTATATGGGTCAAAAGATTCGTCAGTAAGTACGCCTGGAAGATCATTTATGTATATGGTGAACAACAAGTCCCAAGATACTTCCCTGCAGTACTCCAACATCCACAGTCACATCCTCTAATACATACTCAGATGAGTCCAAAGAAATCGCCACCCTTTGCTGCCTTCCATTGAGATAACTCTTGAACAACCGAAGCATACCATACATTTCCAGCATATTCATGATTGACATGGTCAAAAGCTTTCGACAAGATTACAAATAGGGCTGCTGGTAAATCTCCCCTCTCTAGCATCTGTATTACCCTTTGAGTGAGCTCGAATATTGCCGATTCCGTGCTTTTATCTTTAATCGATTTAATCGATTCGAACCTGGATGTTGTGATCTCGATATTATTTTAAACTTAAGAAAAAATTTCAGTGTTCTACTTGCCAGAATTTTTTCCAAAGATTTTGGCAAATGCTGTAATTGTTCAGATCATCAAAACTGCCTTTCTTATGGATAGGCCTAATCATTAATCTTCAGACTGTCAGGAAAAACACCCCTAGTAAATGCACAGTTCATTATACAGGGTGTCCCACGGTCGCGTGCCTATTAGACGTTTATGGAGAACTGGACATATTTAAAATCCGAAAATTGGTATTATGATATTGTTGGAAATTCTCTACAGACCTGAATTATTTTTGGAGCCTGAGCACTTCCTGTTATACAAGGAGTGGAAATAAAGAAAAGAAAGAAGAAAAGTTTATTCATGGCCATCGACCTGAGGTCCTTCAGCATGTGGAAATAAATTTGTTCAAAAAATATTTTTTTCAATATATTTCTTTCTGATATGATTGAGTAGTCAATGCTGAATACATTTCTGTTGAAACCATTGTATTCATTCGAATAGTTTTCAAACTATCGAAAATAACCTGAAAAAATGTCAAATATTCATAGTCAGTGTTATGGTTATTATTCTAATTCTGAACATTCCGAGTGTAAACCGTTCTCACAACGTCAAAGTAGAGGAATGTGGAAAGGTCATGCATCTTTTGAATTTCATAAATATCATCACAGGGTGTTTTAAATTTTGTGTCGAAAATTGGCCATAACTTCTGTTTTTCAAAATAGAACCCTATTTTTTTATGATTACGTTGGATTCTATGAAGAAAATAGTGATAGCATTCTCAGATGTTTTTGCTCCTAAATTCAGTAATTCCCGAAATATTTGAGCTTTTCTGGATATTTTGAAAACTTTGAATGAATACAATGGTTTCAGCAGAAATGTATTCAGCATTGAATTCCCAATCATATCAGAAACGAAAATATTGAAAAAAATGTTTTTTGAACAAATTTATTTCCACTCCTCATATAACCGGAAGTGCTCAGGCTCCAAAAATATTTTAGGTCTGTAGAGAATTTCCAACAATATCATAATACCAATTTTCGGATTTTAAATATGTCCAGTTCTCCAGAAACGTCTAATAGGCACTCGAGAGTGGGACACCCTGTATATGATAAGGGATCTGCATTTTGTTCAATGCAGTGCTTTATTACAAATATTGGGATGTTATCATACCCACATGACCTTTTATTGTTCATTTGCTTGACAGTATTAATTATCTCACTTCTTTCGATCTTGAACATAAAAAATGATTTCATTGAACGCTCAATATCATTGTTTCCTTTAGTGCTTGGAAAAGTTATTACGTTATTTCTGAATGCATTGGTAAAATGACAATTGAACTTGTTTCCCAATTCAACCATATTGCAGCCGTCAGCTGTGACATTTGCTATTGATGGAAGATTTAGTGGGTAGCAATACCCTTAAATTCATTAACTACGCTGCAGACCGCCTTTGATTTATTTTCCGCATTTGATATATTATATTCACCATAGTATTTTTGTTTGGCCTCCCTTATAGCTGCATCATATTCACATTTAGTTTTTCTGTATTCACCAGCATATGCTTTATCACGATTTGACGCCACAAAAAGAAAGCCTAGTTTTGTTTTTATACAACTAATCAAAGGAGATCTTTCAATTTTGCCTGATGGGGGAACCATTTTTACCTCCCTTGGTGGGAAACAAGCCTCAAAGATGGTATTTATATGACCAGAGATCCCTCTTTTAGGCAAGTCATTAACATCTGACCAATCAATCCATCAAGCACCATCTCAAATTTCTCATAAGCACTATCATTGAATATTCTAACTTTTTTTGATAGATTACAGAGGTATGGCTAACTTCACACCAGAATGATCTTTCGACCACCCTTGTAACGTTAATCACATTAGATATAAAATTGTCTATACACATGTGGAAGAAGTTCTAGTTATACGAGTGGGTTCCCTAGTACGAAGACTTAAATCATATGATCTCAAAAGCATCAAGAAATTTCTAGATTCTGTAGTATCCCTTAAGATATCAAGGTCGCCGTTCAGAGCGCGTAGGAAAACCCATAGAGGCGCCACCGTGCATTTCATGGAATATCTCCATAGAGCTTACATCATCTCTGTGAGTTCTATGAATATCTCTCTAATTATGAATGAAATGTACAGGGTGGGCAAAATTGGTGCTGCATGAACTAAAACTTTTTAACCCGAGGAGATAGAGAAAAATGAATGCCACCTCATAGTCCTATTTTTTTCGAGAAACTGATAATGCCATCAACTGCATTCCTCTGTCTTCTTTTGTTTCCGAGTTATAGGCCAAAATTGAAATTTGGGCGATTTCAACTTTGGTCATTATCTCCGTTTCTGTTTATGCTAGGATGTTGAAATAAAAACATTATACAGGCACTTTTCTGATAGCAATCCAGTGGCGTACTCTGATTTTTTCTAAGAGGTTCATTTGCTGAGTTATAACATAAAGTCGTGTTTTTTCTTATGGAAACAGTAGTTCGAAATGACTTAGAGAGAATCGCCATTTTTTTTCCGTTTCAGAAATGTATCATATGTTGAACATAGGCATGTGTCGTTCGTCGAATTTTGAGGAACCGGATCGGTATCGTTCGTTCACTGTGAAGAACCGGTTCTAAAAACCCGTTCAAAAAGAACTGTTCGCCCTTCCTTCCTTCAATCGTTCTATCGATCGAACGAGGCCCGTAGAGACGTAGAGAGTAGTGTTGGGAAAAATCGAGTACTTTTAAAAATCGAGTACTCGATATACGAGCGATCCAAATAATCGAGTGATCGCTCGAGCGGATTTTCGCTCGATCCCCCACTCTCAGTCATTCGCCTTTTTTCTTCCATCTAGTGACCGAGTTCCAACGAGCCTACCCGCGAACCGTTTCATCCCTCGACCAAAGAGTAAATACTATCTACTCTTTGCCTCGACGCTCATTCAGAGTGACCAGATTTAGTAGAAAACTACTTTTTTAGTAGATTTTTTTTTATTATAAAATTGTTCACATATTTCTAAGTTATATTTTTTTTTTCAGTGGAAAGATTAATTTTGTTTTTTTATAATTCTATAAATAAATACTTCAGAACATCCCTTGATTTTTATCTAGTTCAGATACGTAAGAAGTAAGGATACAACGTATTCTCAGAACTCGCACAAGGTGATGAATCTTCTGAATGGTACTTCGTTACCAACAGAGAATCAGGATAATGCAATACATATAATTATTCAGCCAAATTCTGAACAAACTCACCAACTGACCACTGACTGACTTCTACTTCTATTTCTAACGGGTCGTTTATACTGGCCCGTAACTCAAACTTTTTCCCTAACCCTAAGAGTTGAATGATATAAATTTCATGCTATGGTTTATACTCGAACTTTAACTCATTCCCTTAAAGAGAACAAATTTTAAGGGCATAAGTTACGGCCCAGTATAAACGACCCTTAACTTCTACTCAATTTGAAATCAGTCACTCGTTTCGCGATTATTGTTACTGGAAGTGAAAAAATCGGACCTTGCGCTTGGGTCATTAGCACCGATATTATCAAGCAGTTTTTTCTCTATAATCGAGTAGTGTCGGTTATTTTGATAATCGAGTACTCGAGCAGTTTTCTACTCGAGTAGTCCCAACACTAGTATAGAGATAGAGAGTAGGTCAGATAGACTGGACCCGTATCGTATTGATCGACAGGGCAGATCTGTTTACTTTTCAGGTATTAGATTCCGTAGATATTATCACCTGACCATTTTTACCAAACAAAACAAAATAGATTTATCTAAGGAGGTGCAATTTCCGATTTCCGAAGGACATCTCCGTTCATTGTCAATTCTTCCATAAAAACCAGGTGCCGAATATTCAGTTCAAGAATGCAAGAAACAAGTAGGTATGAGTGGGCATTTTCTTATTATCATCTGTTGTTTTGGGTAAATCCGAATTCCCATACCAAACTCGTCTTCTTTTCGAAGACCGCCTGAACTTCTGTTCAAGAATCCACAAAAATGACACGAGCCATAAATCATCTCTTTCGGTTCCAGCTGTTTATTACTTTATGGTAGCTAGACCCGACCGACAGCACCGAGACCGAGTACCGACACCGTCACCCGACGTCGGGAGATCGATAAGACCGAACGAATGAGGCAACAACCATTTGGCATCGAATCATCGAAACCGTTCGAAAGAACAGGTTATTTTTCTAGAGAGGAACCGAACGAACGATTGGCTTTTGAGACCCGTTTTTTTTAACCCGTTCGTTCGAGAACGACACATCCCTAGTTGAACATCGCCCTTAGATTCGTTAAGACATTATGAAAAATATGGTTTGTACCTATATGGAATTCAAATTATTGAGTATCAAGTAGGCTGAATCATAGAATTATGTGTCTCTACGCATGGTGTAATTATTATTTCACGATTGAATACTTGACGGTGCGATCTCTGTTTGAAACAACTGTCAGTAATTAAAATTTGAAGTCATCGTTGGCGGCATTATGGAGATATTCCAAAATTACGAAAAATATGATATGTTGAAATGTTTCATTTTAGCGAATGAAAATAATGGGGAAGCAAGTGATTCAACTGTGAAATAATAATTACACCATTCGTAGAGACACATAATTCTATGATTCAACCTACTTAATACTCAATAATTTGAATTCCATATACAAACCATATTTTTCATAATATCTTAACGAATCTGAAGGCGATGTATGACACATAATACATTTCTGAAACGGGAAAAAAATGGCGATTCTTTCTAAGTCATTTCAAACTACTGTTTCCATAAGAAAAAACACAACTTTATGTTATAACTCAGCAAATGAACCTCTTAGAAAAAATCAGAGTACGCCACTGGATTGCTATCAGAAAAGTGCCTGTATATTGTTTTCATTTCAACATCGTAGCATAAACAGAACGGGAGATAATGACCAAAGTTGAAATCGCCCAAATTTCCATTTTGGCCTATAACTCGGAAACAAAAGAAGATAGAGGAATGCAGTTGATGGTATTATCAGTTTCTCGAAAAAAGAGGACTATAAGGTGCCATTCATTTTTCTCTATCTCCTCGGGTTAAAAAGTTTTAGTTCATGTAGCACCAATTTTGCCCACCCTGTACAATGGCGCTCTCTATCCGAAAATCGCTCAATTATTAAATTAGTGAATATGTGAGTAAAGCAGGAACTTTTTCCCGCCATATATTTAAATTTAGCCATCCTCTGCCAATTCCTTATTTCAAGTTGTTTTTCTGAATGAAATTATCTGTTGATTCACTTCCAATCAGAAGGAAGTTGAACTATTTTCATGGGTCTTTCGTTTGAAATAAAACAGAAGCATGAAATGACTTATTTTTGAAAGCAAAAAAATGAACTGTTGAAATGACAGTAACTTTTCAAAAAATACATCTATTTCACTCACAGGGTGGGTAGAAGGTCTATATAAAGAGACTATTATATATTTAGTATTTCCTTCCATACTAGCCCGGGAGCCAGTGACATTTTTTAGTCAGTCATTTTAACCCTGGCCATAATTTGTATATAGCTTGATTTGGTCGTTTTCTTAGCCAAAGTGACGGTCAGCTGGCTAAACAGTGGTGGGTTCGCCAACGGGAGCAACGAAAACATGTAAAAAAAATTTTGAGTTTTAGTCATTTTAACCCTGCTGAAATTTACAGAGATGGTAGTTTGTATAATTATTCGAATAAAAAAAATCGTCCGCTGGTTGTACGTTGATGGAAAACCCGTCCGCTGGACGTGAAAACTTGTAAAAAAAAATTTGAGTTTCAGTCATTTTAACCCTGCTGAAATTTACAGTGATGGTAGTTTGTATAATTATTCGAATAAAAAAAATCGTCCGCTGGCTGTACGTTGGTGGAAACCCCGTCCGCTGGACATGAAAACGTCCGCTGGACATGGGAACTTTTGAAAACAATTTGAGTTTCAGTCATTTTAACCCTGCTGAAATTTACAGAGATGGTAGTTTGTATAATTATTCCAATAAAAAAAATCGTCCGCTGGCAGTACGTTGGTGGAAAACCCGTCCGCTGGACATGAAAACTTGTAAAAAAAATTTTGCGTTTTAGTCATTTTAACCCTGCTGAAATTTACAGAGATGGTAGTTTGTATAATTATTCGAATAAAAAAAATCGTCCGCTGGCTGTACGTTGGTGGAAAACCCGTCCGCTGGACATGGAAACTTGTAAAAAAAATTTTGAGTTTCAGTCATTTTAACCCTGCTGAAATTTACAGAGATGGTAGTTTATATAATTATTCGAATAAAAAAAGTCGTCCGCTGGTTGTACGTTGGTGGAAAACCCGTCCGCTGGACATGAAAACTTGTAAAAAAAAAATTGAGTTTCAGTCATTTTAACCCTGCTAAAATTCACAAAGTTGGTAGTTTATATAATTATTCGAACAAAAAAATGGTCCGCTGGCTGTACGTTGGTGGAAAACAAGTTTTCATGTCCAGCGGACGGGTTTTCCACCAACGTACAGCCAGCGGACGATTTTTTTTATTCGAATAATTATATAAACAACCATTTCTGTGAATTTCAGCAGGGTTAAAATGACTGAAACTCAATATTTTTTTTACGTGTTTTCGTTGCTCCCGTTGGCAAACCCACCACTGGTGCGCCAGCTGACGAACACTATGCTATAAGACAAATACAAATTAAGCTATATACAAATTATGGCCAGGGTTAAAATTGGTCACCAAAAACTATCACTGGCTCCCGGGCTATACACTGGATAGCACAACATTCAAAAACTCCCATTGTACTTATTGATTTGATATTCTCGCTCTCGATACATTTTGTTTGAGATCGACCGAAAATTGCAGTTCCTGCATGTCTACCTTTTTCACGACAACAATAATCAGCTACCATACTATAACTTTCAAATTTATACGCTTTCAGTTCTTCTATTGATTTCCAATGTTCTGAAACACATAGATAGTCCAGACAGTGTTCGGTCAGCACTTCCTCCATTCTTATACATGAATATTTTGATGAAATATATTGATATCTTTTAACTTTGGCTCTGAATTACTTCTTTTAGAATATTCGGGGGTCTGTCATGCTCTCTACGAAAAAAATTTTTGAATGAAAAGTTTCGAACAAGTACACCCTCTGGCCAAAACTCAGGTTTGCAAATATCTGCATGAACTTTCTCAGATGTTACACCAATGCTAAATGCTGAGTTATTTCCCTTTGTTTTTGTTGTGTTTTATAGTATGGCTAATAAAACACTAGGGCTGCTATTAAGCTTTTATTCGAAAACGATTCAACAAAACAACTTACAGGCCGCATGGCAAGGAGTTAGGTTATCCCCTCAAAAATAGCTGTCATGCCCCAACCGTCCGCAGTGTAGCCAATGGCTTTACATCGTCACCGAGTCGGCCGGTCGGACAGGGCTGCCAACTTAGAACATACATAACAGTTTTTAGCTTTTTCACATCAAAAACATGCTTATTATAACTTTGTTTAAAATTTTTAACCATCGTTTCCTCTGACACTACCTTCCCTGCAAGTCATTTATTCGTTGTCGTATCGCGCCGAGGGTTTTTATTATTTTATTGGTCCACAAGACAATATTCATCCACTGGTTTAACGCTGTAGTGACCATGTTTACTACTTTTCTTTCCGAATCGGTATATTCCTGTTATTTTTTTTTCTCTTTCTGTTTGTTCACTATTGGCTTTCTTCTTCTTTTGATTTCTTTCTTTCTTTTTCATTCATATAGAGAGACTTTGATTCTTCACTTGTTTGTTTATCACTGGAAAGTCCATTGAAAAAATCTCTAACAGTTTCCTGTATACCATCTTGCACATTTGCAGTGTGTTCATCAATATTTTGACTCATATCTGGTCCATGGATCGTTATTGTTGGTTTTCGAATATTTGGGGCACTTGCATTTTTGTTCACATTTGTTGACATTAAACTTGAATGTTTATTTACATTTGTTGACGTCTTTGACCTTAATTACAATCCTTGGACAGTATTTACTGTCGTTGTTTCCTGTGCTCTGCTTATCACGTTTGCATAACTTGATTTGTTTTCATCCTTTTGTTGTTAAGTCTTTAACTTTCTCTTCTAATAACCTTACTTTTCCCATCAATTACATTATTCATTTTCAACACTTCGTTTTTGTCTTTTGACTCTTTCAGTAATTCTTTAGGATATTCAATCTCGATGTTTTGTGTTTCATTATTTTGCCCAGAATTGATCTCGTTAGTGAAGTGAACTCTTGAACTTCATTTAAATTGATGTACTGTTGTTTCTATTAGTGTGCTGATAAAAGCAATGAGTCAATTTTCGTAAACGTAGACATTGCAGGAGCTTATTATTCTCCTCAGGAAAGTGAATAGAAATTCATATCAAAAGGTGAATGAAACATGGTCTTCAATTTTTACAAGTTACAAATCCCTTTCAAATAATTCATAGTGCAAAAATGTACTGTGCATGTCATTGAGAAGAGGTATTTTTCAAATCCATTTTTAATTATATTTCAGGTTTGAGGTTGAATCTAAACACAAAGCCTTTTATACAGGAGGAAATATAGAATGGCATGGTGACATACTTTTTTGTCAAACTGATACATCAGTTAATCTGTTCAATACCCTTGATGGCACAGTTTCACGAACAATTGGTGAAGAAAATTCTGAGGATCCTGATTCCATTCAAACCTTCACTACAGATGGTACAAGAATAATATCGGCACACAAGAGTGGCCTCCTTAAATTATGGGATGAATCAGGTAATCTGCAAAAGGTATGGAAATATATTCATAGGGCACCTATTGCAAAGCTACATTTAAATGGTAACATATTAGCAAGTGGCGGAGCAGATGGAGGAGTAAGGATTTGGGACCTGGAGTATGGCTCTTGTTCATTGAGTTTTAAAGAATGTCAAGGTGTTGTAAGTGTTTTGAAATTTCATCCGACAGAAAGGGAAATGCTAGCTACAGGAGATGATGGGAAAATTTTCCATTTCGAATTGGAGGAAGGAAAAATAAAGAAAATATATGAAAAACATTTCAGTAAAGTGACTTCAATTGTATTCACTCATGACAATACCCACTTTGTTTCTTGTGGAAGGGATAAAGTGATGATATTATGGAAATTCTTGAATGATACACCACTAAAATCAATACCATTTTTTGAATCTGTGGATTGTATCCTAAGTTTACCTGCCAAATTCAAATTACCTGGTTTCAAATCTGATCCTGACTGTTATTATGTTGCTTCTGCTGGTGAAAAGGGCATGTTAAGAATTTGGGATGTGTTGAATGTAAAAGAGGTCTATGTTCAAACTAGGTCATTAGTAACCCCAGCTGAAGAAGGAGCTCTAGCAGTATTGAATCTTCTTTTTGATCAAGAGAAGAAAACAATTGCTATTGTAACTGTAGAACATAATATAATTTTATATCATTTGAAATCATTTGCCTGTGTTAAGCAATTTGTAGGATTCACTGATGAAATATTCGATATTGCCTTTATGGGCCAAAACGACAGTTATTTGGCAGTTGCAACTAATTCAAGTGATATTAAACTTTATGAAAATGCAACAATGAATTGTCAGCTATTGAAGGGACACACAGATATTGTATTATCATTGTCGGTGCCCAAAACCAATAAAAATTTATTATTATCCTCAAGTAAAGATAATACAATAAGGTTATGGTTGTCTTCTGTTCAAGTTGAATGTATTGGTGTGGGTAAAAGACATACAGGTACTGTAGGTAGTTGTTGTTTCAGTCAAACATCCGCAAATTGGGCTGTTAGTGTTGGCAAAGATTTCTGTTTGAAATTATGGGATATTCCATCAGCTAAAGGAGAGAATTTAATTTCTCTCAACTGTCCAAAAACTGAACTGGCCCATAGAAATGATATAAACTTCGTCTCGGTTTCACCCAAGGACAATATTATCGGTACAGCCAGTCAGGATAAAACAGCAAAATTGTGGGATGCCAATTTGAAACTCATTGGTGTTTTGAAAGGTCATAGAAGAGGTGTGTGGTGTATAAGGTTTTCACCTGTTGATCAATTAGCTGCAACATCTTCAGCAGATTGTTTTATAAAATTGTGGAATCTCAAAGATCTGACATGCTGTAATAATATAATTATTTATGACGCGAGTATTTTCAATGTTTTATTCATAACAAATGGGTCCCAAATTCTATCCAGTGGAGGTGATGGAACCATCAAAATTGTAAATATCAAGGATTCTACGAAAATCCTATCTTTAGAAGAACATGACGGAAAAGTTTGGGGTATTGGAATAAATAGTGATGAATCTATGATTGTATCAGGTGATTCTGATTCCACCCTAATTAGATGGAAAGACATAACTGAACAAAAAAGATTGGAGAAGTCAAAAGAAGAAGAAGAGAAAGTAGTAGATGAACAAAAACTCAACAATTATTTAACAAATCGTAATTATTTGAAGGCTCTGAAATTGGCTTTGAGATTGGAAAAACCTTTAAGAGCTTTGAAAATTGTGAATGACATAATAAAGTACAAGGAAGATGGTTTGAAAAGTACAATAGAGCAATTGCGAGAAGAACAGAAGAAATCCCTATTTTCCTACACAGTCAAATGGAATTCGAATAAGAAAAATCGAAAAGCTGCACAAATTTTAATAGAATTATTTATTGATGAGATGTTAATTGGAAACTTTGTACCCAAATCTTCAGATTTGGAACAAGTCTACGCCTTTTTACCAAGATATACCAAAAATTCTATTGACTCTGTAAAAAAATGTCTCTTTTCACGTTATTCTATGTTTGGTATGAAACCACTTATGTAAATAAAGATTTATGAATAATATGCCTGTTCTTGAAAATGTGAAGACCTTTCTATTCTTATCAAGTAAACTATACTTGGTCGCCGTTTGAAGCGCGTAGGACAAATCAACCTATAGAGGCGCCACCGTGCATTTTATGGAATATCTCCATAGAACCATAGCCATCTTCTTCTTCAACTTACTTGTCTAGAGAAGGCCGTGATAGAACTTACATTATCTCTATGAGTTCTATGAATATCTCTCTAATCATGAATGAAATGTACAATGGCGCTGTCTATCCGAAACTCGCTGAACTATGAAATTAGTGAAAATGTAAAGCAGGAACTTTTTCCCGCTGAAATTTGAATTTGGCCATTTTCTACCAATTCCGTATTTCAAGCTGTTTTTCTGAATGAAATTATCTGTAGATTCAATTTCAATCGGAAGTTGAACTATTTTCATGGGTCTTTCGTTTGAAATAAAACAGAAGCATGAGTTGGCTTATTTTCTTCTATTTTTGAAAGAAAAAAAATTAACTGTTGAAATGCAATTAATCTCAATTATCTCATTAAGAACTCCAACCCTTTCTGAGTTTACCCACAAAATTTCAGTTCTCAAAGTGAAACCATTTTCAAATGCAACTTGAAATAAAAACACACTACATTGAACGCCCACCTTAATATTATACAGGGTCTTTCACGAGGAACCTCACCCATATTTATACAGGAAACTACTGAACGTATTTTCATGAAATTCAGCACTTATAAGTATTTCACGATGCTGATGAAATCTAAAATATTTCAAGGCATGAGCACCTCCGGTTTTTCCGGAAATGACGTCAACTTCCGTTTTTCAAATTAGAACACCATTTTTTTTATTGCAGAAATAGATTTTTTAGAAAATTTCAAGTTATTTTGATGTAACATTTTTCAGTTTTGGTTGGAAAATTCTCTCTGAGCGGGAAAATTCGAAAAAAAAATCGAAAATAGAGCTCCGCTGAAACAAGAATAACTTCGTGGTTTTTGGATGGAAAATTTTCATTTTTGGGATTTTTCAAGATGTAAGATTGATGTATCCACTTTAAAAATCGAAATCTCAATTCATGATACAGGGGGTGAAAAAATCGCTTTCAAAGTTAGGGATGACAAAATCGTGAAAAATCAATTTTTTCAAATTAGAACCCCATTTTTTTATGGCAGATATTGAATCTACGTTAAAAAATAATGTGAGTGTATGCATCACACCCTTGCCCTAAAGTGGATATTAACTCAGAAAATATCCATTTTAGGGCAAGAGTGTGATGCATACACTCGCATTATTTTTTAACGTAGATTCAATATCTGCCATAAAAAAATGAGGTTCTAATTTGAAAAAATTGATTTTTCACGATTTTGTCATCCCTAACTTTGAAAGCGATTTTTTCACCCCCTGTATCATGAATCGCGATTTCGATTTTTAAAGTGGATACATCAATCTAACATCTTGAAAAATCCCAAAAATGAAAACTTTCCATCCAAAAACCTCGAAGTTATTCTTGTTTCAGCGGAGCTCTATTTTCGATTTTTTTTCGAATTTTCCCGCTCAGAGAGAATTTTCCAACCAAAACTGAAAAATGTTACATCAAAATAACTTGAAATTTTCTAAGGAATCTATTTCTGCAATAAAAAAATGGTGTTCTGATTTGAAAAACGGAAGTTGACGTCATTTCCGGAAAAACCGGAGGTGCTCATGCCTTGAAAATATTTTAGATTTCATCAGCATCGTGAAATACTTATAAGTGCTGAATTTCATGAAAATACGTTCAGTAGTTTCCCGTATAAATATGGGTGAGGTTCCTCGTGAAAGACCCTGTATAGAATAATAATAATTAAGCTTTATTTCTGACTTTGAATCCTCTAATATTGTTTACAGAGCCTCAGAATTAAATGATGAATGAGTATACAGAGTAAGTAAACAGCAAATCACAAAATTCATAACATTAGTATTTCCTAGTTTGTAGCAAATTGCTCAAACAAGGCAATTTTCATTTGAAATTGCGCAACTTCTCATGTGTAAATTAAGAGATTGTCATGCTCCCCCTACAAAGGATGAAGAACCCTAAACTATGTAAATTCTTCTTCATGTCTAACTGAGCAGCTCCATCTACTTTCTTTAAATCTGAAAAATTCCATCAACTTCCACTTGAATGAGTAAAATATTAAAATTCTTATTAGTTCATATTTCCTTGTGACATGTGACCTATGTTAATCGAATTCAATAAAATGTCTCATCAGTTGGGTCTCTGGATCGTTCCAAGGGCAAAGCAAATAGTTGGTTCCTAGGTATAATATCAAACAGGGTTGGGATAAAGCATGGAACCAAGTAAATGCCTTTTAAACGAAAAGATTTATGAAAGTTTGCAGGTAAGTGCAATGAAACAAAATGCATCTGATATACATTTTTTTGTTAATAATATACTTTCGGTTTGACCGGAAATGCCATCAATTTATTTAATTCAAGAGGGACACCACAGATTTTGAAAGACCTTGTTATTTTGAATTCATACATACTGAGTTAAGTGTAAAACTAGTATGGGCCAGCAGATCTACCTAAGTAATTAGTTATCCTCATCGTAGAACTCAGGTGATTTTATTGGTGAAATGTCAAAGTATGATCAATTTTCCTGAAGAAATGGGAAATATTTTGCTTTGACTTTTCCTCTTTCGAACCGTATATTTACATCACGGCCAGGATATCTGTGAAAAAAGTTTTATCGAGTTTAAAATGGCTCTCGGATTTTTTCGCTATTTTCGCGAATTTTTTAAAAATACTTCTACTTCGCCTAGAGAATCGAAATTTCACCCACGTATGAATACATGAATCGATTGTTTCCCTTTTCGACCGTATAAAAATTTGTTCACCGTATCGCAGAGAATTCTTCTGGACCCACTTTTCGACAGATTTCCTCGGGCCGGTCCACCAAGTTACCATTTTAGTATAATAGAAAAATTTGTAAGAACGAGGAATAGGTATAGAGCTGTAATCAACCTCCTTTGAGTTTTTTGCATTAGAGCAAAAAACTATCTAGATAAACTAATTCATTTTGTTTGTATGCACAGTAATAAATAAACGAGTACTGTTTAGTACTACACAAATGCAGTTCCGTCTATGCACAATATTATTGAATAAATATCTATCCACTTCATCCCTTTACCAATGTTGCCGTTTTGGGGCTAGTTCATGACTTGTTATGAAGACGGCTGTGGCCAAACAGAACACAGCACAGATCATGAATTGAGTTTAGTCATCGACTCATCGAAAGAACATATATATGTTCTGTGGAGCACACAGAGTTTATCTTGTCAATTCCATTTTCGAATTTTGTTTATGTCATAGGAAAATTGATTTCCGAGTTTTGAGTTGTACCATTTTATTTCCATAAATAAATAATAAATTTAAATATCTTTGGTTCCCAAGAAAATTCCTAATTATTAGGAAAGAATCCAGAGATTTCGCTGGAAAATCTTTTATTTGAAAGCATATTTCTACATTTGAAATTCTTTATCATGGAGGAGAAAATTATTACCGGTTTGAGGGATCTAGGGTACGTACCTCGAAGTTGTTCATAAAATGTCATAATATTTCCATATTTCAGCTATCAAGGAGCTTTGCTGCAAAAAGGAAATCTGAGGAGTGCTATAGAATATGGTTCTAAAAGTATTGAATACACCAAGTTGGTCAGCTATTTGACTAACGAATTACGAGCATTGGTTAATTTAGATGAACAAGTAAATCCTATATCAAGTCCTGAAGATTCTGTGTCTTTCACAATGGAAATTAGTTCATTTCTTAAAGAACTGAGTGAGTTTTTCTACAATGAGTACCATCAGTGGCGTATCCAGGATTTCAGTTTGGGGGGCCCAGATTTCCCATATGAGGAAAATTGAATTTTAATACTATCCTAAGCCTTCAGACTTTCAGAATTTCTTTCCTGTGATTAAATGGTTTGAGGGGGCCCGGCCCCCCTGCCCCGCCCCCCTGAATACGCCACTGAGTACCATAATAATCTCGAAAATGGTACATTGTTTACCGGGTAGGAAAAGCCTTACATTCCTGGACGATCAGGAAGATTGCTAAGTTGAGGCGTAAGCTGAGACTTGGCAACACAGAGTCCAGGAATGTGGCTTTTCCTACAAGGTAAACATACTATTTTTCCGCAAATCGTTTGAAATTCGACAGATTTTAATCACTTTTGAAGAAAATCGCGAATTATTCGATTCATGAATAAATGGAGCTTTGAAATCCGGAATGGCATTGGTTGCGTTACTATGGACACGTATTAATGCTGAATTGTCAAACTTGACGAATATTAATTTAAGCGCGTTCGGCAATTACATCTGACTGCTTGGATTGATCTGAACCGTTTGTTTATCACATCCAGCTTGAGGGAAGTACACATCTGGACGGTTAGGCAAGAAAATCTGATCAATCGGATGTAGATCTTTTTGGTCAGTGTATTTTGACGGAGCAAACGGATTTTTTCCACAGAAAAGAAACAGAAATTACTTTCCTGCCTTTGTCGATGGATTTTATCTGCATCTATGAGTTTCCTGCTTTGAATATGCTTGAACAGTCTGTTAAAATTTCGTGTTTTATGTTATTTGTTGTGTAGTAATGAATAAAAAAATGTCGTTTGATAAAAATGATAAAATAATATTGATTCGAAATCAATCACCTCAACCAAGGGGTAGAAATGTTGAGAGCTATAGCAAAAGAATTAAAATAGTACCCAGACTATCTCTACGGCCGAATAGCAGACCTTTTATTAAGCTCTAATTTAATATCTGGCAAACAGAAAAAACGCTCCGAAACGTTCGTTTATTACAGAAAAATCTGACAAATCTGTACAATCTGTGATCACGTGACTAAAAAAATCCATCCGCTATCGGATGCTATTGCCGAACGCGCTATTTGATTGCTGGTATTTTCGAAGACAAAACAGTATAAAATGATAAGTGATGATGACTTTTTCATTTCTGGGACTCCTCCAGAGCTGGTTGAGGCAGTGAATACTGCTTCATAAGAATTGTTGCCAAAGAAATCTAGAGAAAAGCACGAATATGCTTATGTAGTACACTAACAACTGTAAGGAAATATCATTTCCTTGCAGAAGCACTATAGAGCACTATAAAGATAGGTATGCTAGATAGACCTGGCTCTATGGTTGCTTGGGTCCAACCATAGACTCGAAAATCACAGGACTCGCAACATTTTCATCGCCATCTATCGGGGTGATACACCAACATAAACAATAAATTATTATAAATTTGACTATTAGATGCCGCGGCATTATTCTAACACCAAGAACCTAACCTATTTCCAATGTTTTTCATGTGAGCATGCCGAAAAAAGTCATCACAAGATCTCTCATTCCGAAAATATGCTCATTTGATTACAGATTTCAATTCTTTTGATTACAGATTTCATTTCTTTCGATTACAAATTTTATTTAATTCGAAGAGATCTGTAATTTTCGAGTCTATGATTGGACCTGAAATGGCGGTTTCTGGTATACACCCCTTTTCAGAGCCTTACTTACAGTAAGGAAATGAATATTTTCTAACAGTTGGGAAATCTTGACTTTTTCTTTGACAAATTTTGTTAGGAATGTCAAATTTTCCTAGCGATTTGCGGAAATTTACGTTATCGTTCGTTTAGAAATAATGGTATATTCTAAAACTAGTTGTAGAATGTGCTCCTATTCCAATACGAATGCGAATGAGTGTTGGAATTGCATTCTGCAACGAGTATTAGATGATATTTCCTCTATTTCAGTCAAATTTCGTGAAATACTGTTGAAATTCAATGAAAAATTCACGTTATACATCCAAGTGACTTTTGTATTGTATCTTGGCAGTTGGTGTACTGACGAAAATTGACATTTCCAACTTGACGTGTGTTGAAAATGGATAGGATCAGCAGTCATTGTTGACAACCACGAAACGAAAAATATTACTGAAAATAGTGCTGTAATGAGTTCATTACAGCACTGTTTTTAGTACTGTAATGAACTCATTACTATACTGAAATAGAGAAAATTGTTTTCAATTGCTCTTTCGAACTGACAAATTCGAATCTGCCTACAAAGTGGATCTACTTTCAAGGTTTAAGTGAAGTGTTTTTCCTTCATTAAAAAATTAGCCTGAAAGGTAATTCTACGATACAAATAACAATTTTCAGATTGTCCATATCAACACCTCACACAAGGCCATGTTTCGGAAAGATTACAAAATGTGGAAGACAGAGAATTATTACTAGATTATCTCATTATTGAACTCATGATAGCCAGAATGACTCAGGACACAGTTCCCAAGAATAAAATTGAATTGAAGTTGGTGAGTATTCATTTTCTCATAATATAGGATCGCATAGTACGGAAATAAAGTGGCAACAACTTTGATATTTCAACTGGAGCAACTATATTATTTCATTTTCTACACCTACTTGCAGCAGTTTTTTGAGAAATTACTAGATTCCTGAATTTTTTTGTGCAAAGCTGTGCGCTAATTATCAAATATTCCACACGAACGCTGAATCCTGCGCCGGTTCGTGTGCTAGATCCCTGTTTGTTACAGTTTATTTCAATTTGCATGGCTGTTTAGCCGGCCTGCAGAATAGCCGGGCGGCGGATTAAACGTTCTTGCGACAGGACTCTTCGGAGAACCGGGAAGATTTTTCGTTTTTTTGCTTACATTAATTTAAAACACGTGAATTTCGAATTAAGTTTTTCTTTTTAATCAATGATAGTGTCTTGTATATTCTCACTGTGCTTTCTATGTTAAGATATTTATTGCGCCATTCAATACCCTGAGGACGACCTAATATCCTCGACGCTTTCATTGTCTGATTTCTTACTTCCCGCTTTAGGTTTCCGTCGCTGGTGATGTCTGAGTATGTAAACACTCTCACCTGTTCCACCATCTTTTCATCAATCTCTAGTTTACATCTTATGCCGGGTTTCCACCAAGAGGACTGGACAAAAACAAAACACGAACTCGGTCCGTTTGTGACAGTCCGCGAACTGTTTGCAAACTGTTCTAGAACTTGTGGATTGTTTTCCGGACTCGAGAGTCCGCGAATTGCGTTTTTACGGACAGTGGACACAAACAGAGCCCCATCCAATGTCGATAACTTCAAAGGATTTACGAGTTCTAGGACTGTTTTTCAGCTTGGTGTAAACGCCCAATTTGTTTTTATTTTCGTTGTTGCGATCTGGTGGTAGTTTGCAGCGCGCCACATTTTCACAACTACATGTCCGGTGTCTAGGTAAACTGAATGAAACTTGAACAAAACACGAACAGTTTTCATTGATTTCTGTCCGTGACTGGTGTAAACATAAAGTCCGTTGGGATCCCAACAGTCTTGGGACATTTTTAAAGCAAAACTGTTCGAAATTTCTGTTCAAATGGACAGTCCGTGTTTTGTTTTGACCTGTAGCTTGGTGGAAACTTGGCATTACGGGTTGTTTAGATGTTACCATACATTTTGTTTTGGTTGTGTTTATGAGCATGTTCTATGATTTGGCTTCCTGGTTGAAACCGTGAAGTATTCTCTGTAGATCGTCTTCAGAGTCAGAAATCAATACGGCGTCGTCGGCAGTGGCGGCTCGTGACCTCGTGAGCTGGTGAGGCGATTATATAAAGAAAAAATTCATACATAGTGGTTGACTACAACATAATTTTCATATCTAACTACTGAGAGAGAACAGTATTATGATGGCCATCAATGTTATTCAGCATAATAACAGTTCCTTTTTCATTGAGAAATCCTCAGAGGTGTACTCAGTAGTAGATTCAATTAAAGAAAAATAAAAGGTGAAAAATGATTATGTATTTCGGAAATGCGCCATATCACTTTTTATAAATTAAATTTATCTATAATGTCTTCAAATAATTGACCATTATTTTCGCTGATGGCGACAAACAATGCCTTCTCTATTGACATCATTGCGAGAGCCGAGAGTGTATCTTGGAATATCGTATTCCGCAAATATGTTTTAACGCGTTTCAAACATGAAAAATCTCTTTCAGCTTGAACACTTGTAATAGGGATAGTCACAATTTATGTTGCAAGCATATAAAGGTGGAAACATATTGTTGTCACGTCACGTGAGCTCACGCGAGGGAATGGGAAGAAGATATGGAGACATAGCTGCTTTTACAGTTGCTTGGTGATTCCCATAGAAGGTATTCGATTTACCAAATGAATCAACGAACAGAGGAAGTGGGGGAATTCCATCAATTAATTCAAGAATTATTGAATGAGCACCCAGATCGGTTTCAAATGTATTTTTCACATGGGCTTATTGAAAATGATATTTAGAAGCAAAACACTCAGCTTAGAAAAGTGATTTGTACCGAAGAAAGGTTCACTTCAATCACTTCACAAAATATCAGACGTGATACCACGCGCGGTCAGAAAATGTAAATTTGCGGAATATAGATCTCGCGTGATATCAGTGCTATAACGTGACAGCAGATACAACGTTGCGAAAATTTTCAATACATTTCGATTCCGTAGTAGCACAATCACCCAGTTTAGTTCTGATGATTTGGCTTCACTATTCATTATTGAAAGGTGTGTCTCCTCTTCCTATGGTCTAAGTTCCATGAATTATCGGGGTTGCACATTTTGGGAAGATGACGTGATGTTGCGTGAGCTCACGTGACGTGATAACAATGTGTTTCCACCTAAACCTCCGAAAATACTGAAACCATACCAAGATTATTTATCAATTTGAGGGTGCCGTATATATCTTCCTAATGAAATTGTTTATCTCCATAAATTATATTTAATTCATTTCTCAATCGGTCCTCATCAAATACGTCACGATAATTCCCTGTTAATGAATTCATCAACGTGGAAAAAAACTCTGATGAAAATATTTGATATTTGGTCCTATCAAGTAATCCTAAAAATTTAATCTCACTCAGATTCTCGAACCTAATTTTTATTTGGTGAATGATACAATCTAAAATTTCATAAAATGAACGTTTATATTTTTCAAATAGTTCAACTGCGTTCAAATTATATTTTTCTCGGTCAAAGGGTATTCCTGTGAGTGCCTTTGATTTTTCGAAAATCTGCTTCACAGAATTTTCATTACGCTTTCGTTGTAACCTACCAAAGGCAATATTCATTTGGGTTATACATAACTCAATATTCAAACTACTCAACTGTAGGATTATCGCTCAATCACACTCTTAATTAAACCACAACGAAAGTAATATGAGATAATTCAAAGAAATAATCGAAATATCTAACGATATGAAATGCTGTAACTCAACTGAGCATGGGCAGACGATGTTGTAAGTTGCAGGTGGATTACATTAGCAAATCAGCAGATGGGGAGTGGCGAAATCTATGTGAACCTATCCTCGAATCCTGTAGATTGTAGAATCACGGAAAGGTCCGATCGGCGATAGTTGCGACGCCTCAAAAACCGAATAATAGCGACAAGTTCGCGCTCATTCGCGTTCCTCCGTCGCGTCGTCTTTCGGAAAATTTAATATGAAAGGGCTTGGGAATCACCTTGTCTTACACCTTCATTTATCTTTATATCACTGGAAAGAAGTGTTGTGATGTTCGTTGTGCAGTTTGGGTTTATGTCAAGGACAATTTCGATTAGTAAGGAATTGACTCTTTTCTCCCTTAGTATATCGACCGATCGACGACATCAAAGAGTCGGACCCGGTCGAACGCCCTGGTCATATCCACAAAACACGTAATAGCCTAGCTTGTTGAATTCCCTAGATTTCTCGGCTATTTGTCTAATATGAATATCGCATCAATGGTCGACCTGTTCTTGAGAAATCCCTGTTGTTCCTCTTTCAGTTGTATGGTTTTTTAGAGTTCTTCTGAAATTAGTTTTGTAAACGCCTTGAGCACGCTATTTAGTTGGGTGATACTGCTTTGTTGTTGTTATAATAATATACTTGAATGTTATACTTAAATGTATGGCCTCTTGTACTGTCACGATTTTGAACGATTCCTATTTAAGTCTGGGGATCTGGCGGGTCATGATTGATGTCCATCCTGTCCAATCCAGCTGTTTTCATAATTTTTGTTCAAATACTCCCTACCTAATTTTTAAAATACGAAAATATAAGTGACGTTATTTTGACATGAGTCGATGAAAAATAGGTCTGAATTTGAAAAGTTTACATAAATGTCTTCTGAATGACTGATTTTTTTTATTTTTTACGTGGCGAGTTCTTGCTTAATAGTCGCGTTCGGCATTGCGATCGGATTCGTCTGACATAATTTTATCGTTCGATAATTACGTCTGGATGTAGGGGAGGTAAATCTGTTTCGTTCGGCAATTGACGTCTGAAGTATCCGGATGAAATCTTTTTGCTCGGCCTCGAAAGACGGATCGAACAGATTAATCGGTTAATGTCAGCAGATGACAGTTTTGGTTCAGGTTTTTATTTGTTTGCTGGGTATTCTAATTTCTTACTATTGATATCGAGATGTCTTTTCAAATATAAATATATACTTTTGAAAGAGAGTAATAAAAATCGAACAATATGGCATAAGAGGCATGTGTGAAGAAATGGCGACAAGGAACAGATGGTTTTAAAAAAATCTTTTTCCTGCTCTGAATCTATGTGTTAGCAGAGGGAATGTGAACGGGGTACCATACAATTCTGCGTATGATACACGAGAACAGATAAAAACCTCTGAAAAAACTCCGTCTCCCCGTGTATGTACTGCGGGATGAAGAGCAGCTTTTGATGGTAGACAGAAACTAAAAATCGTCGACCTCGCCAATTGCCACTAGCATTTTATTCCCAATTCAATAAATTAAAAACAGAGTAGCCCTTTTTTTCAATTTATTTTTAGTTAGTAGATTTATCATCTCTCACTCACAATCTGAAATTTTCATGAGTTCAACTTTGTCACTTTTTGTTTTTCTGAAGCATTTTTAAAGATTGCTAAGAAGAGATTGTTATTTTTGGGCATTCAAGTACTCAACTTTTCATCCACTCAACCAACCTTATGCCAATAGCTTCATAAAACATTCATTTAATTCTAGATGTGTTTGAAACACCATATATTGGCAGTGTAGAACTGTCTCTGATAGAATGCCCAAGCCCTGCCAGCATACCGAGGCACGATCAGTTCAGCAAAATTATTGACTTTCTCTTTAATATTTACATCAGCTTCATCCTCATCAAACAAAAAATTGCCATTTGCCACTGTTAGAATGGCAAGTTTAAGATCCCGTTTTAATTCCACTTCCAGCCATATTACAATAAAAACCTCATATTATTATAACAAGACCGTCCTGGGAAATCTTTCAAAATGACGTTTGTAGTTGTAAACAAATACTTGTCAATTTTTTATCTAGATCGTTCGATTATTCCAAATTTGTCAGACATATCTGCACTCACGTGCAAAAAAATCTCACTGATCTGTGATGTCAATGCCGAACGCGGCTAATCATGTTGATGTCTGAAAACCCACAGCTGAAAAAAACTAAATCAACCCAATTATTTCAAGAGAAGCCCTGATGGTTTCCCTATTGGAGATTTTTGTTTGAAGTTGATATAAATACATATAATATTTATAATAAGAATTTTACTATTCTCCAGAAACAGAACTACTTCTCGAAAAATGCTCTTTAGTCACTTTGAGTGACTAATTTTTTTGTGTCCGTCAATGGGCCACGATACTCCATAGACGTTGCAAATTTGAATCATTTGTGTCGGGTAGGTTTGGAAAAAATTGATTTCGATAGAGAGACAGACGCTCAAGTGATTATATTAGGGTCCGTTTTTATCACCCTTAACACTCTAAAAACATTTTATTGTTCTTCAGTATTATTGCTGTATATCGAATTCTAGCAAGAAACACCAGAAGCAGCTGATCTGAAACTAATACTGGTCACCTTAGGATTTCCCAAACCTCCAGAAGATATAACCATTGAGAGCCTTCTTCGTAATCTCACTCCGAAAATTGAGAATATCATAAAAAAAATAGGACTTGGTCATATCGGCAAAGCATTCTTTAGTGGATTATTATCAGAGAAGCAATGGAAAATGCTTAGTCAATTACAAGAAGACTTGAATAATGATTATCAAATACGACGTGAGATGTTACTCACTCGATTAGATGTTACCATTCAGTCTTTCCAGGTGAGTAATAGGGAAAATACCAAATCAAGGTTCTTCATATCTTTGACTTTCAGTGGTCTGATAGAACGAAAGGAAGGGAAGATTTTTTCCAAAAAGATTACAAGGAAGAGAGGATGAATTTACATGTTGAACCAAATGTCGATTTGTCACATTTATTAGCAGCTAGGACAGATCTGGCTATAATTGAAAAAACTAGTAGTGCTACTGTTAGGAAAAATACTAAAACATCAATTCAAAAAGTTATAATTGGAAAGGTGAGTGCGTTTTATATTTCATCATCGAATTATTCATTAGAATTCAAAATTTATAGAATTCTTAAGGCCACAATGGACTTCGAGCGATAACATACTAAATTTTATCTACACCCGTACTATAATAATACAATTGTATGTCCATAATCTGTATCGTAATGATATCCATTACGATACAGATTTTTAATCAATAGAAATCCATTATTTTTCAATCAAGCGGCCCCCGTCTGCTACAGGAAGGGGGCGTCGGAAACGGGGAAGAACGGAGCTCCACGGTGATGCTTTTGGATTTTTTCTGCCATGTCGGGAAGTATTTTGAAAAAATTCTCGAAAATCGCGAATTTCGCCAAAATCGCAAAATTTTCGGCGAAATAGACCAGGGGCCGTATTCTCGGCGAGTGATCTTTCGATGCGTATACGTTTTCTGTATTGTATATACAGGGTCTTTCACGAGGAACCTCACCCATATTTATACGGGAAACTACTGAACGTATTTTCATGAAATTCAGCACTTATAAGTATTTCACGATGCTGATGAAATCTAAAATATTTTCAAGGCATGAGCACCTCCGGTTTTTCCGGAAATGACGTCAACTTCCGTTTTTCAAATTAGAACACCATTTTTTTATTGCAGAAATAGATTCCTCAGAAAATTTCAAGTTATTTTGATGTAACATTTTTCAGTTTTGGTTGGAAAATTCTCTCTGAGCGGGAAAATTCGAAAAAAAAAATCGAAAATAGAGCTCCGCTGAAACAAGAATAACTTCGAGGTTTTTGGATGGAAAATTTTCATTTTCGGGATTTTTCAAGATGTAAGATTGATGTATCCACTGTAAGAATCGAAATCGCGATTCATGATACAGGGGGTGAAAAAATCGCTTTCAAAGTTAGGGATGACAAAATCGTGAAAAATCAATTTTTTCAAATTAGAACCCCATTTTTTTATGGCAGATATTGAATCTACGTTAAAAAATGGATATTTTCTGAGTTAATATCCACTTTAGGGCAAGGGTGTGATGCATACACTCACATTATTCTTACATCTTGAAAAATCCCAAAAATGAAAATTTTTCATCCAAAAACCTCGAAGTTATTCTTGTTTCAGCGGAGCTCTATTTTCGATTTTTTTTTCGAATTTTCCCGCTCAGAGAGAATTTTCCAACCAAAACTGAAAAATGTTACATCAAAATAACTTGAAATTTTCTAGGGAATCTATTTCTGCAATAAAAAAATGGTGTTCTAATTTGAAAAACGGAAGTTGACGTCATTTCCGGAAAAACCGGAGGTGCTCATGCCTTGAAAATATTTTAGATCTCATCAGCATCGTGAAATACTTATAAGTGCTGAATTTCATGAAAATACGTTCAGTAGTTTCCCGTATAAATATGGGTGAGGTTCCTCGTGAAAGACCCTGTATATCATATCATATCATATCATCATCATCATATAGTTTGCGATCGCACGTTTTCAAACGTATACCAGAGAACTTGAATTATCGCGTTGACGTTCGATATGTCCGAGGTCTGACGTAATTTTTAATATTTTTCGAATTTAATCGCTATTTGGAGGTAAGTATTCGGTCGATTATTTAATAACAACGTATATTCTTACTTTTCATTCATAATTCCAGCCCGATAAATCAGTTTTGGAAGCAAGACCGAATTGTTTACATTTCAGGTTAGGTATAGCCCTGAAACGGAATAAATATAATATTTATAGTTCTTTATCATTTATCGGGTGTAGATAAAATAGCGTATGCAACTCTCATGTAATGGTCATTAATACACTCTCATAAACCATACGAAATTCGCCTCCGGCTCATTTCGTATTCCGGTTTCTGCTCGTATATTAATCACCATCATTTCATGATCGTTGCATAATATACTATTATAGCTTCGTAGTTATAAATTGTTCGCAGTTGAAATAGAGGAAAATATTCATATCATTTCCAGAATATAAATTGTTTATTTCTTGAGAAACCTAGGGGGTTCAAGTCTTTTGACGATTTGTGCATATGGGATCTATGGGGTGAATCGGGATGTAAAATTCGAGGTGTAAAAGTCTTCATCATTTCTTTGTCGATGTTCGGCCGAGATTTGGGCCTTGCTCAGTTCTCGAAAGGAAAAATGTTATCTGTACGGTGGGTTTCACAAAGCGTAATCACCGGTGATCCGAGCTTGATCTAGAATCAACTCGATTTGACAGTTCAGAAATCACAGAATCAAGCCGTTGATCTCGGATCTCCGGAGATCACGCTTTGTGAAACCCACCGGTAATATGTCAAATAAAATGAGTAGTGGATTCTTGACGAGCTGAAATCAAATCTTCCAAACGAAAGAGTTTACTGTCATGTTAAAATAATTTTTTCACATATCCTCACATTTCGAGTCCTGAGGAAGGCGAAAATCCTGGCCGAAACGTCGACAAAGAAGTGAAGAAGACTAATACGTTGAATTTTACTTCAATTTACCACACATAGATATAAGTAAAGGGTTTTCCAATGAGAGGTGATATTTCGAATAGTCCGCTGTTTCGGTAGATGTCACTTTTGAAGCTGTCATTTTTTGACATTTGACAATTAGAAACTACACAATTTATAAAAATGGAACTATAAACGCTTCAACAACGCATTGAAATTATTAAAATTCGCTATAAAAATGGTGAAAATTTGGCAGAGACGGTTCGTAAATCTCGAACATTTTTGGGTCGTCATGAAGCACCTTGTCGAATCTCAATACAGAAATTGGTGGAAAAATTTGAGCTGTTGGTACAAGTTTTATAGTTCATAGTGAAACGGGCTTACAGTCCACTGCGATTTCAAGGTCTATTGTGCAGAGCTGTTATTATCGCGCCTCTCACAGCTCGCCTTCCAGTTCCAGAAATTTGATAAAATCCAGTATCTGGGACGGCTTCAACGAGGATAATTCCATACTCCTACAAGTTGGGACAAGTTAGTTATGTGAAGAATAAAACCCGTGCCGGAATTCCATCGAAAAATTATCTCGAGTGATGAGGCCCATTTCCAAGTCGATGGCTTCGTCAACAAGCAAAATTGTTGTATCTGGGGCTCGGATAACCCAAGAGTTATTGTTGTAAAGCCCCTCTTTCCTCAACGTGTGACTGTTTGGTGCGGTTTATGGTCTGGCGGGACATTGCACCTTACATTTTCGAGCATGAGGCTGGAGCAACAGTTACGGTGAATGGATTGCGCTATCGAAAGATGATTGATGATTTTTTATGGCCGGAATTGGATGGTATTGATCTGGAAAACGTTTACTCTCGACAAGACCGCGCTACGTGCCACAGAAGGAAAGAAACCATTGATCTTTTACGGAAAAAGTTTCCAGACCGTGTTATTTCCCGAAGAGGTTATCACAATTGGCCACCGCGATCTTTTGATTTAACACCTTGCGACTTCTTCCTTTGGGGCCATGTGGAAAAGAAGGTCTACGCCAAGAGCCCAGCGTAGACTTAGGGCCGCTTGCACCGTATGACTAAAGGTGGAAACACATTTTTATCACGTCACGTGAGCTCACGCGAGGGAATGGGAAGAAGATATGGAGACATAGCTGCTTTTACAGTTGCTTGGTGATTCTCATAGAAGGTATTCGATTTACCAAATGAATCAACGAACAGAGGAAGGGGGGAATTCCATCAATTAATTCAAGAATTATTGAATGAGCACCCAGATCGGTTTCAAATGTATTTCAGAATGACCAAAGACGAATTCAATTTTTCACATGGGCTTATTGAAAATGATATTTAGAAGCAAAACACTCAGCTTAGAAAAGTGATTTGTACCGAAGAAAGGTTCACTTCAATCACTTCACAAAATATCAGACGTGATATCACGCGCGGTCAGAAAATGTAAATTTGCGGAATATAGATCTCGCGTGATATCAGTGCTATAACGTGACAGCAGATACAACGTTGCGAAAATTTTCACTACATTTCGATTCCGTAGTAGCACAATCACCCAGTTTAGTTCTGATGATTTGGCTTCACTATTCATTATTGAAAGGTGTGTCTCCTCTTCCTATGGTCTAAGTTCCATGCATTATCGTGGTTGCACATTTTGGGAAGATAACGTGATGTTGCGTGAGCTCACGTGACGTGATAACAATGTGTTTCCACCTTTAATTTCAGATTGAATCCAAAACCTCGATTAGTGTCTATGATTCTCTTGCACCTTGTCGTTATCCTAGTTTAACAACCATAACTAACGCTTAAATAGAATCCTCCGAAGTGACAGGATTGAATGAAAGTTTAACAATAAACTTCGAATTCTAACCCTAAATTCATGGATGACACAAGTCAGGCTTGTTTCAAAAATGATGTTTGATTATAAATCAAATTGAAAAGAATAATGACTGAAGTAGAAATTGAAGATTTTGGTTTTCCTATGCGTAGATGGTAGATATGAAAGGAAAAGTACACACAAGAATGAATAACTGATCTAAATATTAACGGTTGAGATATAATATGAACTGAACAAATCCATACATGCCTAATGAAATTGGAGGTACTGTTCTTCTGAAGCCAGACTCCCATCACTCGTGTATTTGGCAAATATTTGCCACTTGCCTATATTTGGCATGTAGTGGGAGTGGTTCACTCGGCCAATACTTGTCAATCTTGTCATTCAAATTCTAAACTTCATCTACTTGCCAAGTACGCAAATAATTGTGTACTTGCCAAATATACGAGTAGTGGGAGTCCGCCTTTATATGTAGAATTATTCTTTGATTTACTGTGACACATGGTATAATTCCATCGGAACCAATATTATTACCTATTAGCTGGCCCGGCGAACTTTGTTTCGCCAAAATGATACGTATAAATAAATAAATGAATAAATAAATAAATGTTTATTTGATCCTTTGAGACACAAAAAATGGTGTATAGGACAGGTCAATACAAAAGAAAATATAATAATGGTATTTCATAACATGGACTTGATCTTAAATTAAGGAACCAGAGAATCACACAAATATTCCTGTATGGAATTGTAACCCTTAACTAAAAGAAGGTTCTTGATCTCTTTTTTGAACCTTATCGAATTGAGAGACTTCATAGCAGGTGACAGATGATTGAACAACTTGATACTTCGATACAGTGGAGAGCATTCAAACCTATAAGTTCTATGTCTAGGCAATAACAAAGTTTGCGAACTTCTTGTCTCATACTCATGATGATCTGATAATTTCATCCATTTAAATTCATTCTCTTTGGCATACTGCAAGCATTTGAAAATACATAGGTATGCACGGCAAAGTCAAAATTTTATTCCCAACAAAGATTGGTCTGCAAGAATCCATCGGGTTCAAGTTGAATATTGCACGTATGATTCGTTTCTGTGCTATGAATATTCTGGACAAGTCAGAACAACTTCCCCAGAGCAAGATGTTAAGCCGGACTCCCACTACTCGTGTATTTGGCAAATATTTGCCACTTGCCTATATTTGGCATGTAGTGGGAGTGGTTCACTCGGCCAATACTTGCCAATCTTGTCATTCAAATTCGAAACTTCATCTACTTGCCAAGTACGCAAATAATTGCGTACTTGCCAAATATACGAGTAGTGGGAGTCCGCCTTTATACGATAGATGGCTATAAACCAGGCTAAAATAAACGTTCATCAAACTTACGGTGGATTTCACAAATCGTAATCACCAGTGATCGGAGATCAACGGCTTGGTTAGATTTCTGAACTGTCAAATCGAGTTGATTCTAGATCAAGTTCGGATCACCGGTGATATGCTTTGTGAAACCCACCGTTAAAGTTGTATAAACTCACCATTGCTATTTTTCAAGCAGGAGATAAATTAGGCATAATAAAAGTTCTGTCAAATGTCGTCTGTAATATGTCTATTGTCAAATGTCATCTGTCAAATGTCATCGGTCAACTGTCATCTTTTCCGTGGATAAGGGCTGTCACACAAAACAGAAAAACCAAAATAATATGTCAATTACTGATTATGGGCAATTTTGAATTCAGTTATTTCCGCAAATATATTTATTACCCAAACAGAGATCAAAAACATTTCAGAAATATAGAGAAAAAATGAAAATGGACAACTCACGATTGATGCTGATCGTCAAAATCCGATTTACTTGACATTTCGGTAAAAATTCACTGTTCCACCAACTTAAGATGTTTACCCGCTTTTTGATCTGATAATAACCTTCCATGTTATTATGAGTTCTATGTATACATCTATTGTATACATCGCCATCTAGTGGCGATAATATCAAATATAGTACCTTCACGACTACGCTACAGTGTCTAGGCCGTAGACGAATCCATAAATGAAGTTTCATAACAAACAGTCCATCCGATCTCGAGTTATAAATGGTGTAACCAACAACTCTGTTTTATATACATATATATATATATATATATATACAGGGTGAGTCTTTGAATTGTACATATATTTTAACTGTAGATTCCTCTCATCAAACGAAACTTTTTTTTCCTATACCATTTTTTAAAATTCGGTTTGGTTTCGAAGGTACTCAGAAAAATTTCATTTTCATTTGTTCATAGGAATCTTGATCCTCCAGCTATTTACTCACTTTCCCTTCAACAATTTACAGGTTCCAGATAGGGGAGGTAGAACAAATGAAATAGCTCCGCCTCCTCCTGAAATGCCCTCATGGCAGCAGAGAATTCCAGGTCCTCAAAATATGGGAAGAGGAGGTTTCAACTCAGGCAGAGGAAGAGGAAATTACAACCAAGGGAACGGTCAAAGCAGTTATAGCCAAGGATCTGGAAGAGGTAATAACTCCTTTGGGGATTCCTCAAACCGAAGCAACGAGTCTTATAGCGGATTAAAGAGCTCTTTTAGTTCGTCTAGTGATAGTAAACCTTTCTCGAATTTCAATACCAGCTTGTCAATGTATAGTGCATATACTCCAGGTTTCAGCAGATTAGGGAATACTAATACAAAACCAGGTCATCTCGGCTCCAGGGACTTTGCAAGTTCTGACAAGGATAAAGATTCAAATTTTAGGAAAGGCCCATCACAAAATTTTGATAGTGCAGGTTCATACGATAACCCTAACAAACGTCGTAGAACAAGTTATGAAAGTTCTAATTCAGACTTGAAATCCAATAACTACAGTCAAAAGCGCTCTTTTAATATTGCAGGAGATAACGAGGAAAGAGGAAATTATAATTCTAGAACAAATTCTGGAAATTATGGGGGTGATAGACAATCGAATTATACTGCGTATGATAGTGCTGGGAGCTATGATACAAATAAAAGGGTAAAATCGTATGACACTTTCAAAACAGATAACGCTAGCTATTCCGAACAGTATGTTAGAGATACACAACATAATCAACAAAATCATTCAAGATACCAATCTGCAAGGGGCCGTTCCAATTACCATCGTGGCCAAGGTAACAGGTATAAATAGATGAATCGTTTTTCCAACTTTATGTTTATTTTCTGCCAATATAATATATATATATATATATATATAATATTTATAAAAATCTGAAAATTAGGGTTACTTGAATAATATTCATTGTAATTTATGCATCTGTATCTGTAATCGTATTCACTGAATAAGAGCAGTTTAAAAATTCGTTGTCTTTAATTTTCCTTCGGAAACCGTATTAACTCGGTTAGTAACAACAAACCCAATATCCTGAAATGAGAGCGGGAAGTGGGACTGTATTAACATTGAGTTTGAATATAATAGCAATCACTACACGTCGCTTGCGATGTTGGACTGAGAAGAACATCGCCCTTCAACGATTTGATGCAAAAAAATTTCGCAGTTTACTGCCAACTGCAGTGGCGGTACATAGTAGCTACTAAAGGAACTAGAATTTGCTAGCTTTTCATTTACAGAAATCTGTAGTAAATTCATTTTCCTCCAGTTCTATGAATCATAGCAAAAATTAATTGTCGTTTTATTGCATCCAAAAAATCAGGTGTGGTGGAATACTGAACATCCAGCATTTCTTACGCTGGTCCTGATCGCCGTCGCATTCGGCTTAGGAATTAGTGCTTTCTAGTTCAGCTACTCACCGCCAGATGCGAGGGTAAAAATTTTCGATTCTCTGAAACACATCCTCTATGAACGGGTGAAGAAACTACAGCTAAAATCAGCTTCAAATCGTTCAACTGCGATGTTCCTCAATGTATATTTGAACTCAATGGTATTAATCAAAATACCCAAGTGCACTATGAACAAGGGCGGATTTACGGGGGGGGGTACTGGTGGTAACTACCCCCCCCATGAGTATCCAAAACCTCAGAAAAAGGTGGTTTTTGTACCTGATTTAATGGTTTTCAATCGTTATTACCCCCCCCATGATCGTTATTACCCCTCCCATGAAAAAGGACTATATCCGCCCTTGACTATGAACCAAATATAGTAAAAGCCCTCAATGTAGTGAAAACCCATGACTGGTAAACTGTTTCGTTACGTCGAACTTCCAAGTATAGCTATAGCGAGATACTTCTAAATATTTATCCTAGTTCGAAACAGGCCAGTTTTCGGATATTCGATCATGATTGGATTGAATTAGTGTTTCGGCGTAATAACATCCGCAATCAAGCCATCAGTGACATCATTCGATATTAGAAGCTAACATCTGCGTATCCAGAAACACACCGAACTTCATTTCATCATAATGAAATAATTTATTCCACTTCATAAACATATGGCATTTTCATTTAATTTATGGAATAACCCCAACCATTTCAAAGCAGTTGATTCGAAACCTTCGAACCATCAATAAATCAGTACAGAATTGAACGAAGACTTCAAATACATATGTATGAATGGTCCTCCAATGGTGCGAAAATCTTCCATAGCTGCCGAACCAGACATCTCAGAGATTTCGTTGGAAAGTAGACCTCTTGTACCTTCATTTCTGCTTCTCAGGAAATTATTTTCTGATATACAGGGTGTCCCCGATAAATGTTATTCAACAAATGATTTTTTAAATAAATTACCCCATATATTTTCACATATTTTTAATGACATTCATTACCTCTTTTATGACGCGCAAAATGACATTTTTCCAACGGTACAGATCTTATTCAAAGAAAACTGCAAAAAGGTGAGGGAAACGGAGTTCAGTGAAAGTCTTCTGACGATTTCCAGAAGCGATAGTAACATGAATTCGATCTGAAAGTTTTTTAATTGAAGGATTTGCCTTAACACGGTTCCTAAACGATCAACTTGTCATATACAGGGTGTCCGTTATTAAGGTTCAAATATGAAGAACACAAAATTATTATTTCTCGATTTTTTTCAAATGGAACATCCTGTATTTTTTCCACAATAATGTAGGTAGACAATTGAATACCTCACATTTTCTCAATAGTTACGTTGGGATTATTTCAACTCCCGCATCCAGCAGACACGAAAAATGATATCGCAACGGAAAATTTTATTCAAATAATAACATGATAAAAACTAACGGACATTCAGAAGAGGTCGAACAATGAAATAAAACTACTCACGAAATGGGAAGTTGGAAAAGGAAGGAAAATGAAAATAGGATCGCAGTAACAGACGATGAACCAATCGATCACATTCTGCCAAAACATTGCGGACACGCCAACGGCCTCCAGACTACATAAGGCCCTATCAAAAGATCATAGCAATGGTCTGGGACAGCTAAAGGGAATGGACGGTGAGATGACTGGCACAGACGACGAAACGTTGTCACTCATGCTAGAAACTCACTTTCCGGGTTCTCGAATCTTTCATGGCAGCAAACCGAGTCAAGGTGTCTCGGCACCCAGACGAGGTGCCAGAAAGATAGCTGCCAAACTCTTCACAAAAGAAAGGATTCAATGGGCAATCGAATCCTTCAAACCTTATAAATCTCCAGGCGGGGATGGCATGTACCCGGTGATGCTTCAGAGGGGACTGCAGGTCCTATTACTGGACCTCGTGAACCTTTTTCGTCGAAGCTTCATCTGGGGATATATCCCAGAATGCTGGCGGGACGTGAGAGTGAGTTTCATTCCTAAGGCTGGCAAACGGCCGGGGACTGATGCTAAATCATTCCGCCCCATCAGCCTCTCCTCCTTTCTCTTGAAAGCGATGGAGAAGATAATTGATCAGGATATCAGAGCGGTACTACTGTCTAAGTACCCTCTGCATAAAGATCAATATGCATACCAGGCAGGAAAATCAACAATCTCTGCTCTCCATAGCCTCACCAGGAAACTGGAGAAGACCTTGGAATACAAAGAGATTGCTTTATGTGCTTTTATTGATATTGAAGGCGCGTTCTCGAATACGCCACGACAGTCCATTCACCGTGCGCTGGTCAGAAGGGGTGTGGAGCCGGCAACGGTGACTTGGATTATGGCATCGCTGAGCAGCCGGATAATCAATATGCAACTTGGCGCGACGTCCCTAACTGCGACACCCGGAGACGGGTGCCCACAGGGGGGTTGTTTATCACCACTATTGTGGTCACTGGTCGTCGACGATCTCTTAACCCTCTATTGCATGAATTATTAAAATGAAAAGAAAAAAAATATTTTTCTGTTTAAATATGCTTTATTAACCCTTATAAGACAATATATAAAAAAGAAAAAAAAATTGGTTCATTATTTTAGAAAAAAAAAACAGAAGCCAAAATTGGCTTCCCATGCATTAAGGTTTATGTATGGGACTGCCATTTTTGGCTTCCTATACACTACAAGTATTAGGAATTCATGAAAGGTGAAATTCTCTAAAACAATTTCTCTTCTCATTCAAGCAGAGAAAAACTTCACATTTCTCACATTTTATATGAGAACGCAAAGAGCAATGGTTCTGACATAATTGACGATTCCTTTGGTGAATCGGTAAATGGTCAATTTTGTCCGAACGTACCGAATCCAAAGGAAGGTCTTGCACCTTTGCTGGGGTTTTCCGCGCTTTTTTCCGAGGTACAGGAGATTCATCCCTAGTGGTAGGAGTACCCGTTCTGCTAGACGTAGGAGTGTTTCCTCTTGATGAAGTAGGTGTACCGGGAGTTTGCATACTAGGACGGCCTCTTTTTCTTGAAATGCCCTTTCCAGCCTTGCAATAGTGTTCAGAAATGGCTTGCTTGAAGTCAAATGTATAGGTCAGTCTTGCGCCGCCATAGTAACCAAGCATTAACGGCGCACATATCAATCAAGTGGAAAAATATTTTTTTATACCACTGACGAGACCTTATTTTGATTCTATATAGACCTAACAAAGAATCAAGCAAGTCAACTCCTCCCATGTGTCTATTATACACATCAACGGATTGTGGCGATGTTATATCCTTGTACTCTTTATCTTTCCTGAAATACCTAGTCTTTGTTGAAATCGGTTCACTACCAACAAACGCAGACAGTAAACTGACTACTTTATTGTCATACCATGTTACCAGGCTCAGTTTCACGTCATCAACGACGGCGATTTTCTCTGCCATAGCACCACGACCTTTTTTCTTCAGATCTTTTTCTGAAGGCATATCAGCATTCGGTACTCTATTCATCCTAACTGTTCCCAATGGCAGCAATCCATTCTTATACAAGTAAACTTGCAATTTTATGCTATTGAACCAGTTATCAAAAAATATTTTATGGTTCACATTTCGAGGCACAGTAGATGTGAGTCGTGTAACAACGTTGGAGCTGACTCCAAGATCTGGTGCATCACTTGGAAAAACGTTGCTCTGATTGCCAGCAAAAATATCAAAATCGTAATTGAACCCTGAAACGCCACTCAAGACTTGATTTTTGTACCCCCACTTATGAGGTTTTGCTGGATTGTACTGTTTTAGGTGGTGCCGAGCTTTCGTAGGAATAATTTGCTCATCTACGGCCAGATATTCTTCTTTAGGTATCAAAAGTAATCGTTCTCTTACTTTTTCTATAAGAGGTCGAATTTTAAAAAGTTTGTCGTGACCTGGTGTACCGGCTGGTTTGAAGTCATCATTATTATTGAAATGAAGATGACGTTTTATCATTTCAAATCTATTACATGTCATTATTGAATTGACCTGATGCTGACCAATGTTGTTAGACCAATACATCCGTGTAGATGGTAAATGTACTAATGAGGTAAAGATGATAATACCTATAAATTGTTCAATTTCAGCCTTTGTGACATTAACTGGCTTATTAACGTTGACCTGAGTAGACTTTAGATTCGTCTGTTCCATAATGATCGTAAGCAAATCTTCCGTAAAAAAAAATTGGAAAAATTCGGCAGGTGATTCTAATTCTTGAATAAACTCTGGTAATTCCAGGCTACCACTAAATTTGAAATTGTTTTCATCATACGCTGGCATTTTTCCTTCTGTCCAGATAATTTTTTCCTTTACTGCTTTCTTCTGTTTGAGAGTTGTAGGTCTTGGATCAGGAGTATCGTCATCGGAAGAATCTGTATCGGATGGTAGAATAATTATTGGTTTTTCACGTTTTTGGTTGCGCAAGCGTGAAAGCGGAACATCGTCGTCTGAATCAGATAGTGAATCATCGTTACTAAGATAGCCATCACCAGGAATAGGTTTATTGCAGTTAGCAATACCATAAAAGCGTGAAGGAAGCATTCTGGAAAGAAAGAAAAAAAGAACTCTGAATGCATGCGAAGCCATTTTAGGCGCAACCATACTTAACCGTTATTGCATACGAAGCCAAAAATGGATCCCGTAGAAAAAAGTAAAAATGAAGTATAAGGAACAAATATTTTGAATAAACTAGGATAAGGGTCAAAAACGAAGGCTTCGTAGAACATTATTTATATTTTTATAAAAAAAAATTCTCACCTTTTCTATTTAATTTTCACCAACAAAGCTGCACTATATTTCACTCTGAACGACCTCGTGTGCGCACTGGAGAAAAGTGAGGTTATAATGGCATTAGACGTTAGCCAAAGACATTGAAGACTGCGTTCCGTTTCAATATAAACTACTGATGATTTCTCTAAAAATATTTTATAATTTTTGTTTGAAAATATGGTAGAAAAAAATTACTAAAGTTTACCAGCCAAAAATGGCTTTGTATGCAGTAGAGGGTTAAAAATACTTTCGGAAGCGGGTTTCGAGATTTGTGGGTATGCCGATGACCTTGTGATAGTGGTTCGGGGTAAGCATGATAACACGGTCAGTGATCGGATGCAAACCGCTCTAACCCTAACTCACGAGTGGTGTATCCGAGAAGGTCTCAATATAAATCCCAAAAAGACAATACTAGTGCCATTTACCAGGAGAAAGAAATTTTCTCTCAAGGCATTAATAATGAACGGGACTGCCCTAACCCCAACGAACCAGACCAAATATCTAGGTGTTATATTCGATCAAAGACTCTCTTGGAGTCCACACCTCGAGGCTGTGATCAGTAAGGGCCAGCAAGCTCTCTTCACATGTCAGAGAATGGTCGGAAAAACGTGGGGGCTTAAACCAGAACTGACCAACTGGATCTACAAATCCATCGTTCGGCCAATCATTAGCTATGCAGCTCTCATTTGGTGGCCGAGAGCAAAACTAGTGTCAGGGCAATTAGCCCTGGAAAAACTACAACGAACAGCGTGCCTATCTATCATAGGAGCAACACGCTCTTGTCCAACTGCTGCCATGCAGGTCATCTTGGACCTGCCTCCCCTAGATATCTTTCTGGAAGGTGAGGCGGCCAGGTGGGCTCTCAGGATGGCAAAAGAACAAGAACTGAAAACTGGCGACTACTCAGGACACCTTCGTATTCTTAATGAGTGCAAGGGGCTCCAAGATGTGGTCACAGATAACCTACCACTGAGACTCGAGTTTCAGAAAAACTTCAACACGACATTTCCAAGTCGTGAACAATGGGCTAATAATGAAGTGGTTTTCCCCAAAGGGTCTGCGGTATTCTATACCGATGGCTCGAAAACCGAAGATGGACGAGTGGGAGCCGGCGTACACGGTCCCTTGATCCAATTAGCCATACCTATGGGTTCTTGCCCTTCGGTATTTCAAGCAGAAACATTTGCCATTAGGGAATGCGTTGCGCTGTGTACAAGACGCAACTACCGGAGGGCAAGAATATACATAATATCGGATAGCAAAGCGGCCCTGCTAGCGCTTGACTCCCCAATAGTTAGGTCAAAGTTAGTCTGGGAATGTAAAACGTCCCTCAACACACTCGGAGAAAGAAACCAGGTCAACCTTATTTGGGTACCTGGCCACTCCGGGATAGATGGCAATGAAGCGGCAGACCGACTTGCCAGGGAAGGGGGGTCTATTCCCTTCACCGGTCCAGAGCCATTCTGTGGCTTCCCAGCCAGCCATCAAGCGATGGCAGTTAAGAAATGGGAACAAAAGAGAAAGCTTACGTTCTGGCAAACGATCAATGGCCAAAGACAGGCCAAGTCATTTCTCTCCTACTCGACGAGCTGGACTAAAAAAGTTCTCTCACTCAGTAAACAGGAACTGAGGAAACTAACTGGCGCACTCACGGGACATTGTCCCCTGAGGTATCACCTGAAGAACATAGGTAAGTCGCTGGAAGACACATGTCGCTTCTGCCAAGAAGCCACTGAGACAGCCAAGCACTTGTTATGCGAATGTGAAGCTGTTCATCGGAAAAGACTACAACACCTTGGCTTCTGGTTTCTAAAGCCGGAACAAGTGATGGATGTAGCCCCCAGAAAGGTGATAAAGTTCATGGAGACACTATTGCCTGACTGGTAAACAGCGCGGGGATGCACAATAGATCTTTAGGTCAAGGTGCTTGCGAGTTCATATGATCTTCCGCCCCTCCTCTAATCTAATCTAATCGATCACATTACTACATCATGAGTTCTAACGTCCAACTCGGAGCTCCGTTGTGAGCAAATATTTCTTGAGTGCAGTCCTAAATGATGTTAAGGGGGAGCTTCGAGTAATATCAACAGGAACACGATTCCGGAGCTGGGAGAGTCTCAATGAGAAATTGTTGTTAACAAAGTTGGTAACATGTGCTGGTATCTTAAGTGTGAAATTTGAATGAGCTCTTGTATGATAGTATTCACCAACAAGCCTTTGAAGACTCTCGTGCAAGTATTCAGGCCTACAAGTTTTCATAACCCTGAACCCGACCAATAATAGGCGCCAATAACGACGTTGTCTTATCGTTAACAGTTGTAGCTCACGTCGAAAACTACTTACCTACATAGTCAAATTTTCTCAAATTAAAGTGAACTTTATGCCGGCGTTCTGCAAATCGCTCAAGTTTGTTCAACTGGTGTGAAGTCAGTCCCATGTAAGCGATATCCGCATAGTCAATTATCGGAAGTAAGAGCGAATGGAATAGGGTCTTTCTTGTTGGGAGAGGTAGAAAGTTTTTCAAGAGACGCAAGCTTTTATTTATTGCAGCGATTTGGTTATCCCAGGAAAGTCTTTCATCCATTATTATACCAAGGTTTTTGACGCTTGGGGAATATGCAATTTTAGTTCCACCAACAACAACTTGGTCCCTACTAGGATCGACCCTATTGAGAGATCTACGAGTACCGAATACTATGGATTGGGATTTTGTTGAATTAAGGAAAAGACCAATACCGGATGCCGCTTCAGATATCAAAGCTATATCCTCGTTGATTATATGCACACATAAAGCAAAATTCTCTACGGAAGTATGTGAATAGACCTGCAGATCGTCAGCAAAAAGATGGTACTTACATCGAGTGTTTGTCATGAGAGAGGATATATAAATTAAAAACAAAAGGGGACCCAGCACACTACCCTGTGGGACCCCAGCATCAGTCTCAATCCAACCCGAGACGCTGTCGCCCACATTGATTTTTCTACCCCTGAGATACGATACGACTCAAAGATAATCCTAGAACTCTGGGAGAAACCCAACCTTAACTTGAAAATCAATATTTCGAAGTCTATGGTGTCGAACGCTTTGCTGAAATCTAGCAATACCAACATCGGAAGTTGTTTACTATCCATTGCCCCACTTATATCGCTGGTAATTTTGGTCAATGGTGTGGTTGTGCTGTGTTCTTTGCGGAAACCGGACTGAAACGGGTTGAACAAGGAATGTGTATTCATATGAACTACAAGCAGGCCGTCCCAGCTTCGCCCGGGTAGAAATTTGTTTCACGCTGCGGTTTCATCTTCAACACTTCAACCTGCCATATCTTTTGATGTACTCGTTGTCATTGTATGATGTAAGGGGCAATTTCGTTCTAAATTAAATACTGGGGATAAATAACGTATTAGGTTGGATGAGGATCAATACCCCATTCATAAAAACACACTCCCAAATAGTGCATAATTTTGGAAAACATCTGATTACCATTAACAGGTAATAGCAAGTCAATCTTGAGAGATAGATATATTATGCTATCGCGGACTTTTTGGTAGAACTATTTAAGAGGTACATTTCCGTCATACATTGTATCCACGTAAGTCTTACGGTTTTTGCAGCGTAGGTACGTGAAAATAGCTGATTATGGCTGATTTTTTTGTAATTATTGAAGTTATAGTAGGTATCCTTAATTTTTTTCGGGTGCAAACTATAGCCTATGTCACTCAGGGATAATGAATGTAGATTGAAGGTAGAGGTGTGGCATAGAGTGATTCCAAAGTGGAATTTGTCAGGTGATCACATGTGACAGAGGGTGTAGCAAAATGCTGGGCGAGTAGGTCAGCGTCAATACTGCAGGAAGAACTAGAATTCTGAACTCATATGCCTACCGAACGAAGCGTCTGCCAGACCTTCTTGGGGGAACATTGATGAGGTTGTCTGGAAAAACTTTCTCTTCTCGCTTCTACAGAAATTATTAGAACAAGGACACATATCGGCTCATGAGGAACACCTCATGAGCCGATATGTGTCCTTGTTCTCTAAGTCGGGTTTTTTATATAAAGTGACTTTAGTTTATCACGTTTTTTCATCATTTCTTTTAGATTATCGTTCAGCCAGGGACATGGAGGATGCCTAACTGTTACAGATTTGAAGGGAATTCAACTTTTTCAGCCAGCGTAATTTTCTCATATAACGGTGTCCAGTCAATTCCACTCATCCCATGTGAAAGTACTGTTTTATCGATACTATTTAGATTACGACACCTTATAACACGGGGTCTTTTTTTGGGACGTTCAAAATTAAGTGCAGCGAGAACAAGGTTATGGTGAGAAAACTGATAGGCATCACTCTGGCCGAAGGTAAAAATTTTGTTTGGTACCGACGTAACTATAAGATCCAGCAGCGTATTGGAATTTGATAAGTGATGAGTTTCTTATTAACTAAACTTAGGTTAAAGCTATTAAATGTATCATTAAGTAGTTTGGAGCGACTTGTTGTTAGTAACATACAAGTATTCAAGTCCCCCATCATAAGAATATCCGAATAAGTAGGCACCAACTCACCAATAACAGAATCCAGTTCCTGAAAGTAGTTATATGCCGGAGGAGAATAAAGAACACCGACTAAAACGAGCCTGCGCATATTGACCTCTATAAAAAGATACTCCAAAAAAGGTTTATTATCTGAAGTTGATTGTTCTATAATATTGCAAGGAATACACTCCTCAGCGTATATCGCCACGCCACCACCACGACGATGTATTCTATCGTTTTCAAACAATTTGTAACCCTTCACCTCTACTAATGCAGATTGAATGGACGGTTTGAGCCATGTTTCACTAACAAGAATCAGGTCGTATAAACAACTGCTGAATGTATACAACATGTCGTCGTGATGAGCTATCAGACTTTGTGCATTTATGTGAGATATAAGAAAATTATCAGGCAAAAATTCACTCGGGTCGCGAACATCAGTGTCTACCGGAACATGAGATGGTTCATCCGAATCGAGGAGGTTCAACAACTCACACTCAATGTCTCGCATTTCAAGTATTCAAGTTTTCAACTATGTATTTTTTTTTGCTGCACCGCCACTGCAGCTTGCATTTTCCTACTGCCAGTGACAGATTTTGATTTTTTTCTGATACTTCTGCCACCCAAAAGAAATTTTTGTAGTTTAAGTATACTGGATTCATGATCTTTTAACTAAGTAAATCTTTTTTTTTTGCTGCGCCGCCACTCCATCTTGCATTTTCCTACTACCACAAAAGTTTTCGGGGTTTTAGTATATTGGATTTATAACCTAAATTTTTTCAATTTTATTTCACAGTAATTCACCCCTTTTCTGTGCTTATTCTTTTTTTACACAAAAGAGTTCGAATATAAGACATATTCTTCAATCACACATCGTATCATTTCGATGGAAAAATATGGGTTCTCATTTCATAAGAGGGCCTTTTTTGTGGAAACCTTCAGAAATTTTTCAGTAGAGTGGAAAACGTACATTATCACAAAAAAATCATACACATGTTGTTAATTTGTTTTATTTTCATTGTAGCCTGAGGAAGACGAAATATAACGCCGAACGTCACTTAAGACAACGAGTTTTATTCAGTTCCTTATACCGAGATCCGTTATAGTTCATTATGGCTTTATTTTCATCGTTCTAGCATTAGAGGAATCTAAGCACTTGGTTTCAATCGAGCAAATTGATCAGAAAGCATTAGAACACAGCTACAGTGCGACCTTCGGCCCAAAATATAAATAAAAAAAAATTAATCCGCCATTTTCCCGAAAAAATGTTGGCTTTTTCAAGATTGGATCGTAAATGATCAATATGACTAGATTACGCCTTAACCACTGGTTAGGGACACTCATATCCTTGAAATGTTCCTATCTGAGATTCATGACGGTTAGATGGGATTATGAAAATTCATTTGATTGTGTAATAAAAGATATATTTATCACAAAACCATTTTGTTAAGTAATCAACTATAATATATTCGGGAATTTTATTAACGATAGTTTTTGACTAAATAAGGGAGGAAACTTATTAACAATTCATCATGTATTATCATGGGACAGTCATAAAGAATCCAGCCCATGATAACCCAAAAAACTTCTTCCCATTGTTTGTCAAATACATATATAATAAACATTTAAAACATGTAAAATTTTAGTATTTGCTTGAACATAATTACAGTGATATAGTACAAGCATAAAAATATAACATTTATTTAAATTAAGCTAAAATTCCGCAACAGAATATTATATACAATACTTATAAAAATATTTTTCATCGTAAAAAAATATAATCAAACAAGTGAATTAGTATCTATCATCATTCATATTTTGATCACCATTATTGTAGCATTCAAAACATGTTTTAAAATTATGAATATTTATCGAATGTATAGATATGTGAATACGAAGGTACAACGAATTGAAAATCAAATATAATAAGAGCCTTTCATTGCTCTTGTTTGTTCCAATTTAATCACTTTCAAAAATTTTCATCCATAGCAATTTTGAGATTCAATTATGTATATTTTGATTACCATTATTGTAGCATTTAAAACATGTTTTAAAATTATGAATATTTATCGAATGTATTCAAAGCCAAGTGAATACGAAGGTGCAATAAATTGACAATCAAATATAATAAGATGCCTTTCATTGTTCTTGCTTGTTCCAATTTCATCCATAGCAATTTTGAGATTCAGATTATGTATATTTTGAATATGGATATGCTAGGGGTAAAAGAAGTGATCCACAATTTTTTTTTCATTAACATGCTAGACATAATTTTCAATTTGATGGAAATGCAACAAATTTTTTATGAATTGTGGTCAGTAACACGTAAAAGTAGCTACACAAATTTATGCTGAATAATTTTTTATATACGTCGTGGGCGTATCGACTGTTGTGGCCTTTAGCCGAATTGAATATTCATCCCTAACTTCTTTTTCAAGATTTGGAATGTGATTCACCTATGCAGGCCACGAGCCGCCATTAGGCGCATTCAGCAGAAAAAGCGAATAAATTTGAAAATTTGGTATGTTTTTTCGTAAGAATCTTATTGATTGAATATGGATAATGAACTCATCGAGTTTTGTACTATTATCTAATTGTTATGGGTGGTTTGACTAATCTGTTTATGGAACAAGACTTGAATAATATCAACAAAATATATTGCACATGCATTAATCTTCTTGAGTTTTCTGGTTCTTAATGTATGTATATAGCAATAAAAGACAGCCTGAAAATTTTCCTTACGAGACCTTCAAACCAATCAACAAAAGTTTTAATCCAAAATACGTATTTCAGGAAATACCTTAATTTTATTCATTATGCACTTGTAATGCATTGCTGAAAGAATTATTGTATATCTGGGATAGGTGGCTTCTATTTGTACAGGTTGATATCGGATACCGGTGGAAAGGAGACTGTACGCTGGTCCAATACTTTTCCAGACTATCTTCGGAACATACAAAGAGGACCAGAGCATCTCAGATATTTTTTTATCATATTAAAATTGTACAAGCAATCAGAATTTTTATTTTACGGGCCCGTTTGCTGGTTCGTCCTAGATACGATACCAAATCTTGCAACATGGAACAAGAGGGAGGAGCTGGGAAACTGCTTTCAGAAAATGACGATGAACGAGGAGGAGGTCTTATTTCAACTGATTGCATTGAAAGCAGACTCTAAATTGGTCGCTGCTAACCAATTGTGTAGTGCTCCAGTTTTTAGAGACTAACATTTCTGTGATAATTATTTCGAGCAGTTGGGTGTGTCGGCAGGGAAGACAGTTTCGGCTGGGAAAAAAAAGAACGGGTCAAAAAAAATTGATATCAGACCAGGAAGAAAAAATTGGACTATGACAAAGTAAATAATGCGCTATGTCTGGAAAAACAGCCCACAACGAGCTAGATGAATACTGACGATGATGGAAGAAAGAAGAGAATATAAAAATATCAACATAACAAGATATAAACAACTTCGTAAGAACATAAGACAATAAATAAAAACAAGAATGCAGAGAGGTGGAAGAATATGAGAAGAGATATGATATATGTTCAATCTCCACAAAAAATTAAAACGTGTCACAGGTATAAGAAGAAGACAATCCCCGAATAGTCTTGAAGATAAACACGGAAACAGAATAATGGAAGTAGAGAAACAGCCGGAAATATGGCAAGAATATGTGGCCGAATTATTTGCAGATGACAGAGGTCAACTACAAGTATGAAAGAGAAAAGTGGACCTTCTATAACATACGAAGAAGTAGAAAAAGCTATATCCTTAGCCAAAGATAGAAAAGCGACAGGATCATATGAGATGTATTATATAGAAACGATAAAAATAATAGTTGAACATAGCATCAAGACGCTCACAAGGTTGGACGATTCAATATATGACACAGGAAAGGTTTCCTCCTATTGGTTACGTTCGACCTTCGTCACCATCCCCAAGAAGAACAACTCAAGGAAATGTTGCGACTACCGGATGATAAGTCTAATGAACCACAAACTGAAGATCCTGCTACGAGTAATTCATGGAAGATTGTACAAGAAACTGGGTGATAAAATCCAGGATACCCAATTTCGATTCCTGAGAGGACTGGGAATACGAGAAGCCCAGTTCAGCATGAGGGTATCAGTGCAAAGATGTCAGGATAAGAACCAGGATGTGTATCCGTGTGCGATTGACTTTGAAAAAGCGTTTGATAAAGTCCAACATGACGAGATGCTCCAATTGTTGAAAGATTCAGAAATTGACGAAAAGGACGTCAGAATTATAGCCAATCTATATTGGTATCAAACAGCGAGTGTACGTTTGAGAGATCGAGTTTCAGAGGAAGTGGAAATCAGAAGGAGCGTTAGACAAGGCTGTATTTTGTCTTAATTGATCTTCAATCTATATGCAGAACAAATATTCAACGAAGCGTTAGAGCATAACAACGAGGGTATATATTGATCAATGACAAAATTATAAATAACATTAGATATGAGGACGATACCTTGATCCATACAACTTCGCAATCTCAATTACAGAACCTTAGGAAGACAATAACTTCAAATTGCAATGAGTACGGCCTAACACTGAAGACCAGATAAGCCAAATATATGATAATAAATATTAACGGCAACTTTCAAAATAACGGAATTTATGTGAATGCTGCACAACTCGAACGTGTGAATTAACTAACTTAGGGCCGCTTGCACCGTATGACAAAACTGTAGATTGAATCCAAAACCTCGATTAGTGCCATATGATTATCATAGACACTAATCGAGGTTTTGGATTTAATCTACAGTTTTGTCTACGGTGCAATCGGCCCTTATCTGGTAAGTGTTATTTACGACAAATGGAACTCAAGTAAAGAAATGAAGAGTGAAATAGGTAAAGCACGAACAACTAATTAATATGAAAAAGGTCCTGTGAACTCATGCCTCAATATCGGTCTGAGAATAAGAATGCTGAGATGTTATGATTTTCTAGTACTCGTGTACGGAGTTGAATACTGGATAGATTATGGGAAAATAGGCGTAAACAGCAGGACAACTTCGTGGCTGAGAAATCTCAGAGTGAGGTTTGGTAAATCAACAGCACAACTGTTTCGCGCAGCAGTGATGAAGGTATGGTGGCTAATCTTCTTGCAAATGTGAACTTAACGTAATCATCATTGTAGTCTTACCATGGTCAACGATAGCATCGGTCATGACACTGGAAGAGAAGAATGATCCTAGCGAGTTTTGCACACTATAATCTAACTATTATAGGAGGTTTGACTAATCAGATTATGGAACAAGACTTGTTTTGAGGTAGCGCAGCTGAAAATGTTCTCAAACTAAAGCAATAACCTACAGTAATAATTCCAATATGGGTATTTCAGGAAATAACATAATTTTGTACGTTTGAATGTATTCCGTATAAAAATCAGCTATAGTTAACTGTTGCCTATTAAATTCAAAAGTAGAAGTCACTGCCTGCTTTCGTTTTGAATTCAAATCACTGCTCATGTCAAAATACAATATGTTACCGAAAGTGAGCACAAATTAGTTACGGTACTTAAAATGGCGAGCGCAACTGTTCCCTCTGCTGAATGCACCCGCTCAACAAGAAATGACACTTCTGAAGTTCAGATGCCATATCTTCGAAGTTGGTACCATTAATTTCAAGTTGATTATGGCAACAGTCCTCTAAGTTTTAAAATGAATGGAATTTCATTTAATCGATAACGTTGTGAACACCCCCAAGTACTTCTGGAGATGCTCTGAATGTCTTCAAACAATATCAAGTCGCGTAAAGATCTGAACACTCCATGAGAATCGTCTTTCGGAGGTCCTTAAGTCAATGCAACAACTTCATAGCGACGTATACAAATTTGAATGAATAAATTACGCAAGCGCGATATAGGAAGATTGTGTAGAGCAGTTACATTCCCCGTTAAAATTGAAACGACCCAAATATGCATTTGCGTTATGCTGCGTGTTCACTTGCAACAGAACACTCCGAACGAACCAAACTCGCCGCGCGCGATGCAACAAATTTGTCTAGTCAATACGTTGAGCGGAACAGAACTGACCGCGTCAAACATTGTCGGTAAACGCGATTTGCTCTAATATTTGTTGCAATCGGTTCAGTGCACGCGACGTGTTCGGTTCGTTCGGAGTGTTCTGTTGCAAGTGAATACGCACCTTAAGATCTTTCCGACAACACTCGGAACGACCAGGAGCGTTCGAAGCTAATTAGTGTGACACGACTACATCCAAATGGAGGGCCCAAATGTCTTCTATTCGGAACTGTTCGCGGCTTTAGATAACAATACTAATTGTTTTCATTCCCAAGAATGGCTCAGTTAGTCTACCATTTTATGTGTAATATTATACACAATTTGTTCGAAAATATCACAAGTTACGAAATTTCTCATCTAGTTTAAATTTTATTCTCGACGAATTATAATTTCTCATTCAAAACGAAGGGACATATGAGCCACTCAGAGGTCAGTCAACCGACGTCCAGTTTTTAAAGTTTTATAGGAGAGCACTATTGAAGTTCAGTGTCAATGTGTATTTTCGTTGAATTTTGTTATTTTTCACATAAAATGGATGATACATCTTGATTAGGGAAGTTATTATCCCCGAACAGCCACGATATCGCTTTTCATTACACTGGAATTCTCAAAAAAACATGTTTGAGCTGGACTTGGTCCTATCGCCACTGACATTTTTGTTCGTTGGTCAAAACAATTCCTGAAATCTTGCTATGTTTCAGTGATGTAGGGACTTGGATCCTTTGGCGACTGAAACTTCACAGTTTTCTGTTAACAATAGGCGTTATAAAATGTAAACGGGAAAAAATGGACTTAGGCTGATTGGCTTCTGAACCGCTCATATGACAATCAATATTAATGTTTGTATAAAATGAATGATCATGTATGTTTTTTACTGTATGAATTCAGAGAATTTCAATATTTGTTAATCGAAATTCTTTTTTGAGGGTGCTGCTAAAAATTATTTCTGTTTGGATAAATTCATATCGAATATTCACACTGCTACTGTCTAAGTGAGTTATACTGATTTCACAATTACAAATTCAGAATTTACACAACTTCAGCACCGAAAAATTTCTATGATGTTCTTTGAAAAACATCCCATACAAATATTTGAATACAAAATTAATTAATTTCAACAAAAGGCGGAAACGAATAAATAGTCAACAAAGATCAATACCTAACAGGTATCCAAGTTCCAGATTGTTCGTCTCTTCGGAAGTAATGTGGTTTGTTATCTCTAAAAACTGTTATAGCTGGAAATTGGTTGTCTTGAATGTACTTCAAAGTAGCACGTAACTGAAAAAAAGACATGCATGAGAGTGGATTTGTATTATCTCTATAATGATATGTATAGTAGGGCTAGGGGGCTAGGCATTTGATAATTATGTTAAAAAATAACTGATAAAGACTGCTGAATACGCAATTTCCTAGAGAAATATAAAAAAAAAATTGTAGTATTTTTGATAGTTCATATGGTACTTTTTACAGAGAAACTAGTAGCCATGAAAAAGCTCTGCACATTTTTCAACGGACTCATCACTATATTTCAAATGATTTGCTTTCTGAAATCTGGTTATTTCAAAAAGAAAGATCGAGAATTTTTCTGTTGCTATTATACTTCTTGGGATGTTTCCCGTGAGCATCGAATTGGGGACACCCTATATATGAAATATGTCCGTCGAACTGGACAACTACAGGGTGGGGCAGAAAAACCTATCCGATTTCAAAACGTTATAAAATTAAAACCACTCAGCTTGTCAAAAAATTTTTTTTATTAACATATCGCAAATTTTATGCCATTTTTAAATTTAAGTTTTGAAAAGCACATCACTCAAATGTCGTCCTCGGGAGCGGATACACTTATTTAGGCGCTCGCGGTAGCTTTCCATGACTTTCACCGTCATTTCCACAGGAATTTCTTCAATTGCCCGAGCAATTTCCCTTCGTAAAGCAAGAAGGGTCCTTGGTCGATGCTGGTAAACCTTCGATTTGAGGTAACCCCAAATTCTGCCTGTTTACGGCGCCACAAAGGTGAAAATGGGCTTCGTCCGTGAAGAGCACAACATCGTCGTTTGGCAGTTCTCGGAGATCGCGACACAGGTTCGTACGGGTTTCAAAATCCCTTTCACTTAATTTCTGTGCAACAACCATTTTGTAGGGATGCATTTTGAGGTCCCGGTGCAAAATTCGCCGAATACTGCGGTTGGAAATCCCCAAAGCGAGCGAATGTTTTCGCGCCGAACGACGCGGGGAACGTTCAATCGCGGCTCTCACATTGGCCACGTTTTCAGGTCCTGTTGCTGTCCTGGGACGTCCAGGCGACTTCTTTTTCAATGCTGAACTCGTCTGTCTAAAATTTGACACCCACACTTTAATCGTAGCGTGATGTGGAACAGGATCATGACGCCCGAGTCCGAAATGAATTCGAAAAGCACGTTGTGTAGCAATTATCGAACCGCCGCATTCGATAAACCGCTCAATAACAAAAGCACGATGTTCACCAGACCAAGGCATGTTGACTACTGACAAATGGCATAAAACCAGCTTTCTAACGGTTTTTACCCCACTACTCTACCTGCTCTCTCTTCTGAGAAAAAGGGATTTGAAATCGGATAGGTTCTTCTGCCCCACCCTGTACAATGCGAACTGTTTATCGCCCATTTAGAAGATCTGGATACCTTGCTCCAAGGCCGTAGCAGGAAAAAAATTTCCGGGGGGGGGGGTCCGTCCGAGGCCGTAGCTAGAAAAAAAATTCGGGGGAGGGGGGGTGGCCGTTGAACTGAGCTAAGGAAAAAATTACGGCCTTGCCTTGATCAATAGCTTTCACTCCTGACTGAGGATACCATACTTAAAAAAATTTTGTCTCGAAAACAGCTCATCATAATATTTTCAATGCTAGTATACCCAAATATCTTCACAGTATGCCTAGGGCTATTTTGTTAGTAAAGGGTGTGGCATAATGAATGGATAATATGGTACCTGCGGGTATATGACTTTGTGGCGAGTCAGAAAAATATGTTTTATGCTAAGTAAAAGTCGGTTTTTGAGATATTCGCAGTTTAGAAGAAATTACACCATTTGACAATCTTTTTGTCGAAATGACTTCAAATGAACGAATTTCTACAATGTTTTTATGGGTAGTATGAATGAAAACTATGATTTTTGGGGCGCGTGCGTATTTTTTTTTAAACAAAGATCTAGCCCATTTTTGCATATTTTTTCCAAAGTAACTAACGTGGTATAAAAAAATTTGGGCACCTGAGTGCCAAATTAAACATGCCGGTTTCATTGAGATTCCGAAATGGTATAACTCAGCGTAATTCCAGAATTCAATACGAAATAAATTCTCACTACAATAAGTCAACAACTTTTTTGCTTAGTTACAAAAGTGTTAAAATTTGCTTAGTTACTTGATATTAATTTAAAAATATTGATTTTATAACTGTGGGATTTAAAAATGAAAGAAAACAAGGGAAAATATCAATTTCAAAATATCATTTCATCAAATTAAATTTCACAAATGGCGGTCGAAGTAGCCACCATGAATTCATGCCCTACACCTTGTAATGAATGATCGTTTCTTGCATGTCTCGTCTCAGAATTTTTTGTGCAACCCGTAGCTGGATCATAATGGAGATAATGGGAACTTCGTAGACCTTCTCTTTGAGGCATCCCCATTAAAAAAAAGTCGAGTGCGTCAAAGTCCGGATATTTTAATACAGAAATATGGGGATTTTTTTTCTCCAAGTCGATAGCATTTTATATGATTATGGTGGAGCGATCTGGACAAAATTTTGCATGTAGCTTGAATGCGCCATTCTACATATTGTGACGAGTGCGGCCCTGTGCATTCAGCGCTCCCGTGATCGAGAATGTTCGCGACACGGTGGAAGGTTCCTTCGATCGCCATAGCGTACGTTCTATAGAGTTTTCGATTTCTGGGACGCTTCCAGGCTTTACAAGAAAGGGAATCGGCGTGATATAAAAGCGCATTGGCGGAGAGGATATTCATTCATTCAGAGAGCGAACCAACGAGTGGAAATAAATACTGGTGCAAATAAATCAGTGGAAATAAAATGTACAGACTTTAGCTAGAATTAGTTATATAGTTGTTGATAAGTAGTGTTAAATTAGTGTAAATAAATAGTTTAATTATCCCTGACGTTTTACTAATTAAGAAAAGGTTACAATATAGATGCAAAATCTCATCGCGATCGAATTGGTAGTTTTGAAATTAAATTCGAACGGTCATATTCACAGAACCCCTAGTTAAATTTTGCTCTTAAAAGATCTGGGTCTCGGAATTCGAGATCCGAACCTACCTTGAAAATTCCACGTCTCTATATGTTTATTCCTTCGAGTTATCGCGTTTACGGACGAACATAATTGAATTCGACAACAGATTCGTGAGCAGTGAGTCGATTGAGACCACTCCCGGATCAAAATTTTTCAATCGATTTCCTGAACTGAAAAATGTGAATCTATCTGTACGGGATCCAAGAATTATCGACATCAAAGCAGGCCTTGTAAGTCCAGTCGCTGATTTAAAAAAATGTGATTAATGGAGATTCAAACTATTCTCAATTATCTCATACGGTAACGATCGTGTAATGTATACCAGCAGTATATTATAATCTACTCAGAGATTTTTTGCAGGAATAGGACAATAGATGTGAAATAGAGATTATCTCATATATTTGGTGACGTTTCGCAGATTTTCATCTGCTTCATCAGACCTACGAAAGTGAAATAAAATAATACAACAATTTTGTTACACGATTACACAAACAACATCAATTACCTCTATATGTTAAAAGTAAATGTATCCCGAATTCACAATGATTAAAATGTATTCATGGATAAAATAGGAAAAATTCAAGAGCATCCGCTAAGATGATCCGTATCTGATCTGAAATTCACTAAATCATTCATGTTTATATGAATCATCTCCAAAATATTTCTTTTCCTTGATTGTCTTTCCTTGTCAAAAATTTTCACATTAGAAAAATCAAAACTATGATTCTCATTGAAAACATGAGAGCACAGTGCAGTCTTTTCTTTATTTCTCATGTCCCGAACATCATATTTATGTTGTTTCATCCTATTTTGTAAATATTGTCTTGTTTGTCCGACATACACTTTATTACAATCCGAACATGGTATTCCATATATCAGTCCTGATTTGGGGTCTTTTCTTATAGGGTCTTTTATGTGACTGTATAGCATGCCAACCGTTTTCATGTTGTCTGTTCAAATATAAAAGAACCAAATCGGTTTGTTTTGCGCATAACTAACATCTTATTGGTCAACGGTCTTCTCTACAATTCTTTTCACGCCCCTAATAGACTGCCAGGATCGTACTAAAGCTTAGAACGGAATGTCGATAGTAGGTACAGGAGAGTTATGAAATTTGAATACAAGTGAATGTTTTGGATTTCTTTGTTACACTGAAACCCTTGTAATTAGGTCCTTTAAAATTCGCAACGGTTATAACCTGATATATCTGAAGTGCCTCAATTTGTTCTGGTTCTAAATATTTGTTTGAATTGTACTTAACGCTTTGTCGGACTCTCGGTTTCCGACGAGATAATTTCGGGAAAATCCAGAGCAATTTGGGGCCTTTCTATATTATTATATAGGTATCACTGAGGTGATAATTTCGGGAAAATCCAGAGTCTAAGCAATTTAGGTCCTTTCTATCCCTCGGTGTAGAATAGGTGAAGGTGAAAACTACCCTAGTTTTATAAATATAGAAGTTTTTAGCCGATATCAACCCAAAGTACGGTGAAGGTGTAGTTGATCAGAGTGTACATAGATTTTGAAGTGAAACAATTTAATCTGTTCTCTTTATAAAGTGCTAATTTCTGACAGAAATCCTCTGTCGTATAGTCGATTTCACAGTTAACTGTTCCGGACAATAATGTCGAATTCAGAAACGGACACTGGATCTGAAGGTGGCCCTCCACGAAAAACATCGAATTCAGAAACGGACACTGCATCTGAAGGTGATATATTTTTCTATCAATGCTTTGAATTCTGTAATGTATATGATTAAGAGTGAAACTTTTTTCATTTAATTCATGTCACGTTATACAGGGTGATTTTTTTAAGTGTTTCATTAGAAGTTTTCGAGGAAGGAATTGCGATACAAATTCAAAATTTTGTATTTTTGTTTTAGAGTACATGAACTCAATTTGTAAAATATTTTCAAGCGGAATCTACTTCCGGTTCTACCGGAAACGGATGTGAACTTCGTTATTTCAAATGGAACATCCTGTATATTCATACATATTTTAATTCTTCGTTTAATTCTGCAATGATTTGATGTATGATATGCGCAACCACATCAAGCGATTGTTGAGTTATTGCCTGATTCTCAAATTTTTTGACAGAAAGATTGTCACAAATTAGTGTTTATATCTTCAAAATCCCTCATTGTAAGAAATTTTTTTTGGAACATTGAGACAAAAGAAAGTACGCTGATACTGCTTCTTGTATAAATTATCAGGAAATATTATACAGGGTGTCTGAAACAGGGCTTCAAAGTGAGCCTCATTAAAACTACGAAATTTTTTCAAATGGGAACCATATAATTTTATAATTCCGATCGATTGCTCGTCAAAAACTAGTTAGAGTGTGCCAAACATTTCATGTCTAAAATGAGTAGTTTCGCCGTTATCGAATAAAATTCGAATTTCACGACTAAAGCCAGGTTTCTTCGTCTGAACATCAGGTTTATCAAGATAATTTTCAAGTAGGCTACGTCAATAGTAATAATATGTCAGTTTTAAACTAAAATTTCTTTATTTAGTCATCATTCATTATCTGCTCTGTTTATTTGTCACATTCGCCCCAAATAAAGAACAGACTTTTGATATATCATTCTGGTTTACCTTATTATTATTATTGCTTGTTTTGCATAATGCTTGATCAATAAAAATAAGTAAGAATGGCAATTCCTAACATAGCCTACTTTGAAATAGACGAGCATACCACTCAATTCGACAGAATTTCATGAATAAAGCCAGGTTTGTCCCATCAGTCAAATTCAGTGGTATGCTCGTCTATATCAAAGTAGGCTATGTTAGGAATTGTTATTCTTACTTATTTTTATTGATCAAGCACTATGCAAAACAAGCACTATGCAAAACAAGCACTAATAAAAAGGTACACTAGAATGATATAACAAAAGTCTGTTCTTCATTTACGGCTAATGCGACAAATAAACAGAGCAGATAATGAAAATCACCCTGTATATTTTTATTTATTTATTATATTTTTTCGTTAATATTTCTGATCCTGTGATATTGATGAACAATTCAAGACTTTTCCTTATATGTAAATATGGGTATATAATACGTAGAGGTGTTGTGTGTATTCCATTCGGAGAATAATATCGAGTTTATATGATTGTGTGAACTATCCTCGATCCGACCCTGGAGCCCTGAAAGCAAGTCTTTACCTGAAGGAAGCCCATCCTTCCGCTGCGCGACTTTGTTTATTTTGAAGTCTCTTATATTTGAACAGAGTATAGAAGAGGACATAATAATCTAGAAAAGCTGATAGTCCAGGGGAAAGTGGAAGGCAAAAGACCCAAAGGCAGAGACCTATAGAACTTCATGGAATGCTATCACCAGATCAAAAAGTGGCTAAACATCTCAAGTTGGAGGAATCTCTAAATTTCCATGTTCCCATGGATACGACCTGTCACACCGAACAGAAACACAGAAATGTTTGCCGAAATGCCAAGTGAATCGGATCTTGATGATTGAATGCATAGTATTTCTGTGTTTCTGTTCTGTATGACAAGTCGTATCCATAGGAACATGGAAATTTAGAGATTCCTCCAACTTGAGATATTTATCCATTATTTTAAGCTGAGCAGCAAGGCTAATGGTACTATAAGTTCTATGAGCAGACCTCCATCGCGATGGCTGGACAAAATTAAAGACATCACGGGAAAGACTCTACAAAAAAACTTAAGAGAAGCCGAGCACCGTCAACGTTGGAGACATTTAATTCGTCAATGTTCATAGACATGATGTCACGACTCTTCAGAAATGAAGATACGACTAGGAAGAAACCAGTAGAACAAACAGTACAATCGGTTTTCCAAAGCCGCCCTAGTCAATAAATCATTTATGGAGTATAAAGCTGCGTACAGATGTGCGAGCCGAACCTATTGCGAACCGCTCGCGAACCAATAGCGACAATTATTTGGACGGCATTTCGAACCTCTATAGAGCCGCTCGCAAACCGTTCACGCCGAACCATCGATAGTCGGATTCTTTAGCTGCGTCTAGATGTGCGAGCCGAACCTATCGCGAACCGCTCGCGAACCAATAGCGACAATTATTTGGACGGCATGTCGAACCTCTATAGAGCCGCTCGCAAACCGTTCGCGCCGATCCATCGATAGTCGGATCCTTTCACGAACCCAACGCGAGCCTAGTGTAAGTTCGTTAATCCGTCGGTATTGGTTCGCGAGCGGATCGCAAGTGTGTACGTGAAATTAACGAACGTGACACGAACACTTCGCGAACGGTTCGCGATAGGTTCGGCTCGCACATGTATACGCAGCTTTTCACGAACACAACGCGAGCCCAGTGTAAATTCGTAAGCCGTCGTTGGTATTGGTTCGCGAGCGGATCGCAAGTGTGTACGTGAAATTAACGAACATGACACGAACACTTCGCGAGCGGTTCGCGATAGGTTCGGCTCGCACATCTGTACGCAGCTTAAAATGAGAACGCGAGCGCAAAAGTTCCTGACTTCACGACAGTATAATACTATACAGGGTGTTTCACCATAAACTGGACAAACATATGTAGCTCAATTCAATTGTGGTGTAGAATTCTGAAAAAAAAATTCGAAATGGCGGAAAGCCTGCAAAGTTGGATTTTTTTTCTCGGTTGCCAATTTGAAAAGCACTATTTCAACGTACTCGATTTTCTTAGATTTTCCGTGAAAAAATCTTTTCAAAATTCGAACTCAACTTTTTTTTTACATGTCTTCATGATAATAATTCCTCAGGATCCGAGAAGGTAGGAGAAGAGGAAGGGGGGAGGAGGAGACGAGGAAGGAGAGAAAACAAAGGAGACTAAAAATCGCAACATGGAGTATTCGGGGATGGTATACTAAAAGTGGAGAAGTATTAGAGGAGTGCAAGGGAATGAACGTGGTCATAAGGATCATAAGCGAGACCAAGAAAAAAGGCACCGGTATAGAAGAGGTTCAGCGAATGATATACATGTGGAGCGGAGAAAACAAGGATCAAGGACGAAAGCTGGAGTGGGAGTACTAGTAAGGCGAAGATCCAGAAATAATATCAAATCCTGGGAACCAATAAATGAAAGCATAATAGAAGTCTACATGAACTTACATGGAGATATGGTCATCTTGGCAGTTTATGGCCCAACCGACGATAGCACCATACCAGACAAAGAAAGCTTTATGGACACTTCACAGGATCGAATAATGAGAGTGAGAAAGTATGAAGAAATCATCTCCGCAGGAGATCTTAATGGAAGAGTGGGAAGAGGAGAAAACGACCAAACAGTGGGAAGATATGGTGAAGTAGTGATAAACGATAACGGGGAGAGGATTATAGAAATGAACGAGATGAATGATTTGAGGATATGCAAGATACTAGGAAACTTAGATCAATAATAGACTACATTATAAAAAGAAAAGCACGTCATTTAGAATGAAAGACGTGAGGGCCGAAAGAGGAGCGGCATGTGGAAGTGATCATAGACTCTTAATAGCAAACATTGAACTGGCATGGACTGAAAAGAAAATACACAGGGAAAGTGATATCTGTACAGAAGTTAATAGTGAAAAAAAAAGCTGAAAATACACCTACTACAGGATGAATCAATAAGAAACTTATACCAGAATAGATTGGATCAGAAATTGATAGAATTCAGATACGATGAAAATATTACAACTGTATATGAAATTCAAAAGGAGTGTATACTGCAGGCGGGATTAGAGGCTCTAGGTCAGGAAGAGGAGAACAAGGGACATTACAAATGGAATCTGATCAACGGTACCATAATGGAGATGATAGAGAAAAAAAAAAGCATATCATAAATGGCTGAATACCAAAAACCAACAGGATCTCCTTACATATCGAAGGATGAACCGAAAAATAAAGAAGATCATAACCAAAGAACATAACGAGCAATGGAAGATAACATGTAGAGATGCGGATAGGAATATTGGTGGAGAATGCTCGGAAGCTTGGAGACTTATAAAGAAGTTGCGAACAAATAGGAAAGTTAAGACATTCATAAAATATAAGCAAAATAATGTGTGGAAAAAACACTATAGAAATCTGCTTACAGAACAAAGACCGGAATTTACTAGCGACGACGGGGAACAATTAATTCTAACGGAGGAAGGAGAGAGGATTCATGTGACAGAGACAGAGATGAACAAACAAGCAATAAAAAACATGAAAAACAACGAAGCAGATGGACCAGGGAGTATAGCTGCGGAGTTGATGAAGTACGGAACAGAAAAACTTAGGAGGATGATACGACATGTAATGGTGAAATGGTTCCCAGGGAGTGGCAGGAAGCTCATATGACATCCATATTCAAGAAAGGCAATAGGAAAGACTGCGGAAATTACAGAATAATAAGTTTGATCGCGACAGTGGGAAGACTGTATGAAAGAGTTCTGAGAAACAAAATAGAGAAAAGCGCTGCAGGAAAAATCAGAGAGGAGCAGGCTGGCTTCACGGCGGAAAGATCATGCTTGGACCATATTAATATTCAGCAAACCATCGACAAGAAAAAAGCCACAAATAAAGACGTACACTTAGCCTTCATTGATTTACACAAAGCGTATTTACACGGTCTCAAGAAAAGGCAAGAATCAATATACCAGTAACGCTAATGCAGGAAAATAATTATTCAAACTATGACTAAAATTCAGCATTCACCCGAGCTCAGTCTCTCAGATCAAAAAGTCCCGAGTGGAAATTAGACCAATCCAAAACCTGAATTTCTAAGAAATTGATTTGGAATCGATGGATTATGTTTCCACTAATGGGAATGACTCTTATGTCTACATGGATAATTCATCATTCGATGAAGCTAGATTCTCCCTGTTGAATAATCTCGAGTCGAATTTAAATGTTACAAAATCTGAATTTTTGAGTAAACTGCTGGGAATAATCGGATTTTTTTGATGTTTTTACTTATAATTATTCAAACTTTGACTAAAATTCATCATTCACCAGAGCTCAGTATCTCAGATCAAAAAGTCCCGAGTGAAAATTAGACCAATCCAAAATCTGAATTTCCAAGGAATTGATTTGGGATGGATGGATTATGTTTCCACTAATATGAATGATACTTATGTCTATACTCCATTCACAATTATAGAATCACAACTCTGGTCTTGGAAATTTGGCACATTCCACTCTGTATCGAAGTTATGAAGTTTTTCAAAATATTTTTATGTTCCAAGTCAACACTATGTTGCCCTTTCTACATTCTTAGCTTATTTCTCAGAATGTGAATGAATTGGAAAAGATGTGATGGACGAAAATAATTAACGTTTATATGAATAATTGATATGAAAGGATTCCTTTTCTAGTTATTTGCATGAAGAGTACAAGAGATCACTTTTGAAATATATTATTTTTCGCCATGAAAAAAATTGCATTGCTTTCACATAATTTTCATATGCATGCTTATGAAGATTTAATGTTTATTATCCTCTTGAACTGAAAGTTCAAGACTTGACGACATTTCATTTATTGGATCTTATGAACAAGGAGTAAAATATTCTGACTGTATAGTAATTTATTAGTTTAAAAAATATTCATACATTACTATCACAGAAGGTTTGTACAAATAAAATGGAATAGGTCAAACATATGCTTCACATTTATCATTCACCTGTTCTAAAATAAGACACAAACTCCTGGAATATGGAAAAACCCGATGTATTCTGGTTCGATATAGCCTATTTCTACTTTCGGCAAAGGAATGAAAGCTCCAGTGACACATTTCAATTCATCGGAATCTGAATTCACCTACCGTTGAATGCAATATAGTCATATTTTTTCCTTTTTTGAGCTTTTTCGACGTGTTTTTTTTCTGAAGCGTGAAAACGATCAACAATAATAATTTAGAGACCGATGATGGCCATCCAGAACCCGTTTACTTACGAAAATCGTGCAATTTCATTCTGCAAGTTCTTTCCTCATAATTCCTCGAAAATCCTACCTGAACCATATTTTCCGGTCGCTTTCGTTAGAAGATCGTTTAAGGAAGCGTTTTTTGTTCATTTACACATTACAAATAAATTTTGAGCACCAAAAACGATATCGAAACTAACCAAACTTCTGGGGGATCGGAATTTCGTTTGAAATCTTTCTAAACGGCCAGATACGAAAAAAACTTCGTTATCAAGTGTAAAAAGTTCGATTAGTACTTACTTTCGCTTTATTTATGCTTATAATCGATTTTTGGTCCAATTCAAATTTGCCATTCGTACTCTCATATCGACCGGAAACTTCTTCTGGACGACGAAGAAAGTAAAAATAGGCTATTTCCTATCGATATTTCGCCCCAAAAACGCCGTTTCGAACAAAAATGTGGCATATCATTGATATTTTTACTTTGATGTAATCAAAGAAACTGGCAACGTGGTTTTGTCATTAAGAGGGGTTTATACCGTTCGACGTTCAGTTCAAAACGCGATTCGGGATTTCTCACAATAGAGACCACCAATTTATATGAGGTTTTCACTATTATTCAATTTGAAGAGTTCTTCAATTGGGAAAGTTCATAACTTTTCTTTTTTCGTCGAAAAGAAACATTAATATTTTTTTTCACTCGACGAAAAAAAACGTTATGTAAAGATTTAACGGCATGCAGACAAATTTCTTGTCACACACCGAGCAGGACTCGAACCTGCGGCCTTCCACTTGCCGGGCGGATGCTCTCCCTCTGAGCTACCAGTGTGTGTGTGATACCTTTTCCGGAATTCAGTAATACGGTTCACCTCGTATGTAGTGAGAGGGGGAGTTCCTAGGTGGGGAGCACTGATTCGTCATCATTAGCCAGAGGACTCCAGAGTGACTTTTTCCGGAATTTCAAAAAATTTGTCTGCATGCCGTTAAATCTTTACCTAATTATTCACACAGACGTTAAAATTCATTTATAAAAAAAGTTATGAACTTTCCCATTCGAAGCACTCTTCAAATTGAATAATAGTGACCCCTCTTAACGCTATTTTCTGTACGCGCACAGACTTTTCATCAGGTGCACCAACTCCTGATAACGAAACCATGACCTCCTATGTGATTAAATGAAAGTGAATGGAGTATACATGGATGATTCATCATTCGATGAAGCTGGATTCTCCCTGTTGAATAATCTCGAGTCGAATTTCATTGTTACAAAATCTGAATTTTCTGGTAAACTGCTGGGGAAAATCAGATTTTTTCGATGTTTTTACTAATAATTATTCAAACTATGACTAGATCCTCAGTTGATGTTCAAATAAAACTTGAATTCACTATTAATTATTGAGTAGGGTCCGAAAGATTTATCTATTTGATGGTACATACTTGCATCACAATATGCGGAGGCTCTACTTCGGGAGCATCTGTTAAATGTTGTAATATAAATTCATCACTCTGTTCCAGCCATAAATCCACTCCACGTAGAGGTTGATAGTTGAAGGGGCCAATTCTTAACAAACCCATATTATAATCATAAATGTCGGAAACCTGAAATAATGATTTCCTAATATAAGAACTTTTAGTTATTTGGAAAATTGAATATGAAGGAATATAATTATAAGAAACCATATGGATAGACTGATAGAGAGTTTCAGCCAAAACAATATTCCGTTTTGTATGTTTGTGAATGCGGATTTGATTACCAGTGATACTATAAGTTAGTTTATTGATATTACAATGGGTAAATTCTGAATTACAAACTGTCAGGGAAATTTGGTGGATTCGTACAGTTTGGTATCCTCATTAATATTTCAAGTTTGCGACCTAGATTTCGGCAAAACTTAGTTCAAATAATTCAAGTTTTTGCGAACTCGTATGGAATCAGAACTAGTTGAAGTATCCTTTTGTTTACACTTATTTAGCAGTTTAATGTTTATTTATAATGCTTCCATTACTGATTGATTTTCAATAAAGTAATCGAAATATAATAGAATTACTTCAAATCAGTCAGCTCCAACAATCCCAAAAAAGAACAGAACTTGAACTATTTTTATGATATATCCATTTTTGAGCACTCGTTCTACTTAAACGAGGGCTATATGAGGGGTTCATAACTGAAGTGGTCGAAGTCCAACTTCGATAACTTAGGAGTTGATTACCAACAATTAGTTCAAATTCATATTATTTAAATTTCAAATGGTGGGAATGGGAGCATCTATAACTATTTCATAATATGAAGCTATATTTTTTTCATGGTTGATCAGCGCCATATTGAAAACAAACTGCGATTTCATTGGAGTTGGTTCACTCTTCCTCTGAAAGTTAAAAAAAATCTATTCTGGAGATGAAAACTTTATTGAATATCATAACATATATGTGCAAAATTAATTTCCCTTCTTCATAAATTATTTGATCCTTTGCAACACTTAATCATGGAAGCCCGAGTGGGTGTTGCAACAGATACATTTTTAAAGGTGAAGGTTATAGGTTATAGATCGCAACGTGGAATAAGACATTTTCGAAGAACGTCTTTATGAGATTATTATCAATTTCTACCTGAACTACCAGTTTTATCCAGAATAATTTTTCGAATTCAAGGGTCATTTAATGTTTCTTTGAACTGTAAGTTGAACTCTTGACCTATTTGGACGCGAAACCAACGTATGAAAAGCCAGCTGAAAGTTATGTTTTTTGAATTTTTTTTTCTATTAGCTATGGCATTTTCTAGGGATACAAGGAACCTGTGATTTTCATTTTGATTATTTCGAAACGTGGCTACATTCTCTTTGCTTGTTGATGATGTTGAACCAATCTTCGCGGACAAAAATATTTCGATTTCGAACTGTGCATCATTTGGTTGAAAGGAATTTTCGAAAACCAAGAACTTCAAATCTACAATTTCGAACGCCATATAAAGATCTTGCACAAGTTTTAACAACGATAGGGATAGGGAATCAGTAAATTATTTTTTATGAGTTGAAGCTTTTTCTTCCACTTTCTTCAAAACAAATCATGCCACATCTTGAGGTTCTCTACCACCTCCTGTTTCATCCCCAAAAAGTAGTTTGAATGGGACTTGATTCCCTATTCGGCCTATTCCACTGAAAGTTATAGCAATTTATTCACAGTACACAGTACAAACACAAAACTAAAATCTAGTGCGAAACATGATAAGTAAACTCCATTCACTTTTATAAAGTACATTCAATTCAATTCAATTCATTTATTCATGCTATACAATGTCATGACAAAGAGTATCCAATATCTAAGTCAAATTGCTTACACACGTCATATAGATATATACCGGTTGGCCATGGAATTCTGACACATTTCACCGTGTATATTTTGAAAATGTTAGGTTATATTCATTCTTCTGTCCGTTGAACAAGCAACGTTGCCGTTTCTGCATATATGTCGTAGTATTAAGGTATTTAAAAAAATGTTCATTTTCTTCGGGAAAATGATGAATTTAAGAAAATTATCAGGGTTACTTTTAGAATGCGCAGATTTCAATTCTAAATAGCACTGCCTAATACTTTGCCTCTGCTTTTCGAAACTACCTCCGGCATTCTTAGTTTCCAGGCTTGATAAAATAATGAAAAATAAACATCGGCAACGTCTCCAAGATTTATTCATTGACGTAATTTCATTCACAAGTGCCAACCTGCGATTTGATCAGATAAAAAAACTTAATAAACCTAAAACTTGGCCAACCGCGATACTTTATAAAAGTGAATGGAGTATATGGATTAAGTTCATTGAAGTACTGAAAAGTGATCCACTGCTATCGTACGGAAATCCTAACTGCAAAACTGAAATATTTGGACCGTATTTTTCGAATTTCAAGTCAGTCCCAATCGACTAGGTTGATCTCACTGATATCGAATACGTGGTCAGATAGAATTCTGTTCGACCATATCAAATTCAAGCGAATTATTGAAACAAAACTCCAATATTTCTGTTACAACAAATCCGGGATCATTCATTTGACAGTGACTAGATTTTTAGACCGCTGTCAAAAGTAACTGTATTCTTCATTACGTATCTACCTACAAGATGGATGCTAATGGGCAAAATTCGACCAAGGGATCCGTAAATATGGCAGTTCGAAATTTTGTTTTCTTGTTGATTTCAAAACTAAAAATTCGAAATTGATCGATTATACGAATGGTAGAAATTTGTGGAGCTTGGTTGTCCTGTAACTCGTGAACTATTTATCTGATTGAAACCGGTTTTTGGTACCATTTTTCCAATATGGCGACGTGGTAATAAACTAAGAAGATTAATGAGGACACTATATTCAAAGAATCCACCAGAACAGAACTCTCCTTGACCTTTTGTATTGAAAGTTCCCTTCTAAGTCTTCAGAGCCGGTACTATGAAGTTAAAGATTGGTTTTGAAAACAAATTTTGGATACCTGTGTATAACCTGTAAGATATCGAGCGATTCTGAGTGATAAATCCGGACCTTTGTCAGGAAATGTTGCCGGAAATATATCACCCGTTTTAACATTGAGACCTATACCATAAATAATAGGCCAAGGGATACCCCCACGGATAGTAGTATTCAACTCTCCAACACAAGCCAACGTAAGATCTATCTCAACCAACTGTTTGTGAAAGGAATCTAAAATAAAAGGGGGAAATAAAAAAAATAAAAAAATGCCAAAATTAGTTTCCGCTTCATGTGCGCAATTCTACCTACTCATAACACTAAAAAATAACTCTTCAGCATAAGGTCTCGAACTATATGCTCCAATTAGTTGCAATTCAATTCTTCCATCAGGATATCCAATGGCTAACTCTTGTACTCTTTGAACCATAGCACATACAGCTTCATCAGTTCCAGATCCATCTAGATGTGCAAGTGCTACTGCTCCAGAACCTAAAAATATCAAAAAAGTGATAGTGACGTTGTTCCATTTATCTACCAATAGTAATATTTGAATGTACAATGCGCAAAGGACCCCACACTTTTTGTATGTGAAGTGGCGACCGGTCAAATTTTCTGAAAGTTTGTTATGTTGTTGTACTCGACTCAGTGACCAAAAAAGTCAATGGGTCCAACCCAATCCTATGGCTAGTTTTCTAAATACGGGGTGTTAAAGTTGAAAATTGCTCGAATTTTGGATTTATTTTTTAATTATTAAGAGTTAGATTAGATTTCTGTTGCATACACACGTTTGCTACATGTTCTAGGAATGAAATAAGTGGATATGTATAATCAAAAATATTTATATTTACAGGGTGATTCACGAATATATGACGGTAGTTTTTTGCCAAAATTCACTTTTTCTACTGTGACGTCAGGAAGGCATATTTTTGAAATGTTCTTTTCGATTTAGTATTATGACGACCAAATATTGCACAGTGCATATTTTTTATACAGGGTGTTTCACAGAGAGAACCACTAGACAAAATAATATTTTTTTAGGATTACATAATTCGAAACCCTGTCTTTTTGAATTGATTTCTGGGGAAAGTAATACCACAAACATATGTGTGTCTCTAATCTCCGAAATATTCATGGTAGTTTATTCATAGGAAGGTATTCTATTTTGAGAAAAGTCCAAAAAACATGAACACCCTGTATTCGAAAATTTCCTCGGTCAAATGCAACTATTTTTTCACTATATATTGATTCCCACAAGATCTCCAGAGGTATGAATTCTAAATCCGATACTATGACCAGTTTTCGAGATACAGGGCGTTGAAGTGGAGAATAACTTATATCATTAGGTTTTTTTTTCAAATTGAAAAGCCGGATTGATTTTATGTTGCGCCCATGAATTCAGTATGAGTACACGCGTGGTTCGACTCCCGCTCGAAGTGAAAATTTTTCCGGAATTCGAATTGTCTGTTTACCGATTAAAAATTTTCTCCTATAAATTCAGATTGAGAATAAAATAAGCTTTCATTTGACATCAGATACGATCAAATAACAGATGAGGGTAGTTTCACTATTGCGAGTCACCTCTTCAAACCTAGCAACACTACAGTTGTACCCGGAAAAAAGCAGGCAACCATTACTTTTTCAATTCTTTAGGGTCCATTTTCTTAACTGGTTGACGATTTTTTCAAATAACAGATGAGGGAAATTTATTGAAAAATTTTTGTTAAAGATTTAACAATTTAACATTATCCGCACCAGATTTAATTAGGCAACCCATGTGCAATGTGTTTATGGAAATGTTATCTATCATTTACTTCTTATCACAAATAAATAACAGATGAGGGTATATATTTCTTATACCGGATCTCATAATATCGGATATAGGCCTCTTCCAGGTTTTTCCATGCTATACGATCTGTTGCCAATCTCATCCATTGTCCTCCTGCCACCGTGCTGACATCATCGATCCATCTCTTTTTAGGTCGGCCCCCACTTCTTGTTGTCCCTCTTGGTCTCCACATTATCACTCTCTGGGTCTATCTGTCCGGATCCTGTCTCGCCCCATGACCGATCCATTGCCATTTTAGGCTTGCTACCCTCCTAATAACATCTGTTACCTTGGTTTTATCCCGTATTGTATATGCCTATTTGGTATTTTGTCCCTCAAGGAGGCTCCCAGCATTATTCTCTCCATGGCTCTTTGCGGGACTCACAGTTGTTCTGCTGCTTTTTTGGGTTATTGCCATGGTTTCCAAGCCATAGGTAAAAACAGGCAGGATGGAGCGTCGTAGGCTTTTTTCTTTAGGTACCTCTTTGTCTTTGAAGATATATTTCATATTTCCGAATGCCGCCCATGCCAATTGGATCCTGCGTTTTATTTCTACACTTTGATTTTCTTTGCCTAATTTGATTTTATGACCCAAATATATATAGTGATCCACATTTTCTATGGTTACGTTGTAGATTGTAATTTTATGTTCATTGTTGCTCATTATCTTAGTCTTACTTAGGTTCATTTTCAGGCCTATTCGCTTGGATTGTTCGTTTAACTGATTTATCATGGTGTTCAGTTCTTGGATGTCAGTGCTCAGCAAGACTATATCATCTGCGAATCTGAGATGATTGAGGTAGGCGCCGTCGATGTTTGAGCCCCTTTCTTCCCATTCGAGCTTCTTGGAGACATTTTCCAGTGCTTAGGTGAATGACTTGGGAGAGATGGTATCGCCTTGACGTACGCCTTTGCCAAGTTGTATTTTATTTGTTTTGAGATCGTCATCTATTTTAACGTGGAATGTAGCCTTATCGTGAATATTCTTGATAATGGCAGAATATCTCGAATCGATCCTCGCATTCTCCATTGCTGTTATAAAAGACCAGGTTTCAATGCTATCAAAGGCTTTCTGGTAATCTACAAACGCCAGATGTAGGGGTATGTTGTATTCCGTTGTTTTTTCAATGACTGTTTTAACTGTTTGCAGATGGTCGTTGGTGTTAAAGCCCTTTCGAAAACCTGCTTGCTCTGTTGGTTGATAGGAATCCAGCTTTTTAGTTAGTCGATTGTTGATAATCCTAGTGAAAAGTTTATGCATAACTGCTATTTTTTAAATGGTACACCCTGTATTTTATTTTCCTTATCGGTAGAGCTCTTTCTTCTGATTTCAAAAATATATACTTTATAGAGATTATTTTCGACAGTTTTCTAAAAATATAGGTTTTTTGTCTAAATCTAAGGCAGCTGTAGAACGCCACTCGAGAATGCTGTGATTTTTTTATATCGATGTTGAAGTATTCATGAATAATAAAACAATTGAATTGGCATTATCTATCTATCCATCTATATGGCCCGTTCGCAAAATTTTGAAGACATTGAATTCAGAATAGAGGAAGAAATTGACAACCTCAATAATAATCCAAAAATAGTAAGAAAAGTCCTCAAAAACTTAATAAAAAGATATCGACTGTGTGTATAACGCCCGTATTTATAGTCGTACCTTGAGGAATTTTTGACACTTGAGGATACCTCAAGTATTAATTCTGAGATTCTCAAGTTAACCATAATTCCAAGGATGGTTCTGAGGTCCCTTAAGGATTCCTTATGGCTATATTTGCTTTGTTGTTTATTCTTGTTTGCTTTACAGTATGGATTTGGATGATTTTATTGATTTTGCTGATTGGCTGGAGGGAATGATGATGATATCCCCAACAGAACTCCGAAAAGATATATTAGGGATTTAAGTGATCCATTCAATTTTTATAATGAAATTGAGTTCAGAAAAAGATACCGATTTCCTAAAGAGATTATCAGAGATAATATTTTGCCATTAGTATTTAATTCTTTGAAGAAACATTCCCTTAGAGGATTACCAATACCCCCTATATCACAACTGCTGCCTACCTTGAGGCTCTATCATAAAACTTATAGTACATGGAATGGAATGCTATTAGCCTTGCTGCTCAGCATAAAATAATGGAACATCTCAAGTTGGAGGAATACCGAAATTTACATGTTCCCATGGTTACGACTTGTCATACAGAACAGAAACACAGAAATACTATGAATTTAATCGTCAAGATCCGATTCACTTGGCATTTCGGCAAACATTTCTGTGTTTCTGATCGGTGTGACAGGTCGTATCCATGGGAACATGGAAATTTCGGTATTCCTTCAACTTGAGATGTTTACTCACTTTTTGCTCTGATAATAGCATTCCATGTACTATAAGTTCTATGGGTTCTATGGAACTGGTAATTTTCAGGTAAACTTGAAAATTTACTCTTTTCGGGTTGATTAAATATGATAATTAATATATATAATATAATTAATTAAAATATGATAATAAAAAACCAACTCAACTTTTCCTATTGAAATAATCCCCCAAGCTATAAGGTTCTAGCTTAGTTAACATATCTTTTACGTCCTTTTTATATCTCGAAATGCTTTTACAACATTTGATATGATTAGGTAATTTATTGAAAACTTTGATACACATATAATATGGACCTTTTTCACTCAAAGTTAACCTATGATATGGATATAATAAATCTTCAGTTCTGGTATTATAATTATGTCTTTCTCCCTTATCAAACTTTTCTCTATTCTTGAACACAAATAACAAACATTCATAAATATACAGGGTGGCCATTTGAAAACGAAACAGACGAGATTACAGACGAAATAAATTTTTTCGATAGAAATGCTCGGACAGGTCGATTTCTGTTTCGAGGGGGACAACTTAAGATGTAGGTTACGGACGCATAGCGCTTCAACCCTTGCTACTACAACCCTCCCCCCCAATTTTTGAATAGGGAAGATGGGGTGAGTGATACCTCATTTGAAAGGTATTTTTATACTGATTTCAGCACAGTAATTGTTTTTTCATTTTATGCATTAGTTCTCGAAATATTCTCAACTAAGTATTTGAAAATGAAGTGGTGTTTTCATGGCACTTGTAGTGTTTTTTTGTGAAAAATCGACATTTTGAGCTTCAAAACAACCATGACTGTGGCTTCCTTCCTCCAATCCACTGACATCGAAATCTTTAATCAAAATGTCGATTTTTCACAAAAAAACACTACAAGTGCCATGAAAACACCACTTCATTTTCAAATACTTAGTTAAGAATATTTCGAGAACCAATGCATAAAATGAAAAAACAATTACTGTGCTGAAATCAGTATAAAAATACCTTTCAAATGAGGTATCACTCACCCCATCTTCCCTATTCAAAAATTGGGGGTGAGGGTTGTAGTAGCAAGGGTTGAAGCGCTATGCGTCCGTAACCTACATCTTAAGTTGTCCCCCTCGAAACAGAAATCGACCTGTCCGAGCATTTCTATCGAAAAAATTTATTTCGTCTGTAATCTCGTCTGTTTCGTTTTCAAATGGCCACCCTGTATAATGCATATACCGTCATTATGTACAAATTCCTAAATTTACTCCTGCAGGAATCTCTAAAGCTCATTTTACATAGTCCTTATAATTCTTTTTTGTGCTATGAAGACTGACTGGATCTTAGAATTGCCCCCCCCAAAAAATTATTCCAAATCTCATAACTGATTCACAATTTGCGTGATATAAGATTTTAATAGTATTAATATTCATATATTTAGCAACTATTTTTATTCCAAAACCCACACTGGACAGTTTCAAACAAACTTTATTTATTTGTGTATACCATTTCAAGAACTCGTCAATCTGTAATCCCAGGAACCTAGTGCATGACACAGGTTTAACAGAGTTATTTTCTACTAACAGTTGTTAGTAGAAATTTGTGTCTGTTGAGTACGAAACAACATTATATTAGTTCTTGATTGGTTTATAACTAATTTATTCATCGAAAACCAGTTACTGGCTTCCGAAAGGCATTGTTGTGTTTTTTCCATTATTTCTGTTGGGTTGTTACCTGGTATTAATATGTTGGTGTCATTAACATAGTTTGTGATGCACAAATTATTCACTGTCAATGGGAGATCATTAATATAAATTATGAACAGAATCGGTCCTGCGATGCTGCCCTGTGCAATACCAGTTTTTACAAATTGTGTATTAGATTTGACTCCATTAATAACAACTGCTGCCTATTAGACAAATAAGAACGAATCCAATCGTTGGCGGTTCCTCTTATTCCATAACTATTCAGTTTCGATAGTAAAACATCATGATTCACACAGTCGTAAGCTTTGGTAAGATCAATAAAAAGACCCAAAGCCAGGTTTTTGTTTTCTAAATATTCCAACAATGGAGTTATGAACTGAAAAATGGCAGAATTAGTGGATCTACCCTGCAAATAGCCATGTTGGAACTGGAAGAAAAGGCTTTGCTGGTTCATAAACTGAAGCAATCTCGAAGTCATAACCATTTCAAAGATTTTTGAGAATGCCGGTAACAAGCTTATGGGCCAATAGTTCCCAAGATCTTCTGGATCACCTTTTTTGAATAGGGGTTTGATTATTGCATGCCTCAGCTGATTTGGAAACACCGAATACCTCATAGAATTATTAATTATATAGTAGAGAATAGTTGATATTACTCTGATTGAAGACTTCATAATACTAACAGGAATATCGTGATAGCCACTGCAGTGTTTATTTTTCAATTGATCAGTCAATTGAAGTAGTTCTGTCACATTTATAGGTCTCAGAAACATCGACCTATCATTTTCTGGGATTCTACTAACAAAAGGCGTATACCATTGACTGTCCTGAATGTTTTGTACAATTTCTAAAAGGTATCTATTGAAGTCATTTGATAGTATCAATGCATCCTCACAAAAAAATTGTTTGTGACTTATATTCTTTCCCGTTACTTCATTACATATTGCCCACATTGACTTGATTTTACTATCCGATTTTTCTATTCTTTCGTGATATAATTTACATTTTTCTACTCTAAGCAATTCATCATAATCTTTTTTCACTTTACTATACTGATTTTTATAACCAGCATTACACTGTGATAAAAGCAGCAAATTATCTAATTGTTTTTTCATTTTCATTATTTCCTTATTGAAACTCTACTTTTCGAATTCTTGTAAACTGTTTTCATAGGGAAACATTCATTGAACAGATACAAGAATTCCTCCATAAAAATATGCCATTGTTCATTTACACTAGATTTATATACAAAATAAATGTTATCCCATGTTTTTGTTTCTAACTTTCTCAAGAAATCTGTCTTATTTTTCTCATTGAAGAATCTTTTACAAATGAGTTCTTTTTTATAATTGATGTTGATAAGAAACCTACATATTTGGGCCTTATGATCAGACACATGATATTCCAGAACTTTTGATGTCAAATTACTAGTTAAGTTTGTGAAAATATTATCTAGACAGTTCTTAGAGTGGTCAGTTATTCTGTATTCATGAAACTGAGCTTTGATTGAAAAATGATTAAAGAGTGTGAATAATCTATTTTTAACATTATTATCTTCCTTCATTTCGATATTAAAATCCCCCGCTATGAATATAGTAACATTTGATGCAATTTTCTCCGATAATATATTTTCCATTAAATCGAAAAATACCTCGATGTTTCCACTTGGCGGCCTATAAACAGAAAGAACCATGATTTTCGTTTTATTCATAACGAATTCCGCAGCACTGCACTCGAAATCACCAATAACTGAAAGGTCACTAATATTCTTGCTCTCACTTGTTTTGAAGAGATCACTTATGTAGATTGCCGATCCTCCATGTTTACCCTCTTCTCGACACTTATTTGCTGCTAAATGGAAATTTTTCAAAGCCATCTGACAGAGTTGATCCTGCGATTTCCAGTGTTCTGTGATACATAAATAATACAATCTGAGATATCTATTAGAAGTTGTTCCATCTTGTCGATACTGTTTCCCAGCGACTGTACATTTTGATGTATTATGCTAACTTTGTTGTATGTGAGGTTGTATCTGGTGATCTGAGAGGTCTAACCCAATCAACGGTTTCAATTTCAATTAAAAGGGTATCAATTGCATTAGCAGTACACTTGGGAGAATTTGTACGGTTTCCGAATGTTTTGGGGCAACGAGAAAATATCCGAAAATTTCATGAAATTGCCAATTTTCCCAATGTGCTGATGGAACCCATATACTGATAGGTAATCCTGGAGGCCAAATAGGAGAAATTTTTAGGAATCGAAAACAACAATTCTCACTGAATGTACAGGTTTAACAATGAAAAATTGTTTATTTTGAACAATATGTCATGACGAATTATTTCAGGTTGTCTGTGGTCCGAACATGGAGATACTGGATATTGTTGTAAGACATCCAGGTTCAACACACGACAACACGATTTTTGAGAGAAGTTCTCTACGTGTTCTTTTCGAAGGTAATCATATACAAGGTGAATATGTATATGCTAACTCGTACAGACTCATATAGCTTCTGAGGGGTTTCCTGAAGAAACCTAGGAGAATCAGCACAGATACGAAACATTTAAATATGCAGATATTTTTGTCTACTTTTTAGGGCTTCTATTAGGTGACAATGGTTATGCCTGTAGAAGGTATTTGCTGACACCAGTATTAAATCCATCGACTGAAGCAGAACAAAATTACAATAGGTCACACATCAGAACAAGGAATATTGTAGAAAGGGTATTTGGAGTATGGAAACGACGATTCCCATGTTTGAGAAGAGTCCTCCTGACTAAATTAGACTCTACTGTTGCTATTATTTGTGCAACATCTGTTTTATATAATATGACGAAAAATGTTTCGGTGGACATGGAAGATGATGGGGAAGAATTTGAAACTGAACCTGACAACAATATTATTGAACACAATATAAATAATAGATATAAACTGCAAATACAAATATCACAGTTTTTGTGAATAAAAATAACAACAAAAATAAAAAGGTTTCCTAAATAAAATGAAAATACTTTATTAATTTTCGAAGTAGCATATGAACATATCAGTCATTGGTTCCTTGCTATAAAAGCTCAGTTTTTTTCCTCCAGTATTCCTTTTCTGCTAGTGCAGCTTCCACTTTAATTTTATGCAATATTTCCTGCTGTTCTACCGATTCCTTTATTTTTTTATTCTCATTGCGGCTTATTTTCATTGTAACTTGTCTTGGTTGCAATTTTTCCCTTCCGTGCATTGCGTATATCTTCAACAGATTTTTTCTCAGTTGGTTGCTCATCTTTTCTTTCCTTACTTATATGAGCAACTGAATTTTCTCCGGTTATATCATCTGCTACTGTAGGGAAACGTGTGTTACAATATAAATGATCATCCTCTATAGATATTTGAAAAGGTTCTGAATTTAATAAAGTAATGTTTTCCTCCTGTGAACTATTTCCCTCATCATTTGAACGCTAGTGGCATTCGTATTTTTATTTTCAATGATATCTTTGTGTTCCTCCATCAAACTGATAAATACATATTACTTTCTCTCTATTTGAGTATACCACTCTTTTATCATTCTTGAAAATTTCAGTTGGCTTCGACATAATAATATTAGTTATGAACACACTTCAGATATTTGTAAAAAGAATTTCCACTATTTCCAGGTTGAAATTTTCGTGGTTAATTTCATAATTTCTTCTATTTTGTATTGGTGCCATATCCTCAACATACTTGAGGTTAGTACTGAATTCTGAATGCACATAAAAAATGATACAAATTTGCCCATTTAAACGTTTTTGTACGACCAATATCAACTGAGATAGCCATTGAGTAATATGTATAAACAATCATCCTGTACATATATTTCCACAGAAGATTCTTGAGGTCAAAAGAAACCTTTTTTCAATTTCTGGAATTGACTTCAAAGTTCATATTTCTCGATTGAAATTGAGTTCATACATTTAGGGAATACTCAAGTACTAACCTCATTGGAATGAGAATGTTACAAATATTTCCTTAAAAAAATACTTAGTATAGTCCGATTATGAGAGAAATGGACTAGCGAAGATCTAATTCAAGAAGTATCTTCGCTAGTCCATTTCTCTCATTTATTGTATGTCCCTAGTGGATGGTCCTAACGGACGTGAATTTCTTATTTTTGATAGACCGATTATATTGGCCATTGAAAAGCCATATTTATCCCACCAAAATAAGTTCCTCCTTCGATTTTCATCAAGATTAGTTTGTGAGCACTTATAACTTGTTCATAACTTCCTCTATCTCCCAAACTATCTGATAAAGATTTGTTCTATACTATACTAAAATGGTAACTCGGTGGACCGGCCCGAGAGAATCTGTCCAAAAGTGGGTCCAGAAGAATCTTGAAATCGCAGCAAAGCTGCGATACCGTGAGGAAATTTTTATACGGTCGAGAAGAGGGATAACCTAGGCGGAGTAGAAGTATTTTAAAAAAATTCGCGAAAACCGCGAAAAAATCCGACAAAAAGGGCCATTTTAAACTCGATAAAACTTTTTTCGCAGATATCCTGGCCGTGATGTGAATATACGGATCGAAAGAGGAAAAGTCAATGCAAAATAGCTTGGTATTTTCCATAATTTTCCCATTTCGCCTATAAAATGACCCGAGTTCTACCGATGAGGATAACTACTTAAAAGGTAGATCTGCTGGCCCATACTAGTTGTTACACTAATCGAACATAACTCTTTAACCTAGGTCATAGGATTCGAGGTCAATGACCTAACCTACCCCCAAATAATTTTCAACAAATCACTAAATGATGGAGTTTTTCCTTCTTCATGGAAGTCTGGTTTTGTGAAGCCCATTCACAAATCAGGTCCCAAGGAAATTATCACAAATTATCGACCAATAACTATTTTGAGTGTCATTCCGAAAATGTTCGAATCTATTGTTTTTGGTCAGATTAAATCTCAAGTTTATGGTAGAATAATCCCACAACAACATGGCTTTTATGAGGGTAGAAGTGTTGACACAAATTTACTGAATTTTGTTCAATATGTTATTGAGGCTTTGGATGGACGTCAACAGGTGGAGGTTGTCTATGCAGATTTTTCTAAGGCGTTCGACACGGTTTCCCATCCCATTCTGGCAGAGAAGCTCAGAGACTTTGGTTTTCACGGTCGGCTTCATCAATGGCTGGTCTCTTATCTCACTAACAGGGTACAGTTTGTGAAAACAAATGGAACACTCTCCTTTCCTGTAATTGCAACATCAGGAGTGCCTCAGGGTAGTCATCTGGGACCGATGTTATTCCTTATATTTGTTAATGATATTGGTTCCGTGATCCGATACGTTAAATTTCTTCTATTCGCCGATGACCTGAAGCTTTTCATGTCGGTTAGGTCCATTTCCGACATTATGTGTTTGCAATCCGATTTGGAGGCATTGGAGAGGTGGTGTGCCGAAAACTGTTTGTCTCTGAATATAAGTAAGTGTAAGTCAATGTCAATTTCGAGAGTTCAGAGCCCATTACCCTCAACTTTTTTCATTGAGGGTTACCCCTTAGAGCGTATAGGTGTTGTGAGGGATCTTGGCGTTTCCTATGATAGTGAATTATCATTCAAGCCGCATTTTCAGGCGATTTCTTCCAGAGCACTCAAGACCCTGGGTTTTGTTATCAGAAACACGAGAGATTTTAGGAGCGTTGAGACGCTTCGATACCTGTATGTTGCACTTGTGAGACCAACTCTTGAATTTTCGTCTATCGTCTGGTCCCCATATACTTTGATTGATGGACTCTTTCTTGAGAGGGTCCAGAACAAATTTCTCAGACATGTTTCGTTCAGACTTGGCATTGCTTCTCGACTGTACTCGGCGAGTCACATGCGTGACCGGCTGAGGCTGCCTTCTTTAAGATCGAGAAGGTTCTCGGCTGACGTCCTTTTTGTGTCGAAAATTTTTAGAGGACTTCTCTACTCTCCGGAGTTGCTGTCTCGGTTCAACCTGAATATTCCTCCAAGACCGATTAGGCGAGCTGATTTGTTTAGGCCCGGTTTATCAAGAACTAATTGTAGTTTCCATTCTCCACTTCCGAGGATGATGAGGAACACTAACACAGTGAATGCTCTCGGGGTTGATATATTCAGTGGCGCGTTGTCAGGGTTAAGGAGAGATGTATCTACTTTAATAAGTTTGTAGTTTCTTTTTGTCGCGTTCCGATGATATTTTTGGGTTTGTGCGCCTTGTAATATTTGAAATGTATTATTTTTATTTTCTTGTATCAGATTAATTTTATCCTTAGACAAAGGAAAGAGGAGACGTGGTATAGGATGATAAATCTTGAAGCCAAGATGCCACATAATGAAGAACGAACTGGACGACTCTATTACTACAAAACGAGAATTACGCTAAGATCTGAACGACGTTGTCACGTTGTCTGAGATTTTCGATTCATTAACGTCGAATCCTTCCAGAATGGCCATTCACGTGATTACCTGGTTCCCAACTTGACAACACCGGTTGTTTCAGTTTCATTCATAATATTGTTCTCGACCAATCAGCGAAATTGGCCTACGATTTGACATTTCATGTTTGATACACGTTGCCATGCCGCTATCTAGTTCAGTTGTGTCAAATAATTGAATTTCTGAGACATTTCTGAATATCTTGAGCAAAATATCAAAGAGTTTTTCGAAAATACGTTAAAATAATGGTTCGTAAGTGTCAAATGTTTGGCAAATTGGACTCTCGCAACCCTAGTTTGAGTTTTCACAGGTTAGTTTCATGTTTGCAGATCAGTGGCGTAGATTGTCCAATGTTTATAATTTTACTTTCAGATTTCCTTCTAATATTGAGAGAAGAAATATATGGCTTTCAATTTCGCACTTGGTTGATGCTGAAAACATGCCTCAAAATCTGTTCTTATGTTCGGAGCACTTCGAATCCAAAGATTTTGGTTTTGAAGTGAATGGTACAAAATATCTTAAAAATGATGTCAATCCTGTTCCAACTCTGGGAACTTACGTCTTCAAGGTAAGTTTCTGTGGGAAGTTCTAGAGATTCATATTTTAATTCAACCTGTTTGAATATAACTTCATTAAATAGAGTCAGAATATGTGTCAGTAAATATTGTTATATAATAATATTATATTATTTTTTACAAAGTATAATTCAATACATTAATTGAGAACTTTTTTGCAGCTCAAGCTCAACTGTCACTCCCCAAGATGATAAAAGTTATAATTTGCCGTTTGACAATGAATATTCAAAGAAATATATTTGCAGAGATCAAGTTTCATTCCTCGATGCAGAAATTTACCAGATTATATGCATACGATGAAAAGATCTATTCTTGGACTGACATTGAAAGGGATACCTATTACAAGAAGTGGAAGAAAAACAGGATTTTTAGGTTTCTTGATCTGCATTGAAAGTTTGGAACAAATGTATAAGAAATATGTCATTGAAGCAAAAATTCCTTAAATATCTTCTCACTTATAAACTGTCGCAGGACAGTGTTAGAAGTAAAACTGGACATAACTATAACCCCACTGCAAGACAGTTCGATGCAGCATACAAAAGGTTGATTGTTCACTCACAAATATCCGCTTCTGATACCGGAAATGCCATCAATCAGGTATCCATCAATATCCTGACATTCGAATCTGCAGTTAGCATGCAACCAATATTGAAAAAAAAAGAACAGTTTGCTTCAGTCGTGGAAAGTGTTTTTACAGATATGGATAAATTTGAGTATGCAACTTCAACAGCATGGAATCTCACTACATATTCAGAAGATATTGTAGGATATGTTGCTCGGATACTTGACAAATTTATTTCATGTCGAAAGTACCTTGATCTTTTGAGAAATGAAGTAGATGTTTCACTTCTCCAAAGAAGAAAAACATGGAAGATTAATTAGGGCTAGCCAATTTGTAATTGATATTTGTAAAGAGGGCGAAAAATTGTTCAAATTCTCCCATAAAACTTCAAATATTTTCAATAGAACATTTGTTACCAGTTCTGATCAGCAAAACTATGTTTAATGTTAATTCATCCATTTTACACCATTTTGAAAATCATCTTTTTGATGGAAATTTCATTGATGGACATGCTGATCATAATTCATAATGTTTATTAATTCAAGAGCTCATTGCTACAAAAAATTGTACAATAAAGGTTGAATTCGTCAAATTTATTTTTTCTTGACACAATCAAAGTATGGTATTGAAGGTTATTTGGCTATGAATATTTTATGACTCATATTTAGATCTCACATTCTGTATGTCTAATGCTATGTTCTTATTTTTATAGTATATCATTTCATCATTATATTGACTCCCCATGTATGATTGATGGGTCGAATATTGTATGCAGTACAAATATACGAGAACATTGAACTATTGATTATTTCTTTCATTCAAAAAATTCCTTTAAATAATATTGCTCACATTGAACAAGCATTTTTAATAAATTAGTCTTTAAAATTTTTTTATTCGAGGTCTTCAATTTGTGAGGCAGAGCATTGAACAACTTAAGACCCATGTATAAGGAAGACTTTTCTGTAAGAGACAAAGTGTGACACGGATACAAGTAAGGCTCAATGTGCCTTGTAGAGTTCTTAAAGTAATCAGAATGATGAGCCATGAAAACAAGTACTCTGTAGAAATATAAGCCATATCATCATATGTAGTTAAAATGTTATTTTCCTTGAAGTGATCTCTACAAGATTCTCTGAAGCCCTCTGAGACAAAAATGAATTTTTGTCTCAGAAAGACAGATTATCAGTTGATAAAATTTATTTTAGAATAAGGATCCATCATGAAACAACTAAACTCTTAGATGAGTCCAAAGAAAATAGATCAAGATCTATGAACACAAAACTTATATTGTTTAGGAATGAATAATTTTACTATTTCAATGTAACTATTAATTGTTACCATTCGTTTTGTAACTATTTGTGAAATAAATTTGAATTAATGTGCTATTGTGGATTGTGATTTAACTATAATTATTGTTTCAATAAAACACCTTTGGATTATTATTTTGATATTTTATTGGGTAATTCATTTTCTGTAACATGATTAAATCTTCTGAATCAACATATTTTCGTGAATTTTATTGAGTAAATTCAGGTGAGCTCATTTTTTTCTTCAACCGGTTCATCTTTGAGGCGAATTCTTCGGCAAGTTCATTCAGTTAATATACATGTCAAATTGGTAACGAAATTTCAGCTAATTGTGATTGATAGTTCCGAAGATATTGAGCTCCGAAGCAATAATTTTCAAATGTGAATAACTCCGGAACCACGCGAAAAAATTGGCCCATAATCGGACAATGTGAGTATATACATTTTTTTCCGTCGAAATTAATTGAATTCTGATTTCATCAATAAAAAGTTATTTACCTAACGTGCGCATATCAAATTGGAACCAAATTTCAGCTAATTGTTATCAAGACTTCGAGTTATTGAAAAACAATAATCTTCAAATGCTGTTGCCAACCAATTTGATTCGAGTTATCAAGAATTCGATTTATCGAAGTTCGACTGTAGTTCCAAAGATATTGAGCTCCGAAGCAATCATTTTCAAATGTGAATAACTACGGAACCCCCTAAACAACACGGCAGATCCACGCCACTGGCGGCAAACGAATTCACGCGAATCTAGTTTCTGCATTGTTGCCAGCGCGATATCCGTGGAACAAGGACAGCTACGTCTGTCCTTGTTCCACTCATGGGAAATTGGTCGGGATGTTGGCTTCAAAAGTTCCTGAATTTATGAATGACATCCCAGGTCTCCTCTTTCCTTGGTCTGAGATTTTATCTCTTTGTATAATGGTAGTACCGTTAATAAATAAATAAATAAATAAATATTCTATGACAGAGCATCATAGAGCTTTTGAGAAGACGATGCCAGATTGTGTTGATTTTCTCTTCATACAAGGAAGCAGTAGGTCCCCTATCGTTAATGGATGAACTAACGCAAAGGCACTAGTTTTGTTTACTTTTGGCTTCTTTGGAAATACCGAAGGAGTAGTTCTGATTCTCGCCGATAGAGCGCTACGATCTTCATTTCAGTCGCCTATATCGGTGCGCAAGACAAACCGTTGTTCCACAGACCGAACAGTTGGTCTATGGTTGTTGAACGAAGCATGCGTATAGCGGCGTGATAAACTAAAGGTGAATACAGACTATTCTAACGTGACGTGATTTCACGTCACGTCAGGCCCGTGCAGTGCTCACATTGGCCTAATATGAACGTGAACGCACAGATCGATGTGTTGCATTTTTATGCATTTTTATATCACGCACATTTTGACGTGGACCCACATGTAACCACGTCACGTCAGAATAGTCTGTATTCACCTTTAGATTTGTCGATTTGTTTATTCACAGAGAAGAATGCGAACAGTTGATGTAAAAAGACTTTCAGTGAACGTGAATTCATGTGACTATTTCACTCATTCCGAAAACTGGCCAATCACAGTCCAAAGACAGCTCGTATTATCGCGATAATACCAACTGTCTCTGAATTATGATTGGTCTGACAACTTCGGTATTTTCAGCGATTGAACCACAGACTAATCTGTGATTGAACTATGGATACTAAGGGTTTGACAACGAATAAATATTAATTGTAGACGTCAACTTTACATGTTTTTCATTGCTCTTCTCGAATATGAGGTTTCTGACCTTTCATTTCGTTCGTGAAATAGTCTTATAAAATATCACACGAGATTGAATTTACCTCACAAGTCTATCTTTTATTTCCAAACTCATTTTCGTTTGACAATAAATCGATAGGCTTATCACGGAAATTCAATCTCTTGCGATATTACTACTGATAATAACCGTGTAGTGTCGAGTTTATGAAATTCCAAGAGGATATTGTTTAGATAGAAACATCGCCACAGATCATGTAGTGTTAAGTATTCATTTTGCATTAATTTCAATGCAATACGTGGTTTGTATGGGACATTCATCATTAATATCCGAATTTAGTATTCCATTGACATTTAAGTCTTGACAAAGTTAATAAACATTCTGACAACATTGTTAATTGGTATAGATAATCAAAGAGTTTATAAAGTTCAGCCATTCTGTGATATTATAAATCCAGGGAAGCATCCAGATTATGATGTTTGATTTTTTCGTCAAATTTCATCGCATAAAATTGGGAATAACTCGAAAACGACGCGTTTTATTGAAAAAACATAAGAATACTTTTATTTTTAAATGATTGATTCTTTCGAAAATATGAACAGTTTATCTTTTTCAAGTTGTTTTATAGTATTTTTGCTGGGATTCATGAGTGGGCTACGCTGTAACTTTTATATCAGGAGAAATTTCGAATAAGTTTTGGTGACGGAATATGCACCTTGAATAGAGTAACCAATCAACCAAACTTCAGTTCATTTGAAATAACTGTTCCGAAGATATGAACAGGAAAGTGATCTTCCAAACGAAACCGAATTTTGAAGAATGGTATAAGAAAACAGTATTTCATTTGATGAGAGGAATCTACAGTTATAAATATACAGGGTGTCCCACGGTCGAGTGCCTATTAGACGTTTCTGGAGAACTGGATATACATATTTGAGATCCGAAAATTGGGATTATGATGTTGTTGGAAATTCTCTACAGACCTAAAATATTTTTGGAGCCTGAGCACTTCCGGTTATACCAGGAGTCGAAATAAATTTGTTCAAAAAATATTTTTTTCAATATTTTCGTTTTTGATATGATTGGGTATTCAATGCTGAATACTTTTCTGTTGAAAACATTGTATTCATTCGAATAGTTTTCAAAATATCGAAAAAAAAACTGAAAAAATGTCAAATATTCATAGTCAGTGTTATGTTCATTATTCTTATTCTGAACATTCCGAGTGTAAACCGTTCTCACAACGTCAAAGTAGAAGAATGTGGAAAGGTCATGCATCTTTTGAATTTCATAAAGGTTGTTTCAAATTTTATGTCGAAAACTGTGATCGAAAATTGGCCATAACTTCTGTTTTTCAAATTAGAACCCTCCTTTTTTATGATTGCGTTGGATTCTGCGAAGAAAAATAGTGATAGCACTCTCAGATGTTCTTGCTCCTAAATTCAGTAATGGCCGGGATATTTGAGCTTTTCTGGATTTATGTTGTACGTAGAGTCAAACTCATCGAATCTGAAGAGATTCTATGAATATTCTTATAAAACCATAGTAACAACTAATAATTAGACCAGTCACCTGTGAATTATTAATGGGATCATTAGGCCTTTTCGGAAACTTACTCGGGTTCACTGGATCCCTAACCTTTGCGTTCGTTTACCCAATCCGAACATCCAACCCGTGTTCGGAAAGTACAGAGCTGCTAACCCGATCAGTGACTCGGATTGATTTATCGTAACCTTACTCGAAAGCAGGGTCGCTAGATCCACCGCATGCGCACGGCAGTTTAGTTTCGTATCTGGAAAACGCGGGAATAAGCCTTCCACTTTATAATAATAATATTCTATTCTATAATAATTAATCAATAATTAAGGATGTGTGGGTTTCAATTAAATTCCAAAAATTAACTGGGAAAAAAATCTTAAAATTATTGGTTATGTTATGATCTACTGACACTTCAAATCCTAAACCTGATAGTTCGTAAACTTAAGACCGGGTCTTTGATCCAAGAAGATCCGTCACGTGACCTCAATGGATCGAGTTAGTAACCCAGAGTAGGTTTCGGAAAGGCTTATTTATCTTCTATGGTCACAGAATATTCTCATGCCAACAGATTCGATGACTATTCTTATGAAACCATAGTAACCATTGAAGTAAAATCGAGAAGTAAGGTTGAGGCCTAAAATAAGAGCTGTCACATGTGAATTATTAATGGGATAATTTATCTTCCATGGTCACAGAATATTAACATGCGAAAGATAAGATGAATTTTCGACACAAAATTTAAACACCCTGTAATGATATTTATGAAATCCAAAAGATGCATGACCTTTCCACAATTCTTCTACTTTGACGTTGTGAGAACGGTTTACACTCGGGATGTTCAGAATAAGAATAATGAACATAACACTGACTATGAATATTTGACATTTTTTCAGGTTTTTTTTCGATATTTTGAAAACAATTCGAATGAATACAATGGTTTCAACAGAAATGTATTCAACATTGAATACTCAATCATATCAGAAACGAAAATATTGAAAAAAATATTTTTTGAAGAAATTTCCACTCCTGGTATAACCGGAAGCGCTCAGCTCCAAAAATATTTTTGGTCTATAGAGAGAGAGAACTTCCAACAATATCATAATACCAATTTTCGGATTTCAAATATGTCCAGTTCTCCAGAAACGTCCAATAGGCACTCGACCGTGGGACACCCTGTATGTACAAGTCAAAGACTCACCCTGTATATTGAGAATATGACCAAATTTCATGAAAAGAATACCTCGATTTTAGAATACCTGTTTCTATCGATTGTTTTCGTCAGCTTTCTTTTATTTATTTTTTTCGAAATATGGTCGGATCGGAAGAGAAATTGTCCTTTTCAATAACTCTCTTGTTTGCACTAGTACATAATATTTGAAATCAGTTTCTACATTCTACAGGCACTTTAAAGCCGGACTCCCACTACTCGTGTATTTGGCAAATATTTGCCACTTGCCTATATTTGGCATGTAGTGGGAGTGGTTCACTCGGCCAGTGCTTGTCAATCTTGTCATTCAAATTCGAAACTTCGTCTACTTGCCAAGTACGCAAATAATTGCGTACTTGCCAAATATACGAGTAGTGGGAGTCCGCCTTCAGGAGTAATTCAAATATAATATAATTGAATTTTGTAATCCAGCTATTTTCGAAATGAGAAGGATTTATGATACTCATTCCTACTGTATTAATTATTCATCGAAATATCCTATTTTACTTTCTTTCTGTGATTTCCGGAGGTCACAGAGTAATTAACTCAGTTCGAGAAAGCTGTTTTCGCTTATGTCCAGTTTTTTCGTGAAAACTCTTAAATTCTTCATTTTAGGTGTAGGGTTTGTCCATGGATCAACTCCTCTTTCTATACGTAGAATCGAATAAAAGAATGAAAAATATAGATTTTATGAATTTGATTTGTTGAAGTTGAAGAAAATTATTTTTTTATACACACCCTGTGTTGTTATAGTACTACCTATTCGCACAATTGAAAATGAAAACGATTTTTTGAAAAAAAACTTCTTTTGCGAAAATATCGAAAGACTCCCTGTTTTCGCCATTTTTTCCATAAGATTCTCAATAACTAATCAAATCAGATCTCTTCTCAATAACTTATTAATCGTTGAGTTTTTACCGAAGATATGGCATATTGGAGATATTGCCATCGAAAAAGCTATCTGATGATGCAATAATATACCGGATGTGCCTTATGAAATAGGTTCCGGTAAAACCGCAAGTTAAGGATAAAAATCAGAAATTCTTTCGATATCTTCAAAATGACGGGACTCATAGATACATTTACTCATGAAAAAGTACCAGTAGAAACTAGCAATAGAATGCGAATACGAGTTCAAACAAGCTTTATTGAAAACGGAAATTTGCAGATTTTCGAACATAACTCAAACTCTAGAAATCATTGCCCAATGTGTTCTCGGTCTTAGATCAGTGAGGAAGAAGATCTCGAAAATCTGTCACCCGGTTTCTTCTAGCTCCAATAGTTTTAGGGATTCCCTCACTTGACAACGAATTTTGCCCACCCTTATTATTATTAATATATTATCAATATCAAGCCAAGGGAGTCTTGTAGGTCCATATTCCTCAAGTATAATGTCCTCTCAGTGCCGTCTATATACTTGTATCGGTGTCTTCTGAATACAAGAGAGAATTTACATAAAATAGCCAAGCTTTCCTCGACACAGAACATCAAAATTCCAATCCTCCCCTATTTACCAGGGAATAAAATTTTATAATGATCTCCCAATAGAGTATAAAAATCTTCACGACACCCAGTTTGAAAAAGCCATAAAGAAACTTTTGCAGTGAAAGTGTTATTATACATCTTTTGAATTTTTGAGCGACGATATATAATTTAATTGTACTTTTGCTGTTTTTTATTGTGTTTTAATTGAATTTTTATCATTTTACCATGTTGTGTTTACACTTCTCTTTTCATTGTAATTTTTATGACCTGTTCTACCTAGATAAACTAGCCTAAAGAACCAATAAATATTATTATTATTATCCAAAATCGCCCAGTTTATTTCTTCATGTATGCCAATAAAACTCAGAGCAAATAATGTTATCTATATTAGATTATTTCAACGTATGTATAGGTATAAATAACTTACCCGAATGTCTCACTACAACTATTAAACAGCTTGTTACATCGTCAGTTCCCAATATGGTAACATTTTCTGAAATAATAAATAAATTCCTTAAAATTTCAAGCAATGAACTATAGATGAATTTGTGATAATGCGAGACATTATGCAATATACAGAGTGTTTCAAAATGAAGCTACATAGTACCATAGTATAAAGAGGGGATAGTATGCCAATCCCAGAGTAAATTTAATTTGAAGTACAGTGACTATATTACCAGTAATACAGTCACTGTAATTTGAGACGATTTTGAGCGCCATCTGTTGGTTTTTGTACTCGTTGCGCAAAACTACGACTCAGTTAATGGTGCCCTCATGAAATATGAAATTATTTTTAAGAACTAATATATATGCAGACTGATAACCTGATGAAGAATTATATAACTGAAGTAAAAGTAAACTCTGAAACATTCGTTTCACTGTAGTTGGAGCCCATATCTTGTATCGTCATCTATTGATGGGATCCACGCCGTCAAATGATAACCCCATAAGGTTGGCATACTATCCCCCTCTTTACAGGGTGTTTGGTAATTCGACGTGAACCTTGAGAAGGGATATACTAGACGTCATTTGCAGTGAATTGCGTCAAGTGAAGCATGGTCCGAAAATCCATGGTTACGAAGATATCGCGATTTTTCAACTTTTTTGAAATTTTCTGCTTCGTTATCGAAAATAATTAATTTTGTGAAAACTACTCGACTCTAAATGTTCAATGAATATTTTTTCAGAGATGAGAAGATGGTCCCCATTTCTTGCGAAAAAGTATTCAATAAAAATTCAGATAACCCGAGATATACAGGGTCATAAATGGCTGCACCTGTTTTCCTCATAAAATCTTGATGAAACAATTGAGAATTACTCGAAAAAAGTATTATGAACTTGGTGTACAAATGTAGGGACAAACTTCCCCGTTTCATCAGCTTTCCAAAAAGGTACATATGTCAATAATTCAATTCCTTCATGAAATCAAAAAATATGGCCGGAAAACCAAGCAGACTTTTTCGAGTCATTTAGATATCGAACCATGGCCCGCTCACGGCTTACGAATCACGCCGATAATAGGATATCTGAATGACTCGAAAAAGTCTGTTGTCTGATTGGTTTTCCGGCCATTTTTTTGATTGCATGAAGGAACTATTGGCATATGTACCTTTTTGGAAAGCTGATGAAACAGGGAAGTTTTTCCCTACATTTGTACAACAAGTTCATAGTTCTTTTTTCGAGTAATTCTCAATTGTTTTATCAAGATTTTATGAGGAAAACAGGTGCAAGCCATTTATGACCCTGTATATCTCGGGTTATCTGAATTTTTAGTGAATACTTTTTCGCAATAAATAAGGGACCATGTCCTCAGATTCGAAAAAAAGATATATTCATTGACTATTTAGAGTCGAGTAGTTTTCCCAAAATCAATTATTTTCGATAACGAAGCAGATAATTTCAAAAAAGTTGAAAAATCACCATATCTTCGTAGATTTTCGAACCATGCTTTACTCGAGGCAATTCACTGCAATTGACGTCTAGTATATCCCTTTCCAAGGTTCACGTCGAATTACCCTGTATACTATGATAGTACTAGAGCACTATAAAGATATACTCCATTCACATTTATAAAGTATCGCGGTTGGCCATGATTTAGGTTTATCAAGTTTTTTCCCCTAGAACAGACGCAGTTTGGCACTCGTGAAAATTAAGCGACATTGCCAGGTCTACTTTCTATTTACTCTTTTTCAACTTTGTAAATGGAGTTATTCTTCGAAGATTTAACTGTGGCGCAGGTTTCGTAGAACTACTACATTTTCATACTGGAGTATTTCAGGTTGTGTAAAAATGTAGTTAAATGTCTTCTGAATTAACATAATATTTTCTCAAATTCATTAATTTCCCAAAGGAACATTTTGATAAATACGTAATTACTACGATTTTTTAGCAGAAACGGCAACGTTGTGGGCGTATCTGACAGTGCAATGACCATAACCTAACATTTTCAAAATATATACGGTGAAATGTGTCAAAATTTCATGGCAAACCGCGATACTTTATAAAAGTGAATGGAGTATAGGTATGCTAGATAGACCTGGCTCTTTGGTTGATTGGGTCCAACCATAGACTCGAAAATTATAGGACTCGCAACATTTTCATCGCCATCTTTCGGGTTGATACACCAACATAAACAATAAATTATTATAAATTTGACTATTAGATGCCGCGGCATTATTCTAACACCACGAACCTAACCTATTTCCAATGTTTTTCATGTGAGCATGCCGAAAAAAGAGATCTCTCATTCCGAAAATATGCTCATTCCATTACAGATTTCATTTCTTTGGATTACAGATTCTATTTCTTTCGATTACAGATTTAATTTCATTCGAAGGGATCTGTAATTTTCGAGTCTATGGTTGGACCCAAAATGGCGGTTTCTGGTATACTCCCCTTTATAGAGCCTTAATAGTACATGTTACCAGTACAGGTGTGTGAGATACCTATATGGTTCCAAATTACCCATTGTTGCCTAAGTTACCGTAGGTTATGCCTGAATTTTCTCTAGGTTGTAACTTTCAAACTAATAGATATAAATACTTCATTTTTCTCATTAAAATCATCTTTCTTTAGTACCCTAAAAAAACGACCATACTCGAAATTCAGGCTCGGCCGTAGCCTACGCAATATAAGATCTTGGATCACTATTAATCTTAGATTACGTAGGCTACGGCTCGGCTTTATTGAATGTATTGGGGATTAAAAATTACAGCGACTGTATTCCTGGGAATACAGTTACGGGTCGTTTATACTGGCCCGTAACTTATGCCCTTAAAATTTGTTCTCTTTAAGGGAATAAGTTAAAGTTCGAGTATAAACCATAGCATGAAATTTCTATGTTTCAACTCTTAGGGTAAGGGAAAAGTTTAAGTTACGGGCCAGTATAGACGACCCCTTACTGTATTCAAAATAAGATGCCAGCGCCATGGTGGTCAGAGTCGGTTAAACATTCGCGTACATAGTTTATCTTAGGAACGTCGAATAATAGATGCATAAACACCCTGGTGTAACGAATCCTGAATAAAAATCGAGACCAAAAACGGCCCTCTATATTGTAGATCGGGTCCTACTTCCGGAATGATCCGATTGATTGATCATAAAATTCTTCGGAGGAAAACTAACCTGCTATGTCTGCTTCGAAAATTTCTGATTATTCATAGTGTTGTTGATTCAGTTCGTCCAGACTTACTAATGTTTCTGCTCTTTTACTTTTTCAATTTGTTGAGTTGATTGATACATGTTTTTGGTGAGTTATTTGATGACTTTTAGAGAACTGTATTCTATGTAAACTTCCTTTAATGAATTGTATGCCTGAACAAGCTGAGGGACACCTTTGCGAATCGTCACCACGAATTTGAGATAACTTAAAAATCTCTTTTTCTTCGTCCTTTTGCCTGCTATTTGCTATTTTTCATTTGAGAAAATGGAGGACGCAAATCATTCTGACAATATGATATAATGATTTTTTTCCTCATAGTTCCAAAACCACGATTTCTATCGAGAAGAAGCGTAACCAGAACCATAGAAAATTCTAGCGACTTATCGAAAACAATTCCCAATATTTCTGTGATAACATAATAAAAGAAACACGTGTTTACATTTTATACTTCATTTTGATGGTACTACCGTTCCTTCCTTCCTGGAAAGACTTCATCAGAGTACAAAGTGCTATATAGTTTTTGGGGTTCGAAGTTATGGTAAAAGGGGACATATGCTTGAGAACTTTGTGCTCTGATGAAATCTTGTAAGGACGAACGTACGTCAGTATCATCGAAATAAAGAAGAAAATGTAAACACGTGTTTCATATGTAATGTCGATTTCTTATATGTTATTACAGGAAAATTGGGAATTGTTTCGATAAATCGCAAGAATTTTCGATGGTTCTGGTTACGTGATCTGCATGCCATCTCAATGCATTATTATTTCCTCTCGATCGAAATCGAGGAAAACAAGATTTCGAACGGTCATATCTCCGGAACACCTGGTCGAATTTAGCCCATTAACAGACTTCATCGAGGCATTAGAAATCCGAGCCCACCCCAAAAATTTTAATTCTCTAGGTTTTTCTTTATCGTGTTTACGGACGGTCGGAGGGAAAGAATTGAGATTGATCAACGCCCGTCACCAGTGAATCGAACCTCATTATTCGAAACCATTATTCCCGGAACTGGTTTGAGTAAAGCGATCGCTCAAAATATTTACATAATGCATGTTTTTCTCCAAACATTATGATATGCATAGCCAATATTTCATAATTGAATGTTATTTATCGTCATATTCGATAAGCTTACTTACTGTCAAGTGGAACTGTAGCAGCATATTCCCTCTGCAGAACATATAAGAGTCCTACTGGACCCACAACTTTGTTTGGTATAGCCAATAATTGTGCAGCTCTGTCTCTATAAACAGGATGTGTGTGATACAAGGAAGAAGTATCAGGGGGACACTCCTCTTGAAGTACGCCGTTGAACACTAGCACCATTCTGAAAATGAAAATATAATTATGTATATTGTAGGAAATGCTTACAATGAAAACCTTAGGCATTCTTAAAATAATGTAAATTTTTTAGGGCATTCAGCTCTGTTGAGGCCAGTTCTGCACAATTGAAAATATTTGTTGAGAAATAATACGGATCTGTTTTGTACCACATATACTACGGAGAGTGGAGAGACATATTTCGTCGGGAAAAGATCGAAGTTTTCAGTTTTGGAAACGGTAACGATTTCGAGTTTGATAAACTTCTAGAGTTTGGTAAATTGTTTCATTATTTAGTTGGGTTTTATAGTTTAGAAGACGATCCAGGTAATCCTTTCCTTCCTCAAAATAGCTGGTGACCTTGAGGGGAAACCGAATCCGGATATTTAGGTAAGTCGCAATTTTCAATTATTGTTTTCTAAAGTCCATTGCTCTTTTGTCAAAAACTCAGCTCCATGTACTACCCTCATTGGTCGCATTCACCGGACGTAACCGTTGGGCAACTGTTCCGAAACACTAGCGCAATCTTCCGGTGGCACATGCGCTACGCTTTTGATTTGCGCTAGGTATTGGTTAGCGGAACGTTACTTTGCGCTTCGTCCGGTGAATGCGACCATTAAGAGTCTATCGCCTTCAATGTAACAAACGTATACCGCCAGATGGCAGTGCATTGCATTAATTTTTATTTTTTGGATTATTCAGCTTAATAGAACAAATGTTGGGACACAGGGAATATAACTAGAAATACTACCCTGAACTAGATATCATACTGCCTGTATAATTTGGTATAATACTCTATTTTTCCTTTATCAGTCATCTGGGAGGAGATACCTGCGGGCGTGTCATTTAAAAGAAATTCAATTCCATGTTGAAATCCATAATTGTTATTAACAATTGATTTTCACTAATCGACGGCTAAAACAAACCTTAATGACTTGTCTTTGAGAAAAATGGATATTTATCACACCGAATAGAAAAATTCAAGGAAATAAATTTCGCGAAAACAACACATTCTTGTAATATCATTTACAAAAAAACGGTAAATTCTAAAAGAAAAAGGAGATAGACATTGCATTAACTAAATGAAAGACTTCAATACTGAAATGAAAAAACACAAAAATATTTGTTAGTTTTGATGGTGGAAATGTTGAAAAATAACCAAAAATGATGAGGAATATCTCTTTCATTCATTTAATACTCATAAAAATTTTTTTTATTATTTTTATCTTTATACACTCATACATCCCTTCATCAATCGGAAAAAATAAATCGTTTCTGACTCCCTTTTTTTTCAAGGATGTAGATCCTTAACTCTCAACGAATACGAAAAAAGATTCATATACGGAATTGAACATGCGCCCTTTGAATTTCGGTCAAATCAAGTAGATTCGGTAGCTCAGTGTTGAGAGCATTTGATCGGAAATCAGAGGGCGCGAGTTCGATTACTGCTCAGTGAAACTTTTTCCGAATTTCTAAAAATTTGCCTGCATACTCATAAAAAATATTCTATCACTAATTATCAATGTCCATGAAATTGGCTCCAGCAAAGTTTTTCGGACTGAAATATGAAAAGAACACAACACATGAACTAAATGAAATATGAAATATCATACACCAATTCTTGAAAGTAAGCAAAATAATACAATGGCAATGATTTTATTTTTCAACTTCTATTGATTTAATATGTCATAATCCTTGTCGTGAATTACGTCTGGATTTTACGGTAATAAAATTATTCGCAGCTTTGGCCGCATTTTCTTTAATATTATTTGGTAAATTCGTATTAACTTCCATTATTTCTTTGAGGCCGGGTTTCACCAAACATTTGAATCTTCTTCAATGAGATAACCGATTGATTTGGACTTGAAAACCACAGAAAATTACAGATTACTTCCAGATTGAAATATGTTTGGTGAAACAATACACAATAGTACTTATATTCCACTAGTAGAGCCCCTAGATCTACCTATTACGTAATTTATAGGCGAAATGTCAAAGTTTGATCAATTATCCTGAGGAAATGGGAAAATTATGGAAAATATTAATAGCAAGCTATTTTGCATTGTCCTTTCCTCTTTCGATCCGTATATTCACATCACGAACAGGATATCTGTGAAAAAAGTTTTACCATACACAAATACATAAATATATCAAATGTGAACATATTACCATAGTCATGTATATGACTATTTCACGAAAAAATGTGTCTAACAGTAATATGGTCACATTAGGCACGTATTGTGCTATTTGACAAATAAGTATTCATAATAGATTAACTAAACGTTGTTTGTTTTCTCGACGATATTCATTTCCGAAGCTATCTATGAATTTTAGAAACGTCAAAAATTTTATCGCTGAAAAACCAACTTGTTAGTTTTGCCGCCTTGCATTTCTATCGATGTGAAACGAGAGTTGCTATGGAAACTTCTTCACTAAAAATGGAATGAGTGAAATAGTCATGTATAATACCACTAGAGATGAAATTTTTTTTGAAAAATTTTTCGATTGCAATATTGTTTATTGCTAGGCAATTTCTCAAATCACAGCTGTATCAAAATCACGAGCCGTGAGGCGAGTGATTTTGGAATGGATGTCATGAGCACCAAACTTGAATATTACAAGAGAGAAATTTTACCTGCTTAAATTTCATCTCAAGTGGTATTCGACATGACTATTTCACGAGAAAATATGGTAATATATTCACATTTGACACGTATTGCGCTATTTGACAAATAAGTATTCATCATAGATCAACTAAACGTTGTTCGTTTTTTTTTGGTATTAATTTTCCAACCTATCTATGAATCAGAAAATGTGAAAATTTTATCTCTGGAAAAATAACTTGCTAAGTTTTGCCGGCTTGCATGTTTTTTCGCTGTGAACTGAGAGTTGCTATGGAAACTTCCCCCCTAAAAATGAAAGGAGTGAAACAGTTGAGTTTAAAATTGACCTTTCTGTCGGGTTTTTTCGCAATCTTCGAGAAATTTTCAAAAATAATTCTACATCGCCTAGATAACCGAAATTTCACCCACGTATGAATCGAGTATTCCTCTTTTCGAGCGTATACAAATTTACTCACTGTATCTCAACTCAAATAACAATGTCTATAAAGTTAGCAGTGCCACTTGCGAGAAAATCAAGGAAACCTATTGCAGTGGTTGTCGAGAATGTCCAGAATTTGTCGTGAAAAAAAAATTTTCGCGCACATAGTTTTTTTTCTACGGTGTGGCTTTGCTAACTTAACGTAGAGTTAGCAGAACCACTTTTTTAATATGGATTGAATATAATGGAATTGATTATGAATAATTGTCCATATGAAGTAAAAAAAAACCAAAATCCATTTCTTCTAGTTAGGAATGCGCTGTTGCCAAAAATGCGATAATTCCAGAAATATCACGAAATCGCGGGATAAAGGCGTGAAATAAACTAGAAGGAATGGATTTTTTGTGTTTTTTCACTTCATTTGGACTTCGACAATTACTCGACAATTATTCATAATCATATTCATTATATTCGATCCATATTAAAAGTGGTTCTGCTAACTTTACGTTAAGTTAGCAAAGCCACCCCGTAGAAAAAAAATCATGGACGCGACGAATTTTTTTTTTAACAATAATTCTCGACAATTATTGGACAATTAATGCAATAGGTTTCATTGATTTTCTCGCAAGTTGCACTGCTAACTTTATAGACATCAAATAACAGAATTGGTAGTTCATATAATTATTCGAATAAAAAGATCGTCCGCTGGCTGTACGTTGGTGGAAAACCCGTCCGCTGGACATGAAAACTTGTAGAAAAAATTTGAATTTCAGTCATTTCAACCCTGCTGAAATTTACAGAGATGGTAGTTTATATAATTATTCGAATGAAAAAATTCGTCCGCTGGCTGTACTTTGGTGGAAAACAAGTTTTCATGTCCAGCGGGCGGGTTTTCCACCAACGTACAGGGTGGGCATAATTGGTGCTACATGAACTGAATCTTTTTAACCCGAGGAGATAGAGACAAACGAATGGCACCTTATAGTCCTCTTTTTTCAAAAAACTGATAAAGCCATCAACTGCATTCCTCTATCTTCTTTCGTTTCCAAGTTATAGGCCAAAATTGTGGACGACTTCAACTTTGGTCATTATCTCCGTTTCTGTTTTTGCTAGGATGTTGAAATAAAAACATTATACAGGCACTTTTCTGATAGCAATCCAGTGGCATACTCTGATTTTTTCTAAGAGGTTTATTTGCTGAGTTAAAACATGAAGTTGTGTTTTTTCTTATGGAAACAGTGGTTTGAAATGACTCACAAAGAATCGCCATTTTTTTCCCGTTTCAGAAATGTATCATATGTTATACATCGCCCCCAGATGCGTTAAGATATTATGAAAAATATGGTTTGTATATGGAATTCAAATTATTGAGTATTAAAGTAGGCTGAATCAAAGAATTATGTGTCTCTACGCATGGTGTAATTATAATTTCACGATTGAATACTTGATGGTGCGATCTCTGTTTGAAGCAACTGTCAGTTATTAAAATTTGAAGTCATCGTTGGCGGCATTATGGAGATATTCCAAAATTACGAAAAATATGATATGTTGAAATGTTTCATTTTAGCGAAAGAGAATAGTGGGGCAGCAAGTGATTCAACTGTGAAATAATAATTACACCATGCGTAGAGACACATAATTCTATGATTCAGCCTACTTTAATACTCAATAATTTGAATTCCATATATACAAACCATATTTTTCATAATATCTTAACGAATCTGAGGGCGATGTATAACATATGATACATTTCTGAAACGAAAAAAAATGGCGATTCTTTCTAAGTCATTTCAAACTACTGTTTCCATAAGAAAAAACACAACTTTATGTTATAACTCAGCAAATAAACCTCTTAGAAAAAATCAGAGTACGCCACTGGATTGCTATCAGATAACTCGGAAACGAAAGAAGATAGAGGAATGCAGTTGATGGCATTATCAGTTTCTCGAAAAAAGAGGACTATAAGGTGCTATTCATTTTTCTCTATCTCCTCGAGTTAAAAAGTTTTAGTTCATGTAGCACCAATTTTGCCCACCCTGTACAGCCAGCGGACGATTTTTTTTATTCGAATAATTATATAAACTACCATTCTGTGAATTTCAGCAGGGCTGAAATGACTGAAACTCAAATTTTTTTCACAAGGTCTCATGTCCAGCGGACGTTTTCATGTCCAGCGGACGTTTTCATGTCCAGCGGACGTTTTCATGTCCAGCGGACGTTTTCATGTCCAGCGGACGTTTTCATGTCCAGCGGACGTTTTCATGTCCAGCGGACGTTTTCATGTCCAGCGGACGTTTTCATGTCCAGCGGACGGGTTTTCCACCAACGTACAGCCAGCGGAAGATTTTTTTTATTCGAATAATCATATAAACTACCATCTCTGTAAATTTCAGCAGGGTTGAAATGACTGAAACTCAAATTTTATTTTACAAGTTTCCATGTCCAGCGGACGGGTTTTCCACCAACATACAGCCAGCGGACGATTTTTTTTTCGAATAATTATACAAACTACCATCTCTGTAAATTCCAGCTGGGTTAAAATGACTGAAACTCAATATTTTTTTTACATGTTTTCGTTGCTCCCGTTGGCGAACCCACCACTGTTGAGCTGAAGGTCACTTTGGCTAAGAAAACAACCAAATCAAACTGTATACAAATTATGGCCAGGACTAAAATGACTGACTAAAAACTATCACTAGATAACGCATATGCCCCTTTTTTCAGTTTTTTCAATATTCTGAAAACAATTGGCAGTAACAGTTGCAAAAATAGTTATTGAAAATTGAAAACTGCTAAAGCTCCAAAATTTTTTTTAGATAAATGGGGAATTTCGAACAATCTCATAATGCGAATTTTCAAATTGAATAGGCCCAGTTCTCCAGAAACGTCTAAAAAACATTTGAACTTGAAACACCCTGTATTTTTTCAATAAATAACGGATAAAAACTGCAAAATTTCAAGTGATCCCTAGTTTTGATTAGCTCCTTTGCTTACTTCAAGTTACATGGAAATCGATGTGTAGGCATAACACTGGGGAGCTCCCTGTGGTATGAGAAATAACGAATCTTCACCTCTATGCGGTAATTCCAAATTCATCGCATGTCCAATTTGTTCGTATTGCATTGGGCAATCAACCAGAATGATAACAAAATGCCGACATTCAATTCAAATGTGTAAATTGAAACCAAAAATGCAAACATTTTTTAGATCGGAATTCCGATAAGCTTAATTACCCAACACCCTTTATAAAACCAGTGGAATAAGTAAATCAACAGATAAATATACATATATAACTGACAGCGCCTGACAGTGATAATGTCCTTATCTAATTGGTATCAAGTTGGTCAGTTTCGAATTTTAATATTTTGTTGTAAAAGTATGACAAGTTCGGATAGTGAGGTTGGAACTATGTAATTTGATTCGATAGTAGACAAAATTCAGGGTGCTATATGCTAAAAGCGTTTTTCTTGTTGCACTCAGCATCCATACTTTATAATTTTTGCAACCAAATTACCACTTTTTGCACTTGTTACAGATATAACTAAGTATTAATTCTTTATTTCATTTATGCAAATTAAAACAAACACCGACAAATAATTAACAACTGAGTATATTTTGTCTACGAAGAAATTATGAGTTTGATTGAAGCAGTAACGTTTCCGGATAGACTATTTTCCTTTACAGTTGTAGAAATTTCAAAGATTAATATATTGTTTAGGTTGAGGAGGGCAGTAATCCCAAAAGGGGTCGAGAGAAAATGATTTTGCCCAAATAAATAATCGGGGCTATTCACTAAGCAAAGTTGTTTTGGATAGCTATCCATAACAACTTTGCTTAGTGAATAGCCCCGAATGACTTTCGAGCAAATATGACCTGGTTCAATTGATGATAATATAACGAGCGTTGAAAAGAGACAAAAATCATAGTCTGAAATTAAAACTCACATTTCTTTATATTTTAACTTGTTCAAAACCAATCGAACCGCACATCACAATGAGCACTCCCAAGGAACAACAGCATGCGTTCTGGACCCTCGAACGTATCAATTTCAAGGATGTGATAATAGAAATACCAAAAAGGGGGACCTTATCTTATCGAAGGCAGTCGTCTTCATTAATTATTGTATCAAGAGAATATTATATTCTTGACATCTTATCCGCATTCGTATGAGTTACGATGTTGAGAATACAGGGTTGGAATAAAGTATGGAGCAAGTGAATAGATCTGAAACGAAAAGGAAGACATTTATAAAGCTTTGCTGATAAGCGTAACGACCAGGGCCCGTATTCTTGGCAAGTGATCTTTCGGTGCGTATATGTTTGGTATACATAATAACACAGAAAACGTATAAGCACCGAAAGATTACTTGCCAAGAATACGGGCCCCTTCGACACGAATCTGTCCGTAAACACGATAACGGAAAAACCTAGAGAATTTAAATTTTTAGGGTAGGTTCGTATCACGAATGCCGCGATTATGTTCGTCAATGGACAAAATTCGACATGGGGTTCCGTTAATATGTCCGATCGAAATTTTAGTTTCCCAATTATTTGGGACATGGAAACAATTAGAAGAGATCTATGTCCAAGAGTGGACTCAGCCGGCTGAAGGGAAAGTAGAAGAAAGAAGAATTATTTCAAAACTACAAATTCGATCGAGATGAAATTTTGCATTCAGATGAAGAATGACATGGCCAAGCTACATGGAATATTTTGTCCAGATCCCTAAAAATGCAGGGGAATTATTGATACTTCTGTAATAACATCCCAGATCATGATTTCTCTGACAGCATGAATGCTAAACTCTGGCGCATCAAGGAGCAGTCAATGGGCTACATCACCTTTAGATTTATCATAGTTAATAAACATTTAGTACACACACACACAGGGTGTCCCAAGTTCGAGTGCCGTTTCTGGAGAACTGGACATATTTGAAATCCGAAAATTGGGATTAAGATATTGTTCGAAATTCTCTACAGGCTTAAAATATTTTTGGAGCCTGAGCACTTCCGGTTATACAAGGTGTGAAAATAAATTTGTTCCAAATTTTTTTTTCAATATTTTCGTTTTTGATATAATTGAGTATTCAATACTGAATACATTTCTGTTGAAACCATTGTATTCATTAGAATATTTTTCAGAATATCGAAAAAGAGCCTGAAAAAAAGTCAAATATTCATAGTCAGTATTACGTTCATTCTTCTTGTTCTGAACATCCTGAGCGTAAACCGTTCTCATAACGTCAAAGTGGAAGAATGTGGAAAGGTCATGCTTCTATTGAATTTTATAAATATCATCACAGGGTGTTTCAAATTTTGTGTCGAAAACTGTAATCGAAAATTGGCCATAACTTCTGTTTTTCAAATTAGATTCCTATTTTTTTATGGGTTGGATTCTGCTAAGAGAAATAATGATAGCACCCTTAGATGCTCTTGCTCCTAAATTCAGTAATTCCCGAGTTATTTGAGCTTTTCTGGATTCATGTTGTACGTAGTCAAATTCATCGAATCTAAACAAATTCGATGAATATTCTCATAAAACCATAGTAACAACTAATAATTAGACCTGTCACTTGTGAATTCTTAATGGGATCATCACAGAATATTCTCATGGAACAGATTTGACGAATATTCTCATGAAACCATAGTAACCATTGAAGTAAAATCGAGAAGTATACTCCAAATTCTTGCACATTTCACCGTGTATATTTTGAAAATGTTAGGTTATAGTCATTTTACTGTCAGATACATACGCAACGTTGTCGTTTCTACATAAAGATCGTATTAAATACGTATTTATCAAAATATTTATTTACTTTGGGAAAATAATGAATTTGAGAAAATATTATGTGAATTCAATAATTCCAAAGGTCTGACGAATATTGAAGAAACTCTTTTCTCTGTTAATACTGGAATTTATTCCACGTATATACCTTAACATGGTTGGAAGATTCAGTAATGCCATTTTCTTTTACGGAAATCGAGAATCGAGTTGAAATTTTACTGGTGAAATAATGGACAGAATAGTCCGTTACTTTGTGATAGTTCATTGAAAAAAAGAATAAAAGTACTCGAATAACGGACCTATGGAATTCCCCACTGTTCAAAATTCTCAAGAAATAACCTTACAGAAGACATTTAAATACCTTTTTGCACGACTTGAAATACTCCAGTATGAAATAGTAGTAGTACTACGAAACCTGTGTCACAGTTACCCCTCAAAAGGACTAACTCCATTTACAAAGTTGAAAAAGAGTAAATAGTAATAGAAATAAGCTTCGGAAACGCCTCTCAGAATAATTTGACTTTCACGAGTTTCAAGTAAAAAAACTTGGTAAACCTAAATCATGGCCAACCGGGATACTTTATAAAAGTGAATGCAAAAGATGAATTTGACTCTACGTACAACATAAATCCAGAAAATCTCAAATAATTCAGAAACTACTGTATTTAAGAGCAAGAGCATCTGAGAGTGCTATCACTATTTTTCTTCGCAGAATCCAACGCAATCATAAAAAATAAGGTTCTAATTCGAAAAACCGAAGTTATGGCAAATTTTCGATCACAGTTTTCGACACAAAATTTGAAACACCATAGGATATTTATGGAATTCAAAAGATGCATGACCTTTCCACATTCTTCTACGTTATGAGAACGGTTTACCATCAGGATGTTCAGAATAAGAAGAATGAACGTAATACTGATGAATATTTTCCTTTTTCTCGGGCTTTTTTTCGATATTTCAAAAGTATTTGAATGAAAACAATGGTTTCAACAGAAATGTATTCAGTATCGAATACTCAATCATATCAAGAACGAGAATATTGAAAAAAATTTTGGTAGTGCTCCAGTGTGGCGTTCATTCAAAAATTAAATATTCAATGCTCTAATTTGGGTATAAATAGACTATATGCATTTATCGCATATAACTCTGCTTATTTTATTAATAAACATTTAATTTTGTGAGGATCATTCAAGAAGGATGCGCTGAATACTATCATTCAACTGTCCGACACAAGGGCGGATTTACGGGGAGGTGGTTACTGGGGGTACCCCCCATGAGTATCGAAAATGGGGTGCACATAAAATATTTCATACATTGTGTACCTGATTTAATGGTATTTAATCATTATTAACTATCCCCATGATCGTTATTACCCCTCCCATGAAAAACAGTATCCGCCCATGGTCCGACAAAAAAAATTTGGCAATTTCTTAGTCCTCCGAATGAAAGTTATTGGTCTCGTGAGACTCCGTTTTCATGACTATTATTATTATTATTCGAACTGGGGTCGTTTTGGCTCGTTAAGCCTTCCGAGAACTGCGACCGTGTAGATCTTTTGTTCCCTACCCTACTCATTCATGGAAACCCAAGGAGGTCGTCAATAGTGTTGATGAAATTGGCAACCTCCCTAGGAGCCTTGGCCGTGACCTCATGGGTATCCAGGACCGGTTTCCCCATATGAATGGTTCTTAGTTCAGCCAGCTCTGGACACTTGCATACCATGTGTTCAGCTGTTTCCGCTTCTGATCCACATAGCCTGCAAATCTCATCTGCTGACTTTCCCATGCGGTACAAATGGTATTTGTACCGACAGTGTCCCGTCAGCAGTCCTACCATCACCCGAAGCTCAGCTCGTGACAGCTTTAAGAGTTTCCTGGTATAGGTAGGTGATATCGTCACGAATTTCTTGGCCTGAGTAAGTCCAGGAGCGTTTGTCCAGTAGGTTATCCTGTTTTTCAGCTCCCATTGCTGGACCGCTGCCTTGTATTGGTCTTTTCCAAGCCCACAGAACGGCTCAGGTCCAACAGGTATTTGCCTTGATGCAATTTTTGCCAGTTTGTTGGCTTTTTCATTTCCTTCAACACCATAGTGCCCTGGTGCCCACAATAGAGTCACTTTATTGCTTCTTGCCAGTTGCTTTATGGTGTTACGGCATTCCCAGGTCAACAGAGACCCCTGGCAGTTTGATTCCAGGGATCTCAGTGAGGCCTGACTGTCCGTGATGATGTAGACATGCGCTCCCTTGAGGTTCATCTTGAGGCACTCTTGAGCGCATACATAAACAGCCATTATCTCGGTCTGTAAGATAGAGAGCTCGCTTCCCAGGGCTTTAGAGATCCTCAATTTAGGTCCATATACCCCAATGCCAGTACCCCTCTCTGTTTTAGATCCGTCGGTGAACCATATGGATGACTTTTTGTCCAGACGATTTACGAAACTTATTGCCCTAGGACGGTCGGTTATGACCGTTTCAAAGGGCGTTTCAAAATCGTAGATGGTTGGCATAACATCCGATGGTTTTGCCAGGAGATTTGAATCAAATTGATTCAAGATCCCCATATGTCCAACCCAGTTACCGGGTAGTAGCTTTCCGTTAAGGGAGATTCTTACAGCTTCCAGCAGGCTACATTTCCTCACATGTAGGTGTAAGGGAGGCAAATCAAGAATGACCTCAAGCGCTGCTGTAGGAGCTGTACGCATAGCTCCTGTTACCCCAATACAGGCTAGCCTTTGCAGTTTCTGCAGACGACTGCGTGTGGTAACCTCTTCGGTTTTTGTCCACCATGCTAGAGACGCATAGGTGACAATAGGGCGTACTACCGCTGTGTATAACCACAGTACCATTTTCGGTTTCATGCCCCATGTCTTTCCAAAGAGTCTTTTGCAGGCCCACATGGCCGCCGTGGCTCTGGAAAGCGTCTTATCTATGTGCTTCCTCCAGTTGAGTTTGCTGTCCAGGATAACACCTAGATATTTACACTCACTAGAGAAGTTTCATAACTAACATTTTCAATAATATATTTGACATTAATATTTCGATGAAAGTTGCCTTTTTCATACTCTGGGTGGCTTTAATGAAGCTAATATAATTTGCCTTAAAGAATTTTCAGAATCAGTTGGATACGGAAATTCTACTCTGGAAATGAAATGTTGCACGAAGTGGTAGAAGGTACCTGGAGTTGGGATACCTTTTCTGTGATACCTTTGGGGATATGAAAAGAATGTTCACAATATTGTTTATACTTGTAGCTATTTACTTAATAAGTTCTTTAAGTGACTCTGTCATGATAAATATGAGACAGTGGACTAGCGAAATAAAAATGCACAAACTGAATTTTTTCTGACCCAGTTGAATATGGAATTTCCACCCCAGGTCGAAGTCGCAAATTCTTCTAAAAGAAAGTGACAGTATTATGGAATTCTGTTTGCGGAATACTAAGGGTTGTAAAAATAGTTTAGTAATTTTCCCTATAAATATGAGTGCTGTTTCGGTTTTGCACCACAGTCCTCTGTAGTTTGAAACTGCGTAGACGAATTGAAGTGTGTTGCCGAATTTTCTCTTCTCGAAATAATTCGTGTTTTAGTCAATTTGACATTTTTTCCGTTGTTCTATATTATACTAAAACGGTAACTCTGTGGTCCGGCCCGGGGAATCTGTCGAAAAAGTGGGTCCGGAAGAATCTTAAAATCGCAGCTGCGATACAGGAAAGAAATTTTTACACGGTCGGAAAGAGGATTCGTTGGTGGGCGAAATTTCGATTCTCTAGGCGAAGTAGAAGTATTTTAAAAAAATTCGCGAAAATCACGAAAGAATTCGGCAAAAAGGGCAATTTTAAACTCGATAAAACTTTTTCCGCAGATATCCTGGCCGTGATGTAAATATACAGATCGAAAGAGGAAGAGTCAACGCAAAATAGCTTGGTATTCAAATTTTCCATAATTTCCCCATTTCTTCAGGAAAATTTATCAAAGTATGACATTTCTCCTATAAAATCGCCCGATCTGCAGAGATCACAGACAACTATTTGACATTGTAGCTGTAAGCTGTCAGAGTTTGGCCACAGCCTTCTATAGGGAAAGCCCGGAACACAATCTAACAACTGCGCTCAGATACCGCGACCGGAGGCCTACCGATAAGGATAACTGCTTAAAAGGTAGATCTGCTGGCCCATACTAGTTTCCGATATAATATTCTTGTAGTGTCTGGCTTCAAAACGAAAAGGGGGAAAGTGAAAAAATTCACAGCTGACATCCTTAGACAGTGTAAAATATTCTTGCTATCAAGAAAACATCAAAACATCAATGGCCTCGATAATGCCACCAACCAAAGTGTAGCTAATCGAACAGGAGAAGAGAACAATTTATATACCAAACGTGTGGTGTAATGGTCATCTGAGATATCCAACCAATCTTGAACCAGAAGATTGTGGTTGGAATAATTGACGACAAATATCACCACCACTGGTTCAATGGACCGCAAAGTCCATCATTTGAAGAAATAACAACTGAAAACATAGGTATGATATGGAAAGTTTCCCATAGCTTTCTAGAATTTATAATCGATAATTTTTCAGATCCAGATGATGACGAGTAGGATGGCCAGACTGACGATTTAGCAGATTCATCGGATACGGATAATAATAATAATACCGCACGGGGGTACTACTGTGTAGTATACGGGTGTGACAATCCCGCGGACCCCGGTCACTCTCAACCGATGTCGGACAAATATATACTAAGCCTCGGAGAACAGTCGCTGCCTGGGGGTCGTCAGGGCGCGTCTGGAGTTGGTGCTAGACGTGACAGCATGCGGGACACCAACGGCAGGATGCTGAGAAGGCAGGCGCCTGCCATACAAGAAGCTATGCCTTTAGACGAGGAGGACATCGACGAGGAGAGTTCAGGTTGTCGGTCGCATTGGGATTCAACGTTCAAAAGAGCAGCCCGTAGTCGGAACCGGCAGCTGAAACAGAACAGCACAAAGGGGACGCCACAAGTGGACGCCCGAGCAGCATGACCTGCTGTCTGCGCTATACAGAAGATCAAGACCCGAAAGACGAGGATACATGAATAGGCTGCATGGTCTGTGGTTCGAAAATTAGCCAGACCTTGACTACACGACGCAGCAAAACCTTAGAGATCAGATCAGTGATCTCAAAAGAAAAGGAATCTTATGGCGCTCTCAAGTGCAGGAAACGACGGAACAACAAGATGAGGAGCAGGTGACAGATGCTTCGAACCAACATCAGCTATTGACGATTGACACAGCTGAAGAACAAGCTATAGCCATGGTGAGAAATATCGCGGGCCAAACCGGGACTTGTACAAGCTCCAACAGGCCAATAACAGAACATGTGACAGATGTTCCAAAAATAGAACAAGGTGAAGAGCATGTGACAGATGCTCCAAAACAACAACACCAAGCAAAAGCCCTAGGGGCAAGGCCAAGAACGGAACAGATCAGTCATCTCATAAGAAGAGGAATCCTATGGCATTCCCAAGAGCAAGAACGGACGAAACGACAAGCTGAGGAGCAGGTGACAGATGCTTCGAACCAACATCAGCAATTGACGATTGACACAGCTGAAGAACAAGCTATAGCCATGGTGAGAAATATCGCGGGCCAAACCGGGTCTGGTACACGCTTCAACAGGCGAATAACAGAACATGTGGGAGATGTTCCAAGAATAGAACACGGTGAAGATCAGGTGACAGATGCTCAAAACCAGCAACACCAAGCAATAGCCCTGGGGCCAAGGCCAAGAACGGAACAGGTGAGAGATGTTCCGGTAATAGGACTAGCTGAAGAGCAGATGACAGATGCTCCAGACCAACAGCAACAAAGACCAGGAACAGTGAGAGATGTTCCTAAGTTAATCGTCAATACCAGGGAAGCATTTGAGGCGGCCGTTAGAAACCCACTGGTCAAGACTACCCGAATAAAAACAAGACATAAGGCTGAAGGTCTAGCCGTATTGGATAACATCATTCAAGATCACCTTAACGAGACCTGTTCACTAAAAGATGTGGTGGCTGCAGTGAGAGCGGCCGCTTCACTTCTATGTCCACCGAAATGTACAGCTACGAAGAAGGGTAACCATAGGTTGAGACTCAGTCGGCTTGACATCAAAATGAAATCAATGAGGCAGCAGGCATCTTGGTACCAATGTATCATAGATGTTCTGAAAGGCAAAATTGAGTCAAGCAAGAAAAAAGAAAATGAAGGATATGATTGAGGAGCTTCGTTCCATAAGCGGCCCCTAGACGGTCAATCATGAATGACAGTCTGACTGAACAATAGGATTGTCAATCCTGCCTTCAATCTTGAAGCCCCTACACATATCATTCAAACTGACAGTCTGATTGAAATGACTTCAGCTCAGTTGAAATTTAAACACCAAATAGTACGCTTCTAATTATTATTAGTATAATGTCTCCAAATGAAAAAAGTAAAGATAAGGCTTGTTTGGCCATTATCCTTGCATTGGGCACCAAGAAGACAATAAAACGTCTTTCACTGTGGCATTTGGCTTTATTTCTTTATATATGTTGAGGAATTTTCCCAATGCAACATTTTTTTATATTTATTCATGTACCTGGGATGGGATTTATTCCACAGTTCGGGGAAAGATTCATGAACACTTTGAACCTTTGAAGGCAGTTTCGATCGTCAACCATTTGATTGCATTAATAAGACTGAGGAAAAGAATTATAGAATCACTACACCACCATTCAGACTGTCAGTCTCCCCTCCACTAAACGTGATTGAACCTCGGATTTTAAAATATTTGGAAATTCGTCAGTCCATTCATCATTCCATCAGTATAGACCTTACACCTTCAATCGGAATGTCAATCTTCGCTCTGATTGTCATTCCGAATGATCGTCTAGGGGCCCTATTACATCATGCAGTAGACTTGCCCACAGATCACTTGCAGCAGCGCGAAAGAAACTGATAAAGAGGCAAAAATGGATTGAAGATAACAACACCTTCAACGCAGAACCATCGAAATTATTTCAGCCCCAACAACAAATGACACAGAACAGAATTCCAGCGAATGTGTGATCAAAACCAACAGCAAAACGATGAACTTACTGAAATATCAACCAGAGATATAAGACAAGCCCTTAAGAACAAGCGTGATGATACCAAAATCAGGCGATTAAGGGCAACCCAAGAACTACCGCCCAATCACTTGCCTCAATACACTCACAAGTGTAATTCAATATCAAATTCTGAGGGTTATTGGACCAGTGTGGGACAGTATCTACGAACAGAGGGCAGCAAAGAAAGGAGTGCAAGGCTGCAAGGACAACTTGCTCATAGACAAGAGCGTATGTCTAGACGCCAGATACTACAAGCGCGACCTACACACATCATGGTTGGACTACGCGAAAGCATATGACACCTCGCCGCACGAACTGATAATACGGCTATTAAAAATGCTGAAAGTCCACCCTAACATCATCCACGCGATAGAAAACATCATAGCGCTGTGGAAAACGAAGTTTGCCATCCGAGCAGAGGGTCGATCCGTATATACGGGATGGGTGAGATACAGGAGAGGAGTTTTTCAGGGAGATTCGCTAAGCCCGTTATTGTTCTGCGTAACACTCATACCACTAAAGATTGAGTTGAGGGAGACCAAAATAGGATACAAGGCCGGACCACCAGGCAGAAGGAACCATCTGATCTCTCTCTTATACGTGGACGACTTGAAGCTCTATGCTCCCTCCGAGTCCGCACTACAGCAACAACTGAATATCGCTTCAGACTACACCTCAGCAATAGAAATGTCATTCGGTTTGGACAAGTGTGCTGTATTTCATCTGCGCAGGGAAAAAGCTGAAGATGCAGGAGAAGATATCCAACTGGAAGATGGAATGAATTTTCCATATCTCCAAGACGGAGAAACTTACAAGTTTCTTGGGATGAAACAGAGGGGTGTACTGGAGACAACCCAGATAAAGGATGACTTAACAGCCAGCTAGAAAAAGAAGCTGAGAGACATTTGGAAATCGCAGCTGTCGGGAAGGAACAAAGTATCTGTGACAAATATGCTAGCCATCCCGATTCTCACCTACTGTTTCGGGGTGGTAAACGAACTCCTCGATCTTGATAGGTCAACAAGGAAAACGATTAACATGAATCGTAGCCTACATCCCAACAGTTCAAAACAGAGGATATACCTTCCCCGAAGCCAGGGGGGTAGAGGATAGCAATGTTTGGAATATCAACACTATCAAATGTAATTGTTGGTATTTTGATCAATAAATTATCTATCTATCAACAAACATTGGAAATGGCAGTAAGGATTCTAAGAAGTGAAGATCCGCTTCTGAAATTTTGGTCACGATTTTTAGTAAGGGATTGTTACACCAGGTATTTCTATGCATCAATGTATCTAACAATTCGTTTTTCACTTTATCACATAATTAAATAAAAGACAACTCACCTTACAATAGGGTTGTTTTTTAATGGTCCTAGGTTGCCTTATTCTGCAAAATAACAACTATTTGAAAAGAATTTGTCTAATGTTGCTCATCCTACTATGAATGAAGCCAAATTTTCCATATCAAGGTATCATTCTCACAATTGTTGGAATATGACAGTGCCCAATTAATACAATGGTCTCAACTCCCTGCATTATCTGTCCTATCAGTATTGAAATTATTAAAATATTCAGTTTTGTGAATGGCTTTCAATGGAAGTATGTAAATATTGTTATTTGCATATCTTTATATAAACAAAACGAACATGGAAACTGAAAAATTACCCTAAGAATTTCTTCCTCCAACTCTTTAATGATTCTCACATACTACCGATTATTTCCAATAGTAAGGCACCAAGTATCGAAATTCCATTACATGATCATCTTATCTAAAATTCAATTAAAATAATTGGAAAACTATACAAGAAACCAAAAACTAAGAAACTAGTACGGAATACAGAATAGATTCTTCAAAATTTGTCATATGTCAAAACATTCTAAAGACAAAACAACACAGTTATGTCAAAAGGTCATTCCTCTTGAAGGCCTGATTCACACATAAAATTATGTGGATTCACGTAAAATGTGATGCTGGATTCACAATGGACGTAAAACCAAAGACTTTGGTTTTTGTTATGCGCTTTTTGAATTTCGCAGCTAATGGCACCCTCATATTTTTCTCACTCTAAACGGTTTCCCAGTAAAAGAAGAAATATTTTAAAACAATTTTTTATCATGTAATGTGAATTCAAATTATTATTTCCGGCACATTGCTCAGTCCATTCTCTATGTCTATGTTCTTTACTCCATAACTCAAAGGTTGCCACCGAAAACATGCCATGAATGATAGAGTAAAGAACATAGACATAGAGAATGGACTGAGAAAAATGGTGAATGTGCCTATAATAATTTCTCCATTTGACCGACCTTCTAACTCTTATGGTTTAAAAGTTACCAATACCATTCTTTAAACAATGCCAATACAATCCCATTGACAAAGTGGCCACTGTGTAGAACATGAAAAATGGTGGATGTGCCGGAAATAATAATTATTTTTTAAAGGGTCGAATTTACGTAAAATGATAAAATAGTATATTTCATTTCTAGTCCAGAAAGTAAGCTTTTTCCGTGCGCGCGCGATGTGAAGCAGATGTAAATCTTTTTGTGTTGCTATTTTTGAAGTATATTTCCATGAAAATGAAGAACATTCAAAACAATAATTCATTTTCATAATTCCTATCGAATTCCTCGTGAATTGACGATCCAATTAGAAGGGAAAAAGCCAATTTGTATACCAAAATTTCATAAACTCGACACTGCACTGTCAATAATACATTAATTCACTGAAATTCTTTACAAAATCATCACTAGAACTGAGAAAAACACTTAAAATAATCAACGTAGCTTTAGGAATGATTACTCATTTTCCACCATGTTTGTTTACAGTCCGCAGCGTTCTCATCGGTTGTTGGAATCACAGAACATATATATATATATATAATTGCATTGTTTAAACAATGAAATGAATAGCTTGTTGTTCGAATTTTTCGCTGTCTCTGGTCCATTGTGAATCCAGCATAAGATATAAGATGTCTAAAATAATGGTGTATGCACTGATTAGATTTTGTATTTTGTTTCGCCAAGTTTCGTTTTTTCAAATATTTCAATTCATTTCTGAGGAAGAGACTTTCATTCATATATCTACTAATACTTATTAGATATAATTTGGTTTGGGTTTATAGGGAAGACAGTGAAATAAACAAGGAGGACTCTTTTTCCTTTGGCTCGAGCTTTCGGAATATGCTTATTCCTTCATCAGGAGCATCTACAATACAACAAAAATTCACATTATGTTCGTGGTATAAGAAAAGAATACACATTTTCTACTAAACTTACGAGTTCAGGTTTCGTTCTAGGTGTAATTTAGAGTTGGGAGAAATCGTACACCTCTTGAAACAGTCGATAGCCAAGTTAAAAATGTCATTCTGTGTCTGTGGTCTATGGATTCAAGTTATGTCTATGGTTTTGACTTAGATTCTTCTATGTTCTGACAAATCAGATTTGATCAATTGATCATAAACATCAATTGTAAATAGATTACTCGTAATTAGAACAAAATAAAAGTCATTAAGTCCTTTGTAAACTGTACTTAATTATCACCATTATATTAAATAATCTCTATTCACAAAGAAACCTACTAATTCTTCAAATCGACGCAAAACCCGCTGTGTAATTTGGGTTATCAAATGGCTACTTTATATTTTTCACCCATAATTCCAACTGGCTATAGATGAACCAGAAGAAGTGAAACTGATTTCAAATATAGTAGATTATGTCACGGCAATTTCTTCCCAAGTGAAAGAATTTGTTGAATCCAGGAATGTGCATTCTAGAGTGATTCCGGTGGAAGCCAAATTTGAAATGAAGCAACAAACTTTGGAAGAAGATGAAAATGAGAATATTGTTTTCAAGAGGATTACCTCGGCAGTATTCTACGGAGTGGCGTCCTTCATGATCACAGTAGTCAATAAAACTGTGTTAACAACTTATGGATTTCCATCTTTCCAAGTTTTAGGAATAGGACAGATGGTAACAACGATCGTTGTTTTATTTGTTGCTAAAAAATTGAAAATCATGAGTTTTCCCAGTTTTCAACTTGGAACTTTCAAGCAAATTTTTCCTCTACCTTTACTTTACATAGGAAATATGATTTTTGGCCTTGGAGGCACAAAAGAATTGAGTCTACCAATGTTCACTGCTTTGAGAAGATTTTCAATTTTGATGACAATGATGTTAGAGTTCTATTTATTAGGTATATTTCCTGTAATGAGTGTACAAATAAGTGTATACACAATGATTATAGGAGCATTATTAGCAACCAGTGATGATTTGGCATTTAACTTACATGGTTATATATATATTTTGTTAAATGATCTTTTAACTGCTACTAATGGTGTATACACAAAGAAAAAACTTGACTCTAGGGAACTTGGTAAATATGGACTTATGTATTATAATTCTTTATTTATGGTTGGTCCAGCAATTATTATTTCATATTATTCAGGAGACTTTGAAGTGATTTCCAGATTCAAAGATTGGGATAATCCCATTTTCTTAGCTCAGTTTATCACATCATGCATCATGGGATTCATTCTTTCCTATAGTGTTATGTTATGTACACATTATAACTCTGCTTTAACAACCACTATTATAGGATGTTTAAAGAATATATCTGTGACATATTTAGGAATGATAATCGGAGGAGATTACGTTTTCTCATGGATTAATTTCTTAGGACTAAACATTAGTGTATTAGGTAGCCTTATATATACATATGTCACATTCAGAAAAAAAGAAACCAAAGTTCCTTATGTTCCTCTCAAAAATGAGAATAAAGAAAATATTGTATAGTATTGTGTGCAATAACAAAGAAAAATTAGGATAGATTGAAATTCGAAGAATAATTTTTACCGAATATCTAATGCAAATTCTTTATGCTGTGATTTATAGTTTATATAGGTATATTGAATCAGAGAATTTATAGATCGTGCCATCATATTCAATTATTGATAAATATAATATGTTTTGATTCCTGAAAAATATCATGTCATTAATAAAAGGGAACATCTGATTTTTTTCAGTTGGTTTTGAAGATGATGAGGTTTTCAATATTTCATTATACACATTGAATATATCCAGTGTATCGTGAATTCAACTTATTTTATTAAATTAAATTTTGATTTCATCTTCGATTAGTAACAGTACCCATCCATTCAGTTTTAAGTCGTATAAATCATATCACAAACTAGTAAATCACCCAAAGGTACCATCTGAAAAATTTTGAAAAGATTGAGGATAATAATGAATTTTCAAAGACTCATCGTTATCTGTCCACTTTCAATGACCAATCACAAATGTGAAATCTAGGGATTTTCCAGTGTACTAGAGTCAAGCTTTGGTAGTTAATTTAATAATTACAAAGTAATTGGCTTCATTTGTAATGTCATACAGGGTGCTGTGTTAGTAAGCACGAAACATCAGGAGGATACAACAAAGGTCGAAGGAAATTATTTGAAATCAATAGGAAAAGCTAAACTGACATGATTGTGAGAAATTGTATTGTTAGTTTCCTGAGAAGTGCTATTTTAAATTGATTGATGTTGATACTTCTGAATAATACATCAAAGAAATAAAAATATATTTTGCTGGAATGGATGTTATGAATATGGAGATGATAAGGTTGTGTTTCACATTAGTTTTGAAATATTCAATAAACTCTTGCACTCTGGAACACTCAAAATTCGATATAAATAATGTTACAAAAATGAGAAAATCTTTTTCACACTGGATTTATAATCATCAAACATAAATGCCAGCAACATTGTGGACTAGAAGATAAACTGCCATTCAAATAAAATATATTTATTAAAATCTGAATAAACATGTCAAAGAGAGATCAACTACAAGGGATATTAACAAAAGTAGGTAATATGTTCGAAAACAACAAACAGTAAAAATTACGGTCTACGGATATATCACAAGTAGAAGACAAAAATGCTTAATGACTTATTATCAAAACATAACAGAATATATATTTGGTGCAGAATAGATCTGGTTTACATCATATGGTATCAAAGAATATTGGAAAATTATACATATATCATATGATATATATTACAACAAATTCTAACAATAGCAGATAAGAAGAATGCAACTGAGGTACTTGTTTCATTGTAGCTACCACAAAATATATAAACTAAAATTCGAGAACTTATTCTCGCATGCATGTTAGCCAAAAATAATCCTTCACTTTATGAAACAAGACTAGGAGGTTTCGAATTATCAAATCACAGTCCTTTGCCAACTAAATCATTTGATAACAATAATTGGTTAAGCAATGTTGTCATGTATATATAGCTTCATGAAATTAAAAATAAATAAACTTATAACTTCTATTTGTAAACTAATCTAATGAAAGTTAGTCAATAAATATACATAAACGTATAATTAGACAACACAAAAATTTCCATCGCGAATACTCATACATAGAGTGAAGAGAATAACCAGAACATATAAATAACTATTATTTTCATTTGGACCTCTCAGTTCAGAACACTCCGTTTATGTAATATAATGTTCTCATCCTACTGACCTCCTATACAGGTGTTTTTGGATTGATGCAAAATTTTTTATAGGTCATTGCCAGTGGCGTATTCAGGGGGGCCGGGCCCCCCCCAAACCATATAATCACAGGAAAGAAATTCTGACAGTCTGAAGGCTTAGGATGGTATTAATATTCAATTTACCCCATATGGGAAATCTGCCCCCCCCCCCCCAAACCGAAATCCTGGATACGCCACTGGTCATTGCTGAGGTTTTTTGAGTGTAATTTTTTTTGAATCCATGAAGAAAAATGCCCAGTTTCCGAGTGTTCATTTCCTAGTTTTTTTGTATCTAATTATATGTATTTTTCACCGAAAAATTATCATGTCACTTTTTCATGAAATTGGAGGTTTCCAACTAGTACTTGAATAATGGTACAGTGTGAGAGTGTTAATGAATACCGGAGAAATCTACTTTGCAGCGCCTTGTGAAAATTTGAAAAACGTTTGCCTTGAAACATAGTAGGTACATACAGAGTGGGCCATTGAAAACGAAACAGCGGCTCTGTAGGTCGGCAGAACTGAGTTATATAAAAACGCTCGGACACGTCAACAACATTTTCGAGGGGGACATCGTTCGCGATAAACTTCACCCGAAACACGTTCCATCCCTCGGAGCTGTGACCGCCACCCCAAAATTTTTAAATGGCACCATATGGCAAGTGATACCTCATTTGAAAGGTAGTTTCCTTCTTAATATCAAACAACAAAAATAAATTAATCCTATCGATTCGTTTTCGAGATATAGGTACTTGAAGTTGGGAAATAACATTTTATTCACTCAATCAATAAAAAAAAGATCTAACAATGCAACTGATCAAAGATTATCATTGTCAATGAATCAAATGTTCAAACTGTCTACCACACCCATTTCCATAAAATAGTACAAGTTCTGTTCAAAATGAGACCTCACATTTCGTAGCATTTCCAGCGTAATTCGACGGCATTCTTCAATAATTCTACGTCGTAAATCTTCTAGAGATTCTGGTTCGGTTGTATAGATTTTGTTTTTCAACTGACCCCACAGGAAAAAGTCGAGTGGGGTTAAATCTGGAGATCTTTAAACATTTGCAATGTTAGATCTTATTTTTATTGATTAAGTGAATAAAAAGTTATTTCCCAACTTCAAGTTCCTATATCTCGAAAACGAATCGATAGAATTAATTTATTTTTGTTGTTTGATATTAGGAAGGAAACTACCTTTCAAATGAGGTATCACCTGCCATATCGTGCCATTTGAAAATTAAGGGGTGGTGGTCACAGCTCCGAGGGATGAAATGTATTTCGGGTGAATTTCATCGCGAACGATGTCCCCCTCGAAACTGTTGTTGACGTGTTCGAGCGTTTTTATATAACTCGGTTCTGCCGACCTACAGAGCCGCTGTTTCGTTTTCAATGGCCCTCTCTGTATAAGTATTTTACCAAAGACTTCCTCTTTGATTTTACTATGCTTGAACACATCAGTTCATGAAGTTATTGGAACTCAAACATCGCTTTGGGATGACTTGAAAGAGACAATCAAGGAGGAAATCATACAAACTAAAACCGCTATGCTGAAGAGGGTAATGGAAAACTTCCGCGAAAGACTCCACATGTGCGTCGCTCGTCGAGGCCGTCATTTGGATGATATTATTTTCAGGACATAAATGAAAAAAACTTGATTATGAAGGATTTCAAAATTAAAAAAAAATTTCTATTATCTTTCTCCCTATTTTTTCAACTGCTCCTTCAAATGTGGGAGAACTAGTTGCCGCACCCTGTCTGTATATAGGGGGCCACCTCTGCTGATATTTCATTAATGAGAATGTATTTTGGAAGTGTTGAGGTCTTGTAGTTAACAATTCAAATTGAAAACGTTACGTATTCTACACCACTTTCAGTAACTTTCCTGCTATTCATTCTTTTCACATCCATAACTTCGAATTGACAATCAGAATGATAGTTTTTAGTATCATTTTTCGTGAATTCAGTTGAATTACGGATTAAGGACTCGATATTCTCATTTTCACTTAGCTGCCGTTTTTCATTCTCTGCTGGAACCCTGCGAAATTGCCTTCATCCGGGGACTTCGGTATATTTGTGGTTTATAAATCCATTTGTTTTTTGGGTATTATTTTCGAGGGACCCACCCCCAAAAACCATTTGTATGAAGTCATTTTGGCTGCTCTGTATTTCGTAGTTTTCTTAAAATTGACTGTATATTATATATAGTGATAGCAGTGCAATGGTTAAGAGGAGGAATAAGGCCCGCCGCAAATTGAGCACAGGCCACGGACAGGCGAGGCCCATGCGACGCGTGGCTTGTTTTGTATTACATGGTTTTCAATGGAGTGCCGCAAATTGAGCCTAGGCGACGGCCAGGCCGGTGCCAATTCATTTTCGCGTGGCTCGCGCTGTGCTAGCAACACAGTTTTGTAGCCGTGGGTGCCCACGTTTGTCAGTTTATCTGCATACTAGTATGGGCCAGCAGATCTACCTTTTAAGTAGTTATCCTCATCGGTAGAACTCGGGTGATTTTATAGGCGAAATGTCAAAGTTTGATCAAGTTTCCTGAAGAAATGGGGAAATTTTGGAAAAAATGAATACCAAGCTATTTTGCATTGACTTTTCCTCTTTCGAACCGTATATTTACATCACGGTCAGGATATCTGTGGAAAAAGTTTTATCGAGTTTAAAATGACCCTTTTTGTCGGATTTTCGCGAATTTTTTTGAAATACTTCTACTTCGCCTAGAGAATCAAAATTTCACCCACGTATAAATCGATTATTCCTCTTTTCGACCGTATAAAAATTTCCTCACGGTATCGCAGCTTCGCTGCGATTTTAAGATTCTTCTGGACCCACTTTTGGATAGATTCTCACGGGCCGGTCCACCCAGTTACCATTTTAGTATAGTATAGAATAATGTAAATAGATGGACGAAATGGAGAAATTCATCGGAATTGTTTAATCCATTCGTGAATCTCGCTAAACTGTCTTCTATTCAACCGAAAAGATTCCCTAAATACATTATCTGCAACTTCACTGCATAACTTAAACTCTCCATGACTCTCTCTTTTTCGTATATATGCACTCGTTTTACCCTCTTTTTCTTCTCTTGCTTAATAAGTGTAATAACATCAATCTTTCCTCCTCCTCAGATTCTAAATCGAGATGATCGAGTAATTTTTGCTGTTCATCCATCATATTGCACATCGGAAGACCTAGGAACTAATGAATATCTGGATGCGAGCGTGGCATCGCCTGTGCTCAATTTGCGTTACTCTTGAAAAACCTGTGCAGGTGCTTGGCATGGGCAGCACATCGCATGGGCCTCGCCTGTCCGTGGCCTGTGCTCAATTTGCGGCGGGCCTAAGACGTCGAAACGGATACGGTTACAGCCGAGCTAAAGATCTCTGGAATGAAGGATCAGCAATGCCATATGCTGTATCTAATCCGGGTTTCCGAACCTTGAAGATTAATTAGAAAAATAGAGACTCCTCAGATTACTGTGTCCGCCCTATAGAACTGACGATAGATATTTTAAAGTCAGCACCAGTTAATTCCATATCTAACTGTGAGATCGAAGTGAATGGTGGATGAGATCAACAAATTATCTTCGTTGACACTCTCAGAGTACGATCGATAACAACCGATGATAAAAATGAAAGTTCATCTTAAGAATGGTCGAAACACTCTAAACGCATGCTCCATGAACTTTTGCGGCGCAGAGAAGGGATAAGTCATTATGTTTCCATGGTTACCTTATGTTGAATTTTTCTTCGTGCTTTTGATTACCCAATCGTCATATTTCCATGATATCCTACTCGAAGCCACATGCGCACTAGTTCGCGAGTGTCAGACGGAACCCACTAGATGTTTCAGATTTAATTTCAAGGACCAAATTATAGGTATTGAATTGTGTGACTCAAAACTCAATTTTCTTCAGGTTAATGAGATCTTTATGTGAAGTATTTTTTTCCATGGAATGTACTTAATAAAACCAGAACATGGATGAAAGATAACGTCATTCTGCCTTATTTTGGACATTATGAAATTCATTGCTGGGTTAATTCTGACTATGAATTTGATGAGATCGAGTACCAAGGTACTCGATAAGAAAAATATGACTATCTATAGGTAATTCTATAAGATTCATGAGAATAATGTGAGAAACCTTAAATGATAACTTCTTTTTACACACTATCAATTGGAATGTATTGAGACTTTAAGAAAGATTGTACCTCATTTTTTCACCTTCATGAGAGCATATTTTTTCGTAGAATTGTCAAATGACCGAAATTTTGTTGTTTTGGACCTGGCATAAGAACTGAGAATTTCAGTAAAGAACCTAGTTTTACCATTATTCTCCATTTGCATTTTCAGAAATGCATAGTATGTTTCTATGCCTTCTCGTTTGGAATTCTTTAGTTTGGACTTATTGGAGTGTTACTGAGGCGTGTGCTGATATTATACTCAGTGACCTGTTGCAGAATCATAATGTTCACTTTGCTCTATTTGTTTCCGATGATGATACATATGTACCCTCAAACAGCTACGGTTCCTCATAGTCTTTCCACAAACATCACAATCTAAATTGATTGAGCTGTCCTCATGCTTATCCCGCACATGGACTTTGAGATTATATCTATTAACGAATTTTCTCTCGCAATAGTGACAGTATACATATGATTTGGTATCATCTGCAAAAACATAAAACATAATGAAAAATAATAAATGAAGGATTACCGTTACCTGATTATGAGTATGTAAAAGCAAATCCCAGTCACCATTAAATGCTATTCAGAAGAAAAAGCAAAGAAAGAATGAGTATTAGTGGAAATAGCAGATCACTAAAGCAAGTAAACACTTGTCCCCAGAATTCAGTGTTCAATCATCCTGAACATATTTCATTTATCTCAATTGCGTTTTCAGTTTAATATCACATTACATGTTGGTTTTGTGTTAAATCAATATTGGCATAGGAATGTTAGAAGAAATTTATTGACATATTATGTCATCGCTCATTAACCTATGCTCATTAATGAACATGTTTACAGGTCTGACAAAGAGAGATCTAGCCTTGGAAATAATGGGATAGAAAAATCCGAAAGTCGAGCAGAGAACGACAACGCTTCCCTCCTTTCCGGCTAATTGCAAATGGGTGTTGAGTAATAGTATATTATGTAACAACATTCGTGGAGAAAGTATAGTCTGTTACTCGGTTAGAATGAAAATCCGATACTCGTGATTCCTCAGGCTCGCCTCCGGCTCGCCCTCGGAATGATTCACTCGTATCGGATTTTCATTCTAACCGAGTAACAGACTATACTTTCTCCACGAATGTTGAAATAAAAGAAAAAAGAATACTAAGATGAATTATGACGTTTCGAAAACCGCAATAAATATGACAATCAGAGCGGCAGACACATAGATTTATTCTCTATGTTTTCAAAAGTGTTACGGAATGAATATTCTCACACACTGTGCGAGAATGAAATTCAGTCGAAATGCTTAAAAAACAAGGATTATACTCAAGCTCGAGTTGGTTATTGGTGGTAATCTATAAAAGGCGAAAACCAAGGACCAAACTGAACAACAATAACCGCGGTCATAACTGGTTATTTACTTGAAATCGATAATTGTTGTAGAATGAATATTACATATCAAGTGATAGAATACTGACATTCTATGGTCAAATTCGATGTTGGAAGAGTTGTATTCTGTGGCAGTCGTGGAGAAACTAATTTCCCGGTAAGGAATCTTTGAAAGAACATCTTTCATCTTCCCGATATATTTCAGCGAAATTCTATCCATATAAACCTAATCAAGGGATTTGCCTTTAATTTCTTCCTTCGTTCTTCGAGTAATTCAATCAAAAGTTTCCGGAAATGCCGCTCAATCGGCTCAAAATTCGACATTCATGTGATGTTGATGTACTCTACACACATATGTCAGGAACGTTTGTATTTGGCGATTGATATGGCCTCTTCAAATCCTTCAAGGTTGTTGGCTTGTAAGCATAAACCGAAGACCTAACGCAATCCCATGAAATGAAATCGGCGTTAAATCGCATGGGCGAAGTAACTGTTCGAACTTATCTATGGTTAACCGTTCGAACTTGTCTATGGCTCGAACGGAATACATATTTGTGGAGGAGATACACGGTATCGAACTTCTTCTCTTAAAATCAAGTGATCGGCCAGCTATGTGGCAGAGTCTAATTGGAACCACAAACTATCGGGTGTTTTCTTTAGAGTAATCGAATTTTCGATAGAGATAACTGTGATTAGACAGAAGGTAGAAGCCCTGTTGTTTTGACATTTCTGTTCAGTAAGCATTGACAAATTATCATGGTAAGACTCACGCCGCGACAACGTTTACAAATTGTTGAAATTTATTTTCAAAATCAGTGTTCTATTCGCCAAGCTTATGGAGCACTTCGTGAAATTTATGGTTTACATAATCGCCCATAAGAGCAGCTTATTCGTCGAGCTATCTATAGATTTCGGACAACATTTTCTCTACTCGATGCAACAACAAGACAAAGAACTGTACGTACAGAAGAAAATATCGTTGCTGTAAGTAATAGTGTTAGTGAAGATCCAGATTTGTCTATTCTCCTACGTTCACAAGTTGCAATCTGTGCATCCACCACATGGAAGATTTTGCGTTAACATCTTGATCTACACCCATACAAGATCCAACAGGTTCAAAAACTGAAGCCACTTGACCATAATAAGCGTCGTTTGATAGCTGATGGGGCCCTAGAATTGCTGGCCATAAAATTAATTCGGGAAATGGTCCGATTGATTGGCCTCCAAGATCATGCGACATAACTCCAATGGATTATTTTCTTTAGGGTTATATCAAGTCATTGGTTTATGCTGATGAACCAGAAACAATAGACGCTTTGGAAGCCAACATAACTCGTGTTATTGCTGAAATAAGGTCTGAATTACTCGAAAAAGTGGTCCAAAATTGGTCTGGTCGAATGCGGTTCCTCGAATCTAGTATTTTAAAACACAAATGTCATAAAATTATCTTTCAAATGAAGAAAGACTTTGGCTTCTATATTGAATGTGTTTTGTTTCAATTTGAAAAACACCCGATAGATCCAATTCTGGCCAAAAGTTATTTACATACATGGCGCGATAGCGAACTCACTTTCGTCGACAAAATATAGTCGAATCGACTAAGGCATGAAATCAACTGTTATAATGGCCGGAAGGCCATGCGTTAATCCGAGACTGATTTTATCATGTCTATAAATCCATCCTTGAATAGTAAATATTTGCTAACTCTGTACGAACGCAATTCAAATTAACCAGTTTCAAGGAATGTAAGGTACGAAAGGAATCACTGAAAGGCAAAACTTGTTAAAAAGGTTTTAATATCTTATAGAAAATCCAAGCACTTGGGTGAAACAATTCGATAAGGCACTACAATAGAATAAAATAATGCAAGAAAAAACCATAATTATTTTCAATAGAGAATATGCTGAAAAAAATCAGAATAAAATATACATAAGAAAGAATCTTTGAAATTGAAATTGATTAAAAACAGATGACTAGTGAAACAAATGGCAACCCCTTCCAATATTTTGAAAAGGAATATACTACAATACTAATATATCAAACGATGTTGACAAAATTATATCTAGGTACATAATAATACAAAATTTTAACACTGAATGTATTTATTTCTACAATTTGGCAAATAGAATATTTTTCAAGAATAGGTCTCAGGTTGAGATTTCCTCAGTATTAATATTATCTCAATTCAGTTTTTTATGTACGTTAAATTTGGCGAAAAAGTCAAAATACAGTGAAGGATACTAGAGGTAAAGTTTCAGAAGCGAAGAGGAAATACATCAAAGTCTGAGAAACGAATTGTATCGTACATGCCAAATAATTATTGAAACAAAGGACGAATTGAGGCTCGTCAACTGGCTGGCACTGAAATACAGTTGATGGGATTCATTTTTCAGCGCTCGTTTATTTTGATATTTATTTTTAAGGAAACGATATTGGTGCAGATAAAATGTCCTGTGAAACTTTGGCAGTGCAGAACATCCATATTGAAAGGTGGTTCGAAGCGGTCATGGGCGTCGCCAGGGGGGTGCAAGGGGGAGCTCAAAAATTCTTTAAAAACTCATGAAATAATAGCATAATATACGAAAATCCGTTCATTATTTATATTCTGTGTTTTTTTTCTCCTCAAAGTCCCCCCCGTAGCTCAAAGGCTGGTCGTTGGAATTTGGCTGTACCTATTGTAATAAATTGAAATACGATTCATTATCATTATAAAAAAATTGATCGTAAACACTTTGCAATAAGGATAAGTTCGCCAAAAAATATTGAAGTTTATTGAATTTGAACCTACCATTTCCAGCTTATGACTTCCTTTCGAGCTCAAGAATTCAAAAAGAATGGTTAAATCTAGGAATCATAAGTTGAAAAGCTATCTAGTCCCGTTTTCGATTGCAATGCTAGCAAGCAAGTGGCACAAGAAAAAAACGTCACCGTGATCGTTATGAGCACTTAGTGGAATGCGAGAGCAGTTTTATTTTCCTCTTGTTACAGTGGCTGCATTGGGAATACAGTCACTGTACCGCTTGTAAGCGTTTAACAAACACCATCTGTGAGAATTGAATGTCTACAACATAAAAATCGAACTGCCCCTGCTGAACACACACACATAAAAAGGACAAAAGTTTTTTTGACGACTTCGTTCAGTGAACTACAGAGAAGATACAAATAACCTAGGTATTGTTTATGTCTGCAGGATATATCAGATAAAAATACCTAATATACATGGTGTATTTTAAGGTGAGGCTTTTCTTTCGACAGATGGTAGAACTCATCAAAATAAGTTATTTTATGAAAAATTTTATTTATGAATTATGCCCCTGTTTCGAGAAAATGAAACTAGAATATTTTATAGTTTCTCGGTGAATCTGAAAATTCCTCAGTCCGAACCAGCACCCTCGCCTGCTACTCATTTTTTTTCTTCTTATCTAACAAATTTGCAAAAAATTCAAGAGTGTTGAACAGATCATTTTGCCATATGCCGCTTTTTTATAAATGTTTCAAATTGAACATTTCATAGAAGAAATTTTCGGTAAAATCATCTGTGAAAAAAAAGCCTCACCTTAAAATACACCCTGTATAATATTTGAAGATCTTTTTTGAGCTTTTGTTTCATTGTAATGCTATATTTCATGTTGAAAAAGGAATTTAAATTTATACGGTGCGGTGGAATAAGTGTTACCTCCCCCTATTAAATACTCTATTTTTATATCTTAAGAAAAAAGCTCAAACAGGTCAATTTTTATATTAAACGTAGTATGTTAAGACATAAAAGTTACGAACCTGACATAATCCCTCTTCATGGGGGTGTCACCCCTTCGATTTTTTTAATGAGAAAGTGCATCATGCGACACCTCATTTGAAACCTATTGAAACACTGATTTCAAAAATGTATAACACTTTGGTTCAAAAATTAACGGAGTCTGAGTTATTGGAGAGTTTTAATCTCACCTTGCAAGAATTAAATGAATTCTGTTGGCTTGACGGTAGGTTTTTTCATTGGAGGGTTGGAGTTGGATGTGTTTTGTCTTTGAATAAATCTTTCCTACATTGTAAATGTTGGTAACTTGTTTGAGGTTTTTTCTTAGGAGATCAGGATCTTTTGAAGGCTCATTCATACAACTTGAAGATAGATTCGCATTTGCTAGTTCAAGAAAACTGTTATTTTTGAAGCTGTCAAAAAAATGACAGCAGCTCTCGAAGAAATCGTCTATGATTCCTGATCCATTGTAACAGAAACCTTTGTAGTTTTTCTCGATAATGCGCTTGAACTTGATTCAATCATTCTCCAGAATTTTATATGGTTCTGGAGATGCAAAACATAACACTCTGAAGAAGATCTCTGAGATTAAAACAAGCGAAAAGATTTGTACAGTGTTTTCCATCTCGTTGCGGAATTTCATCTCCATCGAATCTGTAGTATTGCAATTCTAATATATAATATAAGGGAAACAAAAAACGACCATATTTACGGAATCTCTTGTCTAATTTTGGCGAACGTAACCGCGGCATTTGAGTTACAAACATACGCTAAAAATTTCGAGTGTTTCTTCATCCGTTCGACGGTTATCGTGTTTACACGGACGGACGGACAGAATTGAATTCAAACACATATGTATCCTAGAGTCTAGACGATTGAGACCATTTCTGGCATATTTCAAAAAATACATACATCGTGACGAAATGATTTAGTCCTCGCTTGAGTAGAACATGCGCTCAAAAACAACTCAGGTAGTAATGTGGTGTGGATAAATTAGAGTATATTTCATATTATTAAAAGTAGCGCTTAGCTTGTACCATATGGTTCCTAGATTTGAGGTACGAAACTTCGATTCTCGATTATTTTGAACGCTCGTTATGAGAGTGAAGCTTCTGTTTATATTTATGTTACAAAATTGAAGTGATTTTTACTAGTTGTTATTGTTTGGCATTACTTTGCGAACTATAGTGCTCGTTTTTCTTCGCAAAATATAAAGTATCAAATCCAAGTATGAAACATTTTTCTCTTATGTGAACAACCGAAGAAATAGAAGGGGACCTCACATCGCGGACTTACTTTGTATATAAAAATATACAAGTATACTCCATTCACTTTTATAAAGTATCGCGGTTGGCCATGATTTAGGTTTATCAAGTATTTTCACTTAAAACAGTCGCAGGTTGGCACTCGTGAAAATCAAGCGACATTGCCAAGTCTACTTTCTATTTACTCTTTTTCAACTTTGTAAATGGAGTTAGTTCTTCGAATATTTAACTGTGGCGCAGGTTTCGTAGAACTACTACATTTTCATGCTGGAGTATTTCAGGTTGTGCAAAAATGTATTTAAATGTCTTCTGAATTACCATGATATTTTCTCAAATTCATTAATTTCCCAAAGTAAAAAATAAAAACGTAATCACTACGATTTTTTAGCAGAAACGACAACGTTGTGGGCGTATCTGACAGTGCAATGACCATAACCTAACATTTTCAAAATATACACGGTGAAATGTGTCAAAATTTCGTGGCAAACCGCGATACTTTATAAAAGTGAATGGAGTATATTTTGTGGAAGCTCATAGCAAAAATTCACATCACATTACAAGTTCAAGTTATAATTCGAAAAATGGACTTCAGAGAAGATTAGGTTTCTTGTAGTTTTCATCTTACAGCTGTAACTAATTCTTCAATTCCCTTCGAAACTGGAGAAAGAAGTATCCTATAATACAAATGTATGATCGAGACACTGACATAAGTTTTTTGTAACGATATACTCTAGCCGAAGCCGACAGCTATCTATGGCACCGATTCTCCATTCGAAAAGTGCCTTTGATTTTTACAAGTTTTTTGAAATTGAAGTTAAAGGATATCTTGGGGGCACTCCAATTTCTTCCCTTTGAAAAAATTATTTTTTCGCATGAAAAAATCGGGTTGAATTTAAGAGTCTATGAATATTTACTTCATAATCGTTTTTCGGCGGTTGTTCATCAATCTTTTTTTAGAAAATTCATTGGAGTGCCCTCGAAAAATCAATTATCTATATTGAAAAAAATTCCATTTGCATAGGAGCTTAAACAATGCAAAAAATGATGGAAATACTGAAGACTTCCAGAAAGTGTGAAATCGCAGAGAACTGTCTGAAATTCCAGGAGAATTAAAAAAAAAAGCTTTCAGGTGGAAATTTGAGGGCGTGACTTGGAAAAATGAAGGGCACTTTTTGAATGAATAATCGGTGCCGTCGGCCAGAGTATAACGACCCCTTAAGGATTCCATGAGGGACATTCAACTTGTTGATAGCGGCCATGTTGTTGTCATGTCACATAGCTATGTCGAATTTGCTTTCACTTATCCATTCTCTTTTGTCAAATCACAATGGGCTGGTATAGCGTTCAACAACACGTGCAAATGATAACATAGTTTTATCAAAAACAAATAACGACCGGTTCAGTAAACATTGAAACCGAATTGCAATTCGAAGGATTAAATCGTAGAGTTGAAACCTCCGACTGAGATATCTCTGAAGATACCTACCGTAACTGTGAGCGAAATGTTAGGTGAAATCCCTATTAGACGAGGGCTAGAAATACCGAGATTTTCTAATTCTGTAGTTAAATCCGTCCGTTGAAGCCTCCATCATTAGACCCTTTAAACAGAGTTTCGGAGCTGTCACTCCAGCGAATCGAATTATTGCCATTTTATATCTTTTGTTCGATTGAACCTACAGGAAGAAATACAGATTACTCTCCTCATCCTAAGAATCTATTAATCATGATGATAACTGCAACAAAATATTGGTTTTTGAATTCATATCACAGATATTTTTTGGATTATTGAATATTACAATAAATAACAGCGACGTTTCACAGATTTGATTCTACTTCCTCATGCACTTGTTCAATTTTGACCTATTCATTAATGTTTTCATATTCATAGTAAGGCACGTAAACAGGTACAACAAATACTCAATTGCTTTCCTTTTAACAGAGTTAAAATCTTTGGAAATTCAATCATCTTTGGAATTGAGATAAACTCTCTTTAAAAAAAGTGTCTTTGGATTAGGTATTTGTGAATCATCACGCTTTCGCCGAACTCAAAATCAGAGACTCTGACTTTGGAACCATATGGAATTTCGAAATATGTTTCCTTAGGCTTTCGGTGTTCTTATACAATTGCGAGCAAACTATACATACAAACGGTCCGGCATCTTCCCCGTGTATATTCTTTTCATGCGTCCTAAGGTGATCCCTCCTACTAAACCTCTTTGGGCACATTTCACATAGATAGCTTGGTTTCAGCGCGTATTTCGCATCAGGATTTCCTAAATAATCACAAAATTATTCTAACAAGAACAAACTGGTTCAATCAATTCTAATTTCATTTACTGACTAGTTCACAAAAATACAAAAGCAACAATAAAACACGGTTAGGAAAAATAAACATATATTCGCTTTAATTATGTTAATACAATTCAAATGATATTCATTGGATATGTACATATCATCTCGAAGCCAAATAAATATAATGATTGCCCCAAATGTCCGATTTTGTACGTGTATAAATAGAAATATCAAATAAATTATTTGAACAATAAACAGTGCCAAGTCAGCTTTCTTAAAACAGCCAAAATTATCAATTTAATATAAAATAACTAAATTCAATTTTCATATATCGAATAATCAACATAACATTCCTTAACGTTTTTCTCTTGAATTATTGCTGAAAGCACAATATAAGTAATACTTCTTTATTCTCATAATAACTTAAAATCACTTCTCACAGCCTTGATCATTGTAGGAAAATAATCTCTAAATAAATTCTTGAAATAAGAAGGTATTATTGCTTGATTTTGAACTTTTCCCTATCAGATTTAAATTGTCTGTGTATAGTTATAAGATGCGTTGTCAAACTATTTGCAGTTTTAAACCGTTTGTGGCATAGATCACATGGTAATTGTTGAGTAGGATAATGCACATCAAAAATGTGCCTTCGTAAACTGCTTTTTCTCATAGATTTTCCACAAGCATTACACCTAGCTGAAATTTTGGAAGTATCATAGAAATAGAGGATATAAGTTAGTTATTGAAAATTCAAATCTACTTACCATGCAAAAACAAATTGATGAACAAAACAGAAAATAACGGGACACTCACAAAAAGAAAAAAATTAAATTCTTGAAAAACCACATAAAAAAACGAAATCATATTCAGGCAGTGCTTGCTAAAACACCTGAAATAAAATAAAATATCCCAAGAGGCAATCATGTGCTTTTAATCACAAGCAAAGTAGTAAGTTCATTCAAAGTAGTAGTTTCATTATTTTCAAAACATTGCTGTAATCATGGTAATTTAGTGGAAACATGATAATGAAAATGGCCCAGTTTAGTAAAAATTAAATTGATGTTTGATTGGTGTGACTGAATGTAAAGAACGGTTTGAATATGGTTATGTGGAAATTAAGGAATAGATATTGAAAAACTATAGCAAGATAAAAAGTTGCTAGGTATAGTACGTTTTTCTGCCATGACCATGATGAATCAACACATTGTTTTGAATTCATGCAAAAAAGAAAAAAAATTGTAATTCCTCCTTAAAATAGTACTCTGACAGTGAATAGTCTAAGCTCATAATTCATCTGAAGTACCTACTCAATAGCTCTGAAGCATAAATTAGTTGGACATATTGAGTAAAGAAATAACTACTGGATGTCCAAAATCTCATTCGCTTAAATTGCAGCTCCAAAATTATGAGGGGCACAGAAAAAAATTACGTCAATATCTCAATTTATTTTCTTGAGATGCATAATGTGGTTATCTGCAGCGTGAGGTCGGTAAATTGGTCGTTCGTCGTATCAGCAATGAAGTGAGTGTTATTGAAGTTACAGCTTTCAAACAAAAACTCTAGGGAATAATTTTTAGTTGCAAACTTAGTTTTCTTATAAAAGGTCTATTTTTGAATGATACCATCTTCCTCAAATGGTCTTGACTGTAACACCATCAGATGGGCTATTTTTTCAACAAAATGGAATCGCGCATCAAATATCGAATTTACAGCATTTTAGAGTATTCCTACGGAAACCAAGAAGTTTATAATATAATTGATATCAAGTTCACGGACTTCCTATCGATTATTCGGTAGAATTTTTTATGGTTCTGGTTCCACGATCTGCACGAAACCTCGCATGTCTCTTGGATACGTCATTCTCCATCTGAATGCATTCATCTTGATTGAATCAGTGGTTTTGAAATCATTAGGAAAACTTTGAACGGCAATATTTACGGAACCCCTAAGTTTTCCGTTCGATAGTTATCGTGTTTGAAGACGGACGGACAGAACTGAATTTCATCACGGATTTGTCATCAATGATTCGAATATTTCCCTCTAGATAGTAATTTATTGTTTTTTTTCTATTTGTTTCTAAGAAAAATGTAAAGTTTTGTAGCGCATGTACAGAGTTGGGCAGTGAAGGTGGACGTTTCTGAAGGGGCTAGTACTCAGATCGAAATGAGAAACTCATTATCCCCATGTCTCATGACACCTCAAGGTGTGTATATACGGCCATAAGCATCGAACTATTCAATATTTGAGTGAAGCAATTCGCTTAGAAACCATCACAATCGTCACAGCGATGCTGGAGAAAGTGGCAGCCGGATTTCTTTTATGGCTTCAACTGATGTCAGATGTTGTTTTCTCACAATTGAGTTACGCAAATTCTATGAACTGACGTACCCGAAAACATGGACTTTCAACATCGAAATTGACAATTGTATGAATTTTTCAACAACGCCCGTCTTCAAAGATTCACCCTGTTGCTTAGGAGCTGCCATTCAAGCTAATCGAATTTTGTCCACCCAGCATACACTAGAAAATTTTATGTAATAGCCAATCTACCACCCACAGGGTAACACACTGACAATTCGATCAATCGATATGTGGAAATTAAGAATCGGAGTGCTTGATTGGCATATTCCTGAAAATAGGGAAAGTAACTTTGTGATATTATTACTTTTAGGAATCGAACTGCTGGAAAATTAGATCGCAGTATTATTCCAAAGGATTTGAAACTTTTATGCATGTAGCCTATCAAAGCTGTCCCTGCCGTTACACCACTAACAGCTTTCCTTTATGTTCCAGAACTTCAGTAACCGGGATGGCTTCTTAGAAGTAGCACCCTCGCTACTACAATCATATCGACTTTGCTTAGATTAGCAATAAAGTGGCATTCTGTAACCAGGTGATCAAGAGTTTCTTCCTCCTGTCCACATAATCCGCACTAGACAGTTTTTGCTAGACCCACTTCCTTCAGATGTTTCTTCAGGCGGCAGTGCCGTGTCAGGAATCCAGAGGGGAGATGTAATATTATTACTCATGTAGAGATACTTCACAGATCTCGTAGTATACAGGATGTTTCACCATAAACTGGTCAAACATATATAGCTGTTAAGATGCCATAGGAAAAGCCATTTTTGCCTTATGACATATCTGTCAACTTCGAGCAAAATTCTGATAACAGTGGCAAGTTATGTGTGAACTTTGACATAACGGTTTCTGGTCACATCTAAGTGTTTTTTTCTACTCAACGAGCTGGACCAAAAAAGTTCTGGCACTAAGCAAATCAGAACTGAGGAAAATGACGGGCATACTCACGGGACACTGTCCGGTAAATTATCATCTTCGGAACATGGGAAAGGTTCCTGATGATACCTGTCGCTTCTGTCAAGAAGCCACCGAAACACCTGAACATCTGCTTTGCAGTTGTGGAGCTGTCTTCAGGAAAAGGCTACAACATCTTGACTTCTGTTTCCTAAAACCGGAACAAGTAATGGGCGTGGCACCGAGAAGAGTAGTGAAGTTCATAGAGGCTCTGCTACCTGACTGGTAAACAGCGCGGGGTTGCACAATAGATCTTCAGGTCAAGGTGTTTGCGAGGCTAAGCTAAGTCTAAACGCCCCTCCTTAAATCTAATCTAAAAATCTAAGTGTTTTTTAGTGCTCAATTCAACTTTGATGTAAAATTCTGGAAAAAAATCGAAATGTTGGAAACCTGCAAAGTTGGAATTTTCGATTGCCGAATTAGATAGCATTATTTAAATGTAGCCGATTTTCCGTAAAAAAATACATACATATTTGCAAAATTCGAACTCAACCCCTTTTACATGTCCAAAGTAAAAAAAGAAATTCCACCCTAAATTGTTGTAATTTCAAGGTTGAACTAGTTCACATTCTGAATACTGAAGTGAAAACTGAATAAAAAAATATCCATTGGTTTTCATTTTGTAGCCTTCCAAAGATTCCGCTCGCAGAACGTTCATAATTTTTATTTAAAAAACTGGTGGCCTAACGAAGGCCAAATTTGTGCCAATTGGCTGCCAGAAAAACTCGGATAAAATATGAATTTATAAACAAAAATTTTTTTTCAAAAAACTCTGGTGGACATCGAACTCTCTCCACTTTCGATCAACTAGCGTTGCTTGGTAACGGACATTAATAAGATTAAAATTAATTTATACTCAATAGATATGCTTACCCTATATAAATATTCTGATTTTTTTTTATAAATTCATATTTTTAATGATTCATTCTGGCGCCCATTAGCACTAATTTGGCCTTCCTCAGGTCCCCAGTTTTTCAAATGAAAATTATGGAATTATTCCGAGCGGAATCTTCAGACGGAAAATCTTAGAAAATCAACTACATTGAAATAATGCTATTCAATTTTTTTTCTCAGAATTCTTCACCACAATATTGAAGTGAGCACTAAAAAATAAGATGTGACCAGAAACTGTTATTTCAAAGGTCACGCAAAACTTACCACTGTTATCAGTGGTTATGCATCGAAAACAGGATATGTCAAAAGGTTAAAATGTCATATACACGGTTATACCGCTGTGGAACATTATTTTAGAAACATACAGAATGCAGCACGAATCGAGCGAGGATATGAATATTGTCTAGTGGACCAGTGAAATAATCAAAACCCTCGGCGGAATGCGACAACGAATAAATGACTGACTTTACTCAACGGCATAGGAGACTGAAGAGAGAACTGCTGCGATATCGGGTGAGGTCGAAATCCCCACTCTTCAGTCTCCTGTGCCATTGAGTAAAGTCAGTCATTTATTCGTTGCCGCATTGGGCCGAGGGTTTTGATTATATCACTGGTCCACTCGACAATATTCATATCCTCGATTCATGCTGTATTCTGTATGTTTCTAAAATAATGTTCCGAAGCGGTATATATTTGTCTAGTTTAAAGTTCCAAAGAAACTCTTTGGAATGATCCAGCCCTGGAATATTTCGCCTGAGTATTTTTCGTTCGGTTTCCTCCATCTGAAACTTTTTCTGGTAGGTGAATTTCCTCATACCACAGAAAGGATGTGGGCCAATGAAGGGCCTTCCTGCTCTTCAAGTATGCCAGTCCTGTTTGGTGGGCTAATCTGAGGAGGGATCAGGAACTCTTGGGATCTGTGCAGCGGTGAAACACCATATTATCACACAAAGCTACGGAATGCAGATCGAGAGACGACTTGATCACCTATAGAGCACTTTACACTTTAAAGCTCGCCAAGAAGAACTTCAGTACTACACCAAGAAGAGAGCCTTTGAGAAATGGAATCGGATCCCCACTGAAGTTGTGCTATCGCAAACACAGAATTCTTTCAGGGACTCTCTGGATAGGTGGTCAACCGACAATATTGAACAGTTTCAATATGTCTAATTGAGAAAAATCTAATTTTTTAAATAACTTCTCATATATTTTTCCAGTTTCAATATATATTTTCAGTTTAAAGGTTAACTTCTACTCTTGTTAAGTTGTAATAATAATTCACATTTTCGATTTGATATCTTTGAATTGCCTTTTCAGAAATATCTCATCAGTTCCTCAGATCAATGGTTTTGCAGAACAAAAGCGTTTTTCAGTTTTGCGATTCAGTCTCATGTCAATTTTCCCAAAAATTAAAATTTTTCAAATAAAATGCTTGAATTGAGCTCCATTCGCTTCCATACAATAATACAAACGTGATTCTAATATAATAATAACCTTCATTCTCTTCGAATGTGAAAATGTGCATGAGAATGTCAGATGTTTAATAAATGTGTTCAAGGTCAAATTTCCGAATCAGGTTTATATGAAGAGTGTGTAAATAAGAGCACAAGATTTGAAATGCGCGCCATGTTTCATGTTCGACAGTCACAATGTAAAGGTGCGTATTCACTTGCACCAGAACACTCCGAACGAACCAAACATGCCGAGCTCGCTGAGAAGATTGCAACAAATATTGTGCGTAAAAATTCGGGCTGTTTGGAAAGTTTGCGGTATTCGCTGCGTTCCCACCCGTATCTCTGTTGTTTGTGTGTTCGTCGACAATGGATGCAGATTGCAGACGATGTGATAGACAAGGAGCGAACAACAAACACAGCAAACGTCCGTATCCACTGAACACCGGCGAAAGAATAATTCCCTTTGAGCAAATCGCGTTTACCGACAGTCCTCAGAAAATGTTTGGCGCGTTCAGTTCTGTGCAACGTTTTGACTAGACAAATTTGTTGCAGCGCGCGTTGCGCGTTCGGTTCATTCGGAGTGTTCTGTTGCAAGTGAATACGCACCTTAACATGATTATTGCTAAATCTGAATAAACTGCTCGGCGCACACTTCTTGCTCTCAGCCGGTCTTTTATTATGCTCTCTTCGCTCATTTCACTCTGTATCGTGATCTTTTATTATCAGAGCGAGCAAGAAGATCAGATATATTCGCTCCCGCTCAGAAGCGAGAGCTCTTCCAAATGTCATTTTATTTCTAACCGAAGACGCAAAGAGCACGGACATCCTTGCGCAAAGAGTAGATTCTGGGGAGTTTATTAGGTTATTTCTAACGAGAGAAATGGACTAGCAAAGATCTAATTCAAGAAGTAAATCGCCGGAACGTGCTGCTACCGCAGAAGGAAAATGACAGACCGGTTTCTGGCTTTTTTGCCGTCATCAGTGTCACATATCCCCTCATACGGTAGCAACCAAGTGTCATTACACTTGCGGGATCCGTAACGTATGAACGGGCGTATTCTACTATCCACGGTGGACAGCATGAGACTTCAAAGTAAGCACTTGCGAAACACCGTAGGGTAAAATGGATGTACGTAGAGGTCTAATTTTCGAAGGAACGTCTGGGATGAAACGTAGACATTTGCCCGCTAGGTGGGACACTGTAGTATTACATTATACTCAGTAGTTCCTACTAGAGAGTAATATAAGCTCTGCCGTTTAATTTGGTTGCTACCGTATGAAGGGATATGTGACACTGATGACGGCAAAAAAGCCAAAAACCGGTCTGTCATTTTCCTTCTGCGGTAGCAGCACGTTCCGGCGATTTACTTCTTGAATTAGATCTTTGCTAGTCCATTTCTCTCATTTATTGTATGTCCCTAACGGACGTGAATTTCTTATTGTTATTTCTAACGTATTTTCGCGACTTCAAAAAATGGAAAACACAAACTTAGAGGACACGAAAAATAATATCAATATAGAAAATGATGAGGATACGGAAAATTCAAGCCGTGCGTCCACTTTCCAAAAGAAGAGGACAATTAAACAAAACTCCATTGCATTAAGAAAAATGGCCAAAATTGACCTATTGAACAAGTCAGTCCAGGACCAGATATCTGTGATAAAAAATAAAAAAGACACTTAATGAAAGAATTTGTGCCAAACTATTTTGTTCCTTGAGAATTCTCATTTTATTTACCCATGTTGAGATTCAAGTATTATTTTACGAATTCTTTGACAGACTTTTGCTCTATGAGCGTTCTTTTATTATTTTCGCTCCACAACAAATGTGATGACGTCACAAATAAGTTGACAAATGGGAGTTAGCAGGGGGTGAAGCGTCAGTAGTTAAACAGGCAACACGATTCATAATACACAATTTCATAAATTGTGATATAAGAGTTAACAGGATATAATCGAATCATTAACGATCATGCACGATTTTGCGCCTGGTGGTGTCATTTTCCGATCTGGTGTCCAAATATTTGTGCCAATAAGCCCGCATCCATCGAAACATTGAAAGCCGAAATTAGACGCTGTATCGATGAAATACCACCAAATGTATTCAATAACGTTATTGAAAATTACGTCCGTGGCGGCCATTAACAAGATATAGTGTTTCAAACATAATTAGTAAATAGTTTTTCAAAATCAATAAATATTTCAATACTACAGAAAAACCATGTTTTATTGAACACTAAGATCTTGCGCTCTTTTTGAAACAGCTATACCTATATGCAGGTTTGAAAAAATAAGTTGGAAACATAGCCAATTCAGCGTAAAACGAGTGTATGCATATTGTCTAGTGGACCAATAGAATGATCAATATCCTCGGCGCGACATCGAATAAATGGCTGACCTCATTCAATGGCATAGGAACTGCATGGAGACTTGAGAGAGCTCGAATTCCCCACTCTCCAGTAACCTATGCCATTGAGTGAGGTCAGTCATTTATTTTTTGTCGCATTTGGCTGTTTCCAAACCTGTATATTGTCATATTGAAGTAAATGTGGTTCAATTGGAACATTCTATTCAGGTGATTTCCTAGTATTTCGTCCATGAATAAAATGTGAGGACCAGAAGAGAAAATTAGTTTTCTCGTCAAACTACTGAACTGAGAACTCAAGTCAGGCATTTCTGAAAAAGAGATTCAAAGACATTTAAAATGACGGTACACTTATGACTTGTTCCATATTTACATTCATGGATTTGTAACGCTCCCCATTGGGAATTGTCTTCTCAAGTCTCAAAAGTACAGTAAATTATGTCTCCTCATTAATGAACGCATCTGAGTAAAAATGGCAAATCATTATATGAGAAAAATCGGGGGCGACTCTTTTTAATTGAGTATTATTGTATCAACATAGTGAATTCTTGTTTAATCGTTTTGTTAGATACATTCTTGATAGTGCTTCCTTTTGAAGGTACAGGCTTTGCCAAAATCAGGTACGAGCCAGTAGAAGTTCATTGGGGAATCCAAAAATATACAGGACATTTGAAATATGAAGTTCTTTCAGGCAAGTCCGATTCTTCGATTTCCATATATCAATAAATGGAGTTTTCGGTTGAATATTCTGTGATATGTAATCTGATTGCAGCAACATCAAAAACAGAGGTGAATTTCATTTGAACCATTCAGCTTTACTTCTGGTTTCCTCAACTGAATCTAGTAACTGATGAAAAATGAAATTCTGTTGGTGAAATCCTTTTTGAGATCCACTTTGATAGATATTAGTAATTTGGTCCATTCACATTTTCAATTAATACAATAAGGTTATTGAGAATGTCAACAAATAATATATTATATCACCATAACAGAAAATGAGACAAGTCTGGGAAGATTATAAGGAAGCATGCAACCCTGTTAAGATTTACCTATAAATAAAGGCTCACCTTGGTCAACAAAATTATCAACTAGAGAGTTACTTCTTGATTCTGTCAGTTTCTCAGTACTTTCTTCATCGGCGGAAGATCTGTCTGATTTTATATTACTGATGTCTGTGTATTCTGATTCACTATCCTGATTCAAAGTTGTTCCCTTCTTCTTTTGACTTATAATATCCTCCTCTTTCTTTACCAAACTTATGGGCATTGATTTACTTGGTATATTTTGGTTTCCATTACTGTCTACTTTAGGACGCTTGCCATTAGACCCACTTGTGTTAGAATTCTTAGGTCTCTTGTTATTTGTTGGTGGAATGTTGATATTTGGAATTTGTGGTTGTATAGACGGAGGGGGACTTGGATTGCAGATCGCTCTAGTTGAAGGGTAATGTGGTGTTATGCCTATATGACTGTCAACAGAATTGAATTGTTGGCTGCATTGCAAATCTTGAATCAAACCAGTGAAATCCTCATCTTCATCATTATCACATTCAAATTTTTCATCTTCTTTTGAGGAAGATTCACTCTGTAATAGAAAATATTAAAAATGCATGATAATTAAACAATTTCCACATCAATATTTGGATCAGTATTGATGAGTGAACTATTGAACCTTTTTTTTACTTTCTTGGAAATTTCGCCATCCCCAGTGTTTCATTAGACGTATTCAAGTTTCTGTATTTTTGTTTTAGAATACATGAACTTGAATTGAAAAATATTTTCCAGCGGAATCTACTTCCGTTTCTACCGGAAACGAATGTAAACTTCGTTATTTCAAATGTAACACCCTGTATATTTAAGCATTCTTCGTTTAATTATGCACTGTTTGATTGTATGATATTATTATTATGCACAACCACATCAAGCTATTGATGAGTTATAGCCTGATTGTCAAATTTGTTGACAGAAAGAGTGTTACAAATTAGTGTTTTATCTACAAAATCCTTCATTTTGAGAATTTCTTTGGAATTATACAGGGTGTCTGAAACAGGGCTTCAAAGTGAGCCTCAATAAAACTATGAAATCTCATTTTTTTCAAATGGAAACCATATAATTTTGCAATTCCTATCGATTGTTCGTCAAAAATAAGTGTTTCAAACATTTCATATCTTTAAAATCAGTAGTTTTGCCGTTATTGAATTAAATTCGAATTTCAAGACTAAAGCCATATTCGAGACGACATACGAACTCTCTATCAAGATGATAATAACTATACCTCTTCAAGAAAACACCCACAGCAAACTTTGTGTATATTTGTAAAATAGATTTCAGGTGTCATTGTTTTCGCTGTTAATACCAATTGTATAATGAGAAACATGGCTGAAGGATCCAAGGTCAAGTTGCTCTGCAGAAATGACACTTATTATTCATTTTATGTTTTTTAGGAGACACAACACTGCTCAATCTTGTCATAGAGGCTGTTGGCTCAAAGTTGAAACAACTAAGCCAATAATTGTTGTTTTAAGATATCTCAAAGTCAAAACAATTAAGCCATTAATTGTTGGCATATCAATGTTGTATAAAATGTCTCCAGACCATTGACGTAGATATTCTATGTCAATTCTCCAGAAAAATGATTTAAAAGGAACCCATAATTGATAAACATTTTACTTGTTTCTGAAAGCAACAATGGAACTCCTGTTTGGTGTTTATTATTTCAATCAAGGCTGAGGATTACTCAGGAAAAAATGATTTCGCTGATAATATTTGTTAAATTATTTCATGCATTGATGTTATGACAGTGGAATAGTGGCCCACTACCATTGGACTAGAAAATTTCTATCCTAGTCTCGGGATTGAACTCTCAAGTTAGGAGAGAAATGTTCTAGTCAGGAGGTAGTGGGGCACCATTTCACTGTTGGGTCAAAAATTAACAGTGCTGTGCCTAAGGTGGCGTAAGGACACAGTAACAAAGCCTATACAGAACACAATTGATTATCCTTAATCGCACAAACTATAAGCTTCCAAATACAGTCGAACTTCGATAAATCGAATTCTTGATAACTCGAATCAAATTGGTTGGCAACAGCACCAAGATTAAAGATTATTGTTTTTCAATAACTCGAATATTTTTTTTGCAAGATCATGGTTCGAGTTATCAAAGTTCGACTGTATTTCATTTTTCTTTCTAATGAAGTAACTAATTGAAGCTAAATGAACGAAAATCAGTCTCATTGGCTGATTGAAAATTTATCTTCTTAACTAACTAGACACATTCCTAGATTTGAATGATTGTTTTATTTCAATTTCTGAATGAGAGTTATTCATTTGAAATTAAGTCTCAGCTTCCTTTCATTCTTTGGCCTTTTCAAAATTTGAAATAATCTATTCTGAAAATTCTGTTCCCCTTCCGTAATTTATTTATATACATGTTTGTGTATATATAACCCCACTTTTCATTGCAAATTTAAAGTGACAGCCATTTTGACAAGCCATGTAATTAGGCATTCTAATGACCTGTCAAAACAAATTCTCAATATGGCGGCTGAGGGCAAACCATAGAACTCATAGTACATGTACCTTAGAATATAGAATCATTATTTTATATTCTATGACATGTACTATAAGTTCTATGGGGCAAACAACGACTTATGCTTATGGCACTTCAGAAAGTTGTTTGTCTATGGTTTGCCCTCAGCAGACGCCATTTTAGGTCACGTGATTTAGAATGCCTATTACGTTGATGCCATTTGAATTATTAAGGATGTATTGTAACAATTTTTGTTTGTTTGTTGATTGATTTTGGGTGCTTTGTAAGCTATTATAGTTTTACCTTGTATGTTACATGTATCTCTTAATAATAATAATAAAGCAAAAATTGCCAATTTTTACATGAAATAAGTGTGGCCTAAGCTACATTCAAATCTCAACTATGCAGTTTAACTACCCCATGAAACTTGAGTTTAGCTTAGCCAAGTTCAACAAGAAAATGAATTGGTGTAGTTGGCCCTTACTCCGTTTTACAGCAAACAAAGGTCTACCTTAAATGGATCCAGCATACAAGAAAACCATCTGTCCAACATATAGAAAAAGATGAATTGATTTAGAATTGCAACAACAATACCTGTGACCAATCTTTAACAAGAATCAAAATAGAGGATAACGTCTCTTCCCTCATTTAATTAGAATCTTGTACAGTGATGGGTGGCAATTATATCCCCTCTCCCTTTAATCAAAGCCACTGATTGCCCTATCGAAATATTCCAAGTCTATGAATTCAGTTCACTCATCGGTACTCTTGGTTGAAAATATTCATTCATTCTCTCTAAAAACTTACCGAGTCATCTCCTGTCAGCCCTTTGACCTGCAAAAGTTCGGCAGTCCTCAGAAAAGATGTCAAATTCTCTCTTAGGACACTGACTTCCCCTAAATACATGAATTCCAGTATATCTTTCATATGTTCATGTCCTACTCCTTTCAATATCACAGTGGGATGTTTGCAAGGATTGACTTTGAACATTTCTTTAAAAAATGGACTGCAAATAGATAAAACAACCTTGTGAGCTTGAAGAAATTTTCCATCCATTGCCAGAGTAACATCTACCATGTCAGCTGCTTCAAATAGTTCATGAAAACCCAAAGACAGGTTAGAGTGAAAATTGTTCCATTTTAAAGCAAACTGCTGAGTGTGTGTTGCAGATGTATCCATTTTGCTGGAAATGTTAAAGAAATGTAAATAAACTCATTGAGATAAAAGAATAACATCCAAACGGCTGCTAACCCGATTGATTTGAATTTGTGAACTGATTTAAATCTTCACTAAGTTCAAACATTATACTGAATCCACTTACCCGTTATTCTCTGGTACGGTACAGTAAAAACGAAAAGCCGAAAACTAGGGCATCAACGAAACAAACATAAATGAAGAAAATATCCTCAATAGATTACATAACTCAATGTACCTACGCTGATAAACACAACGAGAGATGAACAACCCTAATTAACCATTTCCGGGCCAATCCGGGCATCCGGGATACGTTGTGATTGACAGAACGAAAATCGTTGCGCGTTTGCCATGTTCCTATGTGTAATTCCCTGTTCTAAAAACGTAAGTGTTGCCACGTTGTCAGTTATCACCGAATTCCCGAATTGATGACACTTTTTTTAGAGCTGAAAAGGAGGACTAGGTGTTAACGAAGGGAAGATGGTTATCATATTGAACATTTGTTATAATTTCAGTGTTTTTGGCCGAAAAATTTCATATTTCCTTATAGTTTTGATGAATTTCATCATTTAATATTTTCTTTTTTTCAATCATAAAAAATTGGATATTACAGTATCATATATTTCAGTGTTAGTTATTCCGGTAAATCCACAGGGAATTGATGAAAAGATGAAAAAATCATAAACTTGCTAATGAATCCGAAACTGTAAGATTTAGGTCTGACGAACCTCACTAATTTTTAAAAGGTAATGAATTTTGCTATCGAATGAAAAAATATAATACAGGGTGTGCCATTTGAAATAAGACCAAAATCATAATTTGAATATGTCGGCAATAAGCTGCCTCGTTTTGAACACCCAGTAGAGTTTTGAATTATAGTGATAGATGCAGCATCTATTGTCTTTATATAGTAGTATTTGCAGCCAAAATTGTATTCCACCAAATTCGCCAAATTCTTTTTGGACGATTTTATCGAGTATTTTCCGAGACCCTCAAATTTACGAAAATCCCAAATATCTCAGTAACGGAAATATTTGAGAACGTGAATATGTCAAATGAACTTGTCTTATTTTCACTATGCTTTCTGAATCTGCAGTGTAATACAGGGTGTTCCATAAGAAAAAAAATATGTTTGTTTCCCACTACACAAATGAGACAACCTGTATATTTCAAAACAATTTGAAAATATAGCCCCAATTGACCTTAATAATTCCACGTTAAAAAAAATTTCACTGCTTACGAGTAATCGAGATCCGCGTCACCGGTGAAACACCCTGTATATAGGGTTACAGATTGTCGATTGCTGAAAACTCTTGGTCTAGTCCTCTGCAAATTTGTTGTTGTTTTCCGTAATCTCTCTGCCTAGGGAGGTGGGGGTAGGAATTGAGAAATAGAGAGGTTATCCACCCGCTTTTAGTTTCCGGAGATCTGGCACTTCTGGCAGCCCTATTACGATCAGATCAAAAATTGGTTAAACATCTCAAGTTGGAGGAACATCAGGATTTTCATGTTTCCATGGATATGACCTGTCACACAGAACAGAAACGCAGAAATTTTTGCCGAAATGCCAAAAAGAATCGGATTTTGACGATTAATTTCATAGTATTTCCGTGTTTCCTGTTCTGTGTGACAGATCATATCCATGGAAACATGGAAATCTCGCTGTTCCTCCAACTGATATGTTTAAATATTATTTCAAGTTGAGCAGCGAGGCAGATATCATTCCATGTTGCTTAAAGTCTATGAGTTCAACTCATTGATCATGAATTCGTGGCCAGACTTTTCAGGGTAATCAGTTTCAAGTAAAATGACCTAAACCTTGGCCAAATTTGGCTGTGTGCTTTCATTGAAACTAAATACAGGGTCTTTCACGAGGAACCTCACCCATATTTATACGGGAAACTACTGAACGTATTTTCATGAAATTCAGCACTTATAAGTATTTCACGATGCTGATGAAATCTAAAATATTTTCAAGGCATGAGCACCTCCGGTTTTTCCGGAAATGACGTCAACTTCCGTTTTTCAAATTGGAACACCATTTTTTTATTGCAGAAATAGATTTCTTAGAAAATTTCAAGTTATTTTGATGTAACATTTTTCAGTTTTGGTTGGAAAATTCTCTCTGAGCGGGAAAATTCGAAAAAAAAAAATCGAAAATAGAGCTCCGCTGAAACAAGAATAACTTCGAGGTTTTTGGATGGAAAATTTTCATTTTTGGGATTTTTCAAGATGTAAGATTGATGTATCCACTTAAAAATCGAAATCGCGATTCATGGTACAGGGGGTGAAAAAATCGCTTTCAAAGTTAGGGATGACAAAATCGTGAAAAATCAAGTTTTTCAAATAAGAACCCCATTTTTTTATGGCAGATATTGAATCTACGTTAAAAAATAATGTGAGTGTATGCATCGCACCCTTGCCCTAAAGTGGATATTAACTCAGAAAATATCCATTTTAGGGCAAGGGTGTGATGCATACACTCACATTATTTTTTAACGTAGATTCAATATCTGCCATAAAAAAATGGGGTTCTAATTTGAAAAAATTGATTTTTCACGATTTTGTCATCCCTAACTTTGAAAGCGATTTTTTCACCCCCTGTATCATGAATCGCGATTTCGATTTTTAAAGTGGATACACCAATCTTACATCTTGAAAAATCCCAAAAATGAAAATTTTCCATCCAAAAACCTCGAAGTTATTCTTGTTTCACCGGAGCTCTATTTTCGATTTTTTTTTCGAATTTTTCCGCTCAGAGAGAATTTTCCAACCAAAACTGAAAAATGTTACATCAAAATAACTTGAAATTTTCCAAGGAGTCTATTTCTGCAATAAAAAAATTGTGTTTTAATTTGAAAAACGGAAGTTGACGTCGTTTCCGGAAAAACCGGAGGTGCTCATGCCTTGAAAATATTTTAGATTTCATCAGCATCGTGAAATACTTATAAGTGCTGAATTTCATGAAAATACGTTCAGTAGTTTCCCGTATAAATATGGGTGAGGTTCCTCGTGAAAGACCCTGTATAGGTACTCCATTCACAATTATAAAATCACAACTCTGGCCTTGGAAATTTGAGACATTCCACTGTGTATCGAAGTTATGACGTTTTTCAAAATATTTTTATGTTCCAAGTCAACACTATGTTGCCCTTCTACATTCTTAGCGTATTTCTCAGAATGTATATGTTCATTTTGGAGAACACAACAGGAAATTGTGAACAATATTCTACAAAAAATCAATCATGATTAGGTACTCCATGGCAATCCCAAAAAACTGAAGCAAGAACTTTTGCAGCAGATTTTTGGACACGAAACTCTGAAACTTCTTAGGTCTTGGAGAACCAGAGTGTCGCCATTCCATCGATTGTTGCTTGTCGATTGTTATTTGCAAAACTGATGAACAGAATAATTCTTTACCGCTAGTTTACTCAAGGTCATTTATTTCGAGGAACATTTTGCTTTGTAAATTACTTCTAGCGATGAAGAATTATCTTACTCGAAAACTAAATATTTTAAAGGGTGTGAAAAAAGGTAATTCATCCTTGTTGAAATTCTTTAATTTTTAGACCTTGTCAAGAACATCCTCTACATGAAAATCGCTTTCCATCATATCATCAGATTTGAAACACCCATTAACCGGAAAATTGAGAATACTGAAGTTTATATCACTCTAACAATGAAGTAAAATCTTCAACTTTTCCATAATTTTTTCGTAATATATGTCGGCAACGCCGGATAAATTAAGAAATTATTTGGTGCCAACAAATAGAACTTGTACTAATTTTGCACTACGATGAAATAATATGAAGGGGTTACCATTATAGAATAAACCGACTCAATTCTAATATCGCCTCAAACGAACACCCTGTACTAGTGCCGTAGTGCCGGTTTATCCACTGGGCGCTTGGGGCGGGCGTCCAAGGGCCCGGGGCCTGAAGGGGCTTGGAAGGGCCTGGGCTCAACAAATATTTCACTAATTTCGATAGCTGAGAATAAAAACATTTCAGGATAATTATGATATGAAGATTGAAAATACTTAGGCGTAGGCCGCTGTCTGTAGGGTGAGTTGGTCGCATATTCATATGTTACCGACACAACCAAGCACCGCGAGAAGCCGAATGATTTCATATAAGTTACCGACGTAACTTTAGAATTCTGTCGGTAACTTATACAAGCAGCAAGTCCATCGGCACCTTATATACATATTACAGGTATTGAAAAAAAAACTTGATATATTAGCGAGGATGGTTGATTATTAGTCTGAACAAAATATATGTTTCCAGCCTAAGAGTTCACTGGATGAAACCACCACTTGTATAATCGTTATATGTTACCGACACAACCAAGCACCGCGAGAAGCCGAATGATTTCATATAAGTTACCGACGTAACTTTAGAATTCTGTCGGTAACTTATACAAGCAGCAAGTCCATCGGCACCTTATATACATATTACAGGTATTGAAAAAAAAACTTGATATATTAGCGAGGATGGTTGATTATTAGTCTGAACAAAATATATGTTTCCAGCCTAAGAGTTCACTGGATGAAACCACCACTTGTATAATCGTTATATGTTACCGACACAACCAAGCACCGCGAGAAGCCGAATGATTTCATATAAGTTACCGACGTAACTTTAGAATTCTGTCGGTAACTTATACAAGCAGCAAGTCCATCGGCACCTTATACATGGGCGCCCGCAGGGGGGGGGGGCCCAGGGGGGGCCATGGCCCCCCCTGAGATTTGTACGGCCTTATCGTTTTTCAGCTGAACACCCTCAATATTTCAATAATTTTTATTTTCCCCTCCCTGAGAAAAATTTTGGCGCCCCCTGAGAAAAATTTCTGCGGGCGCCCATGACCTTATATACATATTACAGGTATTGAAAAAAAAACTTGATATATTAGCGAGGATGGTTGATTATTAGTCTGAACAAAATATATGTTTCCAGCCTAAGAGTTCACTGGATGAAACCACCACTTGTATAATCGTTATATGTTACCGACACAACCAAGCACGTCGAGAAGCCGAATGATTTCATATAAGTTACCGACGTAACTTTAGAATTCTGTCGGTAACTTATACAAGCAGCAAGTCCATCGGCACCTTATATATACATATTACAGGTATTGAAAAAAAAAACTTGATATATTAGCGAGGATGGTTGATTATTAGTCTGAACAAAATATATGTTTCCAGCCTAAGAGTTCACTGGATGAAACCACCACTTGTATAATCGTTAAGTTACAGACAAACTAAGAATTACGTCGGCAACTTATTATGATTATGATATTTTTATAATTATTGAAGGTATAGTAGGTTTGCTTAATTTTTTCGGGTGAAAAGTATAGACTATGTCAATGTCACTAAGGTATAATGTAGCTTTCTAAGCGTGAAAGATTTTCTGGAATCGGTCCATTACTTTTTGAGCCAAATCGTATCAAACACACAAAAATGCAAATCTTTCCTCTTTATAATATCAGTATAGATTACCCTCAGTAGAATATTGGTAAAGTTTTGGTGAATTCTCTAAAGTTACTAGGTTCATTTTGGTAATGAAATAAGCAAAATTCAAAATATGCAATATTGCGATAACTGAATGCACTTGTTTGATAAAACCACTACTCGCATAATAGTTAAGTTACAGACAAACTAAGAATTACGTCGGCAACTTATTATTACGTGTTCCGCATCGCTCGGAAAACCGATTGTGTGTTTGTGTCGGTAACATATGAATATGCGAGTTGGTCGCCAAAAGGCGGTGTGTAAGCGTAAGCCAAGCAAATTCATATGCCTGCTCTGCTCTACACCCATGGCAACAAAGATTAAAGAGTTCTCTTTAATCTTTGATGGCAAGAACATCGGCCAATGCCGAGAACGTGAGTGTGGATGACTTCTTGGTGTCTCGTTCTCGCTTCGCGGGCTTAGCACAATTTAGCACAAATGTTCCATCCACATTCACAGGCTTTCGCTGTACCTGTGCAGTATGGATTGAATACTTGTTCAGTGACTTTTCAGTAGCTTTTGAAATGAATGCTCCATGTAGCAATGAAGTGGAATTCGATTAGATTTAGTAAAAATGTGTGAATTCCTAGGGTTGGAACCCTATAATGACTTCGACAGTAGGTAAGTCATTGGCCAGCATATCTATACGTACAGAGATGTACAAGATACTTTAAAGAAAGTATCTGAAATACAAAATACAAAATACTTTGAAATTAAGTATTTCAGATACCAGATACAAATAACTTTCTGGAATGGTATCTGAAATACCAGATACAAGATATGTATCTTTCAAATACTTTTCATAGATAAAATACTTTTTTTCTACGACCGTGCGTTTTTACACTCTTTACTCACTTTCCTGTACTCATTTTAGTTTAGAAAGTGTCACTTTCCCGCACTAGTGCAGAAAAAAGAGTTTTCCCGCACTAGTGCGGGAAAGTGACACCTAAACTAAAATGAGTGCGGGAAAGTGGGTACTATAGAAACTTCATGTGAATTAATCGTATTTTTTGTATTGGGCGGAGTAGAATTGAATGAGACCTCTGGCGGAAAAAATTGTAATTGTCGCAACGAGTAAAATAATTTGTTTTGCATTGTTTTTGTATTATATGCCAGTCAACGTAATTACCGTAAATTCGTACTTTCTTTGTTTAATTTTGTGTCAGCAAAATAAAACCACTTAAATATTAAGGCTTTTACGGCAGCTGATTTGTTTTACTCGTTGCTAAATGTCATTGAGCGCCATCTATCGAACTCTACTTTTCCCCTAAGGTTTTTCTGACATGAAAAGAAGAAATATAGTATTATACGCGCAAGCGCGAAATAGAGAAGCAAATTTGAAATTGCTTTTGCGAACCAGTTCAGACTGTTCTCAAGAGTTTGTTCAACAAGTTGTTGAACTGCAGATTTAAGTTTTATGCAACTGGCCCTTAGCAGTGTCACAGTTTACAAACTGTGGCAGTGTAGTGATTGGCAAAATCACTGTTTACTGTTGAATGGTGTTAAGAAAAAGTCAAAGCTCAAGAAAAGACTCAATCTTCTCATAGCTTCGGACGACCGACCACACATTTAAATGTCTTCCTTAAACACAGATGTGGAATAATAATTTGAAAATAACACAAATCAAGCAAGGGGCGTAGCCGATTACAATTCATAGAAAGAAATAATTGCCACGCTATCTATCAATTTAGCCCCACAAGACGCTTAAGATGCCACAATAGAATCAGTTATCTATTACTAAAAGTATCTTAGCAAACAAAGTATCTACAAAATACTAAGATACCAAAGAAGAGATATTTAAATACAAGATACAAAATTCATTTTCAAAAAAGTATTTCAGATACAAGATACAAATACGTATTTTGTATCTTGTATCTGTATTTCAGATACTTGTATCTCAGATAAGTCACATCTCTGTATACGTATTTATCTTTATTTCACCTTTTTCTTAATTGTTCATATATCATCTCTCGAAAATCGAGCCTGTTAGGATTAAGACTGTGACACATTGTATACGCCAAGGCCCAAGGGGCTCATCATGGTGATTTCTTCTTCGTATACATTATATATGATATGAGCCACGGTTGGATAGGAATGAACCCAAACACTACCTCAGAGGATTGGAAATTGGAACACTGCGAACCATCAATCATGCAAAGTTAGTAAAAATATTTACTTCAAAGATGAGGTCGAAGGGGGAAAAAAAGTGGTGGGAGCGAAATCGTACTAGAATGTGCTAGAAGGAAAAGAAAGATTCCGAATTGAAGTATTCAATGTTATATTATGTGATTATATTGCTCAGGACCTAAGAAAAAGAATAGAGTGTTACGGAGAAGTAACAGCTTTCCAATGTTTTTCCCACAAGACCAGGAGGAAATTGGAAAATCAATCGATATTTTGGGTGAAAAATATAAGAGAAATATTGAGAATAATAATAATAATAATAATAAATAATAATAATTACCCGCACGGGTGTGGTTTGGTTTCTGCCACGTCACATGGGGGGTGACGTCCCCACGGCCCGAGTTACCTGGGCCACCAAGGGTAAATGGTGGCGAACCCATGAAAATGGGGAAAATGCCAGCAACGAGAAGTGGAAACCGATACCATGGCAGAAGATCTAAATGCCACTCCACCTGCTGGCTCGACCACCGTGAGGAGGACTGTCCGCAGGGGAGCTCGCAACGCACGTATCAAGTGGAGCCGCGAAATGAATATTGAAGTAATGCGAGGTTTTTATTACGTGAACAATTGCGAGGACAAACCACTTCCTGGATGGAGATACTCCCTCTATAACGAGTTCACCGGAATGCATCCGGAACTTCAGCTGACGGAAGGGAATCATTCAAGAAAAAGATCGAATTATCCCAGAGAATCGCGGGATATGCACAACGGGCTGTAGCATTGCAAACCTGTCACATCGTGCGGAAATTCCTGAACTAGTGGGAGGAACTGAATTGTTTTTTCACTGGTTCATAGAAATAATACCAGCTTAAGCTGAGACCGGGAGACCGATGAGGAAGAATAATAAATAATAAAGTTTATTGATTCCTTCTGACACATAAATGTATAGGACAAGTCATCAATATACAAACTAGGTATTCAAATTACTTTGCAAGTATTCTTCAATACTGTAGAAACATTTTTTTAATAAAATCTCCCGCACAGATTTTTTAAATTTAAACATACATAGAGACTTAACTGAACTAGGCAAGTGGTTGTATAATTTAATTCCTTTGTATAATGGTGAGCACTCGAACTTACTAGTTCTATGCTTCGGCAGAGACAAAATATCACAATTTCTGGTAGAGTATCCATGATAACTTGACAACGTTGCCAAGTTATTTACATTTTCCTTAGCATAGATGAGACATTTGTAGAGATAAATACAAGGAACAGTTAAAATATTATTATCAACAAATAATGGTCTACAAGATGAGCGTGGCTCCCGGTTAAATATCATTCGGAGGATTCTCTTTTGAGCAATGAATATCCTACCAGCATCCGACGAAACTCCCCATATTAAAATATTATAGGCCATATGGCTGTAAACCATGCTATAGTAAATTGTTAATAAACATTTGGTGGGAAGGGAGTTTTTTATGCGATTAATGGCATAGTATGAGCTATTTAGCTTTTTGCTCAGTATATCTATATGTTGGCACCATCTTAAATTGCTATCTACATAGATCCCTAAGAATTTTATACATTCTTCTGATTTGATTGTTGTATTGGAATATTTTATGGTTAATGGTTTTCTACATAATATATTCTTAATTCCGAAGTAGATACAGTCTGTCTTGTGAGCATTGAGTATGAGAGAATTTTTTTGACACCAGTCAGAAAAAACCCGCATGAGCCCATTGCAAGCAGAAGTTAGTTCCTCAACACTCTGAGCCGCCACCGCAATGGAGGTATCGTCAGCAAATAATGTTATTTTATAACCTTGGATATGGTTAGGTAAATCATTTATAAACAAAATGAACAAAAGAGGCCCCAGCACAGACCCCTGAGGCACCCCTGAAGTTATATTGTATTCATCAGAGCAAGCGTTCCTCATATGAACCTTCATGGTTCTTCCCGAAATAAAGCTATGAAGCCAATCCAGGAAAACACCACGAAAACCTAGGGTATAGTATTTATCCAACATAAATTTGAACGAAAGAACATCAAATGCTCGTGAGAGGTCGAAGAAGATTCCCGCCACAAACTGGCCTCTATCTAATCTATCGTAGACATATTCCACAAAAGAAAATGCTGCAGTTTCTGTGGAATGGCCAGGTCTAAAGCCGTGTTGACAATTTGACAAAATATCAAACTTATTCACATAATCAATAATGCGCCTGAGAACAATTTTCTCAATAACTTTAGATAAAACACTCAAGATCGAAATGGGACGATAATTAGCAATGTCGTTTTTGTTATTTTTTTTGAATACTGGAATAACGATAGATGTTTTCAAAATCGTTGGAAAAGTTCCACATGATACTGATAAGTTGATGAGTTCAGCAAAATGATCAGCAATGAATTCAGCTGATATTTTCAAAATTTTGGTGGAAATATAATCCGTGCCTGTACTCTTTTTATTTTTCATACCATTAATCACATTGATTACCTCTCCTTTAGATACTGGATAGAAAAAGAAAGTATGTTCCGATGTTGAAGCAGTCGTACATGACTGTGAAATATTGCAACCATAACAACGTTGAAGACCTAGAGCAGCAATCGTAGAAAAGTGCTCTGCAAACGCTGTTGCAACCTCAAATGGGTCAGAACATAAAGTACCTCCAACATCCAAGGCAACACCATCATTACTTCGAGACTGCTTACCTGTTTCAGACTTTACGATGTTCCAAATAGTCTTGTTTTTATTTTCTGATGTTGCAAGAAGTCGCTCATGATATTTAAGTTTACTTTGCCTCAGCAAAGCATTATAATCTCTCTTAGATGATTTGTATAAATCCAGAGACTGTTGAGACCTCAAGTTAGTATGGAGCCAATAGAGTTTTTTTAAATGCGCACTAGCTGTTTTAATCTCTGAAGTAACCCAACCACTGTAGCTATTATTTGTACAATTATTTATTTTTTTTAAAGGAAAACTCTCACTCATTAAAGATTTGAGAACATCTACAAACTGCTCAAAACTTGTATCCACGTCGGAATCATCACAAATATCATTGAAACTAGTGTTCGAGAGGGCTAATGCATACGTATCAAGAGCAGTAGCAGATATACACCTGACATATCTGGACTCAGGTTTTTCCCTTTTTGAATTTACTTCCGGATTGTTAATGGAAAATTCCAAAAATAGAGCCTTATGGTCACTGATACTAGGTTCCGTGGTGTAAGCCTTGCAACAGCTAAGATCCGTATTTGTTAGTATGTAATCAACTTTGGTGCTAGATGTATAACCACACACATTGGTGAATACTCTAGTAGGATCCGAACAAATAGTTTTTAAACTGTAACAATCAAATAGATCAAAAAGTATTTTTTTACTGATATTATCACTTTTCAAATAGTCAACGTTTAGATCACCACACACAAACAAGTGATCAACTAATTTAGAGCAATACTGCAAAATATAAGAAAGTTTCTCCAAGAAATATTCGAGATCACTCACCGGTGGTCTATAGACACTAATAATACCCAAACGGAGATTCTGAATGAGCACTTTAACACCACATACCTCACAATTCATCTCTTCCGAAAATTGGGAGATTTTCAGGCGCTTCGTCTGGAGGCTGGACCTAACATAGATCATGGTACCACCGTGCTTCCTAGTTGTGCGACAAAATGAGTCCGCCTGTATATAACCGGGGAGATACATCAATCCAACATTTTCATAGTTGCACCAATGTTCAGCAATGCTCACGATATCGGGACTTTCTTCAATCGCAAACACTGCCAGATTATTCATTTTGTTGGAAATGCATTGCATGTTTAGTTGAACGATTTTTATTTTAACTGGTGGCTCTTCAGGAATGCGAGTTATACTGCTATCGTTATCATTCAGTTTTCGGATTCCTCCCTTGCCTTTACTTTGTTCAAGTCCAATTTTTTCCTCTCCCCGTTCCCTGTCAGGTGATATAAAAAATTGCTTACACAAGCACCTTCAGGCCACAGGTCGGGATGTTTAATTTCATCAATTTTGGTCTCTGGGACCGTAATGATGTATGATTTGTATAATTCCGGGTATTTTGAATAACCCAATTTGACGTCGTAGTTAATGAAACCATTTTCTTTCAAGTGAATACTAACTGACTCGACGGAACTGGCCGCATCAATTCTACTCACATATACTGATTTCATTTTAGCAACTCCTTTGAGGTTGGAAGTTGTATTTTTTCCCAATATTTCTGGTTTACGCCTCTTTCTTCTGGTTACCACTTTGAAGTTATCGTTATTATTTTTGTTTATAATACCTTTGTTTTTGGTGTTATTATTTTCAGATGCTGACACAGATTCAGATTTTGCAGGTATATTTTCTGAATCGACGATTAAAGATATTGGTCTTCTGAGATCACCTGTTACGGACGCCGCATATGATGAGGAACTCTCTTTCGCTGAGCGAGAAGTTACCGCTTCGAGATAATCGACCTTAGTTGATGAATGTTTTGAATTTGAATCAATATTTTGATCCATTTTTTGTTGCTCCTCCTTTCTAGGCTTGTAATTCTTGAATTTATCAGAACTTAGTTTGGAAATTTCATCTTTCAGTAGTGATATTTCAGTTTTCAAAATGTTGATCTCTTTACATGCATATTCTAGCTTATGAGAAACTTCGGTTTTTATTAGTTGGCCAACATTTTCAACAATAAGTTGTGACAAAACACAATTTATCTCACTGTTGCTGAATATTTCACTCAAAATTGATTTGAGTTCTGAAGAACTACGGGTTTTAGTACCCATCGTGACTGATATTATTAAAATATCGTCCGATTATTACGAATAAATATTATTAACACTTCGAATAATTCTCCGCTCAGTAACGCACCGTATGACGACCAAAACGATTATGCAAGCCAAGAATATTCAAAAAATGAAATTATATATTTTCGTGAGCTATGTCAATCTGAATAAAACCACGATTCAAGAAAAGTTTGAGGTTCCCAGCAAACACCGAAACGCAGGAACTGTACAAAATTTGTACAGCGGCGCTGCACTTCACTGCAGCGATGGTAATGCAGTAACTGTATCGAAACGGACCGTATATGTCCCGCTTAATTGTAGGTACAGTCACTGTACAGTACAAACTGCATTCATATAGTACAGCCATATGAAGCGAGGTTTTGTAGTAACTGTACAAAAACTGTTCAGCCTCGCTGCATTTGAAATGCAGCAACGCTATACCATGGTTGCATACTAAACGCAGTTTGTACTGTACAACAACTTTAAACTTTAAATTTGATTACGGAATTCAATATGTAAAAGTTTTGAAAAAAGCTGAAAATTTACAATCTTGATTCTATTATTTTCGGTTTTGGTGTAAAATCCAATGAAAAGTAAGCTTAAAAAGAAATTCTATATTAAACAAAAAAATATATAACTAAAACAGAATACAGGAACAGGATACAAAATATGAAATGAAATATGTATATATAAATCAAAATATATTAATAAAAAAAAATTTCTTCGGAGGTTTATACATTTTGGGTTTGGCTGCTCTTCATTCCTCTCTCATACAGGTTTCTCAACCATGTTTTTATTGTTGTTTCAACTTCAGTCTGCGTGGCATTTTCGCAGCCCTCGTTGCTTCGTATGGCTACTAAAATAGTAAGAAAAAAAAATGTTACCTTGTGGCAATATAATACCTAAAATTGCTTTTGGAAAATTTCGAAAATGCCACTTTCTGCTGGCGCCCCGTTCAGTTGAGCTTATGACCCATCTCTTTTGATAGAATTTTAGAAAGGATGTTTTCTCCTATCATTCCAAGACTATCATTCTGAAAAAAATTAATAATGGAACTGAAAGTAGTCACACACTAAACGAAATAAAAAAATGGTATACATATTTGGATATTTGGAATCGCATAGTTTATATTGATAGTTGCCTGATACTCTGATAACGTTATCTCTTTTAATTGATTTGTGTTCCCGACACAACCCCAATAAAAAATGGCAAATTTATACTGAAAAACCGTAAAAATCTATTGGAAAGAAGTTTGTTATGAAAACATTCACTTTCAATTTTTGAGAAGAATTGAATATCTTCGAGATTCCACCCAAACTCTTCAAGTTGGTTTAGTATTGCTAACGTTTCCAAATCGTAACTCGATTCCGTCGTTTTTCCTCCTACTGGTACGTTTTGTGTCCTTCCACACAAATTCGATATATTTGCTTCAATACGGTGAATACACTGCACACTTTCAAAACCGGACAATAAAACGTTCAATTGAAGTGTTACTGAGCAATAATTAATAATTCTATAAGGCGCTAAAACCAATAATCTGTCTTCCACCAATCTTTACGCCACCTCCCAACCACTACACTAACTTGCTGAACAATAAAATATGGCGTCTAACGTAAAGACACCGTACCGAATAGAAAGAACTCCGAGCTATCCCACGATGGGGGCATCTTGGGATAGGTCGGAGTCCGTACGATGCCGTGCCTAGCAACAAAGCATTTGGACCTTTTGCAGTTATTACATCACAGTTACTGCACATTTACTGATTTACTGAACTTCCATGGTGGCGCATGAGACACTCAATTTTTGTTGCGCAGAAACTGTACATCAACTGTACTTCAAATACTGCATTCTTTGAAATGCATTATGAGCAATACAGAAACTGTGCAGTTTTGATACAACAATTCATGTGCTGCATTCAGGTGGCACTTGTAACGCAGTATATGTACAGTTGCTGTATGTTGTGTTTGCTGGGTTGTCCAAAATGTGAAAGCAACTTTCCCTAACATAGTGATACTAACGCTTTTGCATTCTTTTTAACCATACCTACAACCTAGAAAACCTATATACTTTATGTCTTTCATGCTCCGAAAAACCTGATTGTGACACTATATAACGGGCAACGGCAGTTTGTTGATAGTAAGTCGCGAAAAAAAATTTATATGTATGTGATTCTTTTCCAATGTGATATTTTAAAAAGTTGTTTATATTTTTTTCCATGAGACTATTTCTCTTTCTTTAATATATGTATTACCACATTAAAAGTTGAACATTACAATTTTGTTGACTTGTACGAGAATCCACCAGACAGTGCCAAGTGGGGGCCCGTTAATCTCCTGCGCCCAGGGCCCGAAAGCACCTTAAACCGGTACTGCCTGTACTTTTATCTTAGGCTGATATATCAATGCAAGAGCAACCACTTTTGCAGTAAAATAATTCCGTAACTGAAGTTAGTAATGAGATTTTCTACTTCATTGCACTAATGGGACACTCGGTATATGTGTAAAAGTGAAACTCACATTTCCTTATTGAAGGAATCTTATTAGTGAACATATTGTTTCACTTTTATGACTTTTCTTTGACTTTTCTATATTCCGTTTTTCCATATTGTCGTATTTAGAATAGAAGATTAATAGCTTTAAATTTCCGATTCCTGTTTTTAGGTAAGATAATTATTTGTCATGCTTGTTAAATCTTATAAAAATAAACCTGTTTTTAGAGACAGACATCGGTTTACTGCTATTGACTTCAATTTATAAAGCCAGAGAAAAACAATCTTATATATGTACATATACATATACCTAATTCTAGTGAACTCTTTTCTTCGTCAGTTGCGTAATATTCACAAGACATTCACTCAAATTTTGAACATATCGTTTTACTTCTTGAACTATACAGGGTGTCCCAAGATATTCCAAACAGCCCATATCTTGACTCTCAGAAAAGGTAGAAAATTCAAACAAAGAGTTTTTTATATGGCATCAAAAAACTCCTAGAATCCGTCGTTCAAATTCTGTTTCTAATTACTACCCTTGAAAAAACTACCCCCAGATATTTTCTCAAATGGCATCCTTATATTTTTCTCGCTCTAAACGATTTCACAGTAAAATAATGAATATGTTAAATCCTTTTTTATCATTTTACGTAAATTCAACCCTTAAAAAATAATTATAGATAGATAACTGTTATTTGGCTGTTAATGGCCATCGACCTTGGGTCCTTCGGCCTAATAATAATAATTTTCGGCACATTCACCTTTTTTGCTCAATCCATTCTCTATGTCTATTGACAAGTTATTTTATTTTGAAAACTGGCATTGTTTTCGGTGGCAACCTTTGAGTATAGAATAATTGAAGAGTAGGTATAGAACATAGACATGGAGAATGGAATGAGAAAAATGGTTAATTATTTTTTTTGAGGGGTGAATTTACGTTAAATGATAAAAAATTGATTCAACATATTTCTTCTTTCACTGGGGAATCGTTTAGACTGAGAAAAATATAAGGGTGCCATTTGAAAAAAAAATCTGGGGGTAGTTTTTTCAGGGGTCAGAAACATAATTTTAACGACTGATTTTGGTAGAGTTTTTGATGCCATTTGAAAAACTTCTTTTTTAACTTTTTACCTTGTCTGAGAGCCGAGATATTGGATGTTTGGAACATCTTGGGACTGTATATGATTTATCCTCACATGAATTATTCGAAAAATTGATTAGCTGAAAAATCAAAAAAATCACGAGTATTGTGAGTGTTTACATTAATTTAACCGGGGGATTTGTGACGTACCACCCGGTCCGGCTGAATCCATTTCGTAATAAAATTAAAAGACGAACACTGAGACAAACCTAAACCTACACGAAAAACAGTTATAAATATTTTTACAAATCTAACCCAATTTGAAAACTGACCCGAGTTCCCGATTAATCTCTGAAGAAGTGCAGAATAAGGAGGGAATATCTTTCAGACTCGACCTTAGCATGTGCCAATAACCTCCCAAGTTTCAATAATATCCGTCAGTAAGTTTGGATTTTATGATGGTCTTAGTATTTCCATGAAGCTGGAATATCACCCTGTAGCTTTCTAGGGAAATCCAGAAATTAATTTTTCATAGTCAATTCGTAATCAGCTAGTCCAACTCTATCTCTGGTATGAGTATGTACAGTCATTCCCCGGACACCCTGTATAATGAAGGGAAATTACGATATGAATGCGTATGGATGCAGATGATAAAAAAATTGAAATGATTGAATAAATAATAAAAAGAAGGATATTTTATACGTATAATTTTCGATGTTTATTGGTGAGGCACTGCCTCACCTGCCTCATAGGACATGCCGCCACCGAGGTACCTACTTGATGATGGCTCGATACTACAATTTTTCGATTTTTACAATTTCGGTGGACATCTTTTTTTTACAAGCTTTTATTTAGTTTCACCTGTCCCGGTGTCTGTCTGTCCGTCTGTCTTTAATCAAATCTTAAGTTGAATATGACATACTTCTAATCGTCTGATTGATTTGAAATTAAGCAGGTGTACAGGGTGGGCAAAATTGGTGCTACATGAACTAAAACTTTTTAACCCGAGGAGATAGAGAAAAATGAATGGCACCTTATAGTCCTCTTTTTTCGAGAAACTGATAATGTCATCAACTGTATTCCTCTATCTTCTTTTGTTTCCGAGTTATAGGCCAAAATTGAAATTTGGGCGATTTCAACTTTGGTCATTATCTACGTTTCTGTTTATGCTAGGATGTTGAAATAAAAACATTATACAGGCACTTTTCTGATAGCAATCCAGTGGCGTACTCTGTTATTTTCTAAGAGGTTTATTTGCTGAGTTATAACATAAACTTGTGTTTTTTCTTATGGAAACAGTAGTTTGAAATGACTTAGAAAAAATTGCCATTTTTTTCCCGTTTCAGAAATGTATTATATGTTATACATCGCCCTCAGATTCGTTAAGATATTATGAAAAATATGGTTTGTATATGGAATTCGAATTATTGAGTAGGCTGAATCATAGAATTATGTGTCTCTATGCATGGTGTAATTGAATCACTTGCTGCCCCATTATTATCATTCGCTAAAATGAAACATTTCAACATAGATATCATATTTTTCGTAATTTTGAAATATCTCCATAATGCCGCCAACGATGACTTCAAATTTTAATAACTGACAGTTGTTTCAAACAGAGATCGCACCATCAAGTATTCAAACGTGAATTGATAATTACACCATGCGTAGAGACACATAATTTTATGATTCAGCCTATTCAATAATTCGAATTCCAAATACAAACCATATTTTCCATAATATCTTAACGAATCTGAGGGCGATGTATAACATATGATACATTTCTGAAACGGGAAAAAAATGGCGATTATTTCTAAGTTATTTCAAACAACTGTTTCCGTAAGAAAAAACACAAGTTCATGTTATAACTCAGCAAATGAACCTTTTATAAAAAATCACGATACGCCACTGGATTGCTATCAGAAAAGTGCCTGTATAATGTTTTTATTTCAACATCCTAGCATGGACAGAAACGGAGATAATGACCAAAGTTGGAATCGCCAAAATTTCAATTTTGGCCTATAACTCGGAAACAAAAGAAGATAGAGGAATGCAGTTGATGGCATTATCAGTTTCTCGAAAAAAGAGGACTATAAGGTGCCATTCATTTTTCTCTATCTCCTCGGGTTAAAAAGTTTTAGTTCATGTAGCACCAATTTTGCCCACCCTGTACATAATTAAGGTGACAATGCATCATGAAATATTTTTTATAGGAAAAAACAAAATGGCGCGTCTCCAAAATGGTGGATGAGTTTTGTAATTATCATCCGATTCCATTCAAAATTAGTATCTATATAGATTTGGGGGTTTTTGGGTTCGACAATGATGATTCTTCTATCGAAATTGGAATATTCAAGGTGGCGGACGAGTTTTGTGATTATGATCCGATTCTATTCAGAATTGGTATCTGGGGGTTTTCTGGGTCGGAATAAATTACGATTCTTCAAAATTGAGGAATTCAAGATGGCGGCTTCAAAATGGGGATGAGTGTTGTTATTAGATATAAAAGCTTGTCTTAAAAAATAATTTTTCTTATTATAGGTTGTTTAGGTATTTATTGCGTAATTCTGGTTTACTTTTTTGACGTCGAACTCTACACTGGCACTTCTAATAAGTTTTTATTCGTTGATATGGTATCCAGGCACGTAGCGAGGGGGGGGGCTCGGGGGCCCGTGCCCCCCCCGAAATATCAAAAAATGCCTGTATATATCAAAAAATGCCTGTATATTTGACAAAATTTGCAATGTTTACTTATTGTGGGCCCCCCCCGAAATTTTGGGCCCCCCCCGAAAGAAAATCCTGGCTACGTGCCTGATGGTATCGCAATATTTTGTATATGCAATATGCATGGAACTGGTCTAGGCTAACTAGATATCAATACATCCTCGTATGCTTCCCTTCAAGAATTACGAATGATCTAAAGTGTTGATTGAAACTTTACGGGTAGAAATTCTGGATAAATGGATATAATGGAAATATGAAATATTCAAATCTTTTCACTTAATCATTCATTCAATTTATTGGGATATTAGGTAAATAGTTTATTAGTGAAAAAATAAAACATTATTATTTATTGAATGTTTAATGGGTACCTACATATTATCATTATGATCATTTGATCGACCACTCTGAAAAACTGTGACGTGATTTGGGCGCTTCCTCGAAAGATTCATTTCCTTCTCTCCTTTTATTAATTACTCTCTTGAAATAATCGGCAACTCCTGTGTTCAGAAGTGCGTTGATGCAACTAGAACTAGTGGATTGCTGAGGAGGATTTGGCTTGAGAAAAATCTTTTGTTTTTGAAGCTCGGTGTTTGAGGTGTAAGAAGCCGACCTTTCCCTGAGGACCTCGTCCTTGGTCGGAGTCTGAAATATGTAAGCAATCAGTTAAATAAGAAATTTGGTGTACTCGTGCATGTTGGTATTGTTGAAGATGTATATTTTTTTTTCTTCAAGATATGCAAGCCACATAATTCTGTACCTATAACTTGACCCTTGACCTGAAACATAATATATACAACATATATAATAGTATATTATTCAATGAGCGGTAATGTAAGTCATAACATAACACACGCAGATGAATTTTGCAGCACAAGCAATCAGGCAAGTGGTGTAAATCGTCAAACCAATTTTTCAAAATTCGGTTTTGTTTGAAAAATCCATGAAACAAACACTATTCTGTTTATATCTTCGGAACCGTTATTTCTAATTAATTGAATTTTGGTTGATTGGTTACTCTATTTATGGTGCATATTCCTGAATCAAAACCTATTCAATATCTCTCCTAGTATAAAAGTTACAGCGTAGCCGACTCATGCGTACACGAAAAAATACCATAAATCCACTTGAAGAAGATAAACGATTCATATTTTCGAAAAAATGAATCATTTAAGGAACTAAAAGTATTCTTATGCTTTTTCAATAAAACGCGTCGTTTTCCAGTTATTTCCAATTTACCCGGAAAAATTTGACGAAAAAATCATTGATTTCAAGAATAACCTGGATGCTTCTCTGGATTAAATATCATCGAAATCTGGTCTTTAAGTCAGAGTGTTGGAATTGCATTCTGCAACGAGTATTAGACGATATTTTCCCTATTTCGGTCAAATTTCGTGAAATATTGTTGAAATTCAATGAAAAATTCAGATTATACATCCTAGTGACTTTTGTATTGTATCTTGGCAGTTGGTGACTGTTACGAAATTGACATTTCCAAATTGACGTGTGTTGAAAATTAGGATATAGGATCGGAAGCCAGTGCTGACAACCAAAAAACGAAAAATATAACTGGAAACAATGCTGTAATGAGTTCATTACAGCACTGTTTTAAGTACTGTAATGAACTCATTACGATACTGAAATAGAGAAAACAAATTTTTATTATTTTACGTAAATCCAACCCTTAAATAAAATAATTATAATTTTCGGCACATCCACCATTTTTGCTCAGTCCATTCTCTATCTCTATGTTCTACAGGGTGTTTCACCATAAACTGGACAAACATATATAGCCGTGTAGATGACACTGAGAAAGTCATTTTTGCCTTATGACATATATCCCATTTTCGACGCATAAGCGAGATACAGGGTGTTCAATGTCAACTTCGAGCAATATTCTGATAACTGTTGTGAGTTACGCGTGATCTTTGAAATAACGGTTTCTAGACACATCTCAGTACTTTTGGGGGCTTAATTGAATTGTGGTGTAGAATTTCGCGAAAAAAAATTCAATATGGCGGAAAACCTGCGAAGTTGGAATTTTTTTTTTCTCGGTTGCTAATTTGGGAAGCATAATCTCAACGTACTCAATTTTCTAATATTTTCCGTAAAAAAAATTTTTCAAAATTCGAACTCAACTTTTTTTTTACATGTCTTCAGTGAAAAAAAAACTTCGGCCAAAATTTTTGGAATTTTTCATGGTTGAACTCTCTTCAATTCTGAATACTTGGGTGAAAAAAGAATGAAAAAATATCAATTGGTTTTCTTTTTGTAGCCTTACGCTCGGTGTACTTTCTTAATTTTTATTTGAGAAACTGGAGGCCGTACGGAGGTCAAAATTGTGCTGATGGGCTGCCAGAATGATCCGGATAAAAATATGATATTATAAACCAAAAAAATTTTTTTCAAAAAATTTTGGTAGGAATCGAACTCTACGAGTATGAATTGGATTAATTCTAATCCGTTACCAATGCAACACTAGTTAATCGAGAGTGTAGAGTTCGAACCTTACCAAGGTTTTTTGGAAAAAATAAAAAAAAAAAAATAATTTTTTTTAAATTTTTTCGAAAAGATTTTTTCCGGTTATAATTTCATATTTCTATCTGGGTCATACTGGCAGCCCAGAAGCACATTTTGACCTCTGTACGGCATCCAGTTTCTCAAATAAAAATCAGAAAGTACACCTATCGTAATCTTCGGAAGGCTACAAAAAGAAAACCAATTGATATTTTTTCATTCTGTTTCCACCCAAGTATTCAGAATTGAAGATAGTTCAATCATAGAAAATTCCAAAAATTTTGGGCGAAATTTTTTTTTCACTGAAGAAATGTAAAAAAAAGTTGAGTTCGAAATTTGAAAAAAATTTTTCAGGGAAAATCTTAGAAAATCGAGTACGTTGAGATTATGCTTTCCAAATTGGCAACCGAGAAAAAAAAATTCCGACTTTGCAGGTTTTCCGCCATTTTGAACTTTTTTTGAAAAATTTTACACCACAATTCAATTGAGCCCTCAAAAATACTAAGATGTGACCAGGAACCGTTATTTCAAATATCACGCATAACTTACCACAGTTATCAAAAGATTGCTCAAAGTTGACTTTATAAGCACCCTGTATCTCGATTATGCGTTGAAAACGGGGTATATGCCATAGGGCAAAAATGACTTGCTCGATGTCAACTACACGGCTATATATGTTTGTCCAGTTTATGGTGAAACACCCTGTATATTCTCTAGAATGATGAATGTGCCGGAAATTATAATATTTTTTAAGGATTGAATTCACGTGAAATGATGAGAAATTGTTTGGAAATATGTATTTCTTCTTTTACTGGGAAATTGACAGCCGAGATATTGGCTGTTTGGAACATCTTGGGACACCCTGTATATATATATCATCAGTTAGAACATCTTGCGACGTTGTCCGATGTCTAATTTCCACCCCGTGAGGTTTGCCCATTGATCGTCTGTTAGATTTCTTCGCTCATCGTTCTTTTTATTCCTTCCATCCATGTCTTCTTGGCCCTTCCTCTCTTTCTTCTTCCTGGAGGTATCCATCCAAATACTTTTTTTGGAATTCTTTCTTCTGGCATTCTTTGGACGTGGCCGTAACATATCGGCTGTTTTTGTTCTAATATCATTTATTATCGTACCTTCTATTCCCTTCCGTGCTTTAATGTCTTCGTTTCTGATCCTTTCCCTCCGTGAAATTCTCATTCCCCTCCTCAGAGCCGGACCGTGGGCGTGGCGATGAAGGCATTTGCCACGGGCGCAAACGACCTAGGGGCGCAAAATGTGAAATATGGTATATTTCATTTCAAATAAAGATTGACTACAAGCTTTATATTTCAGAGTGGCGTATTTACAAGTTTACAAAGTTGAGAAACACGTAGTTAACGTAACGAACGCTACCAAAACGGAACAAAATCCTAGAAAATTATACATGGCGCGAAACACGACTCGGTGCACATAAAAACTCTCCTTCCACTTCTGCGGTAATTCCATCCTAATCGGGTGCTAGGCGAACTGATCACCATTGATTACCAAAGAATATATCAATGATTTTTATTATTATTTATTTTCATTCATTTTGTTGATGAGATGATTAATTTATTTTTATACTTTGTTAGAATATTTGTTGTTAGAATTATGTTTTAGTTATTTTATTCGTTTCACCATAAACTGGACAAACATACAAGGTGCGGCACGGAGGGCGGACGTTTTTCAGATGGGCATAACTTTCCCCCACTGAGGACGAGAGAAGTGGGGAAGGTGCCGTTAGACTCGTGTGTTCCTAGCATTTATTTATTGATCAACAGAAGACCAAGAGGACCTGTGCGAACAGTTCGAACGCCTGAAAATGTTGAACGCGTTCGACAAGCCATTCTTCGCAGTCCGTCGCGATCTGCTCGGAAACATGCTGCTGCACTTCGCCTCAGTGATCGTTCGGTGAGGCGAATTTTGCATATGGATCTTCGCTTTCACCCCTACAAATTGGCCATTGTGCAACAGTTACACCCCGGAGATTATGCACAACGAATGAACTTCGCACGTGAGATGGAAGCACTGATCGATCAAAATGAGAACCTCATTTTGTTCATGAGTGACGAAGCCCACTTTTACCTCAACGGCATGGTTAACCGGCAGAATTGCCGTTATTGGGCTAATGAAAATCCGCAACACTTACACGAAAGACCGCTGCACAGCCCACAGCGCCTCCAGCACTGCATCACCGATTTCGGCCACCACATGCCTGATGTGATTTTCCACACTTGACTGTCTCAAATGCTATTTCCTTGAGAATCTGATTCCGTCAATAAATGTGTTTTCGAGTAAAAATTAACGCTTTTATAATTTTTTTAAAACCATCCATCCTCCGTGCCGCACCCTGTATATAGCTGGGTAGATGACACCGAGGATCATGACATTTTTGCCTCATGACATTTACCCCGTTTTCGACGCATAAGCGAGATACAGGGTGTTTAATTTCAACTTTGAGCAATATTCTGTGAACTGTGGTAAGTTATGCGTAATTTTTCAAATAACGGTTCCTGGTCAAATCTTTTTTTAGGCTCAATCGCTCAATTCAAATGTGGTGTACCTAGAATTCTGAAAAAAAAAATTAAAAATGGCGGAAAACCTGAAAAGTTGGAATTTTTTTTCTCGGTTGCCCATTTGGAAAGCACTATATCAACGTACTAGATTTTCTGAGATTTTCCGTAAAAAAAAAATTCCAAATTTCGAACTCAACTTTTTTTTACGTCTTCAGTAAAAAAAAATTCGGCCGAAATTGTTGTAATTTTTCATGGTTGAACTATCTTTCATTCTGAGGTGAAAACAGAATGAAATAATATCCATTGGTTTTCTTTTTGTAGCCTTCCAAATATTACGCTCGGAGAACTTTCATAATTTTTTTTTGAAAAACTGGAGGCCGTACGAAGGTCCAAATTGTGCTAATGGGCTGCGAGAATGATCCGGACAGAAATATGAATTTATAAACAAAAAAATTTTTTTTCAAAAAACCTTGGTAGGATTCGAACTTTCTACGACTATGAATTGGGTTTATTTTAATCTTATAAACTTCCGTTACCAAAGCGACGCTAGTTAATCGAAAGTGGAGAGTTCGATTCCCACCAAAGTTTTTTGAAAACAATTTTTTTGGTTTACAAATTCATATTTCTGGCCGGGTCATTCTCACAGCTCACTAGCACAATTTTGGCCTTCGTACGGCCTCCAGTTTTTTAAATAAAAATTATGAAAGTTCTCCGAGCGTAATCTTTGGAAGGCTACAAAAAGAAAACCAATGAATATTATTTCATTTTGTTTTCACCTCAGTATTCAGAATGAAAGATAGTTCAACCATGAAAAATTTAATTTTTTTTACTGAAGACGTAAAAAAAAAGTTGAGTTCGAATTTTGAAAAAAATTTTTCACGGAAAATCTAAGAAAATTGAGTACGTTGAAATAGTGCTCTTGAAATTGGCAACCGAGAAAAAAAAATTCCAACTTTGCAGGCATTCCGCCATTTAGAAATTTTTTTTTCAGAAACACCACAATTGAATTGAGGCTTAAAAAATACTGAGATGTGACTACTAACCGTTATTTCAAATGTCACGCATAACTCACCACAGTTATCAGAATATTGCTCAAAGTTGACATTAAACACCCTGTATCTCGCTTATGCGTCGAAAACGGGGTATATGTCATAAGGCAAAAATGACTTCCTGGGTGTCATCTACACGGCTATATATGTTTGTCCAGTTTATGGTGAAACACCCTGTATATTATTTTGAGAATAAATAACAATTTTTATCGTTTTCTATTCATTTTATTGATTGAGTTTTTGTTCATTACCTTTCAAGAAATATGGGAGATTATTGTGAATAAAAAAGTTCTTCAAAATATTATCAATAAATGTCAATTATGAAAAACATTTATTTATTGAAAGATGAATTTCTTCAAGGGCGCATTTTGATAGTTTGCCACAGGCGCTAGAATCCTAGTTCCGGCTCTGCCCCTCCTAATCGCATCCATCTCCGTTGCCTCCAATTTCCTTTTGTTTCTCTCGGTGAGTCTCCATAAAGAATAATGCTCTTAACTAATGCCTCGTATATGTTATATTTTCGGCTCTTTGATATCTCAGTGCTCCACAGAATTCCATTTATGCATCCGATAACTTTTCGTGCCTATATCACCCTGTTGTTTATTTCTCGATCATCCGTTCCCTCTTCAGTGAACATTGAGCACAGGTATTTATATTCTTCACACGCCTCGATCCCTATATTAGGCGCGTTCGGTATATATGTTATTCGCAATAGCCGAAATCGGCCACTGTCCGGAATTTTTGCCCACAACGCGTTATGGGTATCCAAATTTACCCACGATGCGAATAGATGTTCTTTTTTCGAGCACTGGGTAAAGCAGAATACCCAGAACGCGTTGTGGGTAAATTAGATAATCCACAATGCGAATCCAATTTTAGCGCGCTTTCATTCTGCGTTGTGGACAATTCATTTTACCCACGTCGCGTTCTGGGCATTGCACTTTTCCCAGAAAGCGATGAACCAGAATTTGTCGTCGAAGTCAGCCTGCTGTAGATTGTGTACTGACAGGTATGAGTAGCGAGTATTACTAGTAGCATGAATAGATTACTCACCACAGTGCCTGGATACCTGGTGATTTCTTGAAATTGGTTTGACTGTGTTTTGGTTTTAGTGCGTGTTTTCGAAAATATTTCAATATGAAAGCTGAATTCGAACAAAAATTAAGTGAACAAGTCGTTATTATTACCAGACGGAGGTCATTTAGATATTATGTATGAAACCAAAGTGACACTATAAAGAAAACAGGATGGACTTGAATTATTATTCGAAAAATATCATATATTAAAACGGTTTGATCCATTAATAGGTGGAGAGAAGGATGAACTTGTTAACATAGGACGTTTAGCAAACCAATCTGGCCTAGATTTTCAATGTGCAGCAAATGAAATGTGTGATGTAATACTGATAACTCATTGAAGAATTGGACACAAAAGAGAAGAAGCTATCTGTCCATTTCGCTTTACCCAAAATACGTTTCAAGTAAAACAATGATTACAAAAAACCTTATATTGAAATTAGAATAAGTTTAACGTCTGTGAATATAATTAAGAAGAGAAATAAAAATAAAAAATATTCAATTGTCTGCATGCCGTTATTTCTCTTCTTACTTACATTGAAAGTTCATAAAGGTGAAACAAAACGATATATCAACAACTTATTAGGACTAAAAACAAATAGGTATTATGTATTTATTTTCACAAGTACTTTTATGAAATCTTGAATTATATTTTATATTCAATTTCACACATGCACACGCCTTAGTTTGACATCCTTTCAAACAATTGCATTTTATAAAGCCAGATTGGTTTCCTGAACGTTCCTTGTCAACAAGTTTTTTTTGGCCAACTGTTAATAAATCATATCTTTTCAATCTTCGATATTTTTTGGATGATAATTGAAGCCCATCCTGTTTTCTTTGTAGTGCTTTTTTTTCTAGCATAATTTCACTTAGTTTGTGTTCAAATTAGGTTTTCATATCGATATAATTTCGAAAACAGGCCCTTCAATCAAACTTGAGAATTCACAAGGTGCGTAATTTATTCACGTTAGATACTGATGATAATGGCTTCTCGTACTTGCCAGTACTCAACCTACAGCACTGCACTGACTTCGACGACAAATTCTGGTTCATCGCTTTCTGGGTAAAGTGTGATACCCACAACCCGTTGTGGGTAAAATGAATTGTCCACAACGCAGAATGAAAGCGCGTTAAAATCGAATTCGCATTGTGGATTATCTAATTTACCCACAACGCGTTCTGGGTATTCTGCTTTACTCAGTGCTCGAAAAGAGAACATCTATTCGCATCGTGGGTAAATTTGGATACCCATAACGCGTTGTGGGCAAAAATTTCGGACAGTGGCCGATTTCGGCTATTGCGAATAACATATACATATCCGTCAGCTCTTTTCTATTCGCTTGCTCCGTTAGCGTTCGATAATTCAGTCTGTTGGCACATGGTTGACACTTTCCTCCCTGTTCTGCGCTCCGAAGTCACGTGATTTGTATCCGTATTCTCTCGCTCCACTCCGGGAACGAAATAACGAACCCAGTAATTGCATCTAAAATGAGATTTCTTGTACCTATTCTATTCCAAAGGTAGGTATTTTGTTTGTTCTGTGTTCACTGTGAGACCCCATCTAGCATATTCTTCAATTATCTTTCGCACCATGTCTTCCCTGTCATTTGCAATTATGGCTTGATCATCTGCAAATTGTAAGGTTTTTAAACATATGTCATTGAGTTCAATCCCCATTTCGTGACATTTTCTCTTCCAAAGATGTAGTGCTTTAGCTTAGCTATATAAATCCTAAACAGCGTCGGAGAGATAAAGCATCCTTCTCGTAGTCCTTTAGTAACCGAAAATTCCTCCGAGAGACCGTTGATGGTTTTTATTTGAGATGTTGCTCCCTTGTAAAGATTTTGTACAGCCTTTATCAGGGTAACGTTAATACTGGAATCGTGCAAAACTTTCCATAATTTTCTTATTAGTACTGTGTCGTATGCTTTTTGTAGGTCAATGAATGTTATGTGAACTTCCTGATTCATTGCTAATTTCTTTTCAACGATCTGTTTTAATGAGAAGACATTATCTGCGCATGTTCTTCCGCTTCTAAATTCATAGATATGTAACGTAAAAAATCCTTAACCTCAATGAAAATATCAACAAGCTGGCAAACATCTTCTTAAAATTTCTGTGCAAATATTCACAGAATGGATTAGGTTAGGTTGTTTAATAATGAATTTTGATGAATTCAATGGAAAGCCTTTTTTCATAAGATTGTTTGAGGATTTCGAGGACAATATAAACAAGTTATTAGTGTTTACAAACTAATCTATATAATATGGCTTTTTAGTTGCAGATATAATCGGACGAAACTGACTGTTTTTGTTGAGAAATCTCGTGTTTGTAACATTTTTATTCCAATAAGATTAGTACTTGAGTATTTCCTCAATGTATCAACTCAATTTCAATCGAGAAATATGAACTTCGACTACTTCGAGGTGTTTGCAGAGAAAAGTAGCAGGGTCGCTATTGGCTTAATTTTTTTTTCAAATGACTGTATCTTTTTAACAGGGCCGAACTCGGAAAAATGGGAAATAAAAAAAGGTTCCTTTTGGCTTCAAAAATCTACAGTTGAAATATAATGTACAAGTCAAAGACTCACCCTGTATAGTGAACTCGGAAGTATATCATGATATATATTTTTGAAATCGTTGAAGAAAGATCCATTTGGAAATATCATTTCCCATTATGGATTTCATTCAAATAAATAACATAAATTCCAATAGCACCGTTGAAAAGCAGTTAAAAGAGAGCTATAAAGATATGTTCATTTCGAGAGCGTAGATCCTATATTATACACAAGTTATCGTCAATTATAATAATGGACCAAATACCAAAATCGCCCTATATCTCGGAATCTAAACTCCGTAGCAACTTGGAGTTTTCAACAATTTATGTTTCTTGAATTTCATAAATAGTGTGTTTCAAATTTTGTGTCGAAAACTGTGATCAAAAATTGACCATAACTTCTGTTTTTCAAATTGGAACCCTTTTTCATTATTGCGTTGGATTCTGCGAAGAAAAATAATGATAGCACTTTCAGATGCTCTTGCTCCTAAATTCAGTTATTCCCGAGTTATTTGAGCTTTTCTGGATTCATGTTGTACGTAGTCAAATGTATCGAATCTAAACAAATTCGATGAATATTCTTATGAAACCATAGTAACCATTGATGGAAAATCGAGAAGTATACTCCATTCAATTTTATAAATTGTATACCGGTTTCCATGGAATTCTGACAAATTTCACCGTGTATATTTTGAAAATGTTAGGTTATAGTCATTCTTCTGTCAGTTGAACAAGCAACGTTGCCATTTCTACATAAATGTCGTAGTAATTAGGTGTTTAACAAAAAGTTCATTTACTTCGAGAGAATAATGAATTTGAGAAAATTATCAGGGTTATCTACTTGTAGAATATTCTACAATTCTAAATAGCACTTCCTGTTCCTGATACTTTGCCTCTGCTTTTTCGAAACTACCTTCGGCATTCTTAGTTTTCAGGCTTGATAATTAATAAGGAAAAATGAACGTCGGCAACGTCTATGAGATTCATTCATTGACGTAATGTCATTCACAAGTGCCAACCTGCGAGTTTTTTCGGGTAAAAAAAATTGATAAACCTAAAACTTGGCCAACCGCGATACTTCATTCTCATGCAAAAGATGAGATGAATTCGACTCTACGTACAACATAAATCCAGAAAATCACTACTAACTCAGAAACTACTGAATTTAGGAGCAAGAGCATCTTCTAGAGTACTATCACTATTTTTCCCACCGAATTCAACGCAATCATAAATGAATAGGGTTCTAATTTGAAGAACAGAAGTTATGGCCCATTTTCGACTACAGTTTTCGACACAAAATTATGAACTCCCTGTGATGATATTTATGAATTTCAAAAGATGCGTGACCTTTTCACATTTTCTACTTTGACGTTGTGAGAACGGTTTACACTCGGGTTGTTCAGAATAAGGAAAATGCTCGAGAAAATGAACATTATACTGACGATGATTATTTGACTTTTTTCAGGTTTTTTTTTCGATATTTTGAAAACTATTTGAATGAATGCAATGGTTCTAACAGAAATGTATTCAGCATTGAATACTCAATCATCAGAAACGAAAAAATGGAAAAAAATTCAACAAATTTATTTTCACTGCTTGTATTATCGGAAGTGCTCAGGCTCCAAAAATATATTAGTTCTTCAGAAAATTTGGAACAGTATCATAATCCCAATTTTCATATTACAAATACATATGTCTAGTTCTCCAAAAACGTCTAATAGGCACTCGAACTTGGGACACCCTGTGTGGTCGATCTCTAAGTTCACCTTCATTTAACCATCCTTGGAATTGATTATAACGGATATAACAACGTTGAATTTTATTCCAAAAAATATTATTTTGGAATAATTATTTCATGAATCATTTATTCCCGAATAATTTCCAAATCAAATGATAATTCTAGGACAACGAATATGTACATAAAATATCCAAGTTCAAAACTATCGACAAAAGTGTCAACGTTTTTTGTTTGACTTGAATCTGCGAATGAGTAATATAGTGGAAGGTAGTTTTAGGTATGTGGATGTTAGGAAACAAGGAAACTGCGCTAAATATTCCATCATAAAATGCACGGTGGCGCCTCTATCGGATTAGTTTTCCTTCTCATTGCGGACGGCGACATAAATTCATAGTTTTCAAATCAAAATACAAAGTACCTTCTTGGTATGAAATTAAATGATGTTTGAGTTCACTTGAAATTTTGATAAATAAATCTAGGTAATATTAAAAAAGTTATGTTCAATACTACTTGGTACGAACCGTGCAACTAGCACCCTCTAGGAGAGCCAGACATAAATACAAATTCATTGGATGTATCAGATTCCACAACATATTCGAATGAAATTTCATCACAATGTTGACAGCAGCTTCGGCAAAATCACAAAGAATGTGTAGAATTTTTTCTTTCCAACGCCCTTTATCTTGAATACGAAAATTTTTTACTGAGCAAAACCCAAATATTTTTCAGTTCCCTACCTATCCTAGAGACGGGGTCACTTTGTATATTAATTTCAAATAGTTATTTCTAAAATACTAAGTACCTGATGAGAAATAGAAGAATGAAGAGATCCATTTCTGGAGAAGTCTCTGGTTTCGCCATTCTTCTTGATAGCTCCTAGCATGATCTCACTTATTCTCTGGGAGTATTTCAAGATCTCTGATGCATCTTCAACTGACAAAGTAACAGTATCACTGAAATTCTTGTCTGTAAAATCTTTCTGCGTACTGCAAGAACTTCTCACTTCGGAAAACTCATCGCCCACCTTATCATCTCGAGAATACTGAGAGACACTATTAAAAATAACACTGGAAACATATCCACTTCTGGAATTTTGATAGTTCAGCCAAAAGTTGTTCCATTCGCCAACTTTGTTTTCTGCGTCAGATAAATCGGCGTTTTTGCCTGCTTTTCTGAAGTACTCATTCTGGACGCTCTCAATCCAGCTGAGGTAACTAGATTCGGGAGTCACCAAACTCTTCTCAGGTTTCTTCACTTCTGCATTACTACTTCTCGTTGCGTAATCCGTACAGTCGGAATAAGGAGAGTCTATCGAACTGCAAGTTCTCGTTTGGAAGAACGACGAATTGGAAAAGGAATGTTTCGCTTTATATTCAGAAATGGATTCTAGGCTATGTCTGTGCGTGCTATCTAAAGATCTCCTCAACTTTTCGGAGGTGAAATGCTCACCGACTTTCTCTCTCTTGATAACAATGTCTTCGTTGCTGATGCTCTTCGTAGAGTCTCTACGGAAGCTGTTGGCTCTTCTAACTGTACCGGTTCTGCTGAGTAACATCGATGCCGTGGACCCGAGGAGAAGGAACTCGTTCTTAGCTCTCGGTATATTATCGCCTTGAAATATTATCAGTCCTTGGTTTGAAGAGCTGGTTGAAGATTCGGATTGCGACGAACTTTTTCTACTGCTCTGCAGCGACATGACGGACAACGTCTATTGATGGTTTACCGGAGAGTTTGCTGAGCGTGAAAATGTTCCAACGAAGAGGTTTCACACCTGATTTGGCGTAACCATGTCGACGATTTCAGTTTAAGCCGCTATTCCTCCAAAAAGAGCAGGTGTGTATATCTATAGATGTAAATCAATAAATATGGACGCTTCCTGCATGAAACAAGACGAATCTTATTATTGAAATGTTAATATGAAGTGTTTGATTGAGTCTTACCCCCCTTGGCGGAAATTGATTTGGGTAAATGAAAAATCGTCCATGATGCCGTATCTGTTGTTACAAAAAGATAGGGAATTTTTTTATTTCCAATTCTATTTGGTTCTGCTTACGCGATCTGGACAACATTCTGCATGTGGGTTGAACCCGTCATTCTCCATTCAAATGCGAAATTTCATCTCGATCGAGTCTGTAGTTTTAATATTATCAGGAAATATCATAATTTCGAAGGTCTACGGGGTGTCCCAAGTTAGAGTGCCTATAAGACATTTCTGGAGAACTGGACATATTTGAAATCTGAAAATTCGGATTATGATATTGTTCGGAATTCTCTACAGACCTAAAATATTTCTGGGGACTGAGCACTTCCGGTTATACAACAAGTGAAAATAAATTTCTTCAAAAAGTTTTTTTTCAATTTTTTTCCTTTTTGATATTAGGTATTGAGTATTCAATGCTGAATACATTTCTGTAAAAACCAATGTATTCATTCAAATAGTTTTCAAAATATCGAAAAAAAGTCAAATATTCATTTATTTATAGTTTTACCTGTCCCCGTGTCTGTCTGTCTGTAATCAAATCTTGCAAGTTTATGGCACACTTCTAATCGTCCGATTGATTTGAAATTTGGCAGGTGTACATAGTTCTGGTGACAATGCATCATGGAATATTTGTTGAAGAAAAAAACAAAATGGCGGCTCCAAAATGGCGGATAAGTTTTGTAATTATTATGATCCGATCCCATTCAAGATTAGTATATGGGGGTTTTTGGGTTCGATAATGATGATTCTTCTTTTGGAATTGGAAAATTCAAGATGGCGGCTACAATATGGCGGACGAGTTCTGTAATTATGATCCGATTCTATTCGAAATTGGTATCTTGGGGTTTTTATAAAAGATTGTCTTAAAAAATTGTTTTTTTATAAAATCTTGTTCTGATTCTGAACATCAAATCAGAACCCTAATTTTTTATGATTGTGCTAGATTCTGCGAAGAAAAATAATGATAGCACTCTCAGATGCTCTTGCTCCTGAATTCTGTAATTCGCGAATTATTTGAGCTTTTCTGGATTCATGCGTTGTACGTAGTGTCAAGTTCATCAAATCAAAACAGATTCGATGAATATTCTTATGAAACCATAGTAACAACTAATGATTAGACCTATTACTTGTGAATCATTAATGGGATCATTTATCTCATTCTCCTGCAACAGATTCGATAAATATTTTTATGAAACCATAGTAACCATTGAAGTAAAATCGAGAAGTAATGATTAGGCCTAAAAATTAAAATTAGACCTGTCACTTGTGAATTATTCATGGGATAATTTATCTTGTATGATCACAGAATATTCTCATACAAAAGATAAGATAAATTTGACTCTACGTCCAACATAAATCCAGAAAATCTCAAATAACCCAGAAACTACTGAATTTAGGAGCAAGAGCATCTTTTAGGGTGCTATCACTATTTTTATTCGCAGAATCCAATGCAATCATAAAAAAATTGGGTTCTAATTTGAAAAACAGAAGTTATGGCCAATTTTCGACTACAGTTTTCGACACAAAATTTGAAATCCCCTGTGATGATATTTATGAAATTCAAAAAATGCATGACCTTTCCACATTCTTCTACTTTGACGTTGTGAGAACGGTTTACACTCGGGATGTTCAGAATAAGGGAAATGAACATTATAATGACGATGATTATTTGACTTTTTTCTGGTTTTTTTTCTATATTTTGAAAACTATTTGAATGAATACAATGGTTCTAACAGAAATGTATTCAGCATTGAATACAGAAAATAGGGATCCAATTTGAAAAACAGAAGTTATGACCAATTCGAAAAATGTATGACCTTTCTACATTCTTCTACTTTGACGTTGTGAGAACGGTTTGCGATCGGAATGTTCAGAAATAAGTAATAAGAAAAATAAACATAATGAACAATGAATATTTGACTTCTTTTCCGTTCTTTTCGATATTTTGAAAACTATTTGAATGAATACGATGGTTTCAACAGAAATGTATTCAGCATTGAATAGGCATTCCGACCATATTTCCAAAACTCGACAAAAAATGTGAAGATGAAATCTATTTATAGAAATTTGCATTGTGGAGTGTTCCAACCACGTATTAATATTCGTTGACTAATTGATTATTTGTGCTGTGAGTGTATGTCGAAAATGTAAGGTTGGGGATTCATTTCAATTTTCCTTTTTAAATAATGTAACAGTGGTAATATAATTAAAAATAAACATTAATAACGTAACGCGACTTCTACAATTTTTAACCCTGGCCATAATTTGTATATAGCTTAATTTGTATTTGTCTTATAGCATAGTGACCGTCAGCTGGCGCACCAGTGGTGGGTTTGCCAACAGGAGCAACGAAAACACGTAAAAAAATATTGAGTTTCAGTCATTTTAACCCTGCTGAAATTTACAGAGATGGTAGTCTATATAATTATTTGAATAAAAAACGTCGGCTGGCTGTACGTTGGTGGAAAACCCGTCCGCTGGACATAAAAACTTGTTTTCCACCAAAGTACAGCCAGCGGACGATTTTTTTTATTCGAATAATTATATAAACTACCATCTCTGTGAATTTCAGCAGGGTTGAAATGACTGAAACTCAAAATATTTTTCACAAGTTTTCATGTCCAGCGGACGTTTTCATGTCCAGCGGACGGGTTTTCCACCAACGTACAGCCAGCGGAAGATTTTTTTTTATTTGAATAATTATATAAACTACCATCTCTGCAAATTTCAGCAGGGTTGAAATGACTGAAACTCAAAATTTTTTTACAAGTTATCATGCCCTACGGACAAGTTTTCCACCAGCGTACAGCCAGCGGACGATTATTTTTATTCGAATAATTATATAAACAACCATCTCTGTAAATTTCAGCAGGGTTGAAATGACTGAAACTCAAAATTTTTTACAAGTTTTTATGTTCAGCGGACGTTTTCATGTCCAGCGGACGGGTTTTTCACCAACGTACAGCCGGCGAAAGATTTTTTTTATTCGAATGATTATATAAACAACCATCTCTGTGAATTTCAGCAGGGTTAAAATGACTGAAACTCAAAATTTTTTTTACTAGTTTTTATGTCCAGCGGACGGGTTTTCCATCAACGTACAGCCAGCGGACGATTTTTTTTATACGAATGATTATATAAACAACCATCTCTGTAAGCAGGGTTAAAATGACTGAAACTAAAAATTTTTTACAAGTTTTCATGTCCACCGGACGGGTTTTTCACCAACGTACAGCCGGCGAAAGATTTTTTTTATTCGAATGATTATATAAACAACCATCTCTGTGAATTTCAGCAGGGTTAAAATGACTGAAACTCAAAATTTTTTTACAAGTTTTTATGTCCAGCGGACGGGTTTTCCATCAACGTACAGCCAGCGGACGATTTTTTTTATTCGAATAATTATATAAACAACCATCTCTGTGAATTTAAGCAGGGTTAAAATGACTGAAACTCAAAATTTTTTACAAGTTTTTATGTCCAGCGGACGTTTTCATGTCCAGCGGATGGGTTTTCCACCAACGTACAGCCAGCGGAAGATTTTTTTTTATTTGAATAATTATATAAACTACCATCTCTGTAAATTTCAGCAGGGTTGAAATGACTGAAACTCCAATTTTTTTTTACAAGTTTTCATGCCCAGCGGACAAGTTTTCCACCAGCGGACAATTATTTTTATTCGAATGATTATATAAACAAACATCTCTGTAAATTTAAGCAGGGTTAAAATGACTGAAACTCAAAATTTTTCACAAGTTTTCATGTTCAGCGGACGTTTTCATGTCCAGCGGACGGGTTTTTCACCAACGTACAGCCGGCGAAAGATTTTTTTTATTCGAATAATTATATAAACAACCATCTCTGTGAATTTCAGCAGGGTTAAAATGACTGAAACTCAAAATTTTTTTCACAAGTTTTTATGTCCAGCGGACGGGTTTTCCATCAACGTACAGCCAGCGGAATTTTTTTTTTATTCGAATAATTATATAAACAACCATCTCTGTGAATTTCAGCAGGGTTAAAATGACTGAAACTCGAAATTTTTTTTACAAGTTTTCATGTCCAGCGGACGGGTTTTCCATCAACGTACAGCCAGCGGACGATTTTTTTTATTCGAATAATTATATAAACAACCATCTCTGTAAATTTCAGCAGGGTTTAAATGACTGAAACTCAAAATTTTTCACAAGTTTTCATGTCAACAGTCGGCCGCAGGTAGCCAGAGTGAGTACATGTGTATTGATAGTGAGCGCATTATCACTATGTGTACATCGCTAACAGATACCAGCCCGAACAAAAAAACGCCCACCAGTGGCGCAACATTTCCAAGGGGAAATAATAAATAATTGAGTCCATCTGCATTGTTGGACATCAAATAGCTCTGAATAAGTTCAGGGAACACTATGTTCCCTGCTAATCAACAATTACCAATCCCACCATGGCTCTCAAATAACGCCTGGCAACACCAAAATGCCCCATCGCATAATAACTCACGAATTCCATCGCAAGTTCCATATCAAGACCAACCTCAATACCTTCACCAACAATATCAACAGCATCAAATGTATATGCTTTCACAACCACATCCAAATACCTCAATGATATCTCAACCCACGGGATCCAACTCTCAGGACATCACCAGAATCTCAAGTTCTGAATCTGACATTGATACCGTCGAAGAATCGCAAGGCAAACATGCCTGGCAACAGGTGAATAAAAGGAGAAAGCGTAAAAGACAGACAACCAGCAACGAGAATAGTGCCCCAAGTTCTCCCCAAATAATAACCCAAAATCGATATGACTCATTACTCTCTGAAGACACCAACGAACGAGCTGAAGTAAATCATCAAAATACCCACCAACAAAAACTTCAAAAACCACCTCCCATTTTCATATACGGAGTAAAGAACTTCAAATCGATGATAGATAACCTTTCTCAAATAACGGAGGGAGAGACGTACCATAGCAAAGCACTAGCAAATGAAACCGTGAAAATTAATACTTATACTATCGAAACTTATAGAAAACTCGTCCGCTATCTGAAGGAAGAACACATAATATACCACACATATCAGCTAAAAGAAGACCGTGCTTACAGAGTAGTGATATACAGGGTGTCCCACTAGTGCCGCAGGGGACGATATACGCGTAACGGTCTGAGATTGGCAAAATTTTTGGATGCAGACTTGATATACTACAAGAAGAGCACAACCTAAAAATATTTTCGAATATATCGGGTGGCCCACAAAAGAGGAATAGCGGGTGACTTTGTTTTTTCAAATGGGACACCCTATATTCAATAGTGTTTTTCCATTCTCTGAAACATCCTGCATGCTTCCGTGTACTTTTCACATATTTTTATTCGACAGTTTTCGAAATATTGGCCATTTTGACAAAAAAATGATACTTGTTATTCAATTATATTTCACGAACGCTTGCACATACCAATAACAGTTTTATATGGATTGAAAGACAAGACTTCAAAGTATCCTACCCAGCTATAATAAGGCATCTTCAGCATACAGAGTGTCCACAAAAAGACTATCAACATGACGAATTTCAAATCGATTTTTCTTCATTTTTTCAAATGCAATGCATATAATTTTTTTTCATCATTGTAATCACCATTCATTTTACTTCATTTTTTGTCAAATACATAATATGCATATCTCTAACGGAATAAGATTTTTAAGCGCTTTTTCGAAATGTTTTCCTAAAATTCACATATACCTTCGAATTCAAATAGCAGATTTGGCTTTTCTGTGGTTATTAAGAACTGTCAAAATATTCCACCCAGAATAAGCATCTTTGAAGCTTCAATTCATATTATAGCGAAATGAGGAACTAGAAAGTTTTGATGTATCTACTCAAAAATGTGATGAAATCAGTTACTGAAGAAAGAAACTTGCTTTCTGTACCCATTTTTCAAAATGCATTTTTGTAAATTTTCTATGTTTCTACTTGAAACGTCAAATCTTTCAAAAATTTCAAACAAGCTTTGAGCTTGGGAGCTTGAAGATCTGCGTGCGTGCCTGTGAAACTTATGAATATAATTTTTTCGAAGAAAGTTGTATAAGGATAAGAGCGGGCACTTTTTTGTAACCTGAAGTTTTGAAACTCGTTTTCTTGAAGCATTCATAACTTGTACATTCAAACTAATCAAAATCATTGGTATTTTACGAATTTTTACATCATTGTGTGAGTATTCATCCAATGCGTAAAATCTATGATGATTTGAATTGAAGATGCAATGATGGTAATTTTGAATAGAATAATTTGACAGTTCCCAATAACCACAGAAAAGCCAAATCTGCTTTTTGAATTCGAAAGTAAATGTGAATTTGGAGGAAAAACTCTGAAAAATCCTATTCCGTTAGAGATATGCATATTATGTATTTGACAAAAAATGAAGTAAAATGAATGGTGATTACAATGATGAAAAAAAATTATATGCATTGCATTTGAAAAAATGAAGAAAAATCGATTTGAAATTCGTCATGTTGATAGTCTTTTTGTGGACACTCTGTATGCTGAAGATGCCTTATTATAGCTGGGTAGGATACTTTGAAGTCTTGTCTTTCAATCCATATAAAACTGTTATTGGTATGTGCAAGCATTCGTGAAATATAATTGAATAACATAGCCTCTACAAGTATAATTTTTTTGTCAAAATGGCCAATATTTCGAAAACTGTCGAATAAAAATATGTGAAAAGTATACTGAAGCATGCAGAATGTTTCAGAGAATGGAAAAACACTATTGAATATAGGGTGTCCCATTTGAAAAAACAAAGTCACCCGCTATTCCTCTTTTGTGGGCCACCCTATATATTCGAAAATATTTTTAGGTTGTGCTCTTCCTGTAGTATATCAAGTCGGCATCAAAAAATTTCGCAAAACGCAGTCCGTTACGCGTATATCGTCCGCTGCGGCACTAGTGGGACACCCTGTATATATATATATTCTTTTGAAAGAGAGTAATACATCCTTTTTTTAAAATCAAACAATATATGGCATAAGGCACGTGTGAAGGAATGGCGACAAGGAACAGATTGTATAAAAAAAAAATCTGTTTCCCGATCCAAATCTTAGTGTTAGCAGAGGGAATGTGAACGGGGTACCATACAATTTTGCGTATCACTCAGTTCCTACTGAAGACATCAAATCAGAAATAGAAAAAGCAGGTCACAAAGTCAGAAACATCATGAATATCAGACATAGGATTAGCAAAGAACCCCTAGCATTATTCTTCGTAGATTTGGAGCCTCAAACAAACAACAAGGAAATTTACAAATTGGAATTTATATACAGAACCAAAATCATAGTAGAACCTCCCAAGAAAAATAAAGGCGTGATTCAGTGTCAGAGATGTCAAGCCTATGGTCATTCCAAGACATACTGCACGAAACCATATAATTGTGTCAAATGTAGTGGACATCATGATACAAAATTATGCAAGAAGCCAAAAAATGCTGCTCCCAAATGTGTCCTCTGTGGAAGCGACCACCCTGCGAACTATAAGGGCTGTACAGTCTATAAGGATCTAATGGCAACGAAGAACCGCACAGGTAGGACAACTTATAATAACCATATACAGACAACTAACACAGGATACTTCCAAACCATCAATCCAACACCCTCCAACGCAAACGACCCACAGGGGATAAGTAGAATTCGATAGGTGGCGCTCTGAAATGTCAATGTCATCTTAGCAACGAGTAAAACAAATCAGATGTCGTTGAGCCCTTTGATATTTAAGTGATTTTATTTTGCTGTTTTAGTTATTTTCAGTGTGTGTTTTGTAAAACTTTTGGTATTTCTTTGATTGTGCTTTAGTGCTTTGTGTTGTTAATCTAAATTTTGACTCCCAATATTTTTATTTTTGGAGTAATAGGCATGGTTGATGTTTGTGAAAAGTACAACAAGCGTTCAATTAACTGTTTAGTTTTAGGTCTGATTTCGTGTTTTTATTTCATTTTTGATATAGTCATATCTACAAAAGTTGCAGGGAAGGTACGTTTGTATTGAGTATTATTTGAAATATTTAACACCGACTTCTTTTCTCTTCGTTTTCTGGAACATACAGGGTGGGGCAGAAAAACCTATCCGATTTCAAAACGTTATAAAATTAAAACCACTCAGCTTGTCAAAAAATTTTTTTTATTAACATATCGCAAATTTTATGCCATTTTTAAATTTAAGTTTTGAAAAGCACATCACTCAAATGTCGTCCTTGGGAGCGGATACACTTATTTAGGCGCTCGCGGTAGCTTTCCATGACTTTCACCGTCATTTCCACAGGAATTTCTTCAATTGCCCGAGCAATTTCCCTTCGTAAAGCAAGAAGGGTCCTTGGTCGATGCTGGTAAACCTTCGATTTGAGGTAACCCCAAATTCTGCCTGTTTACGGCGCCACAAAGGTGAAAATGGGCTTCGTCCGTGAAGAGCACAACATCGTCGTTTGGCAGTTCTCGGAGATCGCGACACAGGTTCGTACGGGTTTCAAAATCCCTTTCACTTAATTTCTGTGCAACAACCATTTTGTAGGGATGCATTTTGAGGTCCCGGTGCAAAATTCGCCGAATACTGCGGTTGGAAATCCCCAAAGCGAGCGAATGTTTTCGCGCCGAACGACGCGGGGAACGTTCAATCGCGGCTCTCACATTGGCCACGTTTTCAGGTCCTGTTGCTGTCCTGGGACGTCCAGGCGACTTCTTTTTCAATGCTGAACTCGTCTGTCTAAAATTTGACACCCACACTTTAATCGTAGCGTGATGTGGAACAGGATCATGACGCCCGAGTCCGAAATGAATTCGAAAAGCACGTTGTGTAGCAATTATCGAACCGCCGCATTCGATAAACCGCTCAATAACAAAAGCACGATGTTCACCAGACCAAGGCATGTTGACTACTGACAAATGGCATAAAACCAGCTTTCTAACGGTTTTTACCCCACTACTCTACCTGCTCTCTCTTCTGAGAAAAAGGGATTTGAAATCGGATAGGTTCTTCTGCCCCACCCTGTACTTCGTGGCTTGACTGTGGTAGTTTTGAGGAAGGTACTGCATTTAAAAGAAGATACTTTTTTTTACTAAGACCTGAAGAATATGTTACTCATTTATATATTGTTCACCTTCAGAAATATAAACTATACCATCCACTATTAACTTATAACTATGTATTACACACTTGGTACTAACCTTGACTAGTCTTCCCTTTTAAGTAAGGAACACACGGACATACTATCTTTAACTGGTTTCCCCATTTTAAGTTTCATTGCCCAAGCCTTTCTTTGAGATATATTTTCCATAACTCCAAACGCATTTTCAATATTTACCATTCTTCCCATGGGAGGAAATTTATGGAAAGATAAATCGGGATTTTTCCCTTTACGGCTAGTGCAATCAAATTCAGAACAGTTTCGATTATGCAGCGACATAATTTTAAGTATAAAACTTTAAAAAAGGTACACAAAAAATCAAACTTGATCTGCAATGAAGACAAAAAACAGAATACAAACAATGCAATACGAATTATTTTACTCGTTGCTTCAATTACATTTTTTTCCGCCAGAGGTCTCATTGAATTCTACTCCGCCCAATACACCGCAACAACAGCCACAAAGTTATGCCGGAGTAACATCAAACGGAAATCAAAAATCCGAAACCACAAATATTGGTGAACAACTGATATCATTTTTGAATGAATTCAAATCAATGTTTACCCAGCTCATGAATCAAAACAGCATGATCCTCAATCTGCTGACAACAGTCATGGGAAAAAATCAACTCTTCTCACCCATAATAAGAATTGCGACATGGAATGCCAACGGACTGCTTAACCACAAGCAGGAAATAATATCATTTCTGGATATGAATAAAATAGACGTACTTCTCATTTCTGAAACACACTTTACTAGTAAAACAGTTTTCTCTCTACCCAATTACTCAGTTTATGACACACCACACCCTGATCGTACCGCCCACGGGGGCACAGCAATAATCGTCCGTTCATCCATATCCCACAACTTACAACAACATTTCCAAACAAATAAAATACAAGCAACAACCATTGAAATAAATGCGTTACCATGGAAATTTAAAGCTGCTGCACTATATAGTCCACCACGACATGCAATAACCTCTGATGAATAGGTACGGAGACTTCTTTCAAATATTTGATGGTAAATTCATCATTGGCGGCGACTGGAATGCCAAACACACTCACTGGGGTTCACGACTTGTTACCACTAAAGGACGAAACCTTCTTCAAGCTATGTCCGACGCGAATCTGGACTTCCTCACGAACGGAGCTCCAACGTACTGGCCTACCGACCCAAGAAAATTTCCAGATCTGCTCGACTTCTTCGTAACTCGTGGAATTCCTCGAAACAACTGCTTAGTTGAAGACTGCTTCGATCTCTCTTCTGATCACTCACCGGTCATCCTCAGCATGAGTACCATCATCATTAGTAAAACACCCCCTCCGAGTCTAACATCGAAATACACCGACTGGAACAAATTCAAATATTACATTGACGAAAATATTGATCTCGATTTGAGAATTAAAAGTCCCAATGACCTCGATGAAGCAGTTCAGTACTTCACCACACTCATACAAGGAGCAGCAAGTTATTCGACACCTCCAGACCTTCAACAAAAAAGCAGAAATCCAAGCATTCCACTTCATATCAGATAATTAATAAGTGATAAACGCCGAGCTAGAAGGATTTGGCAAAGATCAAGAAATGCAGCTGACCAACATCTCTACAACAAACTACGCAGGCAACTGGCATTAACCCTTAAGAACTTCCAAAATTCCACATTCGAACACTTCATAACTTCACTGTCCCCTGACGACAATACGCTATGGAAGGCAACTAAAAATTTCAAAAGAGCACAGACTCATGTACTTCCAATCCGTAAACCGAATGGAGAGTGGGCCCGAACGGACAAAGAGAAGGCAGACACCTTTGCAGAACATCTCAGCGAAGTATTCAAAGGTGCTGGAGGAAATACAGACAAAGACATCCAAGAATTTATTGATACACCTTTTCAGATGACCCCACCTATTAAACCTTTCACACCAGCAGAAATAAAGGCCGAAATAAGGAAACTGAAGGGACGCAAATCTCCTGGGTATGATCTTATAACAGGCCAAATATCACAGCACCTTCCCCGGAAAGCAATCGTACTTTTAACTGTATTGTGTAATCGCATAATATCAATGTCGCACTTCCCTACTGCATAGAAGTATGCAGAGATTATAATGATCCATAAACCCCAAAAGCCCCCAAACGAACCAACATCATTTCGACCCATCAGCCTTCTAACCACTACGAGTAAACTCTTCGAAAAACTTTTGCTCAGAAGAATCAAGGAAGAAGCAGACTTTTCAGAATTACTGCCCAAACATCAATACGGATTTCGTGAACACCATTCCACCATTCACCAAGCCCATAGAATAGTGAATGAAATTGCTACAGTACTTGAAAAAAAGGAATACTGTAACGCAGTATTCCTTGATATAACTCAAGCTTTCGACAGAGTGTGGCATCCACGTCTTCTCTTCAAACTGAAAATTGTACTGAACTGTAACTACTATCTTCTGCTAAAATCCTACTTAACGGAGAGAACATTTTCAGTCAGACACAATGATCAAAAATCCAACTTCCAGTTCATTCAATCAGGCGTTCCTCAAGCGAGTGTACTTGGACCACTTCTCTTCTCAATCTACACTGCTGATATACTCGAAACAACCAACACAACCATAGCAACTTATGCCGACGACGTAGCTGTTTTATCGAAGTCTGGGGACCCTCAAACTGCCTCTGAAAATCTGCAAAATCACCTTAACCTATTAGCGAGATGGTATAAAAAATGGAGAACTGAAATAAACACCACCAAATCAGCCCAAATAACCTTCACCAACAGACTCACTACTTGCCCAGCCGTGAAAATCGATAACTCTCCGATTCCAATCAAAACCTGTGTGAAATACCTGGGCCTTCATCTTGATCAACGCCTCACCTGGCGGAAGCATATTGGAGCCAAACGAAGACAGCTTGATCTCAAGTCTCGACAAATGTACTGGCTCATCGGAAGGAAGTCAAAACTTTCATTGGCTAACAAGCTTTTACTTTACAAGAGCATGTTGTAATGAACTTCGTCATTTTTATTCACTCAATGCCTATTTTCATATATAATTCCTCCCATAATTATTCACGATTTCAATGGGAGGAAAGTTTGATTCAATAAGTCCAATACTGTGAACAGAACTGCAAGTTGTAATGAAGTCCGTAATTAATTTTCATTCATAAAAGTCCTGTTCTCATTTATCATTTTCCCAATAAAATATCCGTGATTCCAAAGAAAGGAAAATTTAATTCGATAAATGTAACAATATAAACATCGCCGCAAGTATAAAAACGCTCGGGCACATGCTGAGCGCTGCGATAAGGGGATCGTATCTTGGTTGATTTCACGTTTTTCAACGGCCGGGGATTTGAAAAAACGGAGATGGAATTGTCGAATTTTAACATAGTATGAATTCTTTCGATTTATTTCTGGAACAATCTGACGTCAATCTTAACCAATCAGGGGACGAGATTGTTCCCCTCTTTCAAAATTTTCGAGTTTTCATCGCGTCATGCCCCCACCATTTCCGAAGGTTTTAAAAGGGCGAAACGACCTGCGGAAGGCCTCTTTTACTCTCTTTTACTCTCTTTTGCGCTCTTTTGCTGTTCTACGCTCGTTTTAACCAGTTTGAATTATTTTTCGCTTTTATTCATTTTGAATAGTAATATAATTTCCAGTTTGATTTGAACGGTTAGTAAATTCAGCATTGATTTCTCCGATTTAATTTTCCTTAGAAAATAAAATCAGTGCTAGTGAAATTTGAGACAGGACTCCTTTTTAGTTTGTGCAGTGCATACTTCAGCGAACCGGTAAGGCCCCGTTCATATTTCTTACATGGCATTATCCGTTAAATATCATCCTAACAATTGAATCATCGTGTGTTCCACTACTTTTAAACCATTTTTTTTATTATTTCTTCCCTGATTTACGATTTTATTTCCTTGGTGGCACCTTAATCTCTGTAATTATCAGCAACCCTTTTGAGAATTGAGATCGGCGAGATCACAACGGGGTTACGACCGCGCTTCACCCCTTCTTAATTCGCTAAGGGTTGACGGATATACAAGAGACTTCGTTAAGTCGAGTGATTCCCTTTCGCTGGGGTTACTCGCCTGAACGTTGTTGGTCCACCGCCGTAACCTACCTGTATTTTATCCACTTTATTTCTTCGATTTCATACTGTCTCACATTTCTTTGTGTCCTTAATCTCTGTGTTTATCAGCGACCTTTTTGAGAATTGAGATCGGCGAGATCACAACGGGGTTACGACCGCGCTTCACCCCTTCTCAACTCGCTCAAGGTTGACGAAAACACGAGAGACTTCGTCAAGTCAAGGGGTTCCATTTTTCTGGAACTACTTGTCGAGGCGTTGTTGGCTCACAACCGTCCCCGATTGATATTTTGCATCCTTTTTCATTTCAAGATTATATCTTGCGTTACAAGTCCTTTGTGTTTCCTTAATCTCTGTGTTTATCAGCGACCTTTTTGAGAATTGAGATCGGCGAGATCACAACGGGGTTACGACCGCGCTTCACCCCTTCTCAATTCGCTTAGGGTTGACGAAAACACGAGAGACTTCGTCAAGTCAAGGGGTTCCATTTCTCTGGAACTACTTGTCGAGGCGTTGTTGGTTCACAACCGTACCCGATTAGTATCTTATACCTCCCTTTCATTCCGAGATTATATCTTGTATCATTACTTCTTTGTGATTCCTTAACCTCTGGATTTATCAGCGACTTTTTGGGGATTGAGCTCGGCGAGATCACAACGGGGTTACGACCGCGCTTCACCCTTGCTTAATCCACGGAAAGTTGACGGGAATCCAGGAGACTTCGTCAGGCCGAGAGGTTCCCTTTTCTGAGACCACTCGTCCAGACGTTGTTGGTTCACTTCCGTACCTGACTTGTTTTCGACCCCATTTTACTTTCAAGATTTCATCTTGTGTTCCGATTCCTTTGTGGGGGCCTTAATCTCCGTGTTTATCGGCGACCTTTTGAGGACTGAGATCGGCGAGATCACAACGGGGTTACGACCGCGCTTCACCCCTTCTGAGTTCGCTTAGGGTTGACGAAAACACGAGAGACTTCGTCAAGTCGAGAAGCTCCATTTTCCTGGAGCTACTTGTCTGGACGTTGCTGGTTCTCAGCCGTACCCGATTTCTATTTCGCTCAACTGTGATCGACGATTCGTATTTCACGGCGACGTCCTTGTGAGTTGACATCGGCGAGATCACAACGGGGTTACGACCGCGCTTCACCCCTTGTTAACTCACTAGACGTTTGCGGATTACTAGAATCACTTCGTCGGGTCGAGGGGTTCCATTCTCTGGAGTCACTTGTCCAGACGTTGTGCTGACACAGCTGTCCTGTTCCCTATCTTTTTTTTTTACATCTGAGTGTGGAATACATCGTTGCAAGTGGTTAGATTATATGATATTTTCCGTGGCCTGCCGAATTTTGAAGTTTTGCATTGTTACTCCCGTACTCCCCTATTTACCGTTCAATTCTCGCATTCTCTCACCTCGCCCGACCGTCTTGCTCACCCGATCACCGTTTATTCTTGAATTCATTAATCATTGTAAGATACCGATATTTAAGTCATTTCTTTTAATTTCATGTTTACTCTCAAATGAAATCAGTTTTAATTTTTGATTCTTAGTATTGATACATTTTTCCTTATTGTCATTTCTACTTGAAGTCAGTAAACTTTGTAAAATCCATTTTGTGTTTTAAGTGAACCTTTAATTTTAGCAGCATTCAGGAAAGAAACATAACTTTTAATCGCTAATTTCCTAGATTAAACCGAACCCTTCTCCACTGTATAAAAGCTACCTTGGTAGAAGTGGAGAGTTCAAGGCGTCACAACCTTGTTAAACCTATTGTGGCTGGCGCTCGAGCATTTATTTCCCGTAAAGGTGACTACGCCCTTGAAGTACTCCCCCCAATTAAGGGATCTTCACAGTGGCGCCCGAGCAGGGACCGTTTCTTTCGTGAGAAAATAATTGATACTGCATTTTTTTTTGTGTCCGAACATTTTCATGAGTGAAGTGTTGCTGATTTCTGAACTGTTATTTTGAATATCTATTTTTGACATTTTTCGATCACAGCTTTTACAGTGGGACTTTTGTGAACTTTTAATTATTGACATTTTTTTTGGGACGATTTTGTGTAGAAGATTTTCAGTGATGAACGTGAATAGGTTGCGAGCTGACGAACTGGTTTGGGAGTTGGAAGCCCGTGGAACACAGGCCGGTAGAACTGTCCATGAAAACAGGATCCTGCTACGGAGGGTGCTCAACCAGGGAGTGCCACTCAGACGAACCCTAAGGAGTACAATTGAGGAGATGGACGCAGCGAGTCGAATCTTGTGTGATTTGATTGAAAATCTTCGAGAATTCGATGAGGAGAACGCCAATAATGAGGGAGCCCGGATAGGAAGCCGTCTGGAACATGTCAGCAACAGGTTGGGGCTGATTGAGCCAGAGACAGTGGAAGAGCGAGAGAGGTTGGAGAATTTGCTGGAAGGCCTGGCCAATGCACATGAAGTGTTAGAGGGCATCCAGTTGATGGCCGGAGTCCGACAGGTGGCGCAGGCGCCGCTGGTAGAGGGTGCCCCACCGCCCAGGATCACAGAAACAAATAGGTTTCCCGGAACTACCTTGCTGGAACAGGAAATTGAACTCATTTCATTTCACGATACACCGGCTGCCGTCCGAGGAGGGCGTCAGGAGTCCCCGAGTGCAATTCGGAATGGAACTGAAGGAATGAACTGTTCAGGTCCACAACTGGATGGGACCTACCGGAGAACAAGTTTACCAACTGACTTCCTACAGCGAATGCGTGAAAGAGCCTGTGACGCAGTTCGTCGCCGACTAAACTTTACCAGCCCCCTATTGAACTCAATTAGAACTTATGGAAACGGAATTAGTTCTGCAGAGCCGTTGCCCATACAAACGAGACCGGTTGTAGCGGAGTCGACGCGACGAATTTCATTCCCCTTTTTGGAAAGTGAACGAACAACTACAACATCAAGAAGTAGTTCAGAACTAGGCGTGGAGGCACCTGAGATACCAAGGGTGGTGGAACAAATCCGACAACAGCCGATGAGTTCTGGACTGGGATTGCCATTACCGAATCGGACATCAAGTTTTGGAACCAATGGAGAACATACTCGACAGGAATCAAGGCGAGCCACCATAAGCAGTTCCAGAACTACCGGAGAACATGTTAATTCGGAACCGGATCAGGTGAACGTGTGCAGACCTGGAACTACTACAGAACATGTCGACTTGGAACCACATCGAGCGAATACGAACAGAGCTAGAACTAGTATGCAACAAATCCGTTGGCAAGCAGATCAGATGAACAGAAGCAGTTCCAGAACTGGACTCAGTGTACAGGAGCAAGATGGTGGAGGACTGAACAGGTCAAATCCGGCAACGAGGCCAAACCAAACCGATCAGTTCATACCATGCCAGAACTGTGGTAACATCGGAACAACAACGAAAGGCGACCCTATTTTCCGTGGCAGTCATTACAACAATTTACCGGAATTGGATGAGAACTGTCGAAACAGACCTGGACATAAGGTAGAGGAGCAGAACTGGGTCGAGCGAAATAAATATGGGCCATTTTTACTGAACCATAAGGAAGCTGAGAACGGAACTGCTGGAGGAACATCCATTAATTCTCACTGGAATTATCACTCGGTCCCAGTTTACAAATGGAACGTATATTTCGACGGTACGAGTGGTGTGAATTCTTTCCTGGAAGAGGTGGAGCAGTTGGCTGAAACCCGAAAAGTTACCCACCAACAATTATTCGAGTCTATTTTCGAATTATTGCGTAAGGATGCAAAGGACTGGTACATTCCCCGCCGAGGTTGCTTTCAGGATTGGCCAGATTTTAAGGAACAACTCCGTGAAGCATTCCTGCCTCCAGAATATGAAGAGAACCTACTCGAAGAAATAAGAAAGCGTACTCAAGGTGATGGAGAAAAATTAGTCCTGTTTACAACACGAATGCAGAACTTGTTCTTGAAGTTGAACACGAAGCGACCTTCGGAGGAGGAACAAGTCAACATCATTAAAAGGCGATTAATCCCGTCACTTCAGAAAGCCCTCGCCTTCCAGGAGACAAGAACATACTCGGAACTACTGAACAAGGGAAAGGTGTTCGAGTTAGTTCAGTGGCAGGCAGACCATTATGTACCACCCCCTGACCGGCCAGGATTTATGGATGAACGACACCTGGTTTACAAAAATGTGAATCAGAAGTCTACTGGGAACTTGATGATAGACTCAAGCCATAGGACTCCTGTCGAACCATCACGTCTACCATCTACCAAGGAGCCTCCGCCGTCCTCCGTACAGATGACTTCTACCACCGCACCGGAAAGACCTTCGAACGATAAATCAGGAACCATCCGAGAACCAGCAAGGGAGAAGCAAGTGAGATTTGCCGAAAGGCAACCACAATGCTGGCGATGCGGTACGATGGGACATATGAGGCGAGAGTGCAGAGCCAAGCCTGTTATATTCTGCTCCCGGTGTGGGAGACAGGGTATACTGTCCCGGGATTGCAGATGTTCGGAAAACTAGAGCGAAACTGTCGGGATGGGAAGACTCGACAGTTTCCAACGCCTACTTCCCCGAATACACCGAAGTACCCATCAAAGGAGAATCGCCCCATGATCGCCGTCCGTATTGAACATCTCAACTTCAGAGCCCTATTGGACACCGGAGCTTCAAGGTCATTTCTGAGCTCATCAGCGGCCGAAAGGTGCCAAGGTTTGGGAATCCTCACCACACCGGTAAACAACGTGTTGGCAACCGTTGCAAATGGAAGCTGCGTGGCAGTGCAGGGGATTTGCCGTACGTCACTATCCTTGGGCGATATGAAGATCGATGTTCACCTGCTCCTGGTTCCCCAATTACCGATAGACATCATACTTGGCATGGATGTATTGGCGAGGCATGACTTCCATATTAATCTAAGGACTGCACAATGCTTCTTGGACGGCCGACTACTGGACCCACCGGATTTCGTGTTGAAACCTCCCGAGAGACCCATGGTGAACTCCGTGGCTTCAGGACAAGAACAAATTTTGGAAGAGTTCTTGAGACCAGAACTTCAGAAATTTTCCGACGTTCGGGGCACAACCACACTCATCGATCATGACATCAAGATCAAACCCGAAACTCAACCTCTGAAGCAGCGATACCGTCCCTACAACCCGAAGATGCAAGAAGTTATAAACCAGGAGGTGGATAAAATGTTGGAAGAGGGTATCGTGGAACCGTCAAGTTCACCATGGAGCTCAAGCGTCGTCATTGTGAAGAAATCCAATGGCGAACCAAGGTTCTGCATTGACTTCAGACCGGTCAACGAGGTTTCAATCAAGGACGCATACCCGTTGCCGCATATTGCTGGGATATTGGATAAGCTTCGGAGGGCCAAATTTATATCCACGTTGGATTTGAAACATGGATACTGGCAGGTTCCTCTGACCGAAAGAAGCAAGCCTGTCACAGCATTCACCGTTCCTGGAAGAGGACTGTTCCAGTTCAAAGTGATGCCTTTCGGTCTGCATTCCGCCGGAGCGACTTTCCAACGACTTCTAGACCGTGTCATCGGTCCGGAAATGGATCCTGTCGCCTTCGCTTATTTGGACGACATTGTCGTCCTGGGAGAAACATTCGAGGAGCATTTGACGAACCTGAGAGCCGTATTCCGCCGTCTCAGAGCAGCCAACCTGAAAATTAACCCGGACAAATGTGCTTTCGTGAGGAAATCACTCAAATATCTGGGTCACATAGTGACCGAAAATGGTATTGCAACAGACCCCGACAAAATCACCGCCATAAATTCGATGTCACCACCCAAAACCGTCCGAGAACTCCGAAGATTTTTGGGAATAGCTGGATGGTATCGCCGATTTGTGGAAGAATTCACCCGCATCGTTTCCCCACTCACCGCACTTCTGCGAAAGAAACAGAAGTGGAAATGGGATAACGAGCAGCAGCAAGCCTTCGATACATTAAAGGAGAAATTGACCAAGTCACCAGTCCTAGCCTGCCCTGACTTCAACCAGCCGTTTGTGTTACAAACCGACGCATCCGAAACCGGATTGGGTGCAGCCTTGACACAAGTGTTGGATGGGCACGAGAGGGTTATCGCATACGCTAGCCGATCGCTCAATGATGCCGAAAGGAATTACTCTGTCACCGAAAAAGAGTGTCTGGCCATAGTTTGGGCGATCGAGAAGATGCGACCTTATTTGGAAGGCTACCACTTTACTGTGATTACGGACCACATGAGCCTCCGTTGGCTACAATCCATCAAGTCACCAGCCGGCAGGATCACCCGTTGGAGTGTCTTCCTGCAACAATTCGATTTTGAGATAAAGTACCGGAAAGGTGCTTTGAACCGGGTAGCTGACGCCCTGTCACGAGACCCGCTGCCCGAGGAACCGCAGTCTTGTTTGGTAGGAAGCACTTCATCGTGCTCCTGGTACAAGAGGAAATTTCAGGAAGTCGATAAGGACCCAACCGGACACCCTGACTACCAAATTCAAGAGGGCAAACTATATCGTCATTTCTGGGATCCTGGTGATTTTACCGAGTCGGAAATGGGAAGTCCTTGGAAACTATGTGTCCCTAAGGAGAACCGTCCGGCCATATTGGTAGAAAATCATGATGAACCAACCGCCGGTCACCTAGGTATTGCTAAAACGATATCCCGGGTAGCTCGGAAATATTATTGGCCAGGGATGTTCAGAGAAGTTGCGCAGTACGTCCGGGGGTGTACGAGGTGTCAACGCTACAAGGTTAGCCAACAGAAACCTGCAGGCAAAATGCAGCCATACACAATTACCGAGCCGTGGAATACCGTCAGCACCGATCTTATCGGCCCGTTGCCCAGATCTAGGAAGGGGAACGTTTTCCTTGTGTTGTTCCAGGATAGGTTTTCTAAATGGATAGAGTGCAAACCTCTCAGGACAGCCACAGGCAGAGGAGTCTTCCAAGCCTTTTATGAGCAAGTAGTCCTGAAATTTGGTAGCCCATCAGTCGTGATCAGCGACAACGGTTCCCAGTTTGACTGTCGGCTATTCAAAGGCAACCTCCAGGAGTTGGGAATCAAACATAAGTTTGCACCCGTTTATTCTCCGCAGTGCAACCCGGTGGAAAGAGCTAACAGGACGATCAAAACGATGATAGCTCAGTTCTGCGAGGCCGACCACCGTAACTGGGATGAAAAGATCGGAGAATTGGCTTTCGCCCTCAATTCGGCGAAGCATGACTCTACGGGGTTTTCGCCGGCATTTCTCAACTTTGGCAGAGAAATTCATCCTCCGACAGCCGAGTTTCGAGGGAATTCCGATGATGAAAATCAGCAAGAAGCCGCCGTGGAACGCCCGGAAGATATAGCCCAGTATGCAAACCGTTTACGCCGCCTCCAGGAGACCTACGAATTCGTCCGGTTGCAGCTGTCCCGAGCCTTTTCACAGCAGCGCCATTACTATAACTTACGCCGTAGAGAATGGTCCTGTAGATTGGGAGACAAGGTTTGGCGTAGAGAACGCCCTCTGTCGTCGGCGGTAGATAATTTTGCGTCCAAGCTGGCACCGAAGTATTCCGGTCCGTATACCGTGACGAAAGTCATCTCTCCCGTAGTTTACGATCTGAAAGATCAGTTTGGTAAACGTATCCGTCACATTCACATCAAGGACTTGAAACCATGGCACGGAGATGGAGAGGAAAGTCCGTCTGTCTCGAACCCCGAATCCGGAAGAGAAGGGGTTGAGGATACCGCCCGTCATCGCCGTTAACCTGTTTCGGTCCGTCCGTCCGTTATTCTCCTTCGGTAACAGATCTTTGAGGTAGTCATAGTCACGATCTTCGACTCCGGTAAGGACATGGTAATCGACACGATTGAACCGACGAGCTACCATAACGAACCTTTTCACCGACCCAAGTATCTATCCAGTGGGGAAAAGTAATTTCATCAACGAATAACTGACCCGGATCCATTCAAGGGCCCAGGAATCGATCGCAGATCAGCAGGAATTCAAAGTTACCAGCTGCCGACACCAAGACGAAGACACCAAGACGCCGACACCCAGACGCCGACACCAAGACGCCGACTCCAAGAAGCCGGACAACACCGGACTCCTCTAGATGGCGTTCAGGAATTCTCTGAGACGTGTACAATTAGAGTGAGGGATGAGTAAGTACGGTGTAGGTGAGGTGAGATCTTAAGAAAAAAATAAATTCTTCGAATTTTTTTTTTGAGGAGGAAAGGGGGGTGTAATGAACTTCGTCATTTTTATTCACTCAATGCCTATTTTCATATATAATTCCTCCCATAATTATTCACGATTTCAATGGGAGGAAAGTTTGATTCAATAAGTCCAATACTGTGAACAGAACTGCAAGTTGTAATGAAGTCCGTAATTAATTTTCATTCATAAAAGTCCTGTTCTCATTTATCATTTTCCCAATAAAATATCCGTGATTCCAAAGAAAGGAAAATTTAATTCGATAAATGTAACAATATAAACATCGCCGCAAGTATAAAAACGCTCGGGCACATGCTGAGCGCTGCGATAAGGGGATCGTATCTTGGTTGATTTCACGTTTTTCAACGGCCGGGGATTTGAAAAAACGGAGATGGAATTGTCGAATTTTAACATAGTATGAATTCTTTCGATTTATTTCTGGAACAATCTGACGTCAATCTTAACCAATCAGGGGACGAGATTGTTCCCCTCTTTCAAAATTTTCGAGTTTTCATCGCGTCATGCCCCCACCATTTCCGAAGGTTTTAAAAGGGCGAAACGACCTGCGGAAGGCCTCTTTTACTCTCTTTTACTCTCTTTTGCGCTCTTTTGCTGTTCTACGCTCGTTTTAACCAGTTTGAATTATTTTTCGCTTTTATTCATTTTGAATAGTAATATAATTTCCAGTTTGATTTGAACGGTTAGTAAATTCAGCATTGATTTCTCCGATTTAATTTTCCTTAGAAAATAAAATCAGTGCTAGTGAAATTTGAGACAGGACTCCTTTTTAGTTTGTGCAGTGCATACTTCAGCGAACCGGTAAGGCCCCGTTCATATTTCTTACATGGCATTATCCGTTAAATATCATCCTAACAATTGAATCATCGTGTGTTCCACTACTTTTAAACCATTTTTTTTATTATTTCTTCCCTGATTTACGATTTTATTTCCTTGGTGGCACCTTAATCTCTGTAATTATCAGCAACCCTTTTGAGAATTGAGATCGGCGAGATCACAACGGGGTTACGACCGCGCTTCACCCCTTCTTAATTCGCTAAGGGTTGACGGATATACAAGAGACTTCGTTAAGTCGAGTGATTCCCTTTCGCTGGGGTTACTCGCCTGAACGTTGTTGGTCCACCGCCGTAACCTACCTGTATTTTATCCACTTTATTTCTTCGATTTCATACTGTCTCACATTTCTTTGTGTCCTTAATCTCTGTGTTTATCAGCGACCTTTTTGAGAATTGAGATCGGCGAGATCACAACGGGGTTACGACCGCGCTTCACCCCTTCTCAACTCGCTCAAGGTTGACGAAAACACGAGAGACTTCGTCAAGTCAAGGGGTTCCATTTTTCTGGAACTACTTGTCGAGGCGTTGTTGGCTCACAACCGTCCCCGATTGATATTTTGCATCCTTTTTCATTTCAAGATTATATCTTGCGTTACAAGTCCTTTGTGTTTCCTTAATCTCTGTGTTTATCAGCGACCTTTTTGAGAATTGAGATCGGCGAGATCACAACGGGGTTACGACCGCGCTTCACCCCTTCTCAATTCGCTTAGGGTTGACGAAAACACGAGAGACTTCGTCAAGTCAAGGGGTTCCATTTCTCTGGAACTACTTGTCGAGGCGTTGTTGGTTCACAACCGTACCCGATTAGTATCTTATACCTCCCTTTCATTCCGAGATTATATCTTGTATCATTACTTCTTTGTGATTCCTTAACCTCTGGATTTATCAGCGACTTTTTGGGGATTGAGCTCGGCGAGATCACAACGGGGTTACGACCGCGCTTCACCCTTGCTTAATCCACGGAAAGTTGACGGGAATCCAGGAGACTTCGTCAGGCCGAGAGGTTCCCTTTTCTGAGACCACTCGTCCAGACGTTGTTGGTTCACTTCCGTACCTGACTTGTTTTCGACCCCATTTTACTTTCAAGATTTCATCTTGTGTTCCGATTCCTTTGTGGGGGCCTTAATCTCCGTGTTTATCGGCGACCTTTTGAGGACTGAGATCGGCGAGATCACAACGGGGTTACGACCGCGCTTCACCCCTTCTGAGTTCGCTTAGGGTTGACGAAAACACGAGAGACTTCGTCAAGTCGAGAAGCTCCATTTTCCTGGAGCTACTTGTCTGGACGTTGCTGGTTCTCAGCCGTACCCGATTTCTATTTCGCTCAACTGTGATCGACGATTCGTATTTCACGGCGACGTCCTTGTGAGTTGACATCGGCGAGATCACAACGGGGTTACGACCGCGCTTCACCCCTTGTTAACTCACTAGACGTTTGCGGATTACTAGAATCACTTCGTCGGGTCGAGGGGTTCCATTCTCTGGAGTCACTTGTCCAGACGTTGTGCTGACACAGCTGTCCTGTTCCCTATCTTTTTTTTTTACATCTGAGTGTGGAATACATCGTTGCAAGTGGTTAGATTATATGATATTTTCCGTGGCCTGCCGAATTTTGAAGTTTTGCATTGTTACTCCCGTACTCCCCTATTTACCGTTCAATTCTCGCATTCTCTCACCTCGCCCGACCGTCTTGCTCACCCGATCACCGTTTATTCTTGAATTCATTAATCATTGTAAGATACCGATATTTAAGTCATTTCTTTTAATTTCATGTTTACTCTCAAATGAAATCAGTTTTAATTTTTGATTCTTAGTATTGATACATTTTTCCTTATTGTCATTTCTACTTGAAGTCAGTAAACTTTGTAAAATCCATTTTGTGTTTTAAGTGAACCTTTAATTTTAGCAGCATTCAGGAAAGAAACATAACTTTTAATCGCTAATTTCCTAGATTAAACCGAACCCTTCTCCACTGTATAAAAGCTACCTTGGTAGAAGTGGAGAGTTCAAGGCGTCACAACCTTGTTAAACCTATTGTGGCTGGCGCTCGAGCATTTATTTCCCGTAAAGGTGACTACGCCCTTGAAGTACTCCCCCCAATTAAGGGATCTTCACAATGTTGAAACCTATATGGTGCTACGGACTCCAACTCTGGGGATGTTCAAAAACATCAAACTTGAATATAATTCAAAGATTCCAGTCAAAAATACTGAGGGTGATAGCCAATGCACCTTGGTACGTCAGCAATCAGACACTCCATAATGACCTTCGCATAACATTTGTCAAAGAATAAATACAGAAAGTCTCAACCAACTACAGCTATCGAATAACGAACCACAACAACATACTTATCGAACAACTATATGAAGGGGGACCTGAAATAAGAAAACTCCGCAGAACGTGGCCACAACTGCCCACAAGACATATTACAGCACAACAATAGTTCGTGAGGTGCGGTATCAGTGGATGCCCACCTTCCATGTCTAACTTAGTTAACATATTTACTCAATGCTCCTTTGGAAGTAGATTGTAAATTTCTGTGTATAATAAAAAAAAAAAGTTTTCATGTCCAGCGGACGTTTTCATGTCAAGCGGACAGGTTTTTCACCAACGTTCAGCCAGCGGAAGATTTTTTTTATTCGAATAATTATATAAACAACCATCTCTGTAAATTTCAGCAGGGTTAAAATGACTGAAACCCAAAATTTTTTTTACAAGTTTTCATGTCCAGCGGACGTTTTCATGTCCAGCGGACGGGTTTTCCACCAACGTACAGCCGGCAGACGATTTTTTTTTGTTTGAATAATTATATAAACAACCATCTCTGTAAATTTCAGCAGGGTTAAAATGACTGAAACTCAAAATTTTTCGCAAGTTTTCATGTCCAGCGGACGTTTTCATGTCCAGCGGACGGGTTTTCCACCAACGTACAGCCGGCAGACGATTTTTTTTGTTCGAATAATTATATAAACAACCATCTCTGTAAATTTCAGCAGGGTTAAAATGACTGAAACTCAAAATTTTTCACAAGTTTTCATGTCCAGCGGCCGTTTTCATGTCCAGCGGACGGGTTTTCCACCAACGTACAGCCAGCAGACGATTTTTTTTGTTCGAATAATTATATAAACAACCATCTCTGTAAATTTCAGCAGGGTTAACCCAAATAAAGCTAAAGGCCTTTTAAAAGGCATTCTAATGAAACCTTCTTATTCTTCTTATAGCAAAGTATCTACGCTTTGCTCATATATGGCTGTTGCTGTTCATTAATAAGGATATAATTTCTGATAGTTTTAGTCAGTTTGTGACCGAGTCTCACTTTTTTTGAGAATCTGTACTCAAATAAGTGTTGTGTGTATCTGAAAAATTCAACATGGCAAACTGGAGGTAAGAAAATCAAATAATTTATAAATATTGGGGTATTGAAGTATGAGATAATAATCTTTAGTGATAACTGTTTCATTATTTACATATAGTGTATACAAGGGCATTCGATAAATGTTAGTTTTTTTCAAAATGGCATAGTCCTTTTAAAAGGACTTTAGCTATATAGCCGTCTACTATAAAATATTTTTTTCGGGGAAAATTCGTTGAAATTGCATGAACTGATGGAGAAGCTTGACAGAATTACTTCTGAACAAGATGTGCCCAGTTCATAAGCAATTTTGCCCCCTGAGAATGCCAATGCGGAGTAATTACGGATGAAGATTCCGGTGACGGTTATTGTCTGTAAATGGAATGACAATAATTTGCTTACCTCAGCATCTAACAAGAATCCAGTTCAACCAATATCACAAGTGAAAAGATTTTCCCAGAAAGAAAAAGGAATAAAATCGTTGAGCAGCCAAATATTGTGAAAAAATATAATGAAAATATGGGCGGGGTAGACAGAGCCGACCAAAATACATACAATAACAATGTATTGCCTCTACCGTGTGTCAATACAAGGCAAAAATGGTACTTTCTCATCATTTGTCATTTAGTTGATATGAGTATCTAGAATGCCTGGCAATTACACCGAAAAAGTATGGGGAAAATGAACCATTCATCCTTTAGAAGAACAATCGCACAAGGTATATTGGGGACCCATAAAAAACGCTCAACTTACCAGACAGGAAAGAGTAGTTAAAGGTTGCATAAAACTTCTCGTTTTGATCAAATTGATCATATTATTATACAGGGTGAGTCTTTGACTTGTACATATATTTACTGAAGATTCTTGAGGTCAAAAGAAACCTTTTTTTCATTTTCCATTTTTCCGAATTCGGCTCTGTTAAAAAGATATAACCATTTGAAAAAAAAAATTGGGCTCAATACGTTCCTGAAATGATCTTCTGGAATTGTTGCAAAGTTCATATTTCTCGATAGAAATTGAGTTTATACATTTAGGGAATACTCAAGTACTAACCTTACTGGAATAAAAATGTTGCAAACACGATAATTTCAACAAAAACAGTTAGTTTCATCGAATTATATCTGCAACTGAAAACCCACATTTCTCACACCAAAATAAGTTCCTTCTTCGATTTTTCTGCAGATTAGTTTGTGAACACTATTAACTTGTTCATATTTTCCACGAAATTCCCAAACAATATCATGAAAAAAGACTTTTAATTCAGATCATCAGAATTCATTATTAAACAACCTAACCTAATCTATTTTGTATCCATTCTGTGAATGTTCGCACAGAAATTTCAAGGAAATGTTGTCAGATTTCTGATATTTTTATTGAGGTTAAGGATTTATTACGAACCATAGAATTAATCACGATACACTTGTGTACCGTGGTATAAATATCTATGAATTTGCCGTTTCCATCATAAATCGAGTTTGCCGCCAATTTAACCACGCATGCGTCGAGCGAAAACCGAAAGATTGGTTAGGTATCTGCAGGTCAACTATCAACAACAATAACAAACCAGAGTCTCTGAACAAACTGTAAACATTATGTGAAGTTCTGAATACATTCAGTGAATTATTGTTCTAATGTGATTATTATGTGGAGTGGTTGTCTCTGGTGGAGTGAATTAATAGAATCTTAACCGTGTCGAGTTTATAAAATTCCAGGAGGATACCTATTGTTTAGATGAAATCATCGACTCAGATTATAAGGTATCACTTCAGTTTTCATTAATTTCAATTTTATCTCCCACATTTGTGGGATTTTATTATTGAAATATCTCGACAAAGTTGATAAATATTGTGACAACATTGTAAACTCGTTTAAAGACCAGAGAAGGAATAATATTCGATGATATTTAATTCAGAGACGCATTCAGATTATTCTTGAAATTAATGATTTTTTCGTCAAATTTCTCCGGGTAAAATTGGAAATAACTCGGAAACGACGCGTTTTATTGAAAAAAAATAAGAATACTTTTAGTTTCTTAAATGATTGATTCTTTCGAAAATATGAACCGTTTATCTTTTCAAAGTGATTTTATGGTGTTTCAGCGTGTATTGATGAGTCGACTACCCTGTAACTTTTATACTAGGAGATATATTAAATAGGTTTTAATTGAGGAATATGCACCATGAATGGAGTAAAAATTCAACCAAAATTCAGTTCATTCGAAATAACGGTTCCGAAGATATAAACAGAAAAGTGTTTTTTTCATGGATTTTCGACACCCTGTATCTTCGAAACCGAACCGAATTTTGAAAAATAGTATAGGAAAAAAGTGTTTCGTTTGATGAGAGGAATCTACAGTTAAAATATATGTACAAGTCAAAGACTCACCCTGTATATAACGAAAAACAAGTAAAGTGCAGGTTTTGTACAAAAAAGTCAACTTTATCTGCCAAGAGTGTAATGTTGGACTTCATCCAAAATATTTTTTTTACCAATAGCATGTCCCGAATAAGTAAATATATTTTTTTTATGTGTGTGCAATTTTCTGAAAAAAATTGATTGTTTTCTCTCTACCAAAGAATAAATAAATATTTTTTAAATTCTAGTATTTCACTTATTCAATAGACGTATATTAACCTAAAGTCCTTTTAAAAGGACCCACCATTACGAAAAAAATATGCACTCATATTTTTTTTTTCTGGTGGTCTAAAGGGTGTGAGAAACAACAATAGTAACTCAGTGCACCGTTTCCGGAAAATAAATATTTCAGCTTTATTTGGGTTAAAATGACTGAAACTCAAAATTTTTCACAAGTTTTCATGTCGAGCGGACGTTTTCATGTCCAGCGGACGGGTTTTCTTCCAACGTTCAGCCAGCAGACGATTTTTTTATTCGAATAATTATATAAACAACCATCTCTGTAAATTTCAGCAGAGTTAAAATGACTGAAACTCAAATTTTTCACAAGTTTTCATGTCCAGCGGACGGGTTTCCCACCAACGTAGGTACAGCCAGCGGAAGATTTTTGTTATTCGAATAATTATATAAACAACCATCTCTGTAAATCTCAGCAGGGTTAAAATGACTGAAACTCCAAAATTTTTACAAGTTTTCATGTCCAGCGGACGGGTTTCCCACCAATATAGCCAGCGGAAGTTTTTTTTTTCGAATAATTATATAAACAACCATCTCTGTAAATTTCAGTAGGGTTAAAATGAATGAAACTCAAAATTTTTCACGAGTTTTCATATCCAGCGGACGGGTTTTCCACCAACGTACAGCCAGCGGAAGATTTTTTTTATTCAAATAATTATATAAAAAACCATCTTTGTAAATTTCAGCAGGGTTGAAATGACTGAAACTCAAAATTTTTTCTACAAGTTTTTTTGTCCAGCGGACGGGTTTTCCACCAACGTACAGCCAGTGGACGATTTTTTTTTACAAGTTTTCATGCCCAGCGGACAAGTTTTCCACCAGCGGACAATTATTTTTATTCGAATGATTATATGAACAAACATCTCTGTAAATCTCAGCAGGGTTAAAATGACTGAAACTCCAAAATTTTTACAAGTTTTCATGTCCAGCGGACGGGTTTCCCACCAACGTACAGCCAGCGGAAGTTTTTTTTTTCGAATAATTATATAAACAACCATCTCTGTAAATTTCAGCAGGGTTAGAATGACTGAAACCCAAAATTTTTTTTACAAGTTTTCATGTCAAGCGGACGTTTTCTTGTCCAGCGGACGGGTTTTCCACCAACGTACAGCCGGCAGACGATTTTTTTTGTTCGAATAATTATATAAACAACCATCTCTGTAAATTTCAGCAGGGTTAAAATGACTGAAACTCAAAATTTTTCACAAGTTTTCATGGCCAGCGGACGTTTTCATGTCCAGCGGACGGGTTTTCCACCAACGTACAGCCGGCAGACGATTTTTTTTTTGTTCGAATAATTATATGTATAAACAACCATCTCTGTAAATTTCAGCAGGGTTAAAATGACTGAAACTCAAAATTTTTTTTACAAGTTTTCATGTCCAGCGGACGTTTTCATGTCCAGCGGACGTTTTCATGTCCAGCGGACGGGTTTTCCACCAACGTACAGCCAGCAGACGATTTTTTTCGTTCGAATTATTATATGAAGAACCATCTCTGTAAATTTCAGCAGGGTTAAAATGACTGAAGCTCAAAATTTTTCACAAGTTTTCATGTCCAGCGGACGGGTTTCCCACAAACGTACACCAGCGGAAGATTTTTTTATTCGAATAATTATATGAACAACCATCTTTGTAAATTTAAGCAGGGTTGAAATGACTGAAACTCAAAATTGTTTACAAGTTTCCATGTCCAGCGGACGTTTTCATGTCAAGCGGACGTTTTCTATCCAGCGGACGGGTTTTCCACCAACGTACAGCCAGCGGAAGATTTTTGTTATTCGAATAATTATATAAACAACCATCTTTGTAAATTTCAGCAGGGTTGAAATGACTGAAACTCAAAATTTTTTCTACAAGTTTTTTTGTCCAGCGGACGGGTTTTCCACCAACGTAAAGCCAGTGGACGATTTTTTTTATTCGGTTAGTTAAATAAACAACCATCTCTGAATATTTCAGCAGGGTTTAAATGACTGAAACTCAAATTTTTTTTTACAAGTTTTCATGCCCAGCGGACAAGTTTTCCACCAGCGGACAATTATTTTTATTCGAATGATTATATAAACAAACATTTCTGTAAATCTCAGCAGGGTTAAAATGACTGAAACGCCAAAATTTTTACAAGTTTTCATGTCCAGCGGACGGGTTTCCCACCAACGTACAGCCAGCGGAAGTTTTTTTTTTTCGAATAATTATATAAACAATCATCTCTGTAAATTTCAGCAGGGTTAAAATGACTGAAACCCAAAATTTTTTTTACAAGTTTCCATGTCCAGCGGACGTTTTCATGTCCAGCGGACGGGTTTTCCACCAACGTACAGCCGGCAGACGATTTTTTTGTTCGAATAATTATATAAACAACCATCTCTCTATATTTCAGCAGGGTTAAAATGACTGAAACCCAAAATTTTTCACAAGTTTTCATGTCCAGCGGACGTTTTCATGTCCAGCGGACGTTTTCATGTCCAGCGGACGGGTTTTCCACCAACGTACAGCCAGCAGACGATTTTTTTTGTTCGAATAATTATATAAAAAACCATCTCTGTAAATTTCAGCAGGGTTAAAATGACTGAAACTCAAAATTTTTCACAAGTTTTCATGTCCAGCGGACGGGTTTTCCACCAACGTACAGCCGGCAGACGATTTTTTTTGTTCGAATAATTATATGTATAAACAACCATCTCTGTAAATTTCAGCACGGTTAAAATGACTGAAACTCAAAATTTTTTTCACAAGTTTTCATGTCCAGCGGACGTTTTCATGTCCAGCGGACGTTTTCATGTCCAGCGGACGGGTTTTCCACCAACGTACAGCCAGCAGACGATTTTTTTCGTTCGAATTATTATATGAAGAACCATCTCTGTAAATTTCAGCAGGGTTAAAATGATTGAAGCTCAAAATTTTTCACAAATTTTCATGTCCAGCGGACGGGTTTCCCACAAACGTACACCAGCGGAAGATTTTTTTATTCGAATAATTATATTAACAACCATCTTTGTAAATTTAAGCAGGGTTGAAATGACTGAAACTCAAAATTGTTTACAAGTTTCCATGTCCAGCGGACGTTTTCATGTCAAGCGGACGTTTTCTATCCAGCGGACGGGTTTTCCACCAACGTACAGCCAGCGGAAGATTTTTGTTATTCGAATAATTATATAAACAACCATCTTTGTAAATTTCAGCAGGGTTGAAATGACTGAAACTCAAAATTTTTTCTACAAGTTTTTTTGTCCAGCGGACGGGTTTTCCACCAACGTAAAGCCAGTGGACGATTTTTTCTATTCGGTTAGTTATATAAACAACCATCTCTGAATATTTCAGCAGGGTTTAAATGACTGAAACTCAAATTTTTTTACAAGTTTCCATGTCTAGCGGACGTTTTCATGTCGAGCGGACGTTTTCATGTCCAGCGGACGGGTTTTCTACCAACGTACAGCCAGCAGACGATTTTTTTATTCGAATAATTATATAAACAACCATCTCTGTAAATTTCAGCAGGGTTAAAATGACTGAAACTCAAATTTTTTTTTACAAGTTTTCATGTCCAGCGGACAAGTTTTCCACCAGCGTACAGCTAGCAGACGATTTTTTTATTCGAATCATTATATAAAAAACCATCTCTGTGAATTTCAGCAGGGTCAAAATGACTGAAACTCAAAATTTTTCACAAGTTTTCATGTCCAGCGGACGGGTTTCCCACCAACGTACAGCCAGCGGAAGATTTTTGTTATTCGAATAATTATATAAACAACCATCTCTGTAAATCTCAGCAGGGTTAAAATGACTGAAACTCCAAAATTTTTACAAGTTTTCATGTCTAGCGGACGGGTTTCCCACCAACGTACAGCCAGCGGAAGTTTTTTTTTTTTCGAATAATCATATAAACAACCATCTCTGTAAATTTCAGTAGGGTTAAAATGAATGAAACTCAAAATTTTTCACGAGTTTTCATATCCAGCGGACGGGTTTTCCACCAACGTACAGCCAGCGGAAGATTTTTTTTATTCGAATAATCATATAAAAAACCATCTGTTAAATCTGGTAACACCACCCCTATCGGTAACTTTGCGAATCTTGGGATTTCGAGGATTCGGCGGTACTGATAGATTGAGAGAGGGAGAAAAGTGTGAGGGTAAAGGTATAAAATGAGCGGAAACGGACAGATTAGGGAGTCGCTCTTCAGTATGTAGTATGCAGTAAGCTATAAGCTCTTTTCCATAACGAGTAAGTACTATAATATTGAAATAGATTTGACTGTGTATCACTTTTTGTGTTGAATAAAAATCTAAACTGTAGTGATAGTGCTTCATTGTTTTACCAACCCACAATATTACCTGTACCTACGAGAACGAGAATTTCGATAAGTCCCTAATTCCAAATTCAAAATCTGGCGACCGTGACAGGACGTTGTATCGAAATTCTTAGGTAATTTGTGTTAAGTTGGGTAAAATAATATTATTTGAAAAATGGACCAGAGGAAGAGGACGACCAGACGCATCTCCTTCACGAAGGCACTCAGATCCCTGAACACCTTGATGGATCAAGCAAATTCCAGTACGGTGGAGATCAAATCGGCCTTTGAAGGACTGACGAGGAGGTACCAAGAACTGGAAGAAGTTTCTACAAAAATCTTGGAGGAAATGTTCGCCGCTGAGGGCATTGATGACGAGGACCTTGAGAAGACATCCGAGGAAAACATAAAGTATGAGAGCCAATTCTTGACAGCGAAGTGTAAGTTCGAAGACAGGATGGCTTCGATTGAAGAAAAGGCTCAAAGCATCCTGAGCAGTGGGAATTCGACGTCCAGAGCGAGATGCAATCTTCCAAAAGTGGAGCTGGCCAAATTCAGCGGAGATATTCGGGACTGGCTGAAATTTTGGAGTCTCTTCAGCAAGGTACACGAGGACGCTGGACTACGCGACGAGGATAAATTCCAGTATCTGATGCAGTCGATGGTACCCGGATCCAGAGCGGCAGAACTGGTGAGTAGTTACCCTCCGGTCGGTGAAAATTATGAAAAGGCCATCGAAGGTCTGTCGAAACGTTTCGGGCGCGAAGACTTGCAAATCGAGGTTTATGTGCGGGAACTGTTACAGTTGGTGTTAGAAAATGCCATTGTGAAGAAAAAAGTGAACCTCGCTTCGCTTTATGACCGAATCGAGTCATACATACGGGCGTTAGAAACTCTAGGCGTTACCACGGATAAGTGTGCGGCGATGCTCTATCCGTTGGTTGAATCCGCGTTACCAGAGGACTTATTACGCGTGTGGCAGCGTTCTAATAATGCGTCTGAAAATGATTACGTGGGAAAAGCGTCGGATGTGTCGAAAACGCGACTCGATGGACTCATTCGTTTTTTGGATTCCGAAGTACAAAACGAGATGAGAATATCTATGGCCGTGAAGGGATTCAACATAAGTGGCAAACCGGAACGTGAGCGTAAAGCAGAAACGAACATACCGAGTGCGCGAAATCTGCTTGTTTCGGAAGCAAAGACGGACAAGTGCGTTTTTTGTGAAAAAACAAATCACCACAGTGAGCGGTGCTTCAAAGCGAAGAAAATGTCGCTTTCGGAAAAACAAAGGTTGGCAAAAACAAAGCGGGTTTGTTTCCGTTGCTTGAAAAGTGGACATTTAAAGAAGCATTGTGGATCCAAAGTTAAATGCGCAAAGTGCGGTAAGAGACACGTGGACATTATGTGCTCGGACCGAAAAAGAAAGTCAAGTTCGCGATCCGATTCGGAAAGTTCGGTAAGTGCGGTCAACATTCCCAAAGAATGCGCGTTGGCTTCCTCAGCCGAAATTCCCGCGACTTTCATGCAGACTCTGAGGGTGCGGGTGCGAAATGATGCGAAGGAAGTTGTCGTTCGTGCGTTGATCGACACCGGATCTAAGGGCACTTACGTATTGAGCGAACTGGCAAATAAATTGGACTACAAGCCGCGGGGACACCAAGACATGGTGCATTTACTTTTCGGCGGAGCTAAGTCGGATGTCGCGACGCACCAGAAATTCGAAATTTGTGTCGGGAATGTCGATGGAAAATACTGGTGTAATTTTGAAGCGCACGGGGAGAAGGTGATTTGCTCTAATGTACCTTCTATAAAAAAGGGTGCGTGGTTAAAAGACCTAAAAGATCGGGATGCGAACGTTACAATGAGCGACATGGATAGCGAAGAACAGTCCGTATCTATACTCATTGGCGCCGATATAGCGGGCAAGTTGTTGACGGGGCGAGTACACCAGCTAGAAGGTGGATTAACGGCGGTCGAAACGCATCTTGGATGGACTTTGATGGGTAAAGTGCCCCCAGAAGTGAAGAACAAAGTGGAAGATGAAGCGAACTTAGCCATTGTGACCGTCTCAATGTTAACGAAGGATGTTGACATAAAAGAAGGTTTAGGATCACTGAAAGTTATAGGAATAAACGATCCTATAGACCATAAATCACGAAAGGGTCACAACATTCAAGTGGAACGAACGTTCAAAGAATGTTTTGTGGGAAACCCAGAAGGAATACCACGGGATACTCCGAGAATGACGCTACGGAGGTACGGTAACAGAACCACAAGGACGAGGCCCATATTCAATGGTTCAGCAGGTAGTCCATCCTTCAGTAGATGTTGGAAAACTGAATCAAATAGGAGAGGTGGTGAACATTTTATTGAGGTAAGACCCAATTAGGGAAATGTTAAAATCGAGGACAATAATGCGAACCAACAGGCTCAGACTTAGAGGCGGGCGTATTTTGAAGGAACCTAGACGCTTGAATTTGTGAATATGTATTATACTGAAGGTTTTTTATTTTTGTGTATATGTTCCTTTTGTATTGGCCTGTGCTATTTTTGTATTGTCCTGTGTTATTTTTGTATTGTTTTGTGATTTCTTGGTAACGTTTGTACTTACTCGGTTTTGTTTAGATTGATTTTTAGATTGTGAGTTTTTTTGTGTTTTTAATGAAATTAATGTTTATACCTAATGTCCGAATCCTGCAAAGTTGTAATATCCCCACTCTTTTCTCGTGTGGGAGGATGTTAAATCTGGTAACACCACCCCTATCGGTAACTTTGCGAATCTTGGGATTTCGAGGATTCGGCTGTACTGATAGATTGAGAGAGGGAGAAAAGTGTGAGGGTAAAGGTATAAAATGAGCGGAAACGGACAGATTAGGGAGTCGCTCTTCAGTATGTAGTATGCAGTAAGCTATAAGCTCTTTTCCATAACGAGTAAGTACTATAATATTGAAATAGATTTGACTGTGTATCACTTTTTGTGTTGAATAAAGAAATCTAGACTGTAGTGAAGTGCTTATTTATTTTGACCAACCCATACAATTACCTGTTCGAGAACGAGAATTTCGATAAGTCCCTAATTCTAAATTTAACACCATCTTTGTAAATTTCAGCAGGGTTGAAATGACTGAAACTCAAAATTTTTTCTACAAGTTTTTTTGTCCAGCGGACGGGTTTTCCACCAACGTACAGCCAGTGGACGATTTTTTTTATTCGGTTAGTTATATAAACAACCATCTCTGTAAATTTCAGCAGGGTTTAAATGACTGAAACTCAAAATTTTATTACAAGTTTCCATGTCCAGCGGACGTTTTCATGTCGAGCGGACGTTTTCATGTCCAGCGGACGGGTTTTCCACCAACGTACAGCCAGCACACGATTTTTTTTATTCGAATAATTATATAAACAACCATCTCTGTAAATTTCAGCAGGGTTAAAATGACTGAAACTCAAAATTTTTTACAAGTTTTCATGTCCAGCGGACGGGTTTTTCACCAACTTACAGCCAGCGGAAGATTTTTTTTATTCGAATAATTATATAAACAACCATCTCTGTAAATTTCAGCAGGGTTAAAATGACTGAAACTCAACATTTTTTTTTACAAGTTTTTATGTCCAGCGTACGGGTATTCCATCAAAGTACAGACAGCGGACGATTTTTATTATTCGAATAATTATATAAACAACCATCTCTGTAAATTTCAGCAGGGTTTGAATGATTGAAACTCAAATTTTTTTTTACAAGTTTTCATGTCCAGCGGACAAGTTTTCCACCAGCGTACAGCCAGCAGACGATTTTTTTTATTCGAATCATTATATAAAAAACCATCTCTGTGAATTTCAGCAGGGTCAAAATGACTGAAACTCAAAATTTTTCACAAGTTTTCATGTCCAGCGGACGTCTTCATGTCCAGCGGACGGGTTTCCCACCAACGTACAGCCAGCGGAAGATTTTTTTTATTCGAATAATTATATAAACAACCATCTCTGTAAATCTCAGCAGGGTTAAAATGACTGAAACTCCAAAATTTTTACAAGTTTTCATGCCCAGCGGCAAGGGCGTATATAGTTCTTTTTCATGGGAGGGGTAATAACGATCATGGGGGGGGGTGATAACGATTGAAAACCATTAAATCAGGTACACAAACCACCTTTTTCTCAGGTTTTGGATACTCATGGGGGGGGGTAGTTACCACCAGTACCCCCCCCGTAAATCCGCCCTTGCGGCCAGCGGACAAGTTTTCCAGCAGCGTACAGCCAGCGGACGATTTTTTTTATTCGAATGATTATATAAACAACCATCTCTGTAAATTTCAGCAGGGTTGAAATGACTGAAACTCAAAATTTTTTTTACAAGTTTTTATGTCCAGCGGACAGGTTTTCCATCAACGTTTTTACGGTATAGAATTTCAAGTTGTTAATTCGAAACATTTCCTAAATCATTCAAAATTATGTTATATAGATTTGTTCACATTTTTTTTTCATCATGCTTAGATTATTATAATTCCTTAATATTCCATTGTACAGGGTGGGCAAAATTGGTGCTACATGAACTAAAACTTTTTAACCCGAGGAGATAGAGAAAAATGAATGGCACCTTATAGTCCTCTTTTTTCGAGAAACTGATAATGCCATCAACTGCATTCCTCTATCTTCTTTTGTTTCCGAGTTATAGGCCAAAATTGAAATTTGGACGATTTCAACTTTGGTCATTATCTCCGTTTCTGTTCATGCTAGGATGTTGAAATAAAAACATTATACAGGCACTTTTCTGATAGCAATCCAGTGGCGTACCGTGATTTTTTATAAAAGGTTCATTTGCTGAGTTATAACATAAACTTGTGTTTTTCCTTATGGAAACAGTAGTTTGAAATGACTTAAAAATCGCCATTTTTTTCCTGTTTCAGAAATGTATTATGTTACATCGCCCTCAGATATTATGAAAAATATGGTTTGTATATTATGGAATTCGAATTATTGAGTAGGCTAAATCATAGAATTATGTGTCTCTACGCATGGTGTAATTATTATTTCGCAATTGAATCACTTGCTGCCCCACTATTCTCATTTGCTAAAATGAAACATTTCAACATATCATATTTTCCGTAATTTTGGAATATCTCCATAATGCTGCCAACGATGACTTCAAATTTCAATAACTGACAGTTGTTTCAAACAGAGATCGCACCATCAAGTATTCAACTGTGAAATAATATTTACACCATGCGTAGAGACACATAATTCTATGATTTAGCCTACTCAATAATTCGAATTCCATATACAAACCATATTTTTCATAATATCTGAGGGCGATGTATAACACATGATACATTTCAGAAACAGGAAAAAAATGGCGATTTTTTCTAAGTCATTTCAAACTACTGTTTCCATAAGAAAAAACACAAGTTTATGTTATAACTCAGCAAATGAACCTTTTATAAAAAATCACGGTACGCCACTGGATTGCTATCAGAAAAGTGCCTGTATAATGTTTTTATTTCAACATCCTAGCATGAACAGAAACGGAGATAATGACCAAAGTTGAAATCGTCCAAATTTCAATTTTGGCCTATAACTCGGAAACAAAAGAAGATAGAGGAATGCAGTTGATGGCATTATCAGTTTCTCGAGGACTGGTGCCATTCATTTTTCTCTATCTCCTCGGGTTAAAAAGTTTTAGTTCATGTAGCACCAATTTTGCCCACCCTGTACGTGGTTATCGAATGTCGATGCGCATGTGATACGAAGGATAATTTTTTGTGGTAGAAATCAGGTTTATATTCGCGTGTCGAAAATGATTCTTTCTTTTAGAAAATTAACTTGAAGAAGTCGGAGTGAATAACGGTTGTAATTAGTAGAGATTTTGGTAAGCGGAGAATTCCGATTGCTTTTGCCAGATTGTTACGGTTTATGCCGGATTGGCCTTGTTAGAGGGTAAGAAATTTCAATTAGAAAAAATGTAGAAATAAGAATCGAATATACTCCTATCCTTTAGATTTATCAACCCCCATTGTATTCTGAAAATTCACGAGTCAGAGTTGAATTTATCTGGTTTGACGCTCGAATTTCAAGAAATTGGAAATTATCCTTGAATACTACCACCACGAGGTTCTGTCAGCTGTCACCTGGATTTCACACAGCCAAGTCGACCGAGTGCATTTTGTTTAGTAATTGCTTCACATTTAAGATCCTGAGAATTGCTATTTCTTCGTCATTTTTTTATTCAATTATGTTTTGTTAATTGACACATTCATTCCAAAATTCATTCATATTTTTTTGTAATAAGCTTAGATATATTATTTTTTTATTCCCACAATTAGAGAACTCACAACCTGATATTTATAATGATTTTGGATAATTTTGGGTATATTTGCAGTTCATTATCTGAGAAAACTTAGGTACTGTAAATTTGAACATATGTACAGGGTGGCCAGATTTCGATGATTTAGTACTACAACTCCTAAACTATAAGAGATAGAGAAAAAGTAATATACATGTCATGTTCTCTTTTTTCGAGAAACAGAAATTGCTGAAAACCCCAAGTTGCTACGACTTCTAGTTTCCGAGCTACAGGGCGATTTTGGTATTTGGCCAATTATTATAATTGACTATAACTTCCGTATTACAGGATGTACGCTCTCGAAATTAACACATCATTCGGAGCTATAGCAAAAAATTTTTTTTTTCAAATGGAAACCATAATGGGAAATGATATTTTCGAATAGATGTTTTTTCAACGATTTCAAAAATATATATCATGTTATACTTATAAGTTTACTATATATCGAAAATTTCGAAAAAACACTTTTCGTTCAACAAAATCGAAGCAGGCTTTGATTTACTTCCTTCAAAACTGGGGCGGTCATAGAATTTCATGTCTTATTTATTTTCACTTGTCAAATTTTATTCAGTTTCATCATTGTTGTATCGTCTGGCGCTTCTGAAATTCTTATAGGGTCATAGAATTCGATATCTCACATTTATTGTAAGCAGCCAAATTGATTCAGGAAATATTAGCTTTATTATTATTACTCAGACCAATAGAGGGGCTTCGCGAAACTTGTTGATTCTAGTATGATTTCTCTGCTAAATCGAAAAATGAAAAGCATTTGAATACTTATGTAACCCGTTGATAGCAATAATTATTGTTTCCACGAGGAGCAAAAAAAAAAGCTCCTTCAAGAAAAAATATAGGTTTATTAGAAAAAAATATATTTACAACATATGTTCAAATCGTTGTCCATTGGAGCGAGTCATTGGAGGAAATATATAAATTGCATGATGTGATATAAATAAAAACTTTAGAAGCGCCAGACGATACAATGATGAAACTGAATTGAATTTGGCAGGTGAAAATAAATAAGACATGAAATTCTATGACCGTCCCAGTTTTTAAGGATGTGAATCCAAAAAAAAAATTTTTTGCTATAGCTCCGAAATTTGAGCAGATACAAAAAATCCAATAGCACCGCTGGAAAGCAGTAAGAAAAGTGCCCTAAAGATGTGTTAATTTCGAGAGCGTAGATCCTGTAATACGGAAGTTATAGTCAATTATAATAATTGGCCAAATACCAAAATCGCCCTGTAGCTCGGAAACTAGACGTCGTAGCAACTTGGGGTTTTCAGCAATTTCTGTTTCTCGAAAAAAGAGAACATGACATGTATATTACTTTTTCTCTATCTCTTATAGTTTAGGAGTTGTAGTACTAATTCATCGAAATCTGGCCACCCTGTACATGCCGATGCCATGCTGTTTTCAATGAATGACAGAGAATTGTAATTTGAGATATAAGATGGAATTATAATAGATATAATAAGGTAAAATTGTGTTTTTTTAATTAGGTACAATTGGTCAAAAGACCATACACAAGTAACGTAGTGCTTGAACAACGTTACAGGTTAAAATGACTGAAACAAACTTGTTTTTCAAGTTTTTATGTCCAACGGACGTTTTCATGTCCAGCAGGCTGGTTTTCCTCCGAAAATTATCACTGGCTCCCGGGCTTTTACTTGACGAATCGACAGCAACTTATCAATAATTTGTTTTAGTTTTGTTAGGAATAACCGCAAATCTCCCTATTCGGTGATGTTCAATCGTCTCCTTTTTTTGTTAAAAGATTTGTGACGATACTAAAGCTTTTTTCAACAAGATATGACGAGAGAAATGCAATCAAGTCGAGGATAGTTCTCGGGGTATTTCAGCATGCGGCCAAGATGTTTGATATCCACTTTTAAATTTCACCGTCAGCTCCTCATCAGTGCTAAGCTCAAGTAGCTCTTCTTGTAATATCACATTCTCCACTTCCGTTTCATCAAATGGATGTATGATCCAAGTTGGTATTTCCATTGTCAGAACAGGAGGTAACTAAAATTATATCGGACTTGGAATCAAGAAAAACCTCCGGCTTCGATGGGATCAAGGCCGAAACACTGAAGAAAATAAAAGAAGAAATAACGGAACCCATCACCTGCTTCCAAAAAGGATTTCTTCCTGATATTCTAAAACTGGGAATTGTAAAATCAATATACAAAAATGGTGATAAGACGCAAACGATAAATTATAGACCAATAACTCTTATTTCGAACATAGTAAAAATCATTGAAAAGTTATTAAAAACCCGAATAATGAGTTATTTATACAAATTTTAGTATACATATTATGTGTTCACGCCAGTGAACGGTTAAAATAAAATATTCAGAATTTTCAAAATTCGAATAATTAAAATAATTTCTCCATGCTTGGAATTCCCATGTGGGTCATCCTTTATGTATAAGAACGATTCGTCAGCTGTGGAGTGCAGCATATGTCGTATATTTGTTTCGTTTCCATATACAGGGTGTCCCATTAGTGCCGCAGCGGACGATATACGCGTAACGGACTGCGTTTTGCAAAATTTTTTGATGCAGACTTGATATACTATAAGAAGAGCACAACCTAAAAATATTTTCGAATATATAGGGTGGCCCACAAAAGAGGAATAGAGGGTGACTTTGTTTTTTCAAATGGGACACCCTGTATTTAATAGTGTTTTTCCATTCTCTGAAACATCCTGCATGCTTCCGTATAATTTTTACCTATTTTTTTTCGACAGTTTTCGAAATATTGGCCATTTTGACAAAAAAATGATACTTGTAGAGGCTATGTTATGCAATTTTATTTCACTTACCCTTGCACAAAGTACAAACCAATAACAGTTTTATATGGATTGAAAGACAAGACTTCAAAGTATCACACCCAGCTAAAATAAAGCATCTCCAGCATACAGAGTGTCCACAAAAAGACTATCAACATGACGAATTTCAAATCGATTTTTCTTAATTTTTTCAAATGGAATGCATATAATTTGTTTTCATCATTGTAATCACCATTCATTTTACTTCATTTTTTGTCAAATTCATGATATGCATATCTCTAACGGAATAGGATTTTTTAAAGTTTTTCCTCCAAATTCACATTTACTTTCGAATTCAAAAAGCAGATTTGGCTTTTCTGTGGTTATTGGGAACTGTAAAAATTATTCTATTCAAAATTAACATCATTGCAGCTTCAATTCAAATCATCATATACAGGGTGAGTCTTTGACTTGTACATATATTTTAACTGAAGATTCTTGAGGTCAAAAGAAACCTTTTTTTCATTTTCCATTTTTCCGAATTCGGCTCTGTTAAAAAGATATAACCATTTGAAAAAAAAAATTGGGATCAATAGGTACGTTCCTGAAATGATCTTCTGGAATTGTTGCAAAGTTCATATTTATCGATAGAAATTGAGTTTATACATTTAGGGAATACTCAAGTAGGTACTAACCTTACTGGAATAAAAATGTTGCAAACACGATAATTTCAACAAAAACAGTTAGTTTCATCGAATTATATCTGCAACTGAAAACCTACATTTTTCACACCAAAATGAGTTCCTTCTTCGATTTTTCTGCAGATTAGTTTGTAAACACTATTAACTTGTTCATATTTTCCACGAAATTCCCAAACAATATCATGAAAAAAGACTTTTAATTCAGATCATCAGAATTCATTATTAAACAACCTAACCTAATCTATTTTGTATCCATTCTGTGAATGTTCGCACAGAAATTTCAAGGGAATGTTGTCAGATTTCTGATATTTTTATTGAGGTTAAGGATTTATTACGAACCATAGAATAAATCACGATACACTTGTGTACCGTGGTATAAATATCTATGAATTTGCCGTTTCCATCAAAGAGGAACAAGAGAGTCCACTCTCGATATTTAGTTCCCGCAACCTAGCACACGAGCTGTTGGCCTTACACTAATTTTACCGAAGAGCTCAGCGCCATCACAAAAGAGCACTCCCTTCAGAATACAGATAGGGAATACGAGGAAACACGAGAGAAGATCCTTCGTGCTTTATCGGGTTTGATTCGTAAACGAGGGATCTTCTCTCGTGTTTCTTCGGTTTGATTTCAAAATGTCACTTAGAAGTGTCATCATCAGAAATGATTGTTTATTAACATCAAAGCTTACATTTTTGATTTTATCACGAACTATGAAACCAAATAGTTCACTTAATCGTTTTTCATCAAAATGGATGCTAATTTTGGAAGATATTCAATTGCTAAAATTCAAAACCAGGTAGGAACCACATTAATTTCATCTGAGAATAACTTTAAAACTTTTAAAATTGCCAATAATAATCTGTAACTTATAGATCAAAATCAGAAAAATCGGGATCAAGAATTTTTTCACTGTTCCACGTTTCACAATTTCAGGTTATAATATAACTGAAATTCAATTAATTGAATTCAAATTTCGGCAATTTCTCGCTTCTTGGATTTTCTCCCACTACCAAAGTTCCACCCCCCGCCCAATACCCAAGGTCAATCTGACGGATTCGGCTCAGACTCGGCAGTGATTCGTCTTTATAGTCTTTGTTTCCATCATAAATCGAGTTTGCCGCCAATTTAACCACGCATGCGTCGAGCGAAAACCGAAAGATTGGTTAGGTATCTGCAGGTCAACTATAAACAATAACAAACCAGAGTCTCTGAGCAAATTGTAAACATTATGTGAAGTTCTGAATACATTCAGTGAATTATTGTTCTAATGTGATTATTATGTGGAGTGGTTGTCTCTGGTGGAGTGAATTAATAGAATCTTAACCGTGTCGAGTTTATAAAATTCCAGGAGGATACCTATTGTTTAGATGAAATCATCGACTCAGATTATAAGGTATCATTTCAGTTTTCATTAATTTCAATTTTATCTCCCACATTTGTGGGATTTTATTATTGAAATATCTCGACAAAGTTGATAAATATTGTGACAACATTGTAAACTCGTTTAAAGACCAGAGAAGGAATAATATTCGATGATATTTAATTCAGAGACGCATTCAGATTATTCTTGAAATTAATGATTTTTTCGTCAAATTTCTCCGGGTAAAATTGGAAATAACTCGGAAACGACGCGTTTTATTGAAAAAAAAATAAGAATACTTTTAGTTTCTTAAATGATTGATTCTTTCGAAAATATGAACCGTTTATCTTTTCAAAGTGATTTTATGGTGTTTTAGCGTGTATTGATGAGTCGACTACCCTGTAACTTTTATACTAGGAGAGATATTAAATAGGTTTTGATTGAGGAATATGCACCATGAATGGAGTAAAAATTCAACCAAAATTCAGTTCATTCGAAATAACGGTTCCGAAGATATAAACAGAAAAGTGTTTTTTTCATGGATTTTCGACACCCTGTATCTTCGAAACCAAACCGAATTTTGGAAAATAGTATAGGAAAAAAGTGTTTCGTTTGATGAGAGGAATCTACAGTTAAAATATATGTACAAGTCAAAGACTCACCCTGTATTTTACGAATTGGATGAATACTCACACAATGATGTAAAAATTCGAAAAATACCAATGAGTTTGAATGTACAAGTTATGAATGCTTCAAAAAAACGAGTTTCAAAACTTCAGGATACAAAAAAGTGCCCGCTCTTATCCTTATACAACTTTCTTCGAAAAAATTATATTCATAAGTTTCACAGGCACGCACGCAGATCTTCAAGCTCAAAGCTTGTTTGAAATTTTTGGAAGATTCGACGTTCCAAGTAGAAACATAGAAAATTATCAAAAATGTATTTTGAAAAATGGGTACAGAAAGCAAGTTTCTGTCTTCAGTAACTGATTTCATCACATTTTTGAGTAGATACATCAAAACTTTCTAGTTCCTCATTTCGCTATAAGTAATATGAATTGAAGGTTCAAAGATGCTTATTCTGAGTGGAATATTTTGACAGGTCTCAATAACCACAGAAAAGCCAAATCTGCTATTTGAATTCGAAGGTATATGTGAATTTTAGGGAAACATTTCGAAAAAGCGCTTAAAAATCCTATTCCGTTAGAGATATGCATATCATGTATTCGGCAAAAAATGAAGTAAAATGAATGGTGATTACAATGATGAAACAAAATTATATGCATTGCATTTGAAAAAATGAAGAAAAATCGATTTGAAATTCGTCATGTTGATAGTCTTTTTGTGGACACTCTGTATGCTGAAGATGCTTTATTATAGCTGGGTAGGATACTTTGAAGTCTTGTCTTTCAATCGATATAAAACTGTTATTAGTATGTGCAAGCGTTCGTGAAATATAATTGGATAACATAGCCTCTACAAGTATCATTTTTTCGTCAAAATGGCCAATATTTCGAAAACTGTCGAATAAGAATATGTGAAAAGTATACGAAAGCATGCAGGAAGTTTCAGAGAATTGAAAAACATTATTGAATATAGGGTGTCCCATTTGAAAAAACAAAGTCACCCGCTATTCCTCTTTTGTGGGCCACCCGATATATTCGAAAATATTTTTAGGTTGTGCTCTTCTTGTAGTATATCAAGTCTGCATCAAAAAATTGTGCCGATCTCAGACTGTTACGCTTATATCGTCCGCTGCGGCACTAGTGGGACACCCTGTATTTAATTCAGCTCATTGATTGACTTAATCGTGAATTATTCTGCATCCGTTAATTCCTAATTTTCTGCTTCCTTTTCGTGAATTCGGAAAAGTTTAGTTTTCCTGTGATTCGCAATTTTTAGTGATTTCGATTCAATCGAATTACATTCTTTTATAACTTTCATTTGTGCAACGTATTTTCACGTCAGCTTCATTCCATATGTAAAAGGCACCCTCTTGGTGATTGGACAGAAGAGCGGCTTTCCACCAATCAAGGGTGTTATTACTTAAAGAAAAATAAAAGATGTTAATTAAAATTTTGAAGTTCTTTCTTCCGACGGAAGAAAGTGTGGGATCGGCCCAACGCACTTGGGTCGGGTCTTGGTGTTTAAAATTATTTTCTAGGGAGAGGGATGGTAAATGAAACCTTTTAGATTAAATTCAAGACGTATATTAAATTCAAATCAAACCCAAACAAATTTACACTGGTTAGTTATATGTGAATTCCAAATCATATAAAAATGAATTCAAATTATCAACAAAAATGAAAAGGGTTTGTCAAAATGACCCCAGAAATAATGATCATGAACAATCTCGAAAGAATTTACAGTATAAGGTAAATTTTCTATACCCAAATGATATGACGGAAAATAATCCTTCTTAAACTTTAATTTTACAAGGGGAAACTCAACAATAGTTTCCACGTGATCTTTCAGATGAACCTGAGTTTTCTCAACAGAAAACTCCACTTAGACCTTCGACTACTTAAGGGTGATTACAAGAATAATAATACGCTTTAAAGAGGATACAAAAAAAATTATGAAACTATGACTTATAGAAGATTTCAGGACTCTGGACTATAAATATAATTTGGGCGGGCATGCGGCTGTCTACTAATTCTCAAGATAAGCTAAGCATAACAATTTATCTGACCTTTTTCCGGTACCAATAATCCCAAGAATGATGAACCTAGGAGGATGATTCTACGACGATGTTTCTTTCCTGAAACAGACAGATTAGGTGCGAACACGACACCCACACGTTTTCGCCAAATTGACTTTCACTCCCGAATATACCGACGATACGCGATCTAAATAATTCCAAATAATTTAGAAACTTTACTAACTTCGACTTAACACTTCTTATATATGTCCCAGCTTGAGACTGACTTATCAAAACTTTTTAAAGGAACCAAAAAACCAACGAGTTATCCAATCGCCGTCTTCCGAATAACTACGAAACTAAATTAATTCTTAAACCTTCCTTAAAACCATATCAAACAATCAAACACATATTAAATGAGTCAACTCAGAATCTTCCCGTTTAAGACTTCTGCAGTTACTCCTCGACTTCAAAAATCAACATTAATTATTTTCGTTTCCACTTTGAAACCGTACTTCTTAACACTTAAGTACCTAAACTGAAACCGTACTACCCTAGTACCCGAACCATATTCGCGAGCCCTGGCAACCTATCCCGTTAAGGTTTAACCAGCAACTGCCGTTCTCGTCTCCCGAATAACTGAACTCACTTTCGTCCGAAACTTCCCCGACTACCTTATTCTTTGTTCCTTTTAGAAACCAATTAAATTAAAGGTTTTTCTTTCGTCAGTACTTCAAAACCAATCAAACCAAAACTTCTTCCATCTTTGTTTTTATGAACCAATCAAATTAAGGATTTTTTTCTGCTTCCCACCTTGGGAAATGCTACGTGACAATTCTCAACAATGCCTGCGTTGAATTTTATCTCTGTCATCGTGTGCAGTAATTGCAACCAAATTCGTGGGACAATTATAATTTATCATTTAGTTCTCTAAATAAACTTAAACTGAAAATCAACAATTTCGGTCGTTAACGTCTCGACAGAGATCCTGTGTGGGTTTGATAAACGATCCAATAATTTTTCTAACACAAGGCTATTAAATTTCAGAAGTTTAAATCGATCAATTAAATTATTGCGCGTTCTCTCGGGAGATTTCCCGAATAAAATGAAGGGTGTTGAAAATACCGGTGAATTATTACGGAAAAGAAAATGTACAAGTCCTAATTTTAAAAGGATATTCATTTTATTACTTCCAAGTTATCTCTCCTATTACACATATTCCATATTGTCGAGCTCGAGCAATCTTTATATAGGAATAGGAGTCATCGACAGGTTCCTGTTTGCTGATATATAGGTAACTATATTTCATCTGTTATTTTTGAGTGCATTTATCCTTTCATTTGTGTTGGGTTTCAATTAATTTTATATATATTATACAGTCCACTAGCTCTATCTCTTTCTCACACAATAGGTAAACATTGCAAATTTTGTCAAATATACAGGCATTTTTTGATATTTCGGGTGGGGCCCGGGCTACCGCCACCCCCCTCGCTACGTGCCTGACGTTAATCTTCGATAATCGACCGAAAACTTACCTCCAAATAGCGATTAAATTGGAAAAATATGCATCTTAAAAAATGACGTCAGACCTCGGACAGATCGAACGTCAACACGATAATTCAAATTCTCTGGCCAGGTCTATGACGCCGAAAATTTTGCGATTTTCGTCAATATTTTGAGAATGCTTCTCGATATCGCAGGAAAAATCCAAAAACATCACCGTGGAGCTCCGTTCTTCCCCTTTCCGACGCCCCCTTCCAGTAGCGGACGGTGGCCGCTTGATTGATAAATAATGGATTTCTATTGGTTAAAAATCTGTATCGTAATGCAAATCTGTATCGTACCTAATAGGCGCATTCGCCGCATTCGGTATTACCAATACGGGAGTGGAGCGAGAGAAAACAGACACAGAACATCTGATATGCGCATCTCTCTTTCTCTGGCTGAAAGAGGGAAAAAGAGAGAGAGATCCGTATTTATTAGAATATTAGAATTTTGAAAAATGGTATGGAAAAAAAGTGTTTCGTTTGATGAGAGAAATCTACAGTTAAAATATATGTACAAGTCAAAGACTCACCCTGTGTAATGATACAATTATATGTCCATAATCCGTTTCGTAATGATATCCAATTACTGCGTTAGTTTTTACCAATCCGAAAGTGGAGCGAGAGAAAACGGACACAGAACATCTAATATGCGGATCTCTCTTTCTCTGGCGGAAAGAGGGAAAGAGAAAGAGATCCGTATTTATTAGATGTTCTGTGTCCGTTTTCTCTCGCTCCACTATCGGATTGGTAAGAGAAAATTGTTGAAGAGAAAATCGGCAATCTGGCATCGTCTTCTCTAGAGTTCTGTGAAATATCACAGAGAAGATGGATAAGGTTACAGTGGCTTTATACAAGACAGTGGCGAGTGGCGACAATAGGGCCATAGAACACATTTTTGCACAAACATGGCGGATATTTGTTTACATTTGAGTGTCGTGCTGTTTGATATTTGACTCGATTTTGAGCTTTATTCACTATGACATGACAACAAATCAATGAAAGTCCGCCATTAGTGGTCGAAAACAGTCCGACCAATCAAAACGTGAACGTCTATTGTCGCCACTGTCCTGTATAAAGCCACTGTAGATAAGGTTAGGTCATTGACTTCGGATCATATGACTTTGATTAATGGAGTTAAGATAGATTAGTGAGAAACCAATTTTTATGAGATCGTTTCAGGGTATCGAGGAAAATATGAACAAATTATTAGTGTTTACAAACCTCAGGAAAATCGAAGAAGGAACTTATTTTGGTGGGATAAATATGGTTTTCCAATTGCAGAAACAATCGGACACTCGGACATTCTTATTCAAATAAGGTTAGTGCTTGAGTATTTTCTAATTGTTTCACCCAGAACATTTAATAATCACCTCAGTTTCAATCGGAAAATATGAACTTTGAGGTGTTTGCAAAGAATTGTTTCAGGCACGTATTAAGCCCAACTTTTTTTTTCAAATGGCTATATCTCTTTGACAGAGCCGAATTCGGAAAAATGGAAAATGAAAAAAAAGTTTCCTTTGGCCTCAAGAATCTACAGTTAGAATATATGTACAAGTCAAAGACTCACCCTGTAGTACGGGTGTAGATAAAATATATTATCAAAAAGGCAGTTTGGATTCCGGATTCCGCCAGGGTATCTCAACGGCAGACGCCATAAGAGAATTAACCAATAAGATATACAACAATATGGATAAAAATACGCCAACTTTAGCTGTGTTTATCCACTTATCTTTCACGAAAAAAAATTAAAATACGAAAAATCGAGGGGGACTCAAACTAGAAAATTACCCGATTTAGCGAAAGCATTTGACACAGTCAGTCATGAGAAATTGATGGAAAAATTATACAGTTATGGATTTCGGGGATCGATTTATGAACTGATTAAAAGCTACCTCTCCGACAGAAAGTAAATGGTAGCAATAAATGATGAACAGGGATTCCACTGGGCACCGTTCTTGGACCGCTTCTCTTCCTTATATACATGAATGGCCTGTTGGAGATGGAGGTTGAAGGTGCATTCTGAGCTTTGCAGATTGCAGTTGATACTGTTGTACTCTACGAGAGTAAATCATGGCCGGTCCTGAAGAGTGTGGTAGTTCGGGACTTTGGCCAGATAGCAAAATGGTTACAAGTGAATAAGCTCACTCTCAATCAAGCCAAAACAAAATACGTACCGTTCTAGTCGAGTAAAGCAGTGGCAGAAGATATTGGAGACATACACTTGGACGATGAATTACCTACTATTCCAAAAACATCCCCCGTTAGGTACTTTGGCATATTGATCGATGAACATTTAGAATGGAATGTCCATATGATATATTTGACAAAAAATTTGAGATGAATTCTATAAAAAACCTCCGATTGAACGAGCCCTTTATAAAACCGGCCCTTAGTGCCTATACTGTGGTCAAATCGAACACCGATCTAAAATAAAATAGACGTACAGACAGTCTTCTATCAATGACTAGAAGTCTGTACTGGAAATGGTTTTGTATACTGTTTGCTTCAGGCTCACATAAGTAGGTATTATTGAAACACGCAGCTTCATCAAGCCTACAATTGACTGGTTATTGAATCAATGTTTTCCAAGTGGCAATTTTCCATCGTCAATGGGTAGCGTTTCTGGCGACAGATCGGTGCAATGGTGTCATGGAGCACCTGGTTTAGTAACCTTGTGGACCCTTCAACGGCTAAGTCACACAACATTAACTATAATAATAAAGAAATCGAAGTAAGGAGCCTTGGACTTGGCACGACTTCGTATAGATTTCATTACTTTTTAGAGATAAACATCAGCTCCATCGAGGCTTGTTTTTTACAGAATGTTTTTGGTGGGATTTCACTTCTTTTTGTAAAAACCCACGTGGGCATTTTGATTTATTTTATGAGATTTCCTTATTTGACACATATTTTTCTTTCTTTTTAGGAGTAGTTTTTTTATTACAAATCTTTTTTTTTCATGGTTCTGAACTATGGTAGATAGAGCCTCCGATTATTTTTTATTGAATTCAGCGTCCTCTAAAACCTATAGTTTTGTACCAAACTTGTCCATATTTCCCATCTTTTACCCAATTTTTTTTTTCGGATTCAATTCTTTCTCTCCCAATTTCACCACCGCAGACCCATCTGATGATAATTTTTCTGAAGAGCAATAGACGCTCTACATTGCACCAGAATTTCATCGCTCTAGCTTGACCACAGAAGGAATAAGAAATCTTCAAAGTTTGCGAATTGAACAACAAAAAAATTTCGTTTTCAATTTTTTCTCTCCCATTCTTACCACCGCAGACCCATCTGATGATGTTTTTTCTGAAGAGCAATAGACGTTCTATATTGCACCAAAATATCATCGCATTTTTTTATTCAGTGATGCAGCGAAACAGAGTTTCTTCTTCATGAAGCTCTTCGGAATGGAAAGAAGATATAGAGAACATAGCTGCTTTTACAGTTGTTGGTGATTCTCATAGAACGGATTTGATTCACCAAATAAATCAACGAAGAGAGGAGGTGGGAGAATTCCATCAATTAGTTCAAGAATTATTGAATGAGCACCCAGCACCCAAGCTTGTTGTCGTACTTTCTGATCCCTGAACCCTATTGAAGAATGATCATACATAGATCACTTCATGAAGCCTGACAAGTTCGATCAAATTTTCATCCATTTTTCACTTCAATCACTTCACAAAATATCAGACGTGATATCACGTACGGTTAGAAAATCTAAATTTGCGGGATAGGCATCTGAACTACAGTGACTGTATAACCACAGTGACGACAACTGGCTATAAAACTGTCAAAAGTCCGCCATGTTTTGTCGAGATGTTTTGGCGGTATTTTTAAATTTTACATCGGTAACTTACGGCAATATTTCATATTATAGGTCTCAATTTCATTAGGAAGTAACATTATGTTCCATGAATTCGATCTAAGATATGACGTTGCAAATGAACTGAATCGTGCTATCTATTTTCCCGAAGATACAGATCGAAAATACTGGTTATCTTTAACTTCTAACTTAAATTATTATTCAGAAAAAACTGAAGAGCTACATACACAAGTGAAGATTATTATTTGCCAATAGTAAATTCATCTTGATTGATCAGTCATTGGCTTAATGGCCATAACTCTCGAAAGAAAATAAACAATAACAATCATAGATGGTGTTAAATATATTATTAGAAATGATTATTGAATTTTGACCTTACTGTATATTATTTTGATGTATGTTGCCATGTAAACGAAAATAAAAGAGATCATTGATAGTTCCGACGACAAAAGGGCTTTCAACTAGAATTTTGATATAATTCGCAATAGATAAAAGAAATATAGATTAAAAAGATAACAGATGGGTTAGAAAATCTGCGCACTGTCATTTCGACAAAACATGGCGGCCGACCAATAGAAAATGAGACACGAATTGTCGTCACTGTGGTAATATAGCCACTGTAATCTGAACTACAGTGGCTATATTACCACAGTGACGACAACTCGTGTCTCATTTTCTATTGGTCGGCCGCCATGTTTTGTCGAAATGACAGTGCGCAGATTTTCTAACCCATCTATGATTGTTATTGTTTATTTTCTTTCGAGAGTTATGGCCATTAAGCCAATGACTGATCTGATCAATCAAGATGAATTTACTATTGGCAAATAATAATCTTCACTTGTGTTTGTAGCTCTTCAGTTTTTCTGAATAATAATTTAAGTTAGAAGTTAAAGATAACCAGTATTTTCGATCTGTATCTTCGGGAAAATAGATAGCACGTTTCAGTTCATTTGCAACGTCATATCTTAGATCGAATTCATGAAACATAATGTTACTTCCTAATGAAATTGAGACCTATAATGTGAAATATTGCCGTAAGTTACCGATGTAAAATTCAAAAATACCGCCAAAACATCTCGACAAAACATGGCGGACTTTTGACAGTTTTATAGCCAGTTGTCGTCACTGTGGTTATACAGTCACTGTAATCTGAACATAAGCGCTACGCCACCTGGTGACAATCAGAGTCCCTAAAAATCTTGACATAGTTCGTGCAAGGTGCTTTGTGTTGATGTGAATTTCTACAAATATTTATATTTTAAAATTATTCTGATAGTTATGAATCGTTCGAATCAAATTTTTATAACGAAAATATACACTCACAACAATCTGATGTCAATAATTGTAGTTCCACTACTGCCCACCTTGGCGCTGCATTCTTATTTTCAGTACAGTGACTTTATACAAGACAGTGGCGACACGCTCATGTCTCAATTTCTATTGGTAGTTGGATGTTACGTGGTGAATTCCGCCATTAAGAGGCTAATTGTGTTTGTTTTCTTTTGGAAGCACAGAACAGAACAGAATAATTAGTGTTCTGTGCACAGAACTATAGAAATTATAACTTTTTAGGTTAGTATCATAGAGAAAATGAGAATTGTATATGGTTAGTATCAAAGATGTACTCTATAATCTTTGAATTTTAACCTCCAATAATCTGACATTAGCCTCTTAATGGCGGATTTCAGCTCCTTGTCGTCACTGTCTTGTATAAAGTCACTGTAATTTTCAGTACAGTGGCTATATTAACACAGTGACGACAACTCGTGTCTCATTTTCTATTGGTCGGCCGCCATGTTTTGTCGAAATGACAGTGCGCAGATTTTCTAACCCATCTATGATTGTTATTGTTTATTTTCTTTCGAGAGTTATGGCCATTAAGCCAATGACTGATCAATCAAGATGAATTTACTATTGGCAAATAATAATCTTCACTTGTGTATGTAGCTCTTCATTTTCTGAATAATAATTTAAGTTAGAAGTTGAAAATAACCAGTAGGTATTTTCGATCTGTATCTTCGGGAAAATAGATAGCACGATTCAGTTCATTTGCAACGTCATATCTTAGATCGAATTCATGGAACATAATGTTACTTCCTAATGAAATTGAGACCTATAATATGAAATATTGCCGTAAGTTACCGATGTAGAATTCAAAAATACCGCAAAACATCTCGACAAAACATGGCGGACTTTTGACAGTTTTATAGCCAGTTGTCGTCACTGTGGTTATACAGTCACTGTAATTTTCAGATGCCTATAGCTCTGGTGTGCTATCATGTGACAACAGATGCTAACCTCGTGACAGCGTGAAATGATGACAATTGATGACAAATGTCTTATACACAGTGATAATTATTAATTTTTACTGTCTCGTGTCTCATTTATTGTTTCGGCCTAGCTTTCGGAAACCTATCGTTTCCTTGCACAATAAATGAGACAGTAGAAATCATCACTGTATATAAGATTGATCACCTGATTATTATCCTTTCTTCAATTTATATTCTACAGTCGATATTCACATATTAAGTATGACAACAATGTGTTTCTGAGCGCATAAACTTCCATACTTTAATAATAGGGTGGCACATTTTGCGAAGATGACGTGATTTTGCGTGATAGCACGTGAGCTCACGTGACGTGACAACAATGGACTCCAGATCTTCGATTTTTCTAGTTTTTATAGTTTTCCCTTTAGGTGGCCATTAAATCCTAACTCTGTACTGTATTTCAGCTCTCTGAGTTTATGGAAAGTACAAGTTCTATTTTGAGGATCATGAGTGAGTGAGTGAGTGTCGAAAATGCGAAACTTTGTTTGCGCTTAATTTCGGAACTAAATGACCTAGACACTTGAAATTTCGAATTTCAAGTAGGTGATTATAGCTCACTCGATGTCCTGCCCCCATTCAAGTTACACCCTTCTGAAGATCAACAAAAAAATTTCTTTTTTGTTTTCCTTGTACCTATATTAGGCTAAGGACACGAAACTTGGTAATTTTGTCAATGAAATTACACATGTTGGAATTTTTTCAACCCTGAAGTACCTACCTATGCTCAGAAAGGTTTGAAATAGTAACCCTCTGAAATATTTTTTCTCACAACTTTTTTCTGGTAAAAATTTTGTTTTTAATAAAACAGGGCTGAAAAGCCTTCATATAGTTAGTTTTGTATTACTACAAGTTTTTTCGAAAACTCGAGCATTTGCGAGGAAAACATGAATGTATTGCAAGCTCGTGTTAATAGGGTGGCCAGATTTCGATGATTTAGTACTACAACTCCTAAACTATAAAAGATAGAGGAAAAAGTAATATACATGTCATGTTCTCATCTTTCGAGAAACAGAAATTGCTGAAAACCCGAAGTTGCTACGCCGTCTAGTTTCCGAGCTACAGGGCGATTTTGGTATTTCGCCAAATATTATAATTGACTATAACTTCCGTATTATAGGATCTACGCTCTCAAGGCCGTAGCTAGAAAAAAGGGCGTAGCTAGAAAAAAATTTCGGGGGGAGGGGGGTGTCCGTTAAACTGAGCTCTAGAAAGAATTTCGGGAGGGGTCCGGACCCCATCGGACCCCCCCTGGCTACGGCCTTGTACGCTCTCGAAATAAACACATCTTCAGGGCACTTTTTTTACTGCTTTTCAGCGGTGCTATTGGATTTTTTGTATCTGCTCAAATTTCGGAGCTATAACAAAAAAATTTTTTTTCAAATGGAAACCATAGATCTTTCTTCAATGATTTCAAGAATATATATCATGTTATACTTCCGAGTTCACTATATATCGAAAATTTCGAAAAAACAATTCTCGTTCAACAAAATCCAAGCATGCTTTGATTCACTTCCTTCAAAACTGGGGCGGTCATAGAATTTCATGTCTTATTTACATATATCTACTAATACCAATATGGATTATACCCCTGCTTTTCAAAGTCACATAGTGAAGCCAGATCTTTGGTAAGGCTTGAGTTGTACGCTTGCGTCAACTGGAAATTCAAAAATTGCGAGAAATTTAGAGGTTATGTTTATTCTGAAAGACAACAAGAAAATAGATATCCAGAATGAAAATAAGTCACTGGAATACTTTCAGTTCAATTTCAGAATATGAATAGGAGTTAACAATGACAATAAGGACTTGAAGAAAACGGAATAATGCTATTGAAACATTTCACATTGAATTGTGAGGTTACGATCGAAACTATTCACATGAAGTTAAGAATGACATACGTTTCACGACATAATACGATGTGTCAGAGAGAGATAGAATTAAAAAATATTTTTATTCTCAATATTGCCGCACAAGCGCAGATCTGGATTGTTACCAAAGCCCAGCTTCAGTTTTGATTGGCTCTTTCCCCATATAGGAATTATTAGATATATGCTTATTTATTTTCACTTGTCAAATTCAATTCAGTTTCATCATTGTTGTATCGTCTCTGGCGCTTCTAAAATTCTTCTGAGGTCATAGAATTCGATATGTCACATTTATTGTAAGCTTCTTAATTGATTCGAGAACTATTAGTTTTATTATTACTCAGACCAATAGAGGGGCTTCGCGAAACTTGTTGATTCTAGTATGATTTATCTGCTAAATTGAAAAATGAAAAGCATTTGAATACTTATGTAACCCGTTGATAGCAATAATTATTGTTTCCACGAGGAGCAAAAAAAAAAGCTCCTTCAAGAAAAAATATAGGTTTATTAGAAAAAAAATATATTTACAACATATGTTCAAATCGTTGTCCATTGGAGCCATTGGAGGAAATACAAAAATTGCATGATGTGATATAAATAAGAACTTAAGAAGCGCCAGACGGTACAATGATGAAACTGAATTGAATTTGACAAGTGAAAATAAATAAGACATGAAATTCTATGACCGCACCAGTTTTGAAGGAAGTGATTCAAAGCCTGCTTGGATTTTGTTGAACGAGAAGTGTTTTTTCGAAATTTTCGATATACAGGGTGTTTCACCATAAATTGGAAAAACATATATAGCCGTGTAGATGACACCGAGAAAGTCATTTTTGCCCTATGACATATACCCTGTTTTCGACGCATAAGCGAGGGTGTTCAATGTCAACTTTGAGCAATATTCTGATGACTGTTGTGAGTTACGCGTGATATTTGAAATAACGGTTTCTAGTCACATCTCAGTATTTTTCAATTGAATTGTGGTGTAGAATTTTGCGAAAAAAAATTCAATATGACGGAAAACCTGCAAAGTTGGAATTTTTTTTACTCGGTTGCTAATTTGGAAAGCATAATCTCAACGTACTCAATTTTCTAAGATTTTCCGTAAAAAAAATTTTTCAAAATTCGAACTCAACTTTTTTTTTACATGTCTTCAGTGAAAAAAAAATTCGGCCAAAATTTTTAGATTTTTTCATGGTTGAACTATCTTCAATTCTGAATACTTAGGTGAAAACAGAATGAAAAAATATCGATTGGTTTTCTTTTTGTAGCCTTCCGAAGATTACGCTCGGTGTATTTTCTTAATTTTTATTTGAGAAACTGGAGGCCGTACGGAGGTCAAAATTGTGCTGATGGGATGCCAGAATTATCCGGATAAAAATATGAAATTATCAACCAAAAAAATTTTTTTCAAAAAATTTTGGTAGGAATCGAACTCTACGAGTATGAATTGGATTAATTTTAATCCTATAAATCTCCGTTACCAGAGCAACACTAGTTAATCGAGAGTGTAGAGTTCGAACCTTACCAAAGTTTTTTGGAGAAAATAAAAAAAAAATATATTTTTTTTCAAAATTTTTTTAATTTTTTCGAAAAAAAAATTTTTTTTTTATAATTTCATATTTATATCTGAGTCATTCTGGCTGCCCAGCAGCACAATTTTGACCTTCGTACGGCCTCCAGTTCCTCAAATAAAAATTAAGAAAGTACACCTAGCGTAATCTTCGGAAGGCTACAAAAAGAAAACCAATTGATATTTTTTCATTCTGATTCCACCCAAGTATTCAGAATTAAAGATTGTTCAACCATGGAAAATTCCAAAAATTTTGGGCGAAATTTTTTTTTCACTGAGGACATGTAAAAAAAAAGTTGAGTTCGAAATTTGAAAAAAATTTTTCACCGAAAATCTTAGAAAATTGAGTACGTTGAGATTATGCTTTCCAAATTGGCAATCGAGAAAAAAAAATTCCGACTTTGCAGGTTTTCCGCCATTTTGAATTTTTTTTTGTAAAAGTCTACACCACAATTCAATTGAGCCTTCAAAAATACTAAGATGTGACCAGGAACCGTTATTTCAAATATCACGCATAACTTACCACAGTTTACAGAATATTGCTCAAAGTTGACATTAAGCACCCTGTATCTCGATTATGCGTCGAAAACGGGGTATATGTCATAAGGCAAAAATGACTTTCTCGATGTCAACTACACGGCTATATATGTTTGTCCAGTTTATGGTGAAACACCCTGTATAGTGAATTCGGAAGTATTACATGATATATATTTTTGAAATCATTGAAGAAAGATCTATTCGCAAATATCATTTCCCATTATGGCTTTCATTCGAAAAAAAAATTTTTTGTTATAGCTCCGAAATTTGGGCAGATACAAAAAATCCAATACCTTGCATGGCTGAAAAGCAGTAAAAAAAGAGCCCTGAAGATGTGTTAATTTCGAGAGCGTAGATCCTGTAATACGAAAGTTATAGTCAATTATAATAATTAGCCAATTACCAAAATCGCCATGTAGCTCGGAAACTAGAACTTGGGATTTTCAGCAATTTCGGTTTCTCGAAAAAAGAAGTATATTACTTTTTCTCTTATAGTGAGGCTCTATAAAGGGGAGTATACCAGAAACCGCCATTTTGGGTCCAACCATAGACTCGAAAATTGCAGATCCATTCGAATGAAATGAAATCTGTAATCGAAAGAAATGAAATCTGTAACCGAATGAGTATATTTTCGGAATGAGAGATCTTCTGGTGACTTTTTTCGGCATGCTCACATGAAAAACATTGGAAATAGATTAGGTTCGTGGTGTTAGAATAATGCCGTGGCATCTAATAGTCAAATTCATAATGATATATTGTTTATGTTGGTGTATCACCCCGATAGATGACGATGAAAATGTTGCGAGTCCTGTAATTTTCGAGTATATGGTTGGACCCAATCAACCATAGAGCCAGGTCTATCTAGCATACCTATCTTATAGTGCTCTACTTATAGTTTAGGAGTTGTAGTACTAAATCATCGAAATCTGGCCACCCTGTACATTGTTTACTGGGTAGGAAAAGCTTACATTCCTGGACGATCGTGAAGATTGCTAGTCGAGGCGTAAGCCGAGACTAAGCAACACAGAGTCCAGGAATGTGGCTTTTCCTACGACGAGGTAAACAAACTATTCTTCAGCAAATCGTTTGAAATTCCACAGATTTCAAAGAATTTTGAAGAAAATCGCGAATTATTCGATTCATAAATAAATGGAGCTTTGAAATCCGGAATGGACACGTATTAATGCTGAATTGTCAAACTTGATATGATATTATTTTAATTGCTGGTCTTTTCGAAGACAAAACAATGTAAAATGATGAGTGCTGATGAATTTTCCACTTCTGGGACTCGTCCAGAGCAGTTTGAGGCAGTAAATGCTTCATTAGAATTATTGCCAAAGAAATCTAGAGAAAAGTACGAATATGCTTATGTGGAACACTCTGACAACTGATGTAATATAAGGAAATGAATATTTCCTAACAGTTAGCAAATCTTGACTTTTTCTATGACAAATTTTGTTAGGAATGTCAAAATTTCCTAGCGATTTGCGGAAAATAGTATTTCATTGAACAACAGCCAACCAAATTATAATAATTCTACTTTTGAATGAAATGAATGAATTTAAATGAAAAAAATCCATCATATATCTACAATACAATTATGATAAATGTTGGGAATGCCTGCCTTCAGCTTCAATACAAGCATTCACTCTTCTCCTCATGAAAGTGCGTATGCGATGAAATATTCCTGGTGGGTTTCGTATCGTTTCACACCCTGCTGCAATGCGGTTTCGCAGATCATCGATATTTTCAACTAGGTTTGTGTAAACCAAAGATTTCAAATATTCCCATATTCAAAAATCCAAAGGATTAAGGCCCTCCTCGACCTATCCTTTGGTTGGCATACACCTCATCAAGGCGAGTTCTTGCACGTATACTAAAATGGGCTGGTGCACCGTCGTGCATAAACCATAAATTTTGCCTTATTTGAAGGGGAACCTCTTCGAGGAGACTAGGTACTTCTTCAAGAAGATGACAATACGAGACACCATTTAATCGTAGCGGAGGAAAATAGGGACCAATTTACCCTATGTACCTATTACGCCATCAGCAGGGTTAAGGATTCATTTTCAACTGAATCTATATTAAATATATATTATATAGCTTAGTTTATAGTTTTCTTAATTATAAGGTGATGTCATGGGGTGATTCAATAAATTCTTGCAGCTCAGAAAAGAGTGTTACGTTTAATTTTCAATTTAAATTTAAAATGCGATGAAGATATTTTTGTAGATTAGTTATAGTGTGTTTTTTTTTCTTTTTTTTTGACTTATCTTATGCATATCTATTTGTAGATATGTCTTATGGGATTAATAAAGGTTATTATTATCATTATTTTTATTGATTAGATGATCGTCAATATATAATTCCAAGCCATACGTTTAATGAAAATGGATATTGATGATTTTCTTCAATAAAGCCGAGGATTTTCGTCAGCCCAAGAGGTGATTGTTATGAAAATTTCGAATACAGTCTCTTGAGAAATTCGCCTCGTCGGTAAATAAAATGTTACATAAGAACTGTGGTGCTTCTACAGCTGCAGTTCTAACTTCCCGAGTAAGACCAGAATCATAACTTCCCGCAGGCATCGGTGAATAATTGTGAGTGAAGTATGTATGGTGGGGTAATCTACGTTCTGGGTACTGTCACAGTATAGACACTATATATATACTGTGGTACTGTTCACCATAAAGTCTTTGTGCTTCCAATGCATTACCATTAGCACGACCGTATACAAAAAGCCTATCTGCTTTTTCTAAATTCGAATATGTATTCATAATCTCAATCATACTTATTTGAATTTTCTACAATACATAATCACAAAATTTGTGAAACAATAAGATCGGTAACAGAAAATGACTGTGCACAATCCTGGTATCGGTATTATTATTTTTAGAATTTTCATTGCAAAGCACAAACTACTATAGATATCAAGGCAAAAATAGGAAAATTCGCGTCCGTTAGGACCGTCCACTAGTGAATAAGATACAGGAGCTCTCTTGGAGAGAAGAAATGGACTGCGTATCAATTCTTTTACCACGAGAATTAAAGAATAAAAAAAAATGAATTTCTGAATAGAGATAAATACCACAAAGTAAACACTGTAGGAAATGGTTGTTCAGATTGAAAGTTACGTATCTGCTTCTGTCTGCTTTTGTAGGTGTTGTTGGCTGGGTAAAGTCTTTATCACACGAATTCACTATGTACGGGTGGCGCAATAAAGGCCGACGTAGAAACTATTTGTTGAGGACTTCGGCTAAGCTGTATAAAGATGTTGCGACTGATGGCAAAGATCTTTTCGGACTGAGCAGGTATATATTGCTTCAACTCCTTGTGGGATTTTTGTAACAGCCATAGAATCGCACATAGCACAGAGAATCTCGGTCTTATTCTTAACCAAATAAGCCCATCCTATGTATAAACTTTGTGGTGAAAGAAAACAAATGTGTGAATTTTGAACAACTAGGGACATATAGTAAATGAGAGAAATGGACTCGCGAAGATCTAATTAAGGCAAAATACCATCGCGTTAGCTCTTATTTTGAAAACGCTTTGAATTTTTTTCTCGTTAATCCTTGAGTTTTCGAAAAAAATTGTATAAATAAAAAAGTTAGTATATGAACAGGGCTCTTCAGCCATGATTTTTAAAAGGAAAATTTTCCACAAAAAAGGGTGTGAGAAAAAATATCTTAGAGGGCTTCTATTTCAACCCTTCCAGTCCTCAGCTCAATATACAGGAAAAATAAAAAAGAAAAAGATTTTTTTTGTTGATCTTCGGAGCGGTGTTACTTTTCCGGGGGGAGATTTTTCAAAAAATTTTATACCAAATACCCACTTTGATTTTCTGCAAAGAATCCCCCCTTTCATTTTTTCGGTGATATTCAGATACACCCTATGTATTCTTACCACTTCAATTTTTTGCTGCTGTTTGAGATTTTGAAGGTTTGTGTAAGTTATATTAAATGAAACAGAGAATTTCAGAAATTATTGATTATTCAATGATGGTTCACGGGAATCGACCACATTTCAAATGTGGCTCATATTATAATCCTAAGGGAATTATGGAATATCAATGATGAAAAGCATTGATTATGATGACGATACAATGTATATCTACAATCGGATCATCATTCTAAAACATAAAATTTGGTACAACTAAAAGCGCGGTTTTTAAGTCTTAATTCATCACATTTCACTAAGGAACGACAATTAACTAATTATTGATTTCATATTCTGCTCTCGTATTATGAATTATACGGTTCATCTTCTGCAAAGAATTTTATTAATTGAATTTTGAAATATCCTAACATGAGGTGGAATCTAAAGATGATAGAAGTAGCAAAGATTTTTTGTTTTCCAGATCCTATATTTGAATTATTGTAAACTTTTCTGTATCTCCAAAAAAAGAAATTACTACACTTTTTACAATAAATATTCTGAATACTGAGTAAATTGAGAAATATTTCTCAATACCATCAATTTTTTACATTATTATCTTCATGAAGCGCATGACTGGAAAGCAGTGGCGGCTCGTTAGAGGGGGCAAGATGATATATATATATATATATATATATATATACTATAATGTTTATTTCCCGATTCTCTGGTTCAGAAATGGACTGTGAAGTTTGCGTTTGAGTTGAGTGTTAACATCCATCATTGGTTTTGATTGATGGGAATTCTAAGAAGGTCGAATGCAGTACATGCTCATAATAAAATGTTGTATAATTGTCTGTTTTCCCACATATTCCTCAATTCCATTTTTGCTTATGTCGAATATTCAAAATCGGCTTTATTGAATCTGTGAAAAAGTTCATTGATTTAATTCGTCTGTAGTATATTTCTAGTCTCAATTTGTGGAAATACCTTCCTTGTACTACTTTTCGGTTCAACTCTTCCCAGAAGTACTGTTGAAACAAATTTCCGGAAACTTTTGTTGCTGAAGCTTTTTAGGAAAACAACCACTATGTTCGACTTGAGCAGGGCGTTAAACAATAAACTGGATAAACAAAAGTGGTGTAGATGTGATCGGGACAAACATTTTGCCCCATGAATATATATCCTGTTTCCGAAGCATAGGTAAGCGAGATACAGGATTAATGTAGTATTTGACGAATATTTTGTTGATTGTGGCGGGTTATGTATGAGTTCAAAATAGTATACAGGGTATCCCAGAAGTCGCGCACCCCATTGAGGGGTTCGAAAGTGAAAAATATTCTAAGTCCAAAAATCCATGTTTGAAATTTTTTGATAACGTTGTTAATCAGTTATTAATTAATGGCAATGACCAATCAGGAGCGCCCTACAGAAGAATAAGTAGGCAGTGGGGACGCGAGAGTGAGACGCTAGAGCTGCTGCCGGCTTTTCACGCAGTAAACCGAGACTGGCGTCTCGCTCTCGCGTCCCCACTGCCTACATATTCTTCTGTCGGGCGTTCCTGATTGGTCACTTTCATTAATTAATAATTAATTAACTACGTTATCAAAAAATTTCAAACATGGATATTTTGGGCTAAGAATATTTTTTACTTTCGATCCCCTCAATGGAGTGCGCGACTTCTAGGACACCCTGTATATTCTAAAACTAGTTGCAGAATGGGCTCCTATTCCAACACGTATGCGAAATTCTAAAATGAGCTACGTAGGATTGAGTTTTCGAACGTATGAGACTTGAATTGCCTTCTGCAACGAGTATTAGACGAAATTTTCTCTGTTTCAGTCAAGTTGTCAAACTGTCGAAATTAAATGAAAAATTCAGATTATACATCCTAGTGACAAGTGACTTTTGTGTTGTATCTTGGCAGTTGGTGTGACTGTCACGAAAATTGATAGACTACGGCATTTGAATCGTACGTTTCCAATTTTGAAATAATTTATAGATACGCGTGAATTATGTTTGAAGAAATCGATTTAACACCTCCAGAATTAAGATGAATTGAGAATAATGTTGCGAATAAAATATTACCTCAAAAATCCTAATCCATGTATGAAAAAGAATACGAAAAACTTGTGAAGTGGCTTGAAGAGGGAATGTTTTGTTAGCGTATTTTGAATAACGTATTTAGGAAGTAGGAAGTAGGAAAAATGTTCTACATTATGGTGAACTTATTCGATGTAACGCAGTATGGCTCAGAGATAGATAAATAGAACATTTCCAACGAGTATTGATTGAGAAAAAAGAAGAAAACTAGCTATAGAACTACGTATAACTTCAAATTCCAATAAACGGAAACTTTGGGATTTTTTGCAAAAACTAAGAGGATTGCCGACTTCTCGTTATCATATTTGTAATCTGGGACCCAAACTTAGTGAGTACAATATTTTTTTCATTTTTCGAACCAGATCCTTTCAGTTCAAAAGCCAGTGCTGACAACCACAAAACGAAAAATATAACTGAAAACAATGCTGTAATGAAGTCATTACGATACTGAGATGAATAAACAAAATTCATATAATTGTCGTTGCCAAGCAACTATATTATTCAAATCAGTATAAACAATATCACAACGACTTTGCATGACCCTCTGTTCTCTTTTCTCTTCAAATACCGGAAGGGTTCAAATCCCATTGGGTCTTTCATTGAAATAAGACCTAGGTAGGTAAATCACAATTTTGGCATTCGTATTACCACCAGATGTTAGAAAAAAATGTTAGAACTCCGAGAGGGATCTTTGATGAGAAAGCAGGAGGTTTTTTATTCCGACATAGTCGTGTTCAGGATGGAAAATAGTGGAACCATGATCAGTTTCAGAACGATTTTGTGAAATTGAGTTGATTGAAAGAAAGAAATTCAATTTGGCAAGTGAGAAAAAAAATCTCGACCTTTGTAGGTTTTCCACCATTTTCGACTCTTTTTCAGAATTCCACACCATTTTTGAATTGATCAACAAAATACGCATGATTCTCCACACTCAACTAAATATTCATTCGAATCGAAGATGGAGAAAAAGTACACCTCTTTAAGTGTTTGTCCAGTTGGTATTCTGAAATTACGGGAATATAAATTTTGAAATTCGATTTTTTATAAGAAGTGAGAGGGCATATAAACGAAGTTTCGTTGGTGACAGAAGCTGACTGGAGCTCAGTGATTTTTCAAGAAAGATATTATCTGAAACAGAAGCCACTTGAATGTGAAATTTGGAAAAATTGTAATTTATTGACTTGAATGAGATCACTCCATTGGTCAGTATATCAAATGTGCACGAGCCGCCACTGTTGAGATTAGTTGTTGAAAGAGAAAAATATAAAAGTGTTCTGAATCTTTACTGTGTTCGTCTTCCTTTTCATGAACAGAGAAACAACAAAAAAAGAACAGTATAATTTTGAAATGCTGTTTTTTGATTTATTCATAATCATAATGAAGTGAGTTTTGAAAAAAGGAGTAGTACTACTATCATTGAGTTGAAATATACAAATATATATATGAACAACGTCATTGAACGAATCGAAGCCACTTTCAGTTGCAGTTCCTTCTCCCGTTCGATCGACATTTTTTACCCTCCCATCTGGCGTTGAATAGCTGAACTATAAAGCACTATTTTCTGAGCGGGCTGGGCACGAATGCCTGATTTATTTATAACTGTAATTCAAATGATCTATATGCACTCCCTTTCACACCGTTTGCAAAAGATATATAATTTGGACGAATCCGACCCCGCCTATGATTCTTGGTACTAAAGGGGAAATAATTATCCTACAGATTTTTGTAAATGAAAAGCTGACAAAATGGACCAGACTGTCCCGGCAGATATAGTTCCTTTAGCAGCTTCTATGTGCCGCCACTTCACTTCAGCTTCAATTCGTTGAAGGGCGTTGTCCCTCTAGGTATATTCAGACTCGAAGCTACTTTCGATGAAACTAGATACCTACATTCGAAGCATTTTCTGTAGCAATTGAGACACATAAGTACGTTAGGATCAAGTTCTTTAGAAGTTTAGAAACCAATGAAGATATTGACGTTTTCAGTTGGAAGATTAATATCCAGCCAAGTCTTGGAATTTTTCATATCTACAGTCACATCCACACTTCCTACTACAGGCGCAACAATAACAATATCATTCTGAAGAGTAATACTCCTTTTATTCAAGTTTCCACGGCAAAAAAAGACGAAAGGAAAAATTTAAATTCCGGCTCGTGCCAATATCGATTCGAGATCAGCACGAATTCCGAGATTATCTACGCATTTGACTCCTTGAGGTCTTGGAGTCGTGCTAATTGGTGAGGCTCCAACTCGTCAGGGATACTCGCTCTACCTCCTACAACTTGTTTGGGTTCCACGTCAGTGACAATAGGTGGTGGCACATGACTGATGGAATTTTCTGCCGTACTGGGTCCCGTAGTGTCGCCGTCGCTTCCCGTGCTACTGCTGATGGCGAAAGGGGCAGAGTCAGCTGGCGTCTCGTCTATTTCGTCCATGGAATCCGCTCGAATCTGCTTCAAAGGCTGTGAACTGTCCTCTTCCTCGAGATCTGCGGGACTTTCCTCCTCCGGAAGTTTCTCTTCTTCTATTTCTTCTTCAACCGTGCCCTTTTCTTCTTCTACTGGGGGAAATGCCGACTCGGGCTCTTCTATCATCGGAGTTGCAGCTGTAATCACTATTTGAGCTACTCCCAAACCAAAATCGCCCGCTGAATATTTCTCGTCGTGATTCACGTCTTGGGATTCCTGTCGAATCAGATATTATTTTTAGAAAACTCCTCAATATATTGTAATAGGAAAATATTATGTGTAGGTATTCAATTATTTATAATTTCTAGGAATATTTCAATCTATGGGGTTTCATTAATTCATTCATTTATCATTATTTCCCGCTCTTCACAGGCACTTCTGGTTGTACCGACAAACACCTAGGTACGTTTCTATTTCAAACGGAACGTCCTTGTAATAAATCGAAATATTGCGGTTAATCAACATATACTAATTTTATATTCATGGCTTCGAATATTATTTTGTTGCAGAAGGGTTGTAGTACGTGAGAAACAGACTGTATGCGAGAAGATAAGCAATAGAGCTGTTGATTTTCAGATCAAGTAATTTGCGTATGCTTTTCTTATTCGAGTATTGTCCAGAGTCCGGAAATCTCCCCAAGTTTTTGGTATACTTTGACTATTATTATTTTGAGATCACCTCATGTTTTCGGTTTTGGGTTATTTGGATAGACCCCCAAGTTTTGATGATTTGATTGTGCTTTCATAATTTGAATTTGTTTTGATGATTTGATTTGGTTCCGATTATTTAATTTTGCTTTGAAATTTTAATTTGTTGTGATAATTTGATTTGGTTTTGATAAAAGGATCTCGATTCGATAAATTGGCCAATTATTTCGATAATTTATTCTTTTGACGTGATTGGATTATAGACAGTGTGTGTAAAACCGTTTATTTTATTTTGGTCTCAAAAAGACGTCTTGAGTTTGATTTCGACTTTCATTTACCATCCCTCTCCATGGAGAATTAGTAAACACTAGTATGGGCCAGCAGATCTACCATAAACAGTTATCCTTATCGGTAGGCCTCCGGTAGGTCGCGGAATCTGAGCGCAGTTGTCAGGTTGTGTTCCGGGCTTTCTCTATAGAAGGCTGTGGCCAAACTCTGACAGCTTACAGCTACAATGTCAAATAGTTCTCTGTGATCTCTGCAGATCGGGCGATTTTATAGGAGAAATGTCAAACTTTGATCAGTTTTCCTGAAGAAATGGGGGAATTATGGAAAATATGAATACCAAGCTATTTTGCGTTGACTCTTCCTCTTTCGATCCGTATATTTACATCACGACCAAGGTATCTGCGAAAAAAGTTTCATCGAGTTTAAAATTGCCCTTTTTGCCGAATTTTTTCGCGATTTTGGCGAATTTTTTTAAAATACTTCTACTTCGCCTAGAAGATCGAAATTTCGCCCACGTACGAATCAATCATTCCTCTTTCCAACCGTGTAAAAATTTCTCCCCTGTATCGCAGCTTCGCTGCGATTTTAAAATTCTTCTGGACCCACTTTTTCGACAGATTCCCCGGACCGGACCACAGAGTTTTAGTATAATATAGAAATAGAACTAAGTCTTGTCCCTTTGTCACTTTCTCCCTGCACGGAGAAAGATCTTCAAAATTATAATAACATCTTTTTTTCACCCCTTGATTGGTGTAACGCCGCTCTTCCATCGAATCTCAAAGCGGGTGTTTTTTACAGAATCGCACATACCAAAAAACACCGTTTACAGTAAGAAATTTGTATGGCAAGCATGGTCTTTTGCAACGATAGAGAGTATCAATTAGATGAAAATCGGACGGCGGAAGAATTGGCGTTGATTTTGAAGGATTGGGCTGTTAGCATGAGGAAAAAAAGATGGTTCAGAGTTCGAAAAAAGTACGGTCAAAACCATGTGGAATATAACAAGTAAGCAATAGACCTCCGCCAACGGCATCGGTCTGTTTCCAAGCAACAAGCTTTCGAAATCTGTCATAAAATCTTTTCGAACAATAATAATTATCAATGTCCTTGTGTTATTACTATTTTCAGTTTGTTATCAGGTATGACGAGAAACTCTGCAATATTTACATGGTTTTATCACTTTCATTTGTACCAGTCTGAAGTATCCAACTTGGTCATTTCGAATGGCATGTTCAATCAATAATTACATTTTTTGATTCCCCATCGAATTTTAATCTGCCTTTTAGCAAATGACTTCACTGATTTCCGAAGCTTTCCAAAGTTATATGAGTTTTTACTTTTTAGAGAAATGCGCTCTATTCGGTTTGAATAAAAAGTTAGTCATATAACTGCATTCCAGAGCTGTGCCAAAGCATTGTGCTTTGTACTCGTGAAAGTACTCGGAGCCCTTTTGTGCTCCCGAGCACTTTTCAACAGCAGTGCTTAGTAATCCCAAAAGTGCTCCTGAGCACTTTTGCGGATTACTAAGCACTAAGCCCTGAGCCAATGTTGTACGAATTCATTTTTACATTAATAAAATCTTAAATCAACATGACAGTAACATCCCAAAACTGTTTGGATTGCAATTACAGAGAGATGATAATGAGGAAACTTGATCATTATAGAAGGAAAATTGAAGGGTCCATGTGTATTTTGTTAAATGGTAATTTTTGCGTTGACAACTTGATATCAATAGAAAAAGCAAAAGCCACGATTCTGTTTTTTTTTACGTTTTCATCTGACCAAAGAGTCTTATATAGACAACATCAAAAGGGTAGTTCATTGAGTTCTAATTTTGATACTTCTTCGTTATTTATCACGCAACAATGTTTCGCAACTGGTTTGCTCCTGACAAATCAGTGCAAGAATTGACAGAGTAACATTTCCATTTTCCTTGAATTTTTTATTCAATTTTGTTTCAAGGACTGGGAGTTTTCAGAAAAAAAAGTAAACTCGAAAAATTCAGTATATTTATGAATATTATCAAACAGAGAGATCCAGGAGCGAATAGCATTTTTCTCAATAGGAATTTATTATATATTATATGAATCGAATTCAAAATTTTTAATATCACATACCTATGCCAACTTACAATTTCTTTTTCGATTAAAATAACCTCACTTTCAATATTTCCTAAAAAAAAGTGCTTAGGGCTTAGTGCTCGAAATGTCGAATTACTTTCACAAAGTGCTTAGTATTCGCGAGCCTTTTGTGAAAATAAGTGCTTTGTGCTCGAGACTCGGGAGCCTTTTTATTCAAGTGCTTAGTGCTTAGTGCTCGAAGCACTTTTCTTCAGTGCTCGTCACAGCTCTGCTGCATTCAACTGTTTTACGTTTTTCACACTGATTTTGCCGAATTGCTATTTTATTCCTGAAAATATATGAGTCATCTGTCATTACCCACAAGTGAAAAATTCACCTTGTCTGAGATATTCAGGAAATTGTACGTTTCTAAGTAGAAAACGCATTTAATCATAATCATATTTCAATTAGTGGATTGAATTTATGCAAAATATTCAAATAAACGAATCTGAACGCATTTCTGAAGCGTTATATGCACTCCTCTTCATCATACAAGGAAGTTTCATCTCTTTTATTAATTCTTTTCCAAACACCGTAATTTAAGGGCGTAAGATCGGGCGAACTTGATGGCCAGAGATGTTGGCCTTTGTGTCAACCACCGATCTTCAAAAATTCTCTGCAAGATCTTGAACATATCGATTCGTTACACCCAGGGGGTGCAATTTAAAAAAAAATTCAATGAAGCGTCAGAAGTTTTTTGAATTTGCTCCTGCTTTTTTTTTATTTTTCGATAGAATAACCACTTTAAATCTATGGGAGATGATCCCCCAAAAAAAGGGGCATGTAGCGTTCCTCGAACACCTGAAGAACAGAAGAATCATCACTTGGAAGATCGCACCTGATCGAAAGATCTTCCCGATCCAAGAGAGAGTTAGGACTTCGTGAAAAGGGGTTTTTTAGCAGGTGAAGTATTTATTTACTTCTTCTTTCTCGGTTTTTCTTCTTTTTTCTTGTTACAGATATATTTTCAAGATACTTCCATCCAGATCGATGAAAAAGCTTGTTTTCATCAAGTACAAGAAGCTCTGTAACATGGATATCATTTGAACAAATTCAGCATCGCTACACATATACGGAGAGACAGAGTTTTTTCAGAGGTTTTTATCTGTTCTCGTGTGCCATACGCAAAATTGTATGGTACCCCGTTCACATTCCCTCTGCTAACACTAAGATTTGGATCGGGAAACATATTGTTTTTTTTATACAATCTGTTCCTTGTCGCCATTTCTTCACACGTGCCTTATGCCATATATTGTTTGATTTAAGAAAAAAGTATGTATTACTCTCTTTCAAAAGAATATATATACAGGGTGTCTCAAGTTCGAGTGCCTATTAGACGTTTCTGGAGAACTAGACATATTTGAAATCTGAAAATTGGGATTATGATATTGTTCGAAGTTCTCTACAGAGCTAAAATATTTTCGAAGCCCAAAAACTTCCGGTTATACAGGGAGTGAAAATAAATTCGACGAAAAAATTTTTTTTCAAGTTTTCCATTCCTGGTATGATCGAGTATTCAATAGTGAATACATTTCTGTTAAAACCATTGTATTAAATCGAATAGTTTTCAAAATATCCAAAAAAAACTGGAAAAAAAGTCAATATGTTCAGTCAGTAATATGTTCATTATTCTTATTTTTAATATCCTGAGCGTAAACCGTTTTTACAACATCGAAGAGGCAGGATGTGAAAAGGTCATGCATCTTTTGGATTTCAAAAATATCATCACGGGGTGTTTCACATTTTGTGTTGAAAATTGTGATCTCAAATTGGCCATAACTTCTGTTTTTCAAATTAGAACCCTATTTTTTTATAATTGTGTTGGATTCTGCGGTCAAAAATAATGATAGTTTTCTCACATGATTATGCTCCTAAATTCAATAATTTCTGAGTTATTTGAGATTTTCTGGATTTATGTAGTACGTAGTCAAATTCTTCGAATCTGATTCATAAGGATATTCTATGAGCATAGAAGATAAAGCATCCCCTTCATAATTCACAAGTGTCAGACAGGTCTTATTGTTAGTCGTTATGAAATTTTTTGATTTCACAAAATGAATCGTTGCTATTCTAATAATGAGATTTTGGATTTATTTCTTATATTTTATTTTTTCAATTGTATATGCAATACACATTCAAATGCACTTAATGATATTGTTTATTTCAAATCCATGGTGAATGACACAAAATGTTGAGTATCCAATGAGAAGTATCCCCATTTTTTTACAATTTCTGAAAAGATGTTTCAAACTTTCCAAATTTTGGAATGTAAGAGCCCCTAAAGAATACAAAAAAAGGGCAGTTGATGAAATTAGTATTTCGACTTATTTCGAAGCGAATGAGAATTCATCTCTTCAATAGGAAACACATCAAATAGATTCGCTCTCTCAGTACCTACACCGAATTATGATTATAAATAAATTATGATAATAAAAATAAAAATACGTTTCAAAACTCAAATTAACAGAATAAATGATCAGGTAAGAGTTTCAATATGGTAACCATTTTGTTCCACACACTTTCGAATACGTCTTGAAACACCTCGGTTAGTCGCTCGCTCAATTTCCTCCCCCTTTAGTGAGTGGAAAGCATCCTCCACACGCCGTTTCAAATCTTCTCTGCTTTCAATAGGAGATTCATAGACTATGTTTTTTATTCTACCCCATAAATATTAATCTAAGGGAGTAAGATCGGGAGATCGTGGGGGCCAAAACAGTGAAGAACGGCGTCCGATCCACCGATTACCAAACATTGCATTCAGTTCTTCAGACACCTCGTGCGAACTATGTGCCGGAGCCCCATCCAATTGATAATATGCGGTAGTCGACATACTCAACGGCAGTCATCCAAGAACTCAGAAACAAAATTTCTCAGGATTTCCAAAAATTTTTCTGTATTTAAATTTTCTTCATAAATGTAGTACCGCACTTTATTGTTCATCAAAAGAGCAAACACATTAAAACTAAATGTGTTCTGGGGGTTTCTTTGTCTTTTTCTATGAGGATTTTCACTTCTCCAAATGTGGCAATTCTTTCTATTAAATAGTCCTTCATTATTGAATTTTGCTTCGTCTGTCCAAATGATCTTTTTCAAAAAATTTTCATCATTTTCAAGTTTTTCTAATATTCCTCTACAAAAATTTAACCTTTTTATGTAGTCACCTGGTTCTAATGTATGAACTTTCTCATATTTGTAGTCATGCATGTTGTGTTTTTTCAAAATTCGGTGGACTGAATTTCTGTCTAAATCGATTTCATGAGCTGCACTTCGAATGGATGCATTTTCATTCGCTTCGAAATAAGTCAAAACACTAATTTCATTTTCCTCATCATCAACTACCCTTCTTTTGTATTCTTTAGGGGCTCTTACACATCCAAAACTTTGAAAGTTTGAAACATATTATTCTAAAGATCTTCTCCGTTATGGAAGGTAATTGGGGATACTTCTCGTTGAAGGCCCGGCAGGTTCTACTAATAATTCTGTCACATTCACCATGTATATAAAATAGATCCAATTAGAATAACGGTTCATTTTGTTAAATCGAGAAATGAAGATAACGAATAACAATAACACCTGACACTTGTGAATTATTAACAGATAATTTATCTTCTATGGGTACAGAGTGTTCCCATGGTTCCGAAAGAATATTCATTGAATTTTTTTAGATGCAATCAATTCGACTCTACGTACACCATAAATCCAGAAAATCTCAAATAACTCAGATATTATTGAATTTAGGAGCATAATCATGTGAGAAAACTATCATTATTTTTGACCGCAGAATCCAACACAATTATAAAAAAATAGGGTTCCAATTTGAAAAACAGAAGTTATGGCCAATTTGAGATCACAATTTTCAACACAAAATTTGAAACACCCTGTGATGATATTTTTAAAATCCAAAAGATACTTGACCTTTTCACATCCTTCCTCTTCGATGTTCTAAAAACGGTTTACGCTCAGGATATTTAAAATAAGAATAATGAACATATTACTGACTGAACATATTGACTTTTTTTCCAGTTTTTTTTTGGATAATTTGAAAACTATTCGATTTAATACAATGGTTTTAACAGAAATGTATTCACTATTGAATACTCGATCATACCAGGAATGGAAAACTTGAAAAAAAATTTTTTCGTCGAATTTATTTTCACTCCCTGTATAACCGGAAGTTTTTGGGCTTCGAAAATATTTTAGCTCTGTAGAGAATTTCGAACAATATCATAATCCCAATTTTCAGATTTCAAATATGTCTAGTTCTCCAGAAACGTCTAATAGGCACTCGAACTTGAGACACCCTGTATATTCTCCATTCGAAGGAAGAACGATAGAAATTGAACATAAAGGCTTATATGATAAATCGAACATAAATCGCTTATGAGTTTTTTACCCGACTGCGCTTGAAGGAGGTTTTATATTTTTAGCGTGTATGTATGTACATAGGTATTTATACAGGGTGTTTCATCGGTGAAACGGATCTCGCGGTTGAATTTTCGGATGTTTTTCATCGCGGAATCATTAAGGTCAATGAAGCTATAGTTTGAAATTAATGTAATAACATGAAAATATACATGATGTCTCAGGAAAGTGGTAGCAACAAAACATATGTTTTTTTCTCATGGAACATCCTGTTTTTTATTTAAGATTTAGGTCATAAACTCGTCCGCCATATTGTAGCCGCCATCTAGAATTTTCGAATTTTGACACAAGAATCATCATTGTCGAACCAAAAACCCCCGATACTAATTTCGAATTGAACTCATCCGCCATGTTGGAGCCGTCATTCTGTTTTTTTCTGTAACAAATATATCATGATGCATTGTCACCAGAATTATGTACACCTGCCAAATTTCAAATCAATCGGACGATTAAAAGTGTGTCATATTTAACTTGCAATATTTGATTAAAGATAGACAGGCAGACGGACAGACAGACAGACACCGGGACAGGCCAAACTAAATAAAAGCTTGTAATAATAACAAGCTTTTATAAAAAAAAAACATTTTTTAAGACAAGCTCTTATAATAACAACACTCATCCGCCTTTTTGAAGCCGCCATCTTGAATTCCTCAATTTTGAAGAATCGGAATTTCCGACCCAGAAAACCTCAGATACCAATTTTGAATAGAATCGGATAATAATTACAAAACTCGTATTGTAGCCGCCATCTTGAATTTTCCAATTTTGACAGAAGAATCATCATTGTCGAACCCAAAAACCCCAAGATACTTTTTTGAATGGAAAACACCTACCAAATTTCGAATCGATCGTACGATTAGAAGTGTGTTAAATTCAACTCGCAAGATTTGATTACAGACATACAGAGAGACAGACAGACAGATCACAGACACCGGGACAGGTGAAACTAAATAAAAGCTTGTAACAAGCATTCATAAAAAAACATTTTTTAAGACAAGCTTTTTTAAAAACCCCAAGATACCAATTTTGTATAGAATCGGATCATAATTACAAAACTCGTCCGCCATATTGTAGCCGCCATCTTGAATATTCCAATTTTGACAGAAGAATCATCATTGTCGAACCCAAAAACCCTCAGATGGTAATTTTGAATGGAATCGGATCATGATTACAAAACTTATCCGCCATTTTGGAGCCGTCATTTCGTATTTTTTTTTCCAACAAATATTTCATGATGCATTGTCACCACTGGTCACCAGAATTAGGTACACCTACCAAATTTCAATTCAATCAGACGATTAGAAGTGTGAAAGTGTGTCATATTCAACTTAGAAGATTTGATTACAGAGAGACAGACAGACAGACGCCGGGGCAGGTGAAACTAAATAAAAGGGTTTCGTTCGATGAAAGGAATCCACAGTTCGAAACAATATACAAGTGAAGGGTTGTTTGCAGGGTGAATCTTTGACTAATTTTTAAAAGCTTTCTCTCTGTCTGTAATCAAATGTTGCAAGTTAAATATGACACACTTCTTTGATTTGAAATTTGGCAGGTTTACATAATTCTGATGACAATGCATCATGAAATATTTGTTGAAGAGAAAAACAAAATGGCGGCTCCAAAATGGCGGATAAGTTTTGTATAATTATGACCCGATTCCATTCAAAATTAGTATCTGGGGGTTTTTGGGTTCGACAATGATGATTCTTCTGTTCTTTCGAAATTGAATATGGCGGACGAGTTTTCAAATTATGATCCGATTCTATTCAACATTGGTATCTGGGGGTTTTCGGGGTCGGAAATTACGATTCTTCAAAATTGAGGAATTCAAGATGGCAGCTTCAAAATGGGGATGAGTGTTGTTATTATAAAAGCTTGTCTTAAAAAATAATTTTTATAAGAGCTTGTTTTCAACTATATTATACCGTATTGACTTACCTCATGCTCAACTGATAAACTAGGAATTTCGATTGCTGGAAAATCAACAAGCACGATTATAATCAAGTAATTCTAATAATAACATTTCACTTACAGGGTATTTCGTTTTCCCTTTCGTCGAATTGTGTCCCATAGTGCTCTTGTTGATTCCTCGATAGTTCTATCGAAAACTTATTGCTATTTTTGGAAGATTTTACGGGGTTAAAATCTGCCACATCTTCAATTATATTGGGTGGAGGAGGTGGTGGTTGCTCAGCCGGTGGTGGCAGTTCCGGCTCATCCGGGAAATACTCGTTGAATTCACCAGGAGGAGCGCCCGGTGGCGTAAAAACGGGTGGGGCAGATGGAGGTGGTGATTGGTCCAATTCGTTGGACAAAGGTTCTCCGAACTCATCGCACTCCTCGACAACTAAGGACGGAAAGTTGCCTATCCTACCATCGAGCTCTCCCTGCCACCAACCGTCGTCCACACTGTGCGCGCATTTGGACAGAACTCTGATGATCTGGCCTTCTTCGAAGGTCAATTCTTCGCTACCCTCACCGTCATAGTCGTAAAGTGCGATGCAATACGTGGGAGGAAGAGTGTCTTGGCGGTCTGGCATACCTTGGTTTGGTGAAGATTCTGCTGCAGGTATGGATATTACCTGTGACATAAGATAAAGGTGTTTCAAAATGTGAACAGATTTCTGATATCCAGGGTGTACACTGTGTCCCATTTTGTTTGAGTCTGCACTGTATCTCAGCTATTATTGAAGATAGAGACATGAGGTTTTCGTGACCCTGTATCACTTTTTTGTACAACTTTCGAAGCCACAAACAGAAATATTCCAACTACTTTTGTTCCTGTAATACAGGCCGAAAACGAAAATTATCACTTTTCGAGAAGTCATTATTTCTCAGGCCCTGTATAGAATAGAAAAAAAAATGGAAACTGCTTATAGTGGATATTTTCACATAAAAGTCAGTGGCGTATTCAAAAATTTTTTCCAGAGCACTATTTTTGAGATTGGGCACAAACTTGGTTTTTCTCAAATGGAACACCTTGTATATTTCAACGTGAAATTTGTGCAATTTTTTTCTGAATACATTGATGTATCACAACCTAATCTTCAATAAATTTCAACTTCAAAAATCAGAAAAATCCATATTTATGTTTGTTTATAAATGTATGAAAGTTTGAACATGTATACTCCATTCACAATTATAAAATCACAACTCTGGCCATGGTTTCGTTTTCAGGAATTGGTGCACCTGATGAAAAATCTGTGCGCGTACATAGAATATGGTAAATGACAAAACGACGATGCCAGTTTTTCTGTTTACATCAAACTAAAAGTATCAAAGATTTTCCCCATTTTGTTAGTTCGTATCGATCGGCGATTTTGGGGAGAAATATCGATAGGAAATCGCCTATTTTTCCGTTCTTCGGCGTCCAGAAGAAGTTTCATGCAAGTATCATTTTTTCCTTTCACGAGTTTTGGCGTGAGTACGAACGGCAAATTTGAATTGGACCAAAAATCGATTTATAAGCATAAATAAAGCGAAAGTAAGTACTAATCGACCTTTTCACACTTGATAACGAAGTTTTTTTTAGGTATCTGGCCGTTTTGAAAGATTTCAAACGAAATTCCGGTCCCCCAGAAGTTTGATTAGTTTCGGTATCGATTTTGGTGCTCAAAATTTATTTGGAATGTGTAAATGGACAAGAAAGGCTTCCTTATACGATCTTCTAACGGGAAAATATGGTTCAGGTAGAATTGAAATGTGTCACTGGAGCTTTCATTCCTTTGCCGAAAGTAGAAAAAGGCTATATTGAACCAGAATACATCGGTTTTTTCCATATTCCAGGAGTTTGTGTCTTATTTTAGAACAGGTGAATGATAAATGTGAAGCATATGTTTGACCTATTCCAGAATTTGTACAAACCTACTGTGGTAGTAATGTATGAATATTTTTTAATCCAATAAATTACTATACAATCAGAATATTTTACTCCTTGTTCATAAGATCAAATAAATAAAATGTCGTCAAGTCTTGAACTTTCAGTTCGAGAGGATAATAAACATTAAATCTTCACAAGCATGCATATGAAAATTATGTGAAAGCAATGCATTTTTTTCCATGGCGAAAAATAATATATTTCAACAGTGATCTCTTGTACTTTTCATGCAAATAACTAGAAAAGGAATCCTTTCTATCAATTCATATAAACGTTAATCATTTTCGTCCATCACATCTTTTCCAATTCATTCACATTCTGAGAAATACGCTAAGAATGTAGAAAGGGCAACATAGTGTTGACTTGGAACATAAAAATATTTTGAAAAACGTCATAACTTCGATACAGAGTGGAATGTGTCAAATTTCCAATGCCGGAGCTGTGATTTTATAATTGTGAATGGAGTATATAAAAAATTGGTTCGTTTATTGCATTCATGGAAACTAAGTCACAAACAGAAACAATACAAATCAATAATGATGGCTGACGGTGAAAACATAGAATTCAAGAATTTTAAAAAGTATGATATTATCAAAATGTTCAACCCTTTTCAACGAAAATGTCGAAGCAGCGCTGCAATTATACACTGCGCAAAAAAATTAACGCACATTCTGAAAATCTCAATTTTAATGAAAGTTAACTCTACATTTACTTCATAACTTATTTTTATGTTCTCAGAAAGGTTTTGATCAAAACAAGACACATTAAATGGAAGAAAAATTTAGGATTCCACCGAATCTTATGTGATAGAAGAGAAATGAACAATTTTCAAAATACTGAAATGCTGATAAGTGATTTAATACTTGGTATTTTCACCCCTTGCGTTAATTACAGCTCGGCAACGACGGTTCATACTCAAAATGAGTGATCTTGAAATGTTCTGATCTAATCCTTCCCAGATTTCTCCGAGTTGGATTCCTAAGTCATTAAGAGTAGCTGGATGATTTTCTGAAATTCTCAGGCTTCTATTAAGGATTGAGATCTGGACTTCTTGCTGGCCATTCCATTCGAGAGACTTCAACCTCTTCAAGGTACTCCTGAACGATGCGCGCACGATGGGGTCTTGCATTATCGTCCATAAAAATGAAATTTTCACCAATGTATGGGGCATATGGCACTACATGCTCTTCAAGAATGTTCCTTATATACTTATCAGCATTCATAGCTCAATTATCAACGACCACTAGGTCTGTGCGAGCAGTCAAAGATATTCCACCCCATACCATAATCGATCCTCCCCCGAAACCAGTAGTATTCAGGAAATTGCACTGAGCATATCTTTCATGTGAACGTCTGTATACAAGGGAACGTCGATCACAATGGTAGAGGCAGAATCTAGAATCATCTGTGAAGAGAACTCTTTCCCAATCGGCCTCTTCCCAATGGATATGCTCTCTCGCAAAATCCAAACGCGCCCTTCGATGGGCTGGGGTAAGAGCTGGGCCTCTTGCCGCGACACGAGGCCTTAAATCATATTATCTGAGGCGATTTCTTATTGTCTGAGTGCTAATTTGCACCTCATGAGTAAGCTCAAGGTGATTTTGAAGGAGGCGAGCGGTAGCAAACCGTTGTCTCAACGAAGAAACTCTCAAGTAACGTTCTTGAATGGCAGTTGTTACCCGTGGTCTACCCTGTCCTGGACCCGTATTCTCGGCGAGTGATATTTCGGTGCGTATACGTTTGCCATACATAATAACACAGAAAACGTATACGCACCGAAAGATCACTCGCCGAGAATACGGGCCCTGGTCTTCGGACATTCATACCTGTCTCCCTGAATCGCTGCAACATTCTGGACACACTTGTTTTGGAAACTCCAAACCTTTCTGCAATTCTTGTGTATGTCCACCCTTCTTAATTCTCACAAAACTACCGCTTGGGCAAATTCCTCTTGGGTCAAATTGCGTGTTTCGCGTTGCATAGCGAGTGAGTGTAGAAAATCAAACGAAAGAAAAACTATTGATCACTTGAATTGATCGAGAACAACTGATTTTAAAATGGAGCCAATACATTCAAAATCTGATAATATCATCTTTTTTTATTCCTGCTGGGAGAAAACATCTGTATTGAAGAAAAACGTTGAAAGTGGATAACATATGCATGCATAATTCTGATAAAAATAATTATCATTGAGAACACCTTCAGTTGTAGAATAAATTTGAGATTTCCATAATGTGCGTTAATTTTTTTGCGCAGTGTATTTGAACATGACGTTTTAAAAAAGTAATAATTGAATGCATTTGTGGAAGAATTCTTGGCCTACTATTGAAACACAAACATAAATATAGATTTTTCTAATTTATTAAAGATTTGGTTGTGATACATCAATGTATTCAGAGAAAAAATTACGAAAATTTCAGGATAAAAAAAGCGACATCAGCCAAATTCAAATGCTGAAAATGCTTGAACACCTTCTGTGATAAGGGAGCAGAAGGAATATCATTTGTTATTTCCGGCAATACAATGGCATCCACCGGTAAGAACTTTGATCCCACTCTAGGATACAACCTGCATTTCACTAAACCTAACGGTCTTGCATTTGATTGACCAAAGCCAGAAATTGATACATTGACAGGATCAATTTTCAAACCTAATCTTTTGACTAAGGGTTGACTAATGGCTGAAATCTGGGATCCAGGGTCTGCTCTTACAGATATCATCGAACCGTCAGCGGATTCTATTCTTGCCTGAACAGTGCCAAGAAGTACTTGGTTTACGGAGACCGATTTCCTATTGATGTGATAAGAATTGATTAAATCATTTGAAGGAGTGGAATGGGATGCTGAAGGCTGATTTTCAACATGATTTGTTTTATCTGCAGTACGAGATGGTATATTTGATTGATTGGTAGAAACGCTACTGGAAGGAGATTCGTTATCAGGATGGAGGCTGGTGTGATGACGATTTGACTTACACAATCTACAGGAATTTTTGGAAGCGCAATCTTTGAAATTGTGTAGACCAAGGCAGTTAAAACAGCGCTTGGAAATTTTCAAAAATTCAAATTTGTCTTGTCTGGACAAATTTAAATAGGAGGCACAGGCGAATAATGGATGCGAATCAGAGCAGTTCGGACAACCAAACGTTCTGGAATTCGGGAATCTACGTGAATCATTATAGTTTTGAGGGGTGGATGCAGAATTTGTGAGTAAAATATTTTTTCTTTCATTTTTACCATAGTTATTTGAATGGAATGGTGCTGATTTGGTTGCAGATTTGGGAGAACTTTGTTCGCAAAATTCCTGAGTCTTTAACTGCTGGGTTACGAACTCAATCAAGGCACTATATTCGGGAATCTCAGATGAATTGAGTTGACTCTCGAAAGCTTTTCTTGTATATGGGTCTACGTTACGCAATGTTATTGAAAATAGAAGAAAATCTGATAAGTCCTTTATGTTCAACGCTTTCATTGCATTTACAGAATTTTGGTGGCAGTTTAAGAATTCTTTAAGATGCGAGACCGAATTATTACTTGAAGATTTGAAATTCAGAATTTCGTTCAGGTACATTGTTGCTAACATACGAGGATTCTGAAAGCGTGATTTCAAGGCCTGATATGCCAACTCATAATTGTCATTTGACAGTTGTAGCCCCGATACGACCGAGAGAGCATCATTTCTTAAATATGATTTTAACAATTGAAACTTTTGTATGGGAGCCAAACTGTTATTTTCATGGACCAAAGAATTGAACAACTGGAAAAATTCAGGCCATTCAGCGCTTTCGCCAGAAAAGAGGCGAATATTTATTTTGGGCAGCAAGAAGGATTCAAAATTGGAATTCGAAGTACTTGGATTTGACGTAGGTGTTGAAAATGATTCTTGTCGTTTTAAAGACAAAAACAGTCGCGTTATTCGAGCTGTTATCTCAGCAAACGCCAACTCCGACTTCGCCGTATCTATACGATCTTCGGTCGATAATTCGCAATTGAACTCAACTATTTCCTCCTGTATAGCTTCAAATTTAGCCTCATACCCAGAAATTTTCTCTCGGTATGCTTGTAATTCGAACAATTTTGTACCATCGTAATCTTTCACTCTGTGCCAAATTCCGGTGATAGTAGAAAATATGTTGGCCCTTTTTTCGACCAACTTATCTAATGCTTTAATGCCTGTATCTGTTTTCGGAGGCATTGTTACGAAGAAATTGAATAAGAAACAGATACAAACAGAAAAACGCAAATTAAAAAGTGATGAAACTGATTACTGAATATCTCGATGGAAACAGATGTATGAGACCTGTCAGCTGTGGCACTATGTTGCCAGATTGTGATGATCGTCGTATATTTGAATATAAAATGGCCGCTTTTACACAAAGGTTTCTGAATTTTTGATTGAAAGTCTCAAATTTTAAGAAAATGAGCTTGAAATTGAGCTTAATATCCGGCCCGAAGGACCAAAACGTGTTGGGGCGAGTTTCAGTTAACCAACTGAAGTGTGGTTCAATTATTTGAGTTTTATTTTTCGAAATATAATTTTCTGAGTGAGAAAAAAAGGATAGAGCTAATGGACTGTATAATATATGTGAAATTAATTGAACCCAACACAAATGAAAGGATAAATGCACTCAAAAATAACAAATGAAATATAGTTACCTATATATCAGCAAACAGGATCCTGTCGATGACTCCTATTCCTATATAAAGATTGATCGAGCTCGACAATAGAATATGGAATGAAGCTGACGTGAAAACCCGCTGCTAAAAATGTCAAATTGTGCACACCTATCCTTGCGGTATTATAAAATAACCACGCCACTGGTAACAGTCTTTTTGTTCGAAATAATTCGCACAAATGAAAGTTTTGAAAGAATGTAACTCGATTGAATCGAAATCACTAAAACTACGAATCACATGAAATATTGAAGTTTTCCGAATTCGCGAAAGGGAACAGAGAATTATAACTTTTGGAAGCAGAATTATTCACGATTAAGTCAATCAGTGAACTGAACTAAATATGAAAATGATACAAATATGCGACATATGCGGCACTCCACAGCTGACGAACTGTTCTTATACATAAAGGATGATCCACATGGGAATTCCTTAGTTTGGAGAAATTAATTCAAATATTCGAATTTTGAAAATTCAAAATATTTCATTCTAACCGTTCACTTTAGCGTGAACACAGGGTGTTTCAGAATAAGGGACCGTAAATTCGGGAACTTAATCCTCAGATGATTTTATGACATATAGTTCCTATGAACTATAGGTCCCTGACGCACTGTTTCTGAGAGGGGTGTTGAAATTTAAGAAAATTGGTTTTATGAAATTATTTTCTACACCGTACACGATTTTTTTTTGCGTTTTGGTAGGTCATGAGTACGCATTAAGACACATTTTTCTGATAGTCTCGAATGAACCCTGTAAAATATTTTCGCTCCAGGTACTACTCTATTAGGAAAATGCTCTTCATATAAACGTCTAGCTTTTGATGTATTTCCGTCAGCAAGACCATACATGTAATGTATGTCTGCAAATTCATTGTTTGTGAGATTTACAATCCTAGATATTCTGTAAAATCAGCAGTCGTAATCAACTTTACAAACGCCAAATATGAAGGCGACTATGCTGCCTTACGGCCGGTTTTATAAAAGGCGAACCGAGGATTCAACCGTGCGCCAACTACCAGATAGTGAGGAATTTGGTTGTTGACGCAACGGTTGAATCCTCGGTTGGCCTTTATAATACCATCAAGGAGCTTTCATTCCTTTGCCGGGAGTAGAAATAGGCTATATCGAACCAGAATAGGTACATCGGTTTTTTCCATATTCCAGGAGTTTGTGTCTTATTTTAGAACAGGTGAATGATAAATGTGAAGCATATGTTTGACCTATTCCATTTTATTTGTACAAACCTACTGTGGTAGTATTGTATGAATATTTTTCAATTATTAATAAATTAAAATTACTATACAATCAGAATATTTTACTCCTTATTCATAAGATCAAATAAATAAAATGTCGTCAAGTCTTGAACTTTCAGTTCAAGAGGATAATAAACATTAAATCTTCACAAGCATGCATATGAAAATTATGGGAAAGCAATGCAATTTTCTTCCATGGCGAAAAATAATATATTTCAACAGAGATCTCTTGTACTTTTCATGCAAATAACTAGAAAAGGAATCCTTTTTATCAATTCATATAAACGTTAATTATTTTCGTCCATCACATCTTTTCCAATTCATTCACATTCTGAGAAATACTCTAAGAATGTATAAAGGGCAATATAGTGTTGACTTGGAACATAAAAATATTTTGAAAAACGTCATAACTTCGATACAGAGTGGAATGTGTCAAATTTCCAAGGCCAGAGTTGTGATTTTATAATTGTGAATGGAGTATAATATGTCGTAGTTATTAGGAATTTAACAAAATGTTCATTTACTATCGGGAAAATAATGAATTCAAGAAAATTATCAGGGTTACTTTTAGAATGCGCAGATTTCGATTCTAAATAGCACTTCCTGATACTCTGCCTCTGTTCTTTCGAAACTACCTTCAGCATTCTTCGTTTCCAGGATTGAAAATTAATAATTAATAATGAAAAATAAACGTCGGCAACGACTACGAGATTTAATCATTGACGTAATGTCATTCACAAGTGCTAACCTGCGATTTTTTCAGGTAAAAAAACTTGATAAACCTAAAACTTGGCCAACCGCGATACTTTATAAAAGTGAATGGATTATATATGAGATCGCAAATCACTCTAGTTTTGAAAATAATTAAATAACTGCAAGGCATTCAAAAGTTAGTTAGATACCAATAGAATGATTTCACATTTCCTTTCGGCCATTTCGAAGATGGCACGAAAAAGAGATTTCGGTCGAATAAAAAAAAATTTTGTCAGGTTGATGAAATTACTCTGAATTAGCTGTATCGTTTCAGAGTTGTTAACATAAGTATTTGAAGATTTTTGTGGTATTCATAAATCAACATCAGAAAAAAGTCAGAATGCGCACATACAGAAAGCGACCTATAGGAATCAATTGATGGGTGATAAAATGGAGTACGGAAATTTACAGGAATGATTAAAACAAGAGATAACCAAAAATGTCAATATCAGAAACTCATCAGGAGAGAGTGCGAGAATTGGCAATCAAGAGATTACACGGTTTGTAGGCAGATGCCCAGAACTATGAAGCGGCAGGTCATGTTAAAGGAGTAGTCGAGCTCAGCCTTATGAGCTCCCAAGGACCCTCATACTGTTCCTCGAGAAGAGAGGTAATAAAATGCGTGAGAAAGAGCATGAGGGCAGTCGAATTTTTGGTGAGAGATGGAAACCTTATTACTTACTGATATTTGTTCAGGGGATTGATTCGTTGTTGTCCCTGATTGTACCGTCATCTCTTCCTCCTGATCTATAGTGTAATCTACAGAAGAAAATGATATTTGATTGACAAGTCCAGGATTGGTCGCGAGCTGTTCTCGTTCCACGTCCAAATAATTGTGAGGCACATATCCTTCTTCCCCTCTATAATTCCTAGCTTTCAACCATCCATCACCATCTCCTTCTCCAACCACTTCAAGTTGCTCATTCTCAATGATTGTCAGTTCGTCTGGGTTTTGGGCCTTGAACAAATTTTAATGTAGAATCATTCATAAACATTAGTTAAACAAGAAGGAGTGGATAGCCACTTGCGTTAACAGCAGTCCACATTGAAGTGGCCCACAAATTACCATCATGGTTGGGCAACCACTGAAGGAGGGAACAATTTTGGTTGCCAGATTGGCCTGTACATTATCATAATTTCTGAGGGGTTATGTTTTGGTCAGTACCAAGCGAGACGACGACGAGTTCGGACGTGCCGAGAGATTAAGTTTGTGTGAAAACCAGTTTAGTGCTCAAACGCAACGTTGATGTGCGCATCCAAGTTAGTGCTTGTTAGAAGTTTTGTGTTTTCGCTCGTTGAGTCCAGGTCCGAAAGGATCGTTGGTTCCGTGCGTGAGTGATTTCAGGACTTTTTAGTGAAGTTGAAAAAGTAAGTGAAGTGACTATTATCCCAATTTAAACATGAATGAAAATTCGGATAACGATGGATCCTTCATGGATACGGAGGATAGATACACGACCTCTGAGGACGAAAGTGACGAACTGAAGGAACTCGTCAGGCTGCGACAGGAGAATGATGAGCTCAAAGCCAATTTAGCCGCTCTGACAACTTGCATGGCGAATCTGACCAACGAGTTGAGACTCTTGAGAGAAGAACTCTCCAATACGAAGTCTCCAAATCCACAGGTAAGAAGTAATTCCCAGGTTTTGACTTCTGAACCGGTAACGAACCAAGCTAATTCCAAAGCTACGCCAGTTTTCCCTCCCAAAAAGCCAGCCTCAATTATTGAGGACAGCAAAAAAGCCCCCCAATCGCAAGGAGCACCCCGGGCCAAGCGTGCCCGGAAAGAGAGCTCTTCCTCAATAGAGGAAAACTTACAAAAATCAACGGTGACACCTCAGTCACCTATCAAAGAGAAAATTCCCCCATTAACAATGATGGGGACTTCAGACTGGACGGAAATGTCTAAAGCGCTTTATACCAAAAAAATAAATTATAACCGGGCAACGGTAGTAAAAGACGGCATTAAAATTATTGATTCGTCTGCAGAAGACTTCAGGAAACTCACTAAATTACTTGATCAACAAGGTAAGGAATATTTTACCTACCAATTGAAAGAAGAAAGGAGAGTATACGCCGTTATAAGGTACTTGCCACTGGACGCGGATATTGAAGTTATTAAAAACGACTTAGGACTCCAAGGTATTAAAGATGCCGAAGTGACGAGAATGACGTCAAATAAAACCAAAAAAGCAATTCCTCTTCACCTTGTAAAAACGCAGCACAAGGAAATATTTCAAATCAAAAAGATCTACAGCCTTTGTATCGACATAGAGCCCAAAAAGAAGCCAGAAGGCCCAGGACAGTGCCATCGCTGCCAGAGATATGGACATGCTCAAAATAAATGTACATTTCCGTGGAGATGCGTGAAATGCTTAGGAGCGCATTGCACAAAAGAATGTGCATTGACGCAAAAAGAAGGCGAAAGGAACGCGGCATGCGTTTTATGTAACCAGAGTGGACATCCGGCCAGCTATAAAGGCTGCAGCGCTTATAAAAATCTAACAAAGAAGAAAATACCGACGAAAAAAGAAGCCCCTTCCAAGAAAATTGCAGAAGAAATGGAGACTGTTGTTACTGTTGAAAAACCACAAGAACAAAAAACGAAAAACTCGTCAACAAAACCAAGTCAAGCCAAAAAAGAGGACCCTAAAGATGAACTTGACAAACTCACTGAGAAAATATTCAGCAGAATAATGCAGAGATTTGAGAAAGAATTCGAGAAGAAATTTCAAAACTAAATAAATAATTTATGGACGAAGAATCGCAACTGGAAAATCTGAAGATAGTTTCCTGGAATATTAACGGAATCAGAGCCCGTAAATCACATATCGAACAATTGTTAGAAGAAAAACATCCTGATATTACGGCTCTTCAAGAAACAAAATTAAATCCAAAAGATAAAATGTCCTTCGAGAACTACGAAATATACAGAAGAGACAGAAATAATAGTAACGGAGGAGGGGTGGCCATTCTTGTTAAAAGAGACGTGAACCATTACCTGAATGCGGTTGTAAATCCTGTGGACAATGACGTATCTATGTATAGAGGCACTATCGATCACCATAAAGATAAGAAGAGAAAGTATTAAGGTATTCTCTGTGTATAAACCGCCGCAATTAAATCTGCCAGAGGAAGAGATGGAGATTTTATTAGGGGGTCATTTTCCAAGAATAATACTTGGAGATCTGAACTGTAAATCTCAACAATGGAATTCTAGAACAGAGAATGCAAATGGAAAGAAATTGAAAGAATACGCCGAAAAGGAAGATGCGATTATAATGGGACCGGACATACCGACATTTTTACCTAGTGGCAATGACCCCTGATGTGCTAGACATAGTTATAATGAAGAATATAAAGCAAGATTTTGCTCTTGAAACGATAGAGGATGGAACATCTGATCACAACCCGATAGAGTTCATTTTAGGACATGGATTTAGAAATGAAGTGACTCAAACACGAGAACATACCGATTGGGACAAGTTTAAAATTAAACTTCAAGAAAATATCACGAATATTCCACAAATTAACACTCCTGATGAATTAGATGAATCAGTCATAGCTTTGGAGAGTGAAATCCATATGGCGATACTCCAAAAGAGGTAAAAGAACTGATAAAAGTTAACCGAAGACTAAGAAAGAACTACAGGATGTATAAAACAGATAATGATAAAATCAGACTAAACATCAGACATAGTCAAATACTTAAAAATGCACTAAGGGAGCTCAGAACGAATAGATGGAAAAAGAAAATAAGTGAACTCAACACAGAAGACCACTCTGCATGGAAAATGCAAAAAAATTTACGTAATGAAAAAACTCAAATTCCACCACTGCATGGAATGGCATATTCAAAAAGCGACAAAGCTAACGCTCTTGCCGATACTATAGAAAGGGAGTCAAGAATAAACTATTGTGAAGAAGACGATGAGGACCTAGAAGAATTAATAGAAGATAATGAAGAAGAAATGAAAGAATCACCACCGGATGACAAAATCCCTCACCCAACATCTCCGGCAGAAATCAAAGAGATAATCAATAATTTGAAAACAAGAAAGGCTCCTGGAAAAGATAAAATTACAAATTTAATGCTGAAGAAAATGTGAAAGAAAGGAACGGCAGCTCTCACTAGCATAGCAAATGGCGTGATGAGAACAGAGCACTTTCCAAAAAGATGGAAATCTGCCGAAGTGATTGTTTTCAATAAACCAGGTAAAGACAAAGAGTTCCCACAGAACTATAGACCGATAAGCCTGCTCCCAGCCCTAGGAAAAATTGTGGAGAGAGTCTTAGCCAGACGACTTAATGAAGAAACAGAAGACCTGCAGACGATACCGAGTGAACAATTTGGGTTCCGAAAACAACATTCAACTGAACAACAGCTCCTAAGAATGACCGAGTATATCACAGAAGGATTTCAGAATAAACAAGCCAAAGGACTACTACTACTAGATGTAACCAGAGCTTTTGATAGAGTATGGCATGAAGGACTAGCATTTATAAAATGAAAACCGCAGGTTATTCACCCAAGTTATGCAGAATAATAAGAAATTATTTGAGGGATAGGAACTTTTGTGTGAAAATAGGTGATGTTCATTCCACACTCAGATATTTGGAAGCAGGAGTTCCCCAAGGATCCATACTAGGACCGCTACTCTATAACATATACATACATGATATACCAAGAAATCTAAGATGCCTGCTTGCTCTATACGCGGACGATACGGGCATAGCAATTAGGCACAGAAATACAAAAATAATTCACAAAAGACTTCAAGAAGCTGCAGACGATATCAGTCAATGACAGATGGAAAATCAAAATCAACGGAGAAAAGAGTCAAGCAATACTGCTTCAAAAGAGAAAACTGAAGATGGAATCGAAAATATCCATAGACGATAATGAAATAGAATGGCAGAATGAAGCTAAATATCTAGGAGTAATATTAGACAAGGGACTTACGTGGAAACAGCATATTAAGCATGCAGTGGATAAAACGAATGTAGCAATGAAAAGACTATATCCGATTATAGGCAGAAGAAGCCAAATGAACAGAAACACGAAATTGAGGATCATAAAAGCTGTCGCCAGACCGCAGCTAACATATGGATCAACAGCATGGGGATATGCAGCGGAACCCATATAAAGAGGATACAAAGTACAGAAAACAAATTTCTGAGATGGGCATTAGACGCCCCCTGGTTTGTTAGGAATCAACAGATACAAAAAGACATAAAATGGGAGTCCATTACTACATTCATCAAACGAAAAGCTGCAAAAGCCTATGAAAGAGCTAGTGAACATCCAAATGACGACCTTAGAAGGTTAGTTGACTATGACCCCGCTGAAGATGAAAAAACAGCTAGAATTTACCGCAAAAGACCTAGAGACCAATTGCGAAAATGAAGATATAGAACTCAACACTTAGTAAGAGATATCCAATTGAAGGATGTACACAAACACTCAGCATAAAAGAATGCGAAAGAGAAAATAACAGATAAGATGATGGAAGGTTTAAAGGCTTATGCCCGGAACCAACCGCAGGAGAGGTGTTTAGTCGGTAAGAATCCGACACTACCCAGAAAGACTGGGTGTCTGATGTAAGATTCACCTCTTCTAGAACAAAAAAAAAAAATTCAGAGAACGAAAAGGCGATGGTACAAATACTAAACGGCGCAGCAGTAACTACAAAACCGGCGTTTACACAGCGATGAGGAAGGCAACGGAAAACCACCTCATTATCATTTTCCTAGTTGAATTATCATGGCAATGAACAATGCCGAGATCCGGCAGGGGAGGAAAGATCCAATCAAATAGTAGGGCCTCCCAGGTCGTCAGCAAGCGAAATCCCTACAAGATGAACGCGGGAAAGAGAGCACTACCTACATGTCAAAAGTTCGTTACATGGGATGTACAGAGTATGTATGAGAGAGGGAAGTCACATAACATACTCCATTCACTTTTATAAAGTATACCGGTTATAGTCATTCTTCTGTCAGTTGAACAAGCTACGTTGTCATTTTTTCATATATGTCGTAGTAATTAGGTATTTAATTAGTTAAATTAAATTAAATTAATATTGTGACAAGTACGGCCCTGTGCGCTACGGCTCGATCGAGAAGTTTCTGGAAACGCGTGGCGTCACCATGGCCGCGAATGTTTCGCGAAGTTTCTAGACGGGTCCGGACTTAGCGAGAAACAATCGGCGTTATGCATATAAGGGGCCCCGACGATGAGAGATTCATTCAGTTAGAGACGAGCGCCGAGTGAAAATAAATTTGTAGTGCATATAAATCAGTAGAAATAAATTGTACAGACTTTTGTTAGATTAAGTTCATTAGTTGTTAATCATTAGTGTTATAAGTAGTGTAAATAAATAGTTTAATTATCCCGGACGTTTTAATAACGAAGAAAACGTTACAGTGGTGTCAGGTGTGGGGTGGATTTGAGGATTTGAATGCCGATAACCAGATCGCAAAAAGAGAAAATGGACCAGGCGAGTATGGAATTTTTCAAGCAAGCCTTTGAACAAATGAGCTTGAAAATGGATAAAATGGAAAATAAGGTGGAAGAAAAAATGGATAAAATGGAAAATAAGGTGGAAGAAAAAATGGATAAAATGGAAAATAAGGCGGAAGAGAATTCCCGAGAAATGAGCTTGAAAATGGATGAAATGGAAAACAAGGTGGTGAGTCAAATTGCAAGTACATTGGACGAGAGAATGGAAGCTATCAAGGAAGTAATAATAGATGAAGTTAATGAAAAACTTGAAGAAGTCAACGGGAAATTCGATAAAGTTGATGAAAAATTCAACGAAGTAGTTGATAAGGTTGACGAAAAAATTGAAGAAGTAGTTGATGAGGTTAATGGAAAATTCGAAGTAATATCAGGAATAATTGAACAGCATGCCAAATTGATAGAGTCCCTGAAAATAACGTCGAATAGAAAAGAAACTCTAGCTTCACCATCCTACAGCTTCGTGAAACCAGAAAATAACATAGAAAGTGGTAAAATGAAGATCAAGCCACCAACATTTGATGGAAAAGTTCCTTGGTCGACATATCAAAAACAATTTGAAGCTGCTGCGTTGGCAAACAGTTGGAGCGACAACGAAAAAGCCACAGCATTAATAATAGCTCTACGAGGAGATGCACTCAACATTCTGCAGACAATACCGGAAAGTCAACAGGCCTGTTACGAAGTTTTAACATCCAAACTTCAGATGAGATATGGCGATGCTCACCTACAGCAAGTTTACCATGCTCAAATAAAGAACCGGGTGCAGAAAGCAGGAGAAAATCTCCAGGAATTCGAGGCCGATGTTGCCAGATTAGTGAGGCTGGCTTATCCATCTGCTCCAGACAGCTTCATCGAACAGCTATCAATCCAGACGTTCGTCGACGGGATCAAGGACAGCGAAGTTCAACAAGCCTTGAGACTTGCCCGGCCTAAAACCATCGATGATGCTTTAGCTCATGCTTTAGAATTCGAGGCAGCGAAACAGGCGTCGCATAGAGGGCACGTTCGAGTGAGACAAGTCCAAGAAGCAGACCGACCGGTTGAGGAAATCATCCGAGAAGAAGTTAGCAGGTTATTGAATGCCAAGAAAAGGGATGTTGTGTGCTGGTATTGCAACAAAAGTGGGCATTTCAAGCGAAATTGCCCAAGGATCGAAAAAGAGCCACAGCAGGGAAACTAAAAAGGGTCGGTGATAAGGGGCATAAATCGACCCAGGCTAAAAATGCCCCTGAAGTGATAATCCGGGGAATCATGTCCACAGATTTAACAAGCATATTTGTTCCTGGAAAGATAAACGATCGAAGCGTGAAAATACTGGTGGACACAGGATCGACTAGAACCATTGTGCGTCCGGAAATAGCCGAAGGATTGAAGAGTCGTCCAGCTATGATCAAACTCCGAACTGCGTCTGGACAAGAAATACCGACTTATGGATCAGTCATCTCCACCATTGAATTGGGTAGCAAGGTAGTCAAGCATGAAGTTCTTGTAGCCGAAATTACAGAAGAAGTTATCCTGGGATTGGACCTTGTGAAGAAACTTGGATGCCAACTGGATATGAAGAAAGATGTTCTTCGGCTGGGTATTGAAGAGATTCCGTTCAATGATGTGGATGACAGGACATATAAGATCCGACTGACCGAGGACATCACGTTGCCAGGACGGACTGAAGGCATAGTGACTGGTGAATGTGAGAATATTACAAGAAATGGCTGCGTTAGAATGATCGAACCCTCAGACGATGGGATACTAGCCAAAGGACTATTACTTGGGAAGACATTGGTAAGGTTGAGAGACAGCATTCCCATCCGATTACTAAATGTAAACATGTTTCCAGTCACCCTGAAGAAGAACACCTTGATTGGACATGGGGTACCAGTGTACCATATTTCTGGTGGGATGGGTATTGTAGAAGTTCCGCAGACACAGAAGAATACCGAAGAGCTGGTCGCCCTCCTCACTTCAAAATGTCAAGACCTTAACGGTGGATTTCCATGCATCCGTCATCCGATGTCCGATTCGGATATCGTATACATTTTGTCGGACGGATGAAACTGTCAATTTCCATGCATCCGTCATCCGATGTCCGATTCGGATATCCATCCATTGACATTTCGGGGGGCTTTGGAAAATCGAAATTATGTTGGTAATGCCCATTCAGTGATATTTTGAGTTGCAGAATTCAGGTTGGTGTTGGAAATAACACTGACATTTTGTTCTGTCATTAATGTTTCGAACAAATTTGGCAAAAAATTGAGCAAGTGAAATAAGTATCTTTGAAATGAGGCTCTTGAAGAGTGAACAGCTAAAAAATGGAAAGCCTGCACAGAGCACATAGAAAAAGAAATGAGAGAAGATTAGTCAAAATATAAGGAATGTTATGATATATTGCTGACAAAACCTTTCATTATGAACATGACGAGTTCTGCCCAGATGAGGAAAAAATAACATGTTGTGGTTGTTGAAACAGAATAATAGGAATATTTATATTTTTCATATTTTACACCTTCATTGTTCACAAATATTGAAAGTTACAATGTCATGACAAAATTAATTCTTCATATATTAAATAGAACCATTCGTTTTGTTTCTGTCTTGATATCTATGGTACATTTTTGTGAAAGATGGTCCAACAATACTCAATAATTTGTTGAATGTGATATTGCTCATTCTCAAATAATTAAAATACTGCCCACTATCGGACAATCGCATTTCTTGCACCAAGTTGTTATACATTCCTTGGGCCTTTCTGCTCTTAAAAATATCTTTCACCCATAATATCGGCGAACTGCGTTTTCTCTTCTTTCTTTTTAATAAAAGAATCGAGAGTAACAACAAATTCTTCATTGATACCTATTTATATTCTTCTCGAAAAGAAGAGAACGCCAAACATTCAAAAAGTTATGTCAAACTGACACGATAACGGACAAAAGTTAAATATTTTTCAACTTTTTCCGATAACGGAAGGGAGTTGAATTTTTATGCATTTTTGAAGGATTTTTGTTGCCAAATTTTTTTTCTGAGGAAATGAATTTGTTCCATAATTTTGACGTGCACTGTATAATTATAGAATTATCAAATTACAAACCTTAAAGTCAAAGCTATAGTCTTTCACCCGGTGAGATGGGTTCTCGTTTATGGTACATTTTTGTGAGAAATGGTCCAACAATACTCAATAATTTGTTGAATGTGATATTACTCATTCTTAAATAATTGAAATACTGCCCACTATCAGACAATCGCATTTCTTCAACCAAATTGTTGAATATTCCTTGGGCCTTTCTGCCCCTAAAAATATCTTTCACCCATAATATTGGCGAACTTCGTTTCCTTTTCTTTCTTTTTAATAAAAGAATCGAGATCAACAACAAATTCTTCATTGATACCTATATTTATATTCTTCTCCAAAAAGAAGAGAACGCAAACATTCAAAAAGTTATGTCAAATCTGACACGATAACGGACAAAAGTTAAATATTTTTCCGATAACGGAGGAGAGTTGAAACTTTCGGACGAATGTTTGGCGCTCTTTCAATTTTGAATATTTCCGCCAATCACAACACTTTCGGACGATCGTATCATCGGATGACGGATGCATGGAAATTCACCGTAACCAGTGTCAATTGGCCGAAGTCAGAAAATTGATTCAGTCCTTCTCTGACGTCTTTGCCACTGGCGAAAGAACAGGAAAGACCGATGTTGTACAGCATAAAATCAATACAGGTGATGCACAGCCCGTCAGACAACACCCCAGAAGTCTTCCGCTGGCAAAGAGAGAAGAAGCCGAACGGATCATTGGAGAGATGGCGAGAGAAGGTGTCATTGAACCATCCAATAGTCCCTGGACATCGCCTGTAGTGCTGGTAAAGAAGAAGGATGGGTCCACCAGGTTCTGTGTAGACTATAGGCAGCTCAACCAAGTTACGAAAAAGGATAGCTATCCCTTACCAAGAATTGATGACACACTAGATACACTTTCGGGATCTCGTTGGTTCTCTACCTTGGATTTGAAGAGTGGGTATTGGCAAGTTGGTTTGGATCCAAAAGACAAAGAGAAAACTGCCTTCAGTATTGGAACGGGCCTGTGGCAATTTAAGGTTATGCCTTTTGGATTATGCAACGCTCCGGCCACATTTGAGCGTTTAATGGAAACTATATTAAGAGGACTCTCCTGGAAGACTTGCCTGGTGTATTTAGATGACGTGATAGTTGTGGGAAAAACATTCCAAGATCACCTGCACAACCTATCCGAGGTCTTCCAGAGACTACGTGGGGCCAATTTGAAGCTAAGTCCCAAGAAGTGCCATCTATTTCGAGCAGAGGTGAAATATTTAGGACACGTAGTTTCTCGGAGGGGTGTGAAAGTTGACCCAGATAAGATCAAGGCGGTACAGGATTGGCCCATACCGAGAGACAAGACTGAGTTACGAAGTTTCCTAGGCTTGTGCACTTACTACAGAAGATTTGTGCCTGGATTCGCCAACGTTGCCAAACCACTGACAAAATTAACGGAAGATGGGCAGGAGTACATTTGGTCCGATGATTGCGCTGAAGCCTTTGATCGATTGAAAAAGGCTCTGGTCACAGCTCCAGTCTTGAGTTACGCAAGGACTGAAGGAAAATTTGTGCTCGATACCGATGCTAGTAATATGGCCATTGGAGGCGTTCTATCGCAAGTTCAGGATGGACAAGAACGAGTCATCGGTTATTTCAGCAAGGTACTGTCGAAACCAGAAAGAAATTACTGCGTGACCAGAAGAGAACTCTTAGCAGTAATCAAGGCCGTAGAACATTTCTACAAATACTTATATGGTAGAAAATTCCTGCTTAGAACGGACCATGCTGCTTTGAAATGGCTCCTGAATTTTAAGAACCCAGAAGGACAAGTGGCCAGATGGATCGAGAGGCTGCAAGAATATGACTTCGACACTGAACACAGAGCTGGGGCTACACATCGAAACGCGGATGCGTTGTCAAGAAGACCTTGCCCCCAAAATTGTAGCCACTGCTCTCGTGTGGAAGATAAGGCCAATTTGATGCGGACCACAGTGATCGAAGATGACTGGCTACCCCCAGAAATTCGACGAGCACAGGAGGAAGATCCAGATCTGAGAGTAATCCTAAGTTGGAAGGAGAGTGGCAGACGACCTACATGGGAAGAAGTATCCAGACTGAGCCAAAATGTCAAGTCGTATTGGGCCCAATGGGAAACGTTGAAGATTGATGAAGGTCTTCTGAAACGTTGTTGGGAAAATGAAGATGGATCTCAGCAGAGGCTTCAGTTAATTGTACCAAGTAGGGTAACGGACATTTTGACCAGACTACATAATGGAACTTCGGGTGGCCATTTTGGGATTACTAAGACTCTGGAGAAGGTTAAGCAGCGATTTTATTGGATCAACTGTAAGAACGACGTTAAAGATTGGTGTAGAAAATGTAAAGTTTGTGCTGCGGCCAACGGACCCTACGGTAAAGGAAAGGCACCAATGAAGCAATATAACGTCGGATCCCCCATGGAACGAGTAGCTATCGACATCGCAGGCCCTTTTCCAGAAACAGGCAATGGAAACAAGTACATTTTGGTAGCGATGGACTACTTTACTAAATGGGTGGAAGCGTACGGTATTCCTAACCAAGAGGCAAGCACAGTAGCTGACAAATTAGTGAAAGAGTTCTTCTGCAGATTTGGAATCCCCCTTGAGCTGCATTGTGATCAAGGCCGAAACTTCGAATCGAAGTTATTCCAGGAAGTTTGCAAAACATTGGGGATACGTAAGACAAGAACTACACCTCTGCATCCTCAGTCAGACGGCATGGTAGAACGAATGAACCGGACTATGGGAAAACACTTGGCCAAAGTTGTCTCTGACCATCTAAGGGACTGGGATGAATACTTGCACTTATTCACGATGGCCTATAGATCTTCGGTTCAAGAATCTACCAAGGAGACTCCATCCAATATAATGTTCGGCCGAGAAATAAGATTACCTTGCGACCTCGAGTTTGGGTGTAAGCCTGGAGAGGATGTAGCTGGGGAGGACTACGTTAGTAATCTCAGAAGCAAGCTAGACTACATCCATGATAAGGTGCGTAATCAAATGCAGCAAGCAAGTGACCGGATGAAAATGCGCTATGACATCAAGGCCATTGAAGGTGGGTTTACCGCAGGAGATCTGGTATGGTTGTATAACCCACAAAGAAGGAAAGGTTTTTCACCGAAGCTGCAGAGACATTGGGAAGGACCGTACGAAGTAATGAAAAGAATAAATGACGTAGTTTACCGAATACGGAAGCCTCCCAGAGGAAAACCGAAAGTCGTCCATTTCAACAGATTGGCTCCGTACGCATCCACGCAAGATGAAGAAGAAGTACGCCTCGTCGAGGTTCCGGCTAAGAAAAATTGCGAATTCCAAAAATTCATGAACATCTATGGGGGAACACGCATTGCACGGTTTGGCGTCACACAGGAAGTTCATCAGGACCTGTTTACAGTCCCCGAGGAATACTCGCTTGCTCATTGTGTAGCAGCTGATCTACGTATGAGTAGGGGAATAGCAAGGGTATTCAAAAACAAATTTGGTCAGCAAGAGGAACTAATGGGACAGCAGCCCAGAGTCGGGAAATGTTTAAGATTGAAGTCCGAGGGTCGGTTCGTTTACTATTTGGTTACCAAGCAGAACTCTTTCCAGAAGCCCACCTACCAGAACCTATGGACCTCGCTGCATGGCTTGAAAGAAGACCTTCAGCGTTCCGGCGTTAGGAAACTAGCAGTTCCCAAGCTTGGTTGTGGACTGGATCTACTGAATTGGAGGGTAGTACGAAGCATGATTGAAGTAATTTTCCAGACGGCAGGTATACAGATCCTAGTATGCAGTTTCTACCCAAATCGTGTCGAGTTCCCCGACAAAACTATAGAATGCTATTTCCATCAAAGGGGCTACTGTAGAAAAGGAGCCGACTGTAGATTTCGCCACGGCCCTCTGAAGAATCCATGCGATCTGTTCTGGGACAGAACAGGCTTAAGGAGGGGACAGTGTGACAAGTACGGCCCTGTGCGCTACGGCTCGATCGAGAAGTTTCTGGAAACGCGTGGCGTCACCATGGCCGCGAATGTTTCGCGAAGTTTCTAGACGGGTCCGGACTTAGCGAGAAACAATCGGCGTTATGCATATAAGGGGCCCATCGACGATGAGAGATTCATTCAGTTAGAGACGAGCGCCGAGTGAAAATAAATTTGTAGTGCATATAAATCAGTAGAAATAAATTGTACAGACTTTTGTTAGATTAAGTTCATTAGTTGTTAATCATTAGTGTTATAAGTAGTGTAAATAAATAGTTTAATTATCCCGGACGTTTTAATAACGAAGAAAACGTTACAATATTTTTTTCAGGTAAAAAAACTTGATAGGTAAACCTAAAACTTGACCAACAGCGATACTTTATAAAAGTGAATGGAGCCTGTGTAGTTGTTGCAGACTCCCCTATCACATCACCTTCAAGATCAAGCTTCAACCAAACACCAAAATGATCTGATATATGTCTGGGTTTGAAATTATTCTTTGAATGTTTTTCTCTAGATTTTTTGAGTATAAAATCAAAACGGGCGTGCTATCAGGACAGTAAAAATCTGTATAAAAGAAATCTGAAAGAGATAGTGAGTTTGTAAGTCTCACTTCTCTGTGTTTGACTATTTCAGTGTAGTGAATTAACTAAGAAGAAACTGAAGAATGGTTTATTACATATTAGTACATCTATTTGTATGGAATCAAAAATTACGTCACTACCTAATTACTAAATGCTATTCAGCAAGAGCAGGATCCGTCCATTGACCGTAATATTTAGGCCAAGTCCTCATGGAATATTGCAATTCGGCAAAAGGTGCCGTAAGGAGATGATACACCGGGGTTTTAATCTCATAATAAATATGTCATTCATAATGAAAACCAAAAAATATGAAAAATATGGAACAGAAATTATGTTTACTTTGCAAGAATGACAAAACACATTGAGGATATCACGGTCGAGGAGCCCTCTAGGCCTCGAACGTTTTTGTTTCATAACGCCTTTGATATCGTGATAACTACCATAATATGCTGTGAATATTACCATAGAAAAACAAACGAATATAATGAATGATATTACCGTATATGAATACAGCGCTGTGCATTTCAATAATGAGCTACTGGAAACGATGCTGTCTCTTTGTATGTCAGAACTATTGTCTTCTACTGCTGAGGTCCCATCAGTACCCCAATCCACTTGAGTAGGGTCGTCCCATCCTGCAGTTAACTGTTCTATTCGTTGTCTCTCAGTTTCCAGCATGGCTGCAAAGAAAATTGAATAATGATGTATTCCAATTCTTTTTCATGCAATGGATGATATTGAAAAAAAAACTTTCAATTTGTTGATATATTTTTCATTATATTTTCTTATTAGATCCAGTAAAATATCACCCTGTGAATTTTCACGGATCCAGGAAAATATCATTCTGATGCTTTAAGGGAAAAACTTTGAAATAATTAAAACTTAAACACTCTGTATCTCGAAAACGAAACGTTTGTGGACCCATGTGTATTGTACTCTCATTCTTGATATCATCCAAGTAATCACCCTTCCTCAATCTACCCTGACTGAATATTGGCTTTCAGAATCAATCACACACGCCGGTTTTACCGCGAAAAAAGTTATTTCCATGGAATAACCTGTCTTGTTTTCAAGCTTTTATTTAACTTGCAATGTATGTTTGTTCGGGTGGAATCTTGCTGCTCAATTTTGAAGCAGATATCTTCAACCGATTGAGCTGAAATTTAATTTGGATGACATTGACAATATACACGATGAGCTGTGTAAAGTCATTATATATCCAATATGGCGGAACATCCAAGTTGGCGGAATAGTTAATTGTAAGTTATGCATTTCTAGAATATGGGTGTAAAGAAATGTCATTCATTTGAATTTTACCGCGCACTTGAGAGTGCAGATTCTATGGAATTATCATTTTTTCACATGATTTTAAATAGTTCACTGATGTCAACTATTAATTGAATGTCATAGTGTTTTCTAATCTGAGTTAATAAGAAGTAACATTATCGAAGAATACACTGTCTTGAATGTCGTTTCTTTGATCACAGGTAACATTCATTGTATTCACTGTGAATAATAAGTGTAAAATGAACTTTGGTTACAGAGAAACACTTGGGGTATTCATTTCTGTGAAGTCATTCTGAATCCAATATGGCGGAACATCCAAGATGGCAGCATGGTCACTTCTACAATATGGGTATCGAATGAAAGGGCTTGTTGAAAGAAACTCCAAAAATAATGTTGACGTCATTCTAAATCCAATGTGGCGGAACATCCAAGATGATATTACTTATTGTTTATGCACTTCTGCAATAAGGATATCAAATGAGAGGGCTTGTCGAGAATAACCCAGAAATCAAGCCAGCGTACAAAAAATAAATTGTAAAAAATAAATTGAAATCAAGAAAAATCTTCAATTAAAATGCCCTAAAAAAAAGAAGATAAAATTTTTCTTTGAAATTTTAACTATCAACTTATAATCTTATGATCATGAAAGCTTGTCGCGAGGTTTTCGTAAGTACCTATAAGTATTCAATTAAACTAAAATATAAAAATTTAACTCAGCAGATTAAGTTACACTATTTGACTATTGAATAGGTTCTAGTTCATTTACACAAGTAAATCGCGCGACAAACTTTTATGATCATATAAATTGTGTATACCTAATGAGGTTAAAAGTTGATAGTTGAAATTTCAAAGGGAAATTTCATTTTCTTCTTCTAACACTCAGTTGCAAGAACGATCCATTAAATCAGCATCAGTTAATTGTGCTTTGAATTAAATGGTTTCATTATTTTGATTTCTGTTGCAAGACGCTGATTTTTTTATTATTGACATTTCATTAGTTAATGCCTTGATAATGGAATCATTAAAAAAATTATGACATTCATACCGTGAAATCACTACGAACCACAGAGTAGGTAAATACACAACCTAAATAAATTCTTTTTCTTCAAAGGCGATAGCAAAATTGTGAAGAACTGCTGTAGCTACAATCACATTCAATATTGTATTCATTTTTCTTTAAGTTATTCCTTTTTGAATGCAAGGAAATCTACGCTTCCAGCTTCCACACCCCTATGCACCTCTCCACAGTATTTCTTGTATTTATATGGCTTTTATTATAGTTTTCTTCAGCCGTGGTGCGGGGATTTAGCAAATGGAGTTAATAGAAATCTCTTATAAAAATAACCACTATCGCCCAATGAATAAAAGTTTTCATATAAACCACTTTCCATTTGAGCACATAATGGAGAATTATTAAAGATCGTGCTGTCATGGACAGATCCTGGCCATCGCACAATAATATTTCTTATTTTCAGTCTAGCATCTGACACAATTCGTACATTAATGGAAAAGTAGCCTTTCCTACACCTAAAGGTCTCTGCTAACTTTCCTCCGGGTGAATTAATTTTTACGTGGGTGCAATCAATGGTTTCCATCACCCTTGGGAAACCAGCAATTTCGAAAAATTCTGCTGGCATTCACGTAGATTTGGCAATATTGCACCCGAAACCAGGCGATCCAAATCCATTAATGCTAGAACGCAATTACGCACTAGTGATGCCAAACACTATTTGATTGTGAGCTAGGCTTGACATAGTTTCAGTCACTTTTTTAATAATTCGGCATATAGTAGATTTGTTACAGCCTACCAAATCTCCTAGAATAGCTTGAAATGAACCTGTTGTATAAAATCTTAGGGTTATGAGTAATTGCGTTCTAGCATGGATGTGGATCGCCTGGTTTCGGATGCAATTTGGTGCTTGATTTTGCTCAAAATATGCTCAATACAGGCTTTATTATACCTGAATCTGGCTCGGAACTCTTCGTTTTCGTAATCATTCCATAAGTCTTTTCTATCCGGTATATTTCTGCCTGTTGTTTCTTCATCGGATAGTGAAGAAAGGCTGGACATGCTAGAGTCACTTGACATCACGAATTAATACCTTTTTTTTTATTTGATCGTCAAAAAACAATAAAACGTATTACTTGTGAAGGAAATTACAATTTAATGCGAGTTTAATGACACAAACTTATGCCATTAAATTTCAAGCGATGAAGTGTCAAAATAATCCTTCATTTGAAGCAAAAATTGTTTCTTGCAACACGAAATATTGATAATGGCGAAATAATGGAGGTTAGAAATTAAATTGAATGAGCAACTAATGTTTCCATTAGATTTGGTTTCCTGCAACAGAATACCATGTTTAATGTGGCATTAAGATTTTAATGACACTTTTGAATTATAATGGACGTTCCTGCAACTGAGTGTTAGAGCATTTAAATAAATATTTGTTTTAAAAAAAAAGGTTTTTTTTGTTTTTAATTTAATAGTTTTCAGTTCATTCCGTAAATTTTGATAGCAAATTCAAGGAAGGCAGTATCGAGAGGCAAATCTTCAAACTATTACTGCAAGTCGAACCATACACAATTGAAGAATTTATGGTGTATGACATAAATGAAAATGCATTTAATTAATGGGCATAGAACCCATTGACACTGTTTCAATTCAGGATGATAATGTAACGTTTATTTTATGTCTTCTTCATTTGAAATAAAGCTTATTTATTAATATTATTATTGAGTAACGTATTGGTTTTTGATAGGGCTATTTTCTGACCATAAAAATATAAAAAATTTCTAATTGCTAGTAAATTCAAACGTCGTACAATATGCGATAGGACGGCCGGCTGACTCTAGAGTGGTATGGCATATCCGGAATTGAATTAGGACAGCTCCATGAAGTGAGAGAAAGCGGCATTTGTGTTTTTTTAGTTTTCAGTTCATTTCGTAAATTTTGATGGCAATTTTATGTGGGGTAGTATCAAGTAACGTACCTATTGGGTTTTAATAGGGCTATAGGCGGGGTTTCTTAAGTGACGTGAATATATATTTGTGAATGTTACAATGTTACTACATTGGGAGTACAAACGTTTGTTTCACAGAGTGAGACGTCGATGAGTACAAACGTGCGGAGATATTGAGTTTGTGTGATAACCAGTTTAGTGCTCAAACGCAACGTTGATGTGCGCATCCAAGTTAGTGCTTGTTAAAAGTTTCGTGTTTTCGTGCGTTGAGTCCAGTTCCGAAAGGATAGTTGGTCCCGAGCGTCAGTGATTTACGGACTTTTAGTGAAGATGAAAAAGGAGTGCCTATCACGAATTGAAACAAGAGTGAATATTCGGATAACGACGAATCCTTCATGGAAACGGAGGAGAGATACTCGTCCTCTGAAGAAGAGAGTGAAGAATTTAAGGAACTCGTCAGGCTCCAACAGGAGAATGATGTTCTCGAAGCCAATTTAGCCGCTCTGACATCCTGCATGGCAAATTTGACCAGTGAGTTGAAACTCCTGAGAGAAGAACTCTCCGAAAAGAAATCCCCAAATACTCAGGTAAGAAGCTATTCCCAGGTTTTGACTTCCGAAACATGAACAGCACCCCAAACAATTCCTGAAACTATAACGGTTGCCCCTCCCAAAACGATAGCCTCAAATATAGAGGACAGCAAGAAAGCCCCCCAACCTCTCGGGCCAAGCGTGCCAGGAAAGAGAGTTCGTCGTCACCTATTAAAGAGAAAATTCCCCCAATAACAATGATGGGACTTTCGACTGGACGGAAATATCCAAAACGCTCCACAGCAAGAAGATAAATTATAGCCGGGCAACGGTTGTTAAAGACGGCATTGAAAATATCGCCTCGTCTCCAGAAGATTTCAGGAAACTCACAAAGTTCCTAGATCAACAAGGTTAGGAATATTTTACTTAGCAAATGGAGGAAGAAAAAAAAACATATATGCCGTTGTAAGGTAGGTACTTGCCACTTGACGCGAATATTGAAGTCATTAAAAACGATCTAGGACTCCAAGGTATCAATGATGCCGAAGTGACGAGAAAGACGTCGAATTAAACAAAGAAGGCAATACCTCTCTACCTTGTGAAAACACAGCACAAGGAAATATTTCAGATAGAAAGAATTTACAGGCTTTGTATCGAAATAGAGCCCAAAAAGAAGCCAGAAGGCCCAGGACAGTGTCATCGCTGTCAGAGATATGGACACACAAAATAAGTGCACCACCGACGTAGCGTCCATGCAAGCTTCCGCGTTCAAGAACGTAGAGTCTCGAAACGCTTCGGACGCTTCGGCCGCTTAGGAAAGTCCCGTAGAGCTTCTTGCGAAGCTGGCAGTTCGGAAGTCCCGTAAAAACGCATCATGAGTGGCCTACATTAGAGTGAGTATAACAGTATTTTTTGAAGGTACGATCAGAAAGGAATATCGACTGCCTACCCCACTCACCGTCGACCTCTGCCGTTTCCGCTTGACTATCCTCACTGTCTGCATGTTCAACCATTGTTTGTGAAATGGGCTGAGGAGCTGGTGCTTCTGTTTCGGCGAAATCACTATCATAGAACGAATCAGAACTCGGATGATCCTGTAAGAAACAATGAGGATTTACATCTTTAGTCATATATTCATAATACCACTAGAGATGTATTTTGCCGGAAAAATTTCTCGATTGTAATACGAAAGTTTGTTGTTAGGCAATTTCTCGAACGACATTTCTATCAAAATCACGAGCCGTTAGCACAGAATACCTAACTACACAGAAGCGTCACTCCGCCTTCCCGCCAAAACTTTATTTGATGACGCTTCTGCCATGCTAGGTAGTACATATGTCAAGTTGAAATTCAAACTTCCCGCTGGATCACTCAAAAATGACATATGTACTACCTAACAGAAAATCAAGGTCACGAAAATTTGCCCCTTGAAGATCAAAGTGCCGACGCTTAGTGACGCTTCTGTGTAGTTAGGTATTCTGTGCCGTTAGTGAGTGATTTTGGAAAACATGTCATGAGCGAAATTGCCGAAAAGCAACAAACTTGAATATTGCAAGAGAGGAATTTTACCTGCTTAAATTTCATCTCGAGTGGTATTCGACATGACTATGTCACGAGAAAATATGGTTATATGTTCACAATTGACACGTACTGCGCTATTTGACGAATAAGTATTTATCACAGATCAACTGAACGTTGTTCGTTTTCTCTAGTATTAATTTCCAAAACTATCCATGAATCAGAGAAATGTCAAAATTTTATCGCTGGAAAACTAACTTGCTAAGTTTTGCCGACTTTCCTGTTTTGTCGCTGTGAAACGAGAGTTGATATGGAAATTTCCTCACTAAAAATGAAATTAGTGAAATAGTCAGATAAAAAATATACTGCATAGAAGGGCAATCCAATGAGAGGTTCAAATTCGAATTTCCGTCCTATAAGATTCTTCCGTGAGACGAAATTTCTTATAGAAATGATGCTAGCCACTATATACGAACGAAGGTCATGGGTTATAATTTCTTCTGCGCTTCTTCCAGCGCTCTGGTAAATACTGCTATAAAACGGGCTGAGGCCAAATTATGGATTTAGTTAAACTGATGTACCAAATTTAATCAACTTTAAAATATTTTGAATTTTGTAACGTGCAAACTTGATACCTCTGGTAGACCTCATGCTGCTTACAGTGTGGCGACAGATCATTAGTTTGAAAGGAGAGACCGATTTTCGCACTTTTTGTCTAGAGTCTAGAAATGCATCATTCCAAAATTCGCTCTTTCCGTTTTCCTATAAAATATCAAAAAAAAGCCCCATCTCGATTCACAATTCGTGACAACACGCTATAAATTGGTGACAACACGCTATAAATTGGTGACAACACGCTATAAATTGGTGACCCCAACGTGATCGGGCATGGGGAAATAACGTCTCAACTTTCGTCCCCACATACGAGTCTGGATCAACCTTCGAGGCAATTTCGGCTGCAAGCACACTCACGGTGTACAACCGTCCCTCGCTGGAGATGGCACATGTCGATTCCAGTGACGGCCCACTTAACACCTTTTGCAGCCCTCTCAGGTCTCCAGGCATCGTCCACTGTTTCATGACCAGTGGTCCTGTTCACTGGGGGAGAGTCATGAGGCGACTCACTGCCACGCGTGTGGAAATCTGCACACGAGTTTCCTCACGCCGCCTGCGCCTCAGCACGTACTCGGCAGAGGACACCTCCCCCTAAGCGGGCCCGGATACTTCGGTGCAAAATCCTTCATAGATCGACCACGTCTTGTAACCGGTCGGTACCCTCGCTCGCTTCGAGCAGGGCAGCTTTTTAACATCATCGCAATTGGCAGGCCTCGCTTACATTAGCCAATCTGATGAGTCCATCGTAAGTGATCGTAAGGGTATGTAATCCTTTGACTTGTACATTTTTCACTATAGATTTCATTTCCATTTTTCCTAATTCCTAATTCGATTCTGTCCAAAAGATACAGCCATCATTTTGTCACCAAAAACACGAGTACGTCCTTGACCTGAGTTTTTGGTGAGGATTTTAACACTTCGAAGTTGCTATTTCTTGTTGAAACATACTGAACACATTTAGGAAATACTTTAATTTTAAACTTATCGAAGCAAAAATGTTGAGAAATCGATATTTCGATATAACACTTCACCAAAATGCAGTTTTCTCGAAATGATGGTTCCAAAGGTATGGAGAGAAGAGTTTTTTTTTTTCGTGAATTTTCGACACCCCGTATCTTTCAGAATGAAGTCGAATTTCGAAAAATGGTATAAAAATGTTTTTATTTTGATGAAAGAAATCCACAGTTGAAAAAAGGCACAATTCAACTCTGAAAACACCCTGTAAAGTATAACCAGATAGATCGAAACTGCAACCAACATTAACACAACAATGCACAAACTGTGAGAAGGAGCTATGAGAGAACCAACGAACAACAAAAATTAATACAGGTGAGGAAAATGGACAAACTAATGAGGAACTCGAAGAAATAGGTATACACAAAATGATCACACCAAAACTGTGATTAACCAAACGCGCAAGACTCTTAGTGAGAACCAAACCTTCCTCCTCAACGAGGGTATTAAATTCTCTGTAGCACAAAAGACCATTCCTAAGATGGCAGTAAAGGAAACAGCGCTAAGGATGAGGGAACCTGAAAAAGCAGAGGAATATCATTGGAAAATAAGAACAATACTAGATTCTACAACGAAGAGACCAGAAAACAACATCAACAGAGCGGAACAGAGAGCTTTGAAAAAACTCCAAACAGATAATTCCATAAAGGTGCTCCCAGCAGACAAAGGAAATGCGACGGTTATTCTGGATGTGAAGACATATAATGATAGAATCCAAGAAGTTCTAGAAGCAGGAGAATATAAGAAATTAAAGAAAGACCCTACAACCACAGTAGAGAACAAAGTCTACAAAGTCCTGCATAGGTAAAAAGATCAGTTCCCTGACAACGTCACAAGAGAAAAACTGACACCACACTTCAGCGATCCTACACATCTATGTATATGGTCTTCTGAAAATACACACAGATAATATGATATCCCGTTAAGACCAATCGTCAGTACACGAAATTCCCCATGTCATCCATTGGCCAAATACCTCCTGAAGATTGGGTCTCCACTGAGAGGACACACAACATCAATGATCAAAAACACTGATCATTTCATAGAGACCATGCGCCATGCGCCAACAGCATATATCTGAAATGGACATCATTGTCAGTATCGACATCAGGAGTGTGTTCACTAATGTCCCTACCAACCGAAATTCTAAAGAAAAAACTCGAGGAGCACAATGAATTGGCTGAGAGAACCACTTTGAGTATAGACGCAATAAAGGAAATGCTCGAAACATGTATCAACTCCACTTACTTCCAAGTAGACAACAACTTATACCAAAAGGAATTCGGTATGACGATGGGATCTCCACTTTCCCCACCTCTGTCTGATGTATACATGGAAGATTTCGAGAAGAGAGCATTGGAACAATATGTATTCAAACATATAGCTTAAATATGTAGACAACACGTTTGTCATATCGCAACATGGGAGAGAAAACCTAGACAAATTCCTAGAACACCTGAACAGCGAAGAGGAATCAATTGAATTCACGATGGAAATCGAGGAAAATAACCAACTACCATTCCTCGATGCACTGATTCATGAGCAGAATGGAAACCACACAGGCCAATATCTCCACTACGAATCTAATCATACCCTCGTCACCTTAATTAGGAGTAGCCATATGCTTATACGACAGAGAAACCAGGATATGGTTTGATCCAGAAGATCGTAATGAGGAAAAATAGCTACCCCAAGAAGATCCTCGAGGTCGCCAGAGAACTGAGAGAAACAAGAACAGAGCCTCAACAAACAGACAATGATGCTACCGAAACGATAGCCTCTGTCATACCGTATGTGAAGGGGCTATCTGAGAAGATAAGAAGGAAAGGCAACAACAGATACAATGTGAGAATAGCATAACGAAAAATTGCATAATATATGAAATTCCATGTGAATGCGGCAGTTCCTACATTGGGGAGACTAAACGCCCCCTTGAAGTTAGAATCAAAGAGGACCAAAGACTAGCTGGACTGGGAAAAATCGAAAATCTAAGCTAGTCCAACATGAACGGGGATCACAACATCAGATGGGATGAAGCTTCAATAATATCAAAGGAAGAAGGATGGACAATATTCCCTTGATAGATGTTCAATTAATCCCTAATATTTTCAATAAATCAATTCATGGCCCTCCCCCTGAAAAGCTGTCTAATATTGGAAATGAGATATCCTTATATCATTATTATTATTCATTACCCATAATTTCAGAAAGAAAGATCAATGCTCGGTGTGTCACTTCGCGACCACATTAGAAATGAGGACCTAAGGGCGAGAACAGGAGTCACGGATGTCATCTACCAAGTGGCTAAGCTCAAATGGAACTGGGCTGGGCATGTGGCCCGCATGAAAGATGGACGATGGACGAAGAGGTTGCTCGAGTGGAGACCAAGAGCGGACAAAAGAAACAGAGGAAGACCTCCAACGCGGTGGACCGACGATATCAGGAGGATAACCACAAACTGGATGCAGAGCGCTCAAAATAGAGGACAGTGGGCAAAAATGAGGGAGGCCTATATCCAGCAGTGGATGCAAAGGGCTGATTGATGATGATGATGATAATTTCAGTGATCGACTTTTCAAGCTACATTCATTCGAGACAAAACTGATGCGAATTAACAAAACATATCTAATTTCATTGGTTCTGACAGGAATGGAAGATGGAATGCATAAAAATGATATTCCGTATTTGAATGCCCTCACTGAAATGTCATTTCCAATTGAATTTTTGGGATAAATACCGTTGCTGGCCACATATAGAAAGCGTATTTCATTAATTGATTCAAGAGAAAGAACGATTGTAATTTGTAAAACAATATACTGATGAATTTCGCGCAAAAAAATTCGAAACAAAACAGCAATTACCCAGTACAAATCGCTAGCCTTAGCTTACCGCCATCCCCGAAGCATCAGTTCTCACCGATAAGGAACTAGTCGATCTCTGAATGTCTTGGACGTTCAGCATCTCTGCTTCCTGTAGCCACTCGTCAACGTTTACACCTCCTGCTCGCAAGCATTCGATTCTTGCTTCCGCTTTACATTTCGAAGTTTCTGACTTTCGAATTTGCTGCCTCATATCTTCGATTTTGGTTTCCAGATCTGGGCCATTCTGGTCCTGAGGATCTACCTGGAAAATGGTTATAGCAATATATCTCATTGTCATTTATATCACTCATGAAGGATTTCGTTGAAGCAAATAACATGAACCTACCCTTTGACCAGAATCTCTTAGAGCTTGGTATATCTGCAACTTCTTCGTGCATTCCTTGATGTTGTTTTCTTCTCGAGCTATCCTTGTTGCCCATCGACGTGCTTCCTTATTGAGAGTTGAAGCAGCGTTTTCGTGCTCTGCTAATATATTTCTGACGGGATCGCTATCACAAGGTTCGAAATCATATTGAATGTGTTGTTTCAAAACTGGATAGTACAAATAACAGCACTGTAGATTGTACTCTCTGGTGAGTTGTTTCGCCTGGTCCCTGATGGTGGAGTATGAGTTCTGCATGGCAGAACATGTAAGTAATTCTGTACGACCCATAAGAGTTAAATATTCAGCCACCTGAAAATGATTTATTTTTAGAATACTACTGTGGTGAAAAAATACTGTAGTGAAGGTTCTCACATTTAGTTCGGCAACGACTGTTGAAAACAAGCAACCAATCGCGAAAAGAATAGATCTTGCGGCACCTGAGACGCCCCGCTACTCCTACCCTTGAGCATATTTCGAAATTCCGATCATCAAGTAAATTCCTAGAGCGATATCGGTTGCGACAATTGGAAATTGTCGAATGTATTGAAGATAGCGTGTTCTTCGGTAACCGATTCGGAACTCAGTGGCCAAACCACTCTCTCTGATTCTATGGTCTGAAGCCTTTTAGTATGAACACGAGGAACCGGAGTCGGTCTATTCCATTCGCCTTTCTAACCGCTCGCCGAGAACATCACCATGATGTGAAAATCTTAGTTTTCGAGAACTCTTACGAAACCTCTACACCAAATCGTCAATCGTCCACGTTAGTTCGAAAACTCACATTTTTGGTTGAGTGAATTAGGTCCGTGAGACAAAACACCAAGAATATACAGGGTGTCTCATTTAAAAGTGTCCACCCTCAATATCTCAACAACGAATCAGAATTTTTGGAAAACACTCAGACAGGTCGATTTTTGACGACAGGCGGACATGATCTGGGATACAAAGCTTGTTTTTACTAGCAACCCTCTCGAGAGGGTTGCAACCCCATCAGGAATTTGAAAAGGGGAAAGTGGGTAGTTTTGTAGCATAAATGTACGCATGGATTCAAATTTGTATGAACCTGCAGTTTGTGAATATTCACAAAGTTACAGGGTGTTTTTTATAGAATCACGGTATCGATAAAACTAAATGAAACAGAGATGTTCTAATTGATCGTATAATTTTTATCGAAAGGAAAAAAACATAACAAACAATAAGGTGATTAAAAATTGTTGAATGCCTTTTATCTCTTCAGTCTTATCAGAATCTGCACTGCTAGGCCGTAGTCAAAGATATTATTGCTTTCAGAAAAGTTCGTTTCAGTATTCAGTTTTGCAGAATTATTATTTTTGTTTCTCTTTTACTTTTTAAGAGTGAAACAAAAATTGACCTGTTTGCCAAATATTTTTCTTCTGAGAAACTGAATTTGTTCCATAATTTTGACGCGCACTAGACACTGTGTCCCATTTTGGTTGAGACTGTAGATACTGTATCTCGGCTATCATTGAAGATTGAGACAGGTGGTTTTCGCGACCCGATATTTTTTAAATGGAAAAACCTGTAATATTTAACGTCAAATTTCTGCAATTTTTTTTCTGTATACATTGATCTATCACAACCTGATCTTCAATAAATTTAAGCTTCAAAAATCAGAAATATCCATATTTATGTTTGTTTTTTCAATAGTAGGCCATGCATTCTTTCACAAATGCATTCAATTATTACTTTTTCCGTCGACCATAGAATAAAAGCTCATTTTAACGCACTCAAAATCATCCATTAATGACCTATTTTAATGCATGATTTCTTATTAATGCATGATTATCATGGCAACCGAACATAAAATATTCAGTCAGAGCACTATCGAGCTTGGTTCGAAATCAACTTCTGTCACAGACTCACAGAAGGGTATGTTGACAACTCCATTCAAAATAAAATAGACTGCAGATGAAATTTCAGGTGATACAAGTTGCAAAGTAGATAATACTTCAACCTCCATCTTCTTCATACGTTCCTTATGGGATATCATAGGTAATGATATAAATGCAAACTAAATGTGAACTATTCAGAATGTCACAACATGTCCAATATTCCCTCTATGAATTTTTCGAATTGTTCCATAGGTAGCATAAATATCAATATATCGAAATGAACATAGAAATTTACATTATGTCAAATTTGTCGATTAAGCAAAATAAAAATTCATTTCTATCGAGAATTCATATTCAATTCGAGATGAGGTCGACGGAAAAATCTTGTAATCAACTCGTTTATTAATTCAGCGATTAATGGTCTCAAACATTAACGCGCTCGCTCCGCTCACGCGTTAAAATATTTCGACCATTAATCGCTGTCATTAATAAACTAGTTGATTAAATAACTATTTCAAAACGCCATGTTTAAATATAATTGCAGCCCTGCTGCAACATTTTGGTTAGAAAGGTTCGAATTTGATAAGATCATATTTTTCAAAATTTTGAAATTCCATGTTTTCACCGTCAGCCATCATCATTGATTCGTATTGACTCTGTTTGTGACTTAGTTTCCATGAATGCAATAAACAAAACATTTTTTATACATGTTCAACTTTTATGAATTCAACATAAACTTAAACATAACTTCCGAGGTATCATTATGTGACTTTGCTGATTGTAGTTCATATTATCTATGTGTTTGTTGTAGAGCTTTGAAGAAGCGACAATAAAGTTGTGAAACGTCGCTTGAAGGGATGAATTAACGTCTCTTCTTCCAAATTTCATTCCACTCCCACGAACGTTCACATATTAATAAATAGATATGGATTTTTCCGATTTTTGAAGCTAAAATTCATTGAAGATTAGGTTGTGATACATCAATGTATTCAGAAAAAAAATTTCAAAAATTTGACATTAAAATATACAGGATGTTCCATTCGAAAAATACCAAGTTTGTGCCCAATTTTGAAAACAGTGCTCCAAGAAATTTTTTTTAATAAGCTACTAATTTTTATGTGAAAACATCTATTATAAGCAGTTCCCTGAGAAATAATAACATCTCAAAAAGTGAACATTTTCGTTTTTTCCCTGTATTCCAGGAACAAAAGGAGTTGCAATATTTTTGTTTAAGGCTTTAAGATTTCTATAAAAAAGTGATAGAGGGTCGCTGTTGAAGCTATACCCTATAGACTAGAATCATTCATACACTACCAGATCCAGATGGCAAATTTAATGCATTGAACCGTCTTACCTGTATGGAAAGAAAAATTAAACGAGACGGTGAATTTGCGAAACAATATCGAGAGAAGATAGAAGACTACATCAACAAGGGTTATGCAAGAAAATCGGAGGCAGAAGAAATCACCGAAAATCCAAGAAGCTGGTTTTTATACCACATTTCGCTGTTTGGAATGTCCACAAACCTGGCAAAATTAGACTGGTTTTCCGTATTATGGCGCTTCCTTGTCTGAAACAAGGAAGAATTGCATTTAGTGGAGACATCCGAGAAATGTTTCACCAAGTATCGATCAAAAAAGATGATGCCTGTGCCCAACGCTTCCTATGGCGTGATGAACATAACCTTGGTGGAATCCCGGATGTCTATGAAATGTACCTACGTGATGATATTTGGTCCCGTATCTGCACCTTCCGTAGCCCAATTCATCAAGAACAGAAATGCTTAAAATTTCGGAGACAAATTCCCTGGAATACGTAGAGTACCTAATGAAAAAATAGCATTATGTTGACGATCATTTGGATTCTTGTAGAACAAGAAGAGGAAGCCATTTCAAGAGTCAGAAACGTAATTTATGTCCATAATCAGGCTGGTTTTGAAATGGTGAAATGGATTAGTAATTGTAGGTCGGTTCTAGAGGCCATCCCAAAATGTCTTCGCGCTGAATCAGAAAAGAATATAAAAATTGATTAACAAAAAATCGAAAAGTTCTTGGGTTGTCCTGGTCTTCAGAAACTGATCAATTCTTATTTTCGCTGAACTTCCACAAAATTCAAAATGAAATATCTTCAGGATCATAAGCACCCACTGAACGTGGGGTCTTGCGGATCATCATGTCAACCTTCGATCCTATTGGTTTCTTGGCACCTTTGATCATAAAGGCAATGGGGAAGCAATGTTGTCTGGGATTCAGAGATATCCGAGACATTGTTACCAACGTGGCAATACTGGCTTAAGGAACTCCAAGAATACTCAACTCATAGTTGTGAACAGGTATAATTTTCCAAGCATTCCTTGTGTAAAAGCAGTGGACCTGCACATGTTCTGTGATGCAAGCGATAAAGTATATTCCTATGTTGCCTATTTCAGAACAATAAATGAGGAAAATAATGAAACTCACTTCTTCTTTATCACTGCTAAGTGTGAAGTTGCGCCACTGACTCAGCAAACCATTCCCAAGTTAGAATTACAAGGAACCGTACTAGCATGTTAATTATCCAAAGCAGTACTTGAAGAAGTGGAATACAAAATTCGCGAAATACATTATTGGACAGATACATTGGTGGTGCTCAAACAGATTAGATCTCAGTCAAGAAGATTTCCTATGTTTGTGTCATGCCGAATAGAGATATCCATGAAAATACGGATGTTTCACAGTGGCACTGGATTCCAACCGAGAAAAATGTCGCAGATCAGGCCACCAAAGAATTAAAAAACATCAATCTTCGACCAGATGGAGAATAATTTAGCGGACCATCATTTCTTAAACAACCAAGGGAACTATGACCGAAGGAATCCGTGTGTCCAGAGGAAGACCAATTCACATTTATATAAGCAGATTGAACAAAATTGAACAGGCTCATTCGTTCAACAGCTTTCGGAAAGGAATATGTTTAGATAAAAAAGATAGACCAGGAAGTTTGCATTTAGATGTGGAGTCGATAGAGGAGGTATATAACATGTGGATAAAGAAATGTCAACATGACCATTTTCAAGAAGAGTTATCTGCACTGAAGAGAAATGAGAGTTTGATGAAAACAAGCCCAATTTACAAACTCTCTCCATTCTGCGACCATGACGGAATAATGCGACTAAAGGTGATCAATCCCCGCTCAAGTCAATTTTCACGCATGATTATAATATGATGGTATCCCCCCTTCATGTTTTCCGGGAAGAGCGCAATCTGAGCTGGTACTCGAAAAAGAGAACATATTATGTTTATATTATATGCGCTGTATTTCTGAGTTTTCGAAGATGAAATAAACGCTGGAAAATCTATGTGAAGTGTAATTTTCTATACGAATACTCCTAAATTAAACATAGTGGTCCAATCGTGCCGGATGCTGGAGGAATTTTCATATTCCTGTTCCTGTGGAGAAAATTGTGGACTTCACGTACAACGACGAAGCCGCTGGAAATACGCCAGGTGAGGGTGCGGATTCAACGCATAAAAAGAGGCGAGAACGAGATAACCAACTTCTTCTTCGACTCTTTGTTTACCGTCCACTTTCGCATCGCTGATTGTCCATGCATTGCTGGGAGCAAGGAAAACTTGGCTGGGAAAATTTGGTGGCATTCAATTAACGCAAATTCCGATTCTTGGCTTCGTGGAATGGTCGACGGCAGAGGAGTGACGGTTAATCAAGGATAACTGGATAGTTTGTGAGAAAACGAATAAATTATTCGAATTATTGCTGACGCCAATTTGGTGTTACTTTGAACTGGTTGTTGCTTATTTGCCTTTTGACAGTTCACTGATTTTATGACATTGCTTGTGTATTTTTCATTTGAAAGTTACCTCCTCTTAGTTCGGGGATTATCGAATTTAATTTTTTACTGAATTTCATATGCGATTGATTAACTGTATGAAGTGGTTTATTGCTTGGATAATTTAATCCTGGATCTTTTTGCATTTTTCTTGTTTGTACTTAGCTTTAAGAAAATTGTTATCGTTTAAAATGACTGAGCTTCTGGTAGAACAAATTTCGCTGCAAGGAAGAATTGCACGGTCCTTCAGTAATTTCAAAAAGGATGGTGCTGCAAAAATGACGGTTAGTAATTGTAAAACTAGATCGGATAATTTGGATAAAACTTGGCATAAGTTTGAAACAAATCATTACAGAATTCTCGTTGATAGTTCTGAGGTGATAAAGAACTCTGATTATGTTTCGAATGATGTATTTGAAGCGACGGAGGAGATATATTTGGATCGCAAGGCAGAGTTTCGCACATTTTTAGATTCATTAAATAATAGTGCTAAACCGGGGGTTGTGCAGGGGGGTCCGGTTAACCACCAACAAGAAGATTTTGAGAGGTTGCCACGTATTTCCATACCCAAGTTTAAAGGTGATTTCTGTCAGTGGGAGTCCTTTAGAGATTTATTCACATCACTAGTGATAAAAAAGCCAAATATTTCAGATGTTACGAAACTACATCATTTAAGAACTAGTTTAGAAGGTGATGCTTTAAGAATTATCAGCTCTTTTGCTATAACATCCGAAAATTTCGATATTGCTTGGAGGAAGCTTACAGAGAGATATGAAAACAAACGACGATTGGTAAGTTCACACATGCAGGCTATTTTTACTATTAAGGGTATGAAAAGGGAATCGTCTTCTGAATTGAAACGTCTTATTTCATCCTTAAGTACACCGTTATCTTCTCTGAGATTGTTAAACCGACCGGTTGAACATTGGGACGATTTTCTTGTTCACCACATAGTCTCTTTGATGGATTCTGATACTCGAAAACAATGGGAAAGATATTTAAGCGCTCTTGATAATTCATCAGAACCTCCTACGTTCAAATGCTTGAGCACTTTTTTGGAAAGTCAGTTGGTAATGTTGGAGGCTCTCGAAGAAGCTAACAATAGAAATTCACATAAAGTTGTTAATCAAAACCAAAAAGGTTCTTTCTCATCGCTGCCAACAGCTAATTTGCCCTCAGCAACTAATCGCTACAATAAATGTTTGCTCTGCGGGGCTGATCATTTTTTCCTATATTGCAACTCCTACAAGACTAAGACTGCCTTACAGAGAAAAGATTTTATTGCTAAACACAAAAGATGTTTCAATTGTTTATCCCGACATAATGCTAAAGATTGTAGATCAACAAAACGCTGTCAACATTGTATGGGAAAACATCACTCTTCTCTACATTTAAGCGGGCCTAATCAGGAAAACTTATCGGGTTCACCTCAATTTCACGAAGTATCAGTTGCCCGGGATAGAACCGAAATCCATGATCAAAATGCTCATTTAACCGTAAATTCTTCTGCAAATGTTTGTAAGGCAGCACACACGGTTTTGCTGACCACTGCTGTCGTAAGGGTTCTTTCTGATAAGGGTAAAATAGGTCTAGTGCGAGCTTTGATCGATCAGGGATCGCAGTCTTCATTCATAACTGAATCCTTGTTACAAAGATTGAACCTAATTTACGAAAGAGTTTGTATTCCGATAACGGGGATTGGCGCTAAGAAAAACTATACATGCAGAAAAATGGTTAATATTTCATTGAAGCCTAGATTTGATTCGGAGTTCTGCGTGGAGGTAAGCGCTTTTGTCCTCCCTAAAATAACTTCATATGCGCCTCACTTGAATGCTGATCTTGACGATTTTGATCATGTTCGGGATTTGAATTTGGCAGATCCAAGATTCGGTTCAAACGGTTCAATTGAATTGTTGTTGGGCGCATCCGTATATGCTGTGATTCTCGAGGGGACGATCATTCGTGGAAAGGTTGATGAACCAGTCGCGATTAATACGAGTTTAGGATGGTTATTGTCTGGAAACGTAGGCAATGTAAATAACTATAGCTTACCGCAGGCACGTAGCGAGGGGGGGCCCGGGGGCCCGTGCCCCCCCCGAAATATCAAAAAATGCCTGTATATATCAAAAAATGCCTGTATATTTGACAAAATTTGCAATGTTTACTTATTGTGGGCCCCCCCCGAAATTGTGGGCCCCCCCCGAAAGAAAATCCTGGCTACGTGCCTGGCTTACCGTCTATTCTACATGTTTCGGAACAGAAGACATTAATGAATTGTTGCAAAAATTTTGGACGCAGGAGGAAGTTTCTACAGATGCATTGCCTGCTCCAAATGAAATTGAATCCGAAAATCATTTCCTCACAACACATTCGCGAGATTCATTGGGTAGATATATTGTTCGATTGCCTTTCAAGACCGAAAATCGGTGTGAGTTGGATTTTGCGGGTTCTTTTGAATTTGCGAAGAGAATGCTTCTTGGCCTAGAAAAGAGGTTCGAGAGTAATTTTGATTTTAAGAGATTATATATCGATTTTATGCGGGATTATGTTGAATCTGGTCATATGAGAGAAGTTTCGCTCAGGGGAACTGGGATGGTAAAATATTTTCTGCCTCACCATGGAGTTTTAAAGAACGTTGGTGAGAATCTTAAATTGAGAACAGTATTCAATGGCTCGGCTAGAGCAGCGAATGGTTTATCTTTGAATGACACTCTGCATTCAGGCGCTAATTTACTGCCAGATCTGTCAAATTTCATACTTCGCTGGATGAAATACCCTTTCGTTTTCGTAACCGATGTGAAACAGATGTTTCGTCAGATCAGAGTTCATCCTGAGGATCAATTCTATCAGGCAATTTTATGGCGTTTCGATCCTTCAGAAGAAATTAAAATGTGGTTGCTGGAAACAGTCACTTACGGATTGATCTGTAGTCCATTTTTGGCAATTCGAGTTACTCGAAAGTTGGCTGAAGACGAATATCATAACTTTCCGAAGGGTGCGGAAATATTACGAAGAGAAATGTACATGGATGATGCCACTTCAGGTGGTTACACTTTGGAAGAAGCCCTTTGTAAACGAAATGAGCTCGTTAATATTTGCAAAGTGGGTGGCTTCGAGTTGCATAAATGGATCGCGAATGATCCTGAGTTACTTGAGGACTTGTCTGTACCTCAAGACAGGGTTAATGCGGGTTTAAATTTCAGTGTGCTAGGTCTTGGATGGAATAATTACGCTGATTATTTTCATTTTGATATTCACACTTCTTGTATCAATTACGGTGAGACTTCCATCACCAAAAGATTTATTCTATCCAAAATAGCCAAATTGTTTGATCCATTAGGCTGGATAGCTCCGGTCATAATCAACTTCAAAATTTTTATTCAAAAGCTTTGGTTTAACAAGTTCGATTGGGACGAAGAGTTACCTTCGGACTTAGCTGGACAATTCATTGAATGCTACAATGATTTGAGGTGCGTCAATGACGTGAAAATAGATAGATGGTTAGGTTACAAGCCCGGTGGCATTTTCAGTAACAGCAGACGCGCTAGATCATCGGCGATGCTTCGGCTTCTTTCGGCTTTTCAGTAATGGGCGATCGCGATAGACTAGTAGACTACGCGGTTGTTTGACTAACACAACAGACGGCGCAGACGCACTACGACTGCCTGAGTGATTAGTCATATTTAATATTTAACTAAGACTAATGTTGCAGAAGCGAAGAAGAAAACTCGAAATTTAAACTGTCCTGCAGAATTAGTTATAACTTTAAAAAAGTTTATCCCAGGATCAAAATCGACCATTTCGGATCCTTTACTTCCAGACTGGCCATGTATAATTCAATTTAAAAACACTCATAATCACAGACTTTTGTGTATAGACAACCTAAGCGAAAGACCTTTAGGAGCAGAAGCAAAAAAAAAAATTTTACAATTATTTGAAAAGGGCCATTCAGTGAGTTCAGCTTACCATACTTTCTGCATGATGATGATGGAAGAACTAGGGAATGATTATGAAAATCAACTTTTAGACCGACATAACATTCCAACCAAAACTGATGTTCAAACACTTTGGAGAAAGCATTTTAAAGATACTTTCCGAACTCGAACAGGCGAGGGTATGTTGTTACAGTTATAAAATTGCCTTAAAGTAGCTTTAGAAACCAATAACACTTTATACAAAATTAATTGCCTCGAAGGAGATTATTGTGTTGCCATTTGCACACCCATAATGCAAAGAGCGGCAAAGTTGCCACAAGCTTCTGAAATTATGTTTGTGGATGCGTCTGGAAATTGCGATGTGGAAGGACATAAAGTTTATTTCTTTTTGACGCAGTCAGCTGCTGGTGGCATTCCTTTAGGCTGTATTTTAAGCAGCAGTCAAAAGGCAGATGTGTTTCGATTAGGTGTTGCTGCTTTGTTTGAAATCTTACCTATTAAAGTAGCTCCTTCAGTCATAATGACTGATGACGATTTAGGTGAACGTAATGTTCTAAAATTATTTTGGCCCAATTCTACATTACTCTTATGCTCATTCCACGTTTTAAAGGCGTGTTGGAAGTGGATTCAAACTTCCAAACATGGGATTCCCAAAGAAGAATCGCAAAGAGCATACGCAATATTCCGCAATATTCTCACCGCTCGAACAGAAGAAAACTTAAAGGATGCGAAAAAGCAGTTCGAAGAATTTTCAAAATTTCCAAAATTTACTCAATATGTGGAATCAATGATAGATCGGATCGAGTTATGGTGCCTATTTTATAGACGTAACTTGATGATTCGAGGAACAAACACAAATAACTACATTGAAGTTACATTCAGGTTGCTGAAAGATATAGCGTTAGAAAGAACTAAAGCCTTCAATTTAACGCAGTTGTCTGATTTTATAGTAAATAATTTCGAATGTTATTATAAGCAACGGCTTCTAGATATGGTTTTAAACAGAGTGACAAAGTCCACAAAATTACGGTACATCCATGATGATGAAGATGTTTTACCGTCAAGTATTGTCAAAAGAGGTAATTTGGAGTTTAGCGTAACTTCTTCTAAAAATAAAGATGTTACATACATAGTTGATATGATGTCTTTCCAATGCAGTTGTTATGTTGGATACAATGGAAAGCACTGCAAGCATCAGGCTGCTGTAGCAAAAAAAGAAAATATTATCTCTTGTGTGAACACCCTATCTCTTGACATGAAAATGAAGCTTTATGAAGTAGCATGTGGAGAACATCCAAATCCAGAGCTATTTCTTCCACTTCAAGGTGACAATGTGGATACTTTAAGCATAAACCAGCCTACACCAAACAGCCTATCCGAAATTACTACTGAATGCATTTTAATAAATGAAGATGAGGCAAGTGGTTCTGCGTGTACTTTAAATGTCAATGTTCCCACTACCAAGGAACTCGATGATTTGAAGGATGATTGGAAAAAATTTTCTAATGAAATCTTGACACATCTTGACAAAAATCCGATAGAATTTTATCCTGCAATTTCCTCTTTCCTAAAAAATCGAGAAAAGTGTGCTGAAAGTAACAACTCTCTTATATCAGGGTTGCATAATTCTTTTAAATACCACGGAACAACTCCAAAGCATAAGCGCCTGGGTATAAGAAAAGGAAAAATGATAAGTGTGCAGCCAACGAGTGAAGCTAGAAGAAAATTGGCAATGGGTGGTAAAAAACATTCCTCAGCTGGTAGAAAAGTGAAAAGCTTACTTAAAAAAAAGCTGAAGCACCCCATTCTCTACAAGAATGTGTCAACATGAATGTGGGCTCAGGTGAAAATAAGTTTAAAAAATGAAATTGATTTGTCATTTTTCTGAGGTCATTTTTAATAATTTATAAATCATTAAATCATAATGTTATGTATTTTTTTGTTTTTAAATGTGTTCTATAAATAAATTAATAACGAAAACAAAATCATTCTTTGCTAAGCTAAAATAAATATATTTTTTTTAAATCAGTTTCACTTGAAAGTTAACTTGAGGTGAGAAACAGTAGACGTTCTAGACCTAGATCGTCTGCTGTTACTGCTAGTTGCTAGTTGTTAGCCCCTAGATTTGGAGATTTGGGGGGTTGTTTATGAGGAATGATGAAAAAAATTCATATCTCGGAGAAATGAGAGTGTTCCATGAAAGAAGAATTGTATCATTTGATTAATCCGAAACAAGCACAACCTTCTATTACTAAAGTTCTCCCGACTTCTGGCGACCCCCCTACAGAAGCTTCTCGACCCCCCAGAGGGTCGCGACCCACAGGTTGAAAAACACTGTACTAGTCTATCGCGATCGCCCATTACTGAAAAGCCGAAAGAAGCCGAAGCACCGCCGATGACCTAGCGCGTCTGCTGTTACTGAAAATGCAGCCCGGTGCAATAGCTTACGAAATTCATGGATTTGCGGATTCTTCGAAAGTCGCTTATGGGGCTGTGGTATATTTGCGTGTAGTTTATGATAATAGGGCCATTGTGCATTTGCTCCAAGCGAAAACCAAGGTTGCCCCCTTAAAACCCCTACTTACGATTCCTAGACTGGAGTTGAGCGCCGCTGTATTGCTGGTTAAATTGGTAAGAAAGGTTTTCGATGCGGTCGAAATTGATGACTGTACAGTTAATCTATGGTCTGATTCGACAGACGTCTTGTTTTGGCTACGAGATCATCCATCTCGTTGGCCTACCTTTATTGCGAATCGTTGCTCAATAATTCACACGGTCATGCCATCAGCAATTTGGAGACATGTTTCATCGCCTGTTAACCCTGCGGATTGTGCGTCAAGAGGCCTAAAGGCAAGCGATTTACGTGATTTTGAGTTGTGGTGGAAAGGACCCAAGTTCTTGAGGGAATCCTGTGAGCCATTTCTAAGTCCCGTCAAAATTGATCCTACTCCTGATCCGGTAGTTGGGTTGAGTTGCTTGGTTCACAGTGGGGAAATAGAGGAAAAACATTGTGTGTGGGATTTGGTTGGTAGGTACTCCAATATGACTAAATTGAATCGAGTTACGGCTTACGTTTTGCGTTTTATTTCGAAATTGTTGAAGCGGATTAACTCATCATTGTTGGTTGATTCGAGTCTTTTTTCAAGTAGTTGGTTTGGTGGATGCTGCGAAGGTAGTTCTGTCGATTTGACTTGCAATGAAGTTAAAAGGTCGGAATTGACCTGGATATTTCTAGTTCAGCATCGTTATTATTCTAGAGAGTTTGTTGAAATTTACAAAAATGAGACATTACCAAAAAATAACGCCTTAACAAAATTGGATCCATTCATTAAAGATAATCTGCTAAGAGTTGGAGGTCGCCTGGAGAATTCATTACTCGCTTTTGACGAGATTCATTCATTAATATTGCCTTTCCATTGCGAGTTATCCCAATTATTGGCCAAGAGAGCACATTTGCGGTCAATGCACGGTGGTTTAAAACTGACATTGGCAACTTTGCGTCAAGAGTTTTGGGTGATTCGGGGTAGGCAGTTAGTAAAGAGAATTATAAATAATTGTAACGCGTGCTTAAGATACCGAGCTAGTACAATGTATCAGAAGCTGGGCAACCTTCCGCAATTCAGAGTGAGACCGAGTAAACCCTTTGCAAAGTCTGGAGTTGATTATGCTGGCCCATACTTAATTAAAGCATATTCTGGACGTTGTCAGAAATTTATAAAAGCTTACATTGCGGTTTTCATATGTCTAAGTACGAAAGCAGTTCATTTGGAACTGGTGACGGGATATTCTTGCATAAATTTCCTTTCCGCTTTCCGTAGATTTACCTCAAGACGCGGATACTGTTCCGACTTGTACAGCGATCAAGGTACGACATTCGTCGGCGCTGACCGTGAGTTGAGAGATCTTTATAAAAGGTCATCACAATTCATCAGTGATCTAGCTAATAAATTGAGTAATGAAGGAGTAAACTGGCATTTTAACCCCCCTGCGGCTCCCCATTTCGGTGGCATTTGGGAGGCTGCGGTGAAGTCGACTAAGCACCATTTGAGGAGAGTGATTGGTAGTCATAAACTAACTTTTGAAGAATTTTATACCTTGCTCACCCAGGTAGAAGCTTGTCTTAACTCTAGACCAATCACGTCCTTAAGTGAAGACTCACAACCGCTTACGCCCGCTCATTTCATCATAGGTCGGTCATCATTTATAGTACCAGAACCATCCTACTTGAGCGAAAATATACCTCCTCTTTATCGCTGGAAACAAATCCAACAAATGCTTCAGCATTTTTGGAAGCGGTGGTCTAGGGAATATTTGCATTCCTTACAGGTGCGTTACAAATGGAAAAATAGTCAACCTGAAGCTCAAGTCGGGGACATTGTCCTTATTTCTGATAATGTTACTCCGCCAGCAAGGTGGCCTTTAGGTGAAATTATTGAAATCTTCCCTGGTCAGGATAATCTGACGAGAGTGGTGAAGGTGCGTACGTCAGCTTCGGAATTCGTACGACCAATAACTAAACTAGTGCTTTTATCTAAGGTTTATGAAGATACTTCTCCGAATTAGTTGAGTAGTGTTAGAGTGTAAGATTCTTTCTTTAATTTGGTATAATTGTATATTAGGATTGCTCAGATTTCTTTTGTAATATTATTTTGTAGGATTGTCATTTTTCCGTCGAAAAATGAAGTGGGTGGAATGATCAATCCCCGCTCAAGTCAATTTTCACGCATGATTATAATATGATGGTATCCCCCCTTCATGTTTTCCGGGAAGAGCGCAATCTGAGCTGGTACTCGAAAAAGAGAACATATTATGTTTATATTATATGCGCTGTATTTCTGAGTTTTCGAAGATGAAATAAACGCTGGAAAATCTATGTGAAGTGTAATTTTCTATACGAATACTCCTAAATTAAACATCTCCTGACCAAAATGTAAATATTGAATAGCAAGGCACACATGAAAGGGAAATCTGTAAGATCTGATCCGAAGTCTTCCCTTTCGTGTGTGCCTTGCTAATACAATGCTAGAAACCCTGTTATTTTGGATCCCGAGCACAAGTTAAAATTACTTATTCAAAAATACCATGAAGAAGCAAGTCATACTGGAATTGAGACAGTGGTTAACACTCTGAGGACAAAATATTGGATTTCACATGTTCGCTCGGCAGTTGAAAGGTGCTTTAATTCTTGCCAAACTCAAGGCCGTAGCTAGAAAAAAATTTCGGGGGAGGGGGGGTGTCCGTTGAACTGAGCTCTGAAAAAAATTTCTGAAAAATACGAAAATCCAAACCAATACCTCCAGAAATGGGAATGTTACCACCGCAGCGATTGGAGGCATTTGTTTTTCCTTTTTCTTATGTTGGAATCGATTTCTTTGGACTGATCACAGTCTCAGTTGGTCGAAGAATTGAAAAAAGGTATGGGGTATTGTTCACCTGTCTGAGTTTGACCATCAGAGCCATACATATTGAAATTGCTGCTTCTTTGTAGACGAGTTCCTTGCAATTCGGCGATTCATGTCAAGACGTGGTCAACCTAAAGAAATTTTCACAGACAACTGAACAAACTTTGTTGGAACAGAACGAGAACTAAGAGAGTGGGTGCAATCGTTGAATCATTCACAAATTTCTGAAGAACTTCCATTGAAAGGAATCACATGGAAATTCAATTCTCCTGCTGCTCCACATATGGGGGGTGTGTGGGAAAGGATGGTGCGTTCATTAAAAACAGCCGTGAAAGTAACATTGAAATGTATTAACCCCGAAGAAGAGGTGCTGGCAACTTTACTGACGGAAGCGGAGTAAATTGTGAACTCTAGACCCCTCAGTCACATTTCTGTTGATTCGAATAAACCGGAAGCTATCACGCCGAACCACTTCCTTTTACTTAGACCTGGCGGGACCAAAAGCTATTGTGAGGATGGTACCAATAGATTGAGTAGGAAACAGTGGAAGATAGCTGAAGGACTAGGTAACTCCTATTGGAGGCGTTGGGTTTTAGAATACAGAGCGACTTTAATTCAGCGTCAAAAGTGGCATTCAAAATCCAGTCCAATTAAAGTAGGAGATATAACCATCATAGAGGACGAGAAAGCACCAAGAAATGAGTGGTTAATGGGTCGCGTTCAGGAAATTTTTGCTGGAAAAGATGGTGTCGTTAGGGTAGAAAAATTCAAACCAAGAAAGGCGTTTATATAAGACCAGATGTTAAATTGTGCATCCTTCCGACCACTTAGTGAAGAGAGAAAGCATTTTAAGTGTAAAAATTCAACATTTTCATAAAACATCAAATATCTCGAAAACTGTGAGACTTTCATAAGAACGATTTTTCCACATCAGGTAGAGCACATTCTGATCTACTTCCCGTTTTCGTTTGACGTGGTCTTTACGGGACACCCTGTATAAAAAAAGAGTTATCAAATTTTGATAGAATTGTCAAGAAAATAAAACCAGGAAAAGCTTATTTAGTGGGTCTATTTCATTGAAAAACTTACGGTCGCGAAAACCGCATGTCCCTATCTTTCATAATAGCTGAGATACAATACAGTGCAGTCTCAACCAAAATGGGACATAGTGTACAATTAAGTGACTACGGAGCAGAAACGATGAGGAAAGTGTCAACGTTGGTGTTCGAATTCCATCTGTTGACTCTTTCCTCGCCGTTTCTGCTCCGAAGTCATATCCGTATCCGAATTTATTAGATGTTCTGTGTCCGTATTCTATCGCTCCACCATCTACGTATTAGAAATAACGAACGCAGTATCAATGTGATAGTTTCAGAAAATTTGGTCTCCATTGGAAAGAAAACGAGTTTTCGATATCCGAAAAAATAAAATGGCTGATTTGACACTAGTTGTAATAAGGATTGTAACACTGGAAAATATGATCATTTATGTTTAGCAATGGATTTTGAACGGGTTTCATTAGTCACAACAGCTCCTATCCTATTACTGAAAAGTCGACAACTGAGATCATTTATATTTACATTTTCATCGATTTTCGATGAATCAAAGCAAACGTTGTGGAAAAGTTTCTAATTCTGAGCAAAAATTGAAAATGTGTTGGATGAAAACCTATAACACCTTTGTAGAGTTTGCAAGGAGAATTTTACGCATGAAAAATCTGAATAAAGCATTCAATGACGTATTTGAAAGGACCCCGCACTTTTACTACGGGAAATGGCGTTGCGTCAAATTTTCTAAAATTTTGGTATAATGTAGTACTCGACATACTGATCAAAAGTGTCCATAGCCCCAACTCAATCCTATGACTAGTTTTTGAGATACAGGGCGTTGAAGTTGAGAATTACCCACTTTTACTACGCCCGTATCTCGGAACAGAATCGAATGAACTTCAATTTTTCTCAAGAAACATTTCATCACATCCCCAAGGAGCAAGCATATAGAGGAATATGACCGAAAATCGTTACGAATACAGGGTTATCCATAATTGAATGCATGCCCGATTTTGAAAGTATAAAATATGTCAATTCCAGAGCGAAAACGTTCGCAAAATAAACTATTACACTAGATATGTTGTTGTTACATCGAAAAAGTTTGAAATACCCAGAATTTATACTGGGTGATCCATTATTATAGAAACTATTCTCAAGGAAGGTTAAATGGACACCCTGTATTTATGGGTAGATTCAAGGTGTTTGTTTAATTTTTTTACAACATATCATCATGGACTTCAAAGAATACAGGGTGATTCAGTCATGAATTGAACTTTGAACCTCACGAAAATACCCAAAAACCACCTTTTTTTTTCATCACCCTCTATTTCAAGATTGAATCTGACGAGGTGGGAGTTTTCTTTCACCACTGTACTTTATATGAAAACATCAATACGGATGAGAGTTTTCATCCTCTTCCTATGACCAGATTTTCTGCTGGAATACGAATAGAATCACATAAATAAATAATTTTCATATTACATAAAAAAAAATCTGGTCATAGGAAGTGGATAAAAACTCTCAGCCGTATTGATGTTTTCATATCAAGTACAGTGGTGAAAGAAAACTCCCACCTCGTCGGATTCAATCTTGAAATAGAGGGTGATGAAAAAAAAGGAGGTTTTTGGGTATTTTCGTGAGGTTCAAAGTTCAATTCATGACTGAATCACCCTGTATTCTTTGAAGTCCATGATGATATGTTCTAAAAAAATTAAACAAACACCTTGAATCAACCCATAAATACAGGGTGTCCATTTAACCTTCCTTGAGAATAGTTTCTATAATAATGGATCACCCAGTATAAATTCTGGGTATTTCAGACTTTTTCGATGTAACAACAACATATCTAGTGTAATAGTTCATTTTGCGAATGTTCTCGCTCTGGAACTGACATATTTTATCCTTTCCATATCGGGCATGCATTCAATTATGGATAACCCTGTATTCGTAACGATTTTCGGTCATATTCCTCTATATGCTTGCTCCTTGGGGATGTGATGAAATGTTTCTTGAGAAAAATTGAAATTCATTCGATTCTGTTCCGAGATACAGGCGTAGTAAAAGTGGGTAATTCTCAACTTCAACGCCCTGTATCTCAAAAACTAGTCATAGGATTGAGTTGGGGCCATGGACACTTTTGATCAGTATGTCGAGTACTACATTTTACCAAAATTTTAGAAAATTTGACGGAACGCCATTTCCCGTAGTAAAAGTGCGGGGTCCTTTTCTCCTGGTCAAACTCGAGGTGTCTCCATTGAGAATTCATCTGATACCAATGGATTTACTCACCCCAAAATAATTTAGAAGGTAGGAACTGAGGACCAAAAAAAGATCCAGTAGGGATTATCAACGAACTCATTCGTCATTTAGTTCGAAAAATTTATTATCGAATGAGGGACAAATTGGTTCAATTGGAGAATTTTAATATAAAATTTCGATAACAAGCCATAAAGAAAACTTCGAAACCGAGACATCTAAGTCTTGCCTGGGCAATGTCAGACGCATGGGTTTTGACCCAAGCGTTTCACGAGTCAAGATCCACAAAAAATATTGAGTGCTGACCTGCCGACTAAAATTTTTTGGCTAAATTCATCGTTGGAAAAACTTCTTTGAGTATATTATACTGCCCTCTTCAAAGCCATAAATCAAAATGAAATTGAAGATGAACGTTTTCCTTGGTTACTCCGATATTTAGAGGCAGTGCTAGATGGAAGGCGCGATTTTAAGAATTTTCGGATGCTCCAAAGTCAATTTTACTTAGAAAAGATTTTTATTCATGAACACTTCTTTGAAATTGAATTAATTGAAATTGAATGAATTAAGTCTATAGTTGACAAACTTTTGTAATTACCTATGGTGTGAGTAGAGTGAAGATAAATAAATAAATTCTGTTGATGATCTTCTAATGATCATTCATTGAATTTCTCGATTTCGAATGAAATTTCAGGAGATTCTGAAGAAAAGTTGAAAATCCAACGACAAATCGATTGATAATTCCCGTCCGAGTGTACCCTATAAATTTTCATAGTGAATACATCGTGATTATTTTGAGTTGTGATTTCTTAAAATTTGCATTGAGAAGCATAGGGCGGATGAAAGTACTGTACACCATTCATTGAATCCAGCCAAAAGATCGAGACGAAATTGCATAATCTGGATGCGCTGCTAGTGGCGCCCAGTTTTTTTTTCTTGAACCGAATGGTTATGCGTAATTGCGTAGGAAGAATGTGATCGTACAGGGTGGGCAAAATTGGTGCTACATGAACTGAAACTCTTTAACCCGAGGAGATAGAGAAAAATGAATGGCTCCTTATAGCCCTCTTTTTTCGAGAAACTGATAATGCCATCAACTGCATTCCTCTATTCTCTTTCGTTTCCAAGTTATAGGCCAAAATTGAAATTTGGGCGATTTCAACTTCGGTCATTATCTCCGTTTCTGTTCATGCTGGGATGTTGAAATAAGAACATTATACAGGCACTTTTCTGATAGTAATCCAATGGCGTACTCTGATTTTTTCCAAGAGGTTTATTTGCTGAGTTATAACATAAAAATTTGTTTTTTCTTATGGAAACAGTAGTTTGAAATGACTCAGAAAGAATCGCCATTTTTTTCCCGTTTCAGAAATGTATCATATGTTTTAGTTCATGTAGCACCAATTTTGCCTACCCTGTACAGGTCAGATACTGGAACCGAAACGCCTATGTGCCGGAAACGTTCATTGCAGGACATGGTGCAACAAAACGTCTGAAGACTCACCTTTTCATATACACCACTCTCCAAGGCAGCCATACACTGTTGAAGATCGACGACAAAATATCTGGTTTGATGAGCATTCGCTGCTGAAAGACAAAGTAAATAATCATTTCTTGCACCGGCTGATTTCTCTTCCAGCTGTTCTCGCTTAGAAGAAAATTTAGCACTGTTTTTCTGAAGCGATGTGATAGATTGAAAGAATGAACCCTTCTTCTTTTTCAACCTGCAAACAAAAAACTCAATTCATTACATCAAACAGTGGCGGCTCGTCGGGTGAGGCAAGTGAGGCGGCGCCTCACCTATCATTGTCCTCACAATCTCAGAAATGAAAAACACAGGGAGCGAACACCAAAATATTAAAATATCCGTCATATCTAAGCAACATCAGCAATAATTTTCTTCGCCGCCACTGCTCAATAATCCCATGAGGACGTAGAGGCGACGATTTCCTCGTCTCTAGAGGCGACGATTTCATCGTCTCTATCCAGTCCGAATTCGAAGCAGCCAACCGAATCCGAAAGACGGCGGAGGAACGCGAAGGAGCGCGAAGTTGTCGCTATTATTCGGTTTTTGAGGCGACGCAACTATCGCCTATCGGACCTTTCCGTGATTCTACAATGATTCTACAGGATTCGAGGATAGGTTCACAGAGATGTCGCCACTCCCCATCTGCTGATTTGTTTATGTAATCCACCTGCAACCAACTTGCATTACTTGCAACATCGTCTGCTCATGCTCAGTTGAGTTACAGCATTTCATATCGATAGATATTTTGATTATTTCTTTGAATTATCTCGTATTACTTTCGTTGTGGTTCAATTAAGAGTGTAATTGAGCGATAATCCTACAGTTGAGTAGTTTGAATATTGAATTATGCATAACCCAAATAAATATTGCCCTTGAGAGGTTACAAGGAAAGCGTAATGAAAATTCTGTGAAGAAGATTTTCGAAAAATCAAAGGCACTCACAGGAATACCTTTTGACCGAGAAAAATATAATTTGAACGAAGTTGAACTATTTGAAAAATATATACGTTTATTTTATGAAATTTTAGATTGTATCATTCATCATTCACCAAATAAAAATTAGATTCGAGAATCTGAGTGAGATTTGATTTTTAGGATTACTTGATAGGACCAAATATCAATTATTTTCATCAGATTTTTCTTCCACGTTGATGAATTCATTAACAGGGAATTATCGGAATACGATATTCCAAGATAGACTCTCGGCTCTCGCAATGATGTCAATAGAGAAAGCATTGTTAGTCTTCATCAGCTAAAATAGTGGTCAATTTTTTGAAGACATTAAAGATAAATTCAATTTAATTTTTCCGAAATTATCATTTTTCACCTTTTATTTTTTTCAAATTGAATCTACTACTGAGTACACCTCTGAGGATTTCTCAATAAAAAATTTACTGTAATTGTGCTGAATAACATTGATGGCCATCATAATACTATTCTCTCTCAGTAGTTAGATATGAAAATTATGTTGTAGTCAACCACTATGTATAAATTTTTTTTTATATAATCGCCTCACCAGCTCACGAGGTCACGAGCCGCCACTGACATCAAAGGCTATGCAGTGCCGACAAAAACGAGTGACTTGTAATGTTGTTACGAAAAATTAAGAGATCAAGTAGGCTTATGACTTTTGCAATGGCAATAACTATGGCGGACCTGATACAAAGCGATCCCTACTTTTGAAAGTTACTATCGATTTGAGGATGATTTGGGAGGTGAGAAGTGATAGCATATTATCTTGAAAATCTTCAAGGTTTTCTCAAATAAAAATAAAGACTTCATTCCTCTCATCAATAAACAAAATAATTTTGATTTTTTGGAGTATTGCACAGAATGATAGCTGAAAAAAAAATTATTCAATCAACATCATTTGGGAATTGAGGGAGGCCAGATTGGAAGCCAGTATGGTCACAGAATATTCTCATGCAACTGATGAATTTGACTCTACGTACAATATAAATCCAGAAAATCTCAAATAACTCAGAAATTACTGATTTAGGAGCAAAAGCATCTCAGAGTGCTGTCATTTTTTTTTTCGCAGAATCCAACGCAATCATAAAGAAAGTTTTAATTTGAAAAACGGAAGTTATGGCCAATTTTTTATCACAGTTTTCGACAAAAAATTTGAAACACCCTGTGATGACATTTATTGAATTAAAAAAGGCACGACCTCTCCACATTCTTCTACTTTGACGTTGTGAGAACGGTTTACGCTCAGGATGTTGATAATAAGAAAAATGAACATAATACTGACTATGAATTCAGACTATTTGAATGAATACAATGAATGGTATCGCAAAACATCCGCCGAATCATTCCGAGCTGCGATGAACAAAATTATCACAGCCAATATGATTGACAACGCTCTTCGAATGGACAGGGTACCAGAAGAAGAAGAAACAGAAACGAAAAAAAAATGTTTTTTCAACAAATTTACTCTCACCCATTGTATAACCGTAAGTTCTCAGGCTACAAAATTTGTTTAGCTCAGTAGTGAATTATGAACAATATCATAATTCCAAATATCAGATTTCAAATATGTCCAGTTCACCAGAAACGTCTAATAGGCACTCGAATTTGGGACACCTTGTATATATGAAATTAAGAGAAGCTAGAGGGGTAGAATTAGTCGATATTTTCATTAAAAAAAAATTCTGAAATCGTGTGAATTGATTTCACTAATGGCGAGTTTTACAAAGCGCGATCAGCGTTCATCGGCAATCACGGGCTTGATTTATTTATAAATATTTGAATTCTTCGTTCAATTCTGCACTGTTTTGATGCATGGTTTGCGCAACCACTTCACGCGATTGTAGAGTTATAGCCTGATTGTCAAATTGGTTGACAGAAAGATTGTCACAAATAAGTGTTTTATATCTTCGAAATCCCTTATTGTGAGAATTTTTTTTTGCAACAGTGGGACAAAAGGGAGTATGCTGATACTTCTTCTCGTATGAACCATAGGTCATACGAGAAGAAGTATCAGTATCAGCCTGAAACAGGGCTTCGAAGTGAGCCTCAATAAAACTATAAAATCTCATTTTTCTTCAAATATGAACCATATTTTGTAATTCCGAACGATTGCTCGTGAAAAACTAGTTAGAGTGTACCAACCATTTCATGTCATTAAAATACGAGCATACCAATGAATTTTATTGAGCCAAACCTGGTTTTAGTCATGAAATTCGAATTTTATTCGATAACGGCAAAACATTTTAATGACATGAAATGGTTGGTACACTCTAACTATATATAGATTCTGCTTGAAAATATTTCACAATTCAAGTTCATGTACTCCGAAAAAAAAATACAGAATCTTGAATTTGTATCAAAATTCCTTCCTAGAATACGTCTCATGAAATACATTAAAAAATCACCCTGTATATTGTCATCGGTCCAGCTAGAGAGATATGAAAACAAGCAAAGAAAAAAATATTGAGAAAGTCCAAATTTACTTACTTTTCCTCGATATCCCTTGCCTTGTCCCTTACATCATGAGCACTATGTTCTTCATCAAAGTATAATTTCTTGGTTTTATCTATGTCCTGCACGCAAATTTGCAATTCCTTTTGAACGTTGGCTAAATGATCTACATACTGAAAGAAAATAATTAAAAAACTAACAGATTTATGATAGTAGGAGGCTGAAGGACCCTTGGTCGATGGCCAATTGTATCAGACAATAAAGAACTGTTAGGTACTACTTTAATAGTAGGCAAGATGATTGTTTACAGACATAGTTGGATACAACATCACATATCCGTTTGATCAATCCAATAAAGAAATTTATTAAACTTCTAGATAATGCAAGAAATCAATTAGTGTTCAGAATTCATATTATTTTATACAGGGTGTTTCAAAAAAGGTGACTCCGTCTTTAGAATAGGTAGAAAACTCAAAAACAATTGGTTCTTACCTATCCTAAAGACGGGGTCACCTTTTTCTTGAAACACCCAGTGTAATAGCGCAAAATTGATACCAAGATGAAGATCCAAAATTCAGTGAGCAATCTGCTCTGTGGCCTATTGCCTTCTTGTAACGAGAGCCAATTTGACCATATTTCTTTTATGATCGTTTAAGGCTCGAAAAGGAAGGCTAGAGGCATATGCAATGAGACAATCAAATCTTCAAAAGATGCTCACAATGCCAAAATAAGATCTAGACTTGTTGAATGCCCTAACGGATCCCGTTCATTTTGGTCCTTCGCCAAAGCTGTAGGAAGAAACTTCACTTCCAGCTCGTTTCCCCCTCTAACCAAGGAAGATGGAACACTAGCAACGACTGCCCTGGAAAAAGCCAACATCTTCGCGCATTTGTTCGCTGAAAATTCCACTATAGATTCATCGGGAAAACAACCCCCGAATATTACATCTGTTGACAGCCATATGCCCGAGATAACCTTTCGCCCACGTACTATCAGAAAGATTCTGTTGGGTCTCAACACCAACAAAGCCAGTGGATCCGACGGAATCCCACCGATTGTTCTCAAAAAATGTGCCCCCGAACTAACACCTGTTCTCTGCAGATTGTTCAACCACTCTTACAAATTGGGTGTTTTTCCATCCAACTGGAAAACCGCAAGAGTACAACCAGTACCTAAAAAAGGCAAAAAGACCCTACCTAGCAACTACAGACCTATCGCTCTGTTATCTATTATTTAAAAGATCATGGAGAAAGCCATCAACATTGAGCTCATGAAACATCTGGAACACTCAGGAATTATCAACGATAGACAATATGGTTTCCGTCATCAGAGATCCACTGGTGACTTGCTCGCTTACGTCTCACATATATGGCAGCTATCTACCGAGAAATATGGTGAAACCCTAGCCGTAGCACTGGATATCTCCAAGGCATTCGATCGAGTCTGGCATCAGGGACTCCTCGCCAAGCTTCCATCTTATGGCGTGCCCCCAAAGCTATGTTCTCTTCTAGCCAGTTTTCTCTCAAACAGATCTCTCCATGTAGTGGTCGATGGAGTTTCGTCTGACTCTCTACCCATAAATGCTGGCGTTCCGCAGGGATCGGTTCTGGCTCCAACGCTGTTTCTGCTTTACATCAACGATTTGCTGGAAGCAACTTCGTGTCCAGTGCATAGCTTCGCGGATGATAGTACCCTCCATACCGCCTTTTCTTCTAGGGCTCCAATACCAGCCCGCCAAATCAAAAACGAACGAGGAAGAAATGTTAACAACATAAATATGGACTTGGCAACAATTCTTGAATGGGGATCTAATAACTTGGTAGAATTCAACGCAAACAAAACACAAGCATGTCTTTTCTCTAGAAAAGCCGATCTTACTGTGCCCAGCATAAAATTGTCGGGAGTGACCATACCATTGAAGTCATCCATTTCGATGCTTGGCATTACTGTCGGCAGTAACCTTTCCTGGGAGAATCACGTGAGATCCATTGCTAAAAGTGCATCCCAAAAACTTGGTTTCCTGTTTCGTGCCAGGAGCTATTTCACCTCGAGTCAGCTGCTTATGATCTATAAGGCACAGATTCGACCTGTCCTGGAATACTGTTCCCATGTTTGGAGTGCTGCACCTAAACACACCCTAAAACTCTTGGATTCCGTACAAAAAAGGGCAATTCGTCTCGTCGGTGATGCATCGCTTACAAGCTCGCTCACTTCTCTGGAACACCGTAGAAAAGTGGGCGATCTGTCTCTATTTTATAGATATTTCCATGGGCGATGCTCTTCTGAATTATCAGCAATCGTTTCCCCTCTGGCAGTCTCTTCCAGACTAACCCGTCAAGTTAAGTCTTCACATCCCTTCGTGGTAACTTTGGAGACCTGCAGAACATCTCTCTTCAAAGACTCGTTCATCCAACGAACAGCGAGGCTTTGGAACACATTGCCTAGGGAGGTGTTCCCCGAGGCATATAACCTCCAGAAATTCAAGAAGAACACCAATTCCTACCTGCTTGCCCTTGGTTCTCACGATGTTCTCTGAACATTACAGGATATTCCTTTTCGTGAAAATCACAACATTTAAAAAAAAAAAAAACATAAATTAAAATTTCGACGGGCAAAGCCTTCAAGAACGCTGATAAGCAGTTCAATATGAGAGTACGTAACCCAAGGGGAGCGTAGTTGACCGTTTTTTATGAATCATCGAATTTCATAGTTTTTTAACCAATAGTGTAAGGCCACGTCGTTTCAGACAAATTCCTTCTAGAACGTTCCAAGGGGACGAAGAGACAAGGGTTTGCTTTGAATAGGGAAATTTTCAGGAACAGTGGCGTGTGAAATACAGAAGCACGACGTGTGCAAGGATTCTGAAGTGGAGGTAGGATTTCTGATTTCGAATTGGGGTGACAGGTTAGTAGTCATGTTGACATGATTGAAAAAGTTCAGAAAAAATTTCTACGATATTTACACCTTGAAAAATACAATGAGTATCCTTTCATGAAGTCATATATTTCTATATTGGAAGATTTCGATATGTGCACATTGATTTAACAGACCAAAGTGCAACGCAGTACTTTTCATTTTCAAGTTTGTGAATAATTTGATATTTATAACAATTACCTACAGATATGTGGTTGTATGAACTGAACTGAATTTTATTTTATTGGTTACTCTATTCATGGTGCATCGTCTTCTCAAAAGCTCTATGATAGCTCTGTCATAGAAGATGGGTAGATGGGTTAGGTAAGGTCATTGACCTCGAATCCTATGACCTTAGGTTAACGGAGTTATGTTCGATTAGTGTAAAAACAATTCTTAATGAGATAGTTTTGGGAGATAGAGGAAAATATGAACAAGTTATAAGTGGTCACAAATTAATCATGAAAATCGAAGAAGGGACTTTTTTGGTGGGATTAATATGGCATTTCAATTGCCAATATAATCAGACAATACTAAATGTTTTTTCAAGAATATCGTGTTTGTACCATTTTTATTCCAATAATGTTAGTACTGGAGTATTTCCTAAATGTATCAACTCAATTTCAATCGAGAAATATGCTTTGCATAAATTCCAGAGGATCGTTTCTGGGACGTATTTAGCCCAATTTTTTTTCAAATGGCTATATCTTTTCAAAAGGGCCGAATTCGGAAAAATGGATATTGAAGAAAAGGTTTCTTTTGACCTCAAGAATCTTCAGTTGAAATATATGTACAACCCTGTATAGTTCAAGAGGTAAAGCGATCTGTTATCTGTTCCAGATTTGAGTGAATGTCTTGTGAAAATTACGCAACTGACGAAGAGAAGAGTTCACTTGAATTAGTCATGTATAGGTATATGCAGTGGCGGCTGGTGAGGGAGGGCTGCGGGGCGCCGCCCTCCCTAGAAAAATGACGAAAACAGAAAAACAATCAATTTCTATATTACCTATTCGTGGTTTTCTCCTCAAACAGGATATAATTAAATTTCAAAAATTTCTACCTAGCCGTAGCGACCCCGTAGACAAAGACGAACGTAATCGGAATATGCTGGTCTGCGATTATGGGCTGAATCTCGAACGCCCAAGCGATATAGCAGGTTGCCATGGCAACGGGACGCGTCTCCAGTCAGAACCACGCGCGGTTCTCAGTGACCATTCGAGCCGTTGCGCTGTGTTTCGGGCGTAGAAAGATGAGCCCTTCGAAGGAATAAATGGAGTCTAATGGAGGGATTTTGAAGGTGCCAATTGACCATATTCATCAGCTATCGGTGGCAGCTTTTTGAGCGTTCTTGGGTTGGCAACAATAATAATAATATGTCATTACTGATTTGAAATGAGCCCGCCAATTCATTAACATTTAGGTTTCATTATATTCTTTATCAAATTTAGGTGCACACAAGATGTACTTACACCTTTTTAGCGTCCATTTTTACCAAAAATTGTTTTTGCTCTATCAAAATTCAAAATAAATAGCACGTTCAAAAGTAAACAATCAAAGACAATTGACATTAATGAGGTTTGACACTGCACATTGACATTGATGACACATTGGTACCAACCCGAAGACGCTCAAAAAGCTGCAACCGATAGCTGATGAATATGGTCAATTGTTCCGTATGGTAAATTCGCGTTGAGGATTTAAGGACTGACAATGAGGCGGTATTCTCTAACGAAATTTATTTGAGTTTGGGAGAGAAATCGGCGACATTATTATATTTTAGATTTAGGATTGTTTTGCTTTTAAACATCATCTCTATGGTGATATTTTCTGCAATGCAATTCATATGGTTCATAAGCCCTGAATTTGGAATTATCGATATTTTACTCGCGGCCAGATATAACACAAGAAAACGGGAACTTGACCGTTATCTTAGGTACTTTAAATTTGATAGTGTCGTACGGTTTGGATTCAACGTTTTGTGGAATATATAAAGTTTTGTTTTAATGCCAATGACAGCCGCAGAAACTGAAATAGGCTTCTCTACTTTGAAATTGATCAAGTCGTTTCTAAATACCATGTCGGAAGAAAGACTGACGGCGCTCGCAATGTTGTCTATCGAACAAAATTTAGTTAAAGCTATTCCTGAATTCAACGAAAAGGTTAACGCAGATAAATTGCGACAAACCTCAAAGGATTGACTTTTATTTTCATAAATAGAATATTGTTAAGTACCTACCTATTCAAAATCTATATACTTTTTTCAAGAGCGGATATAGCTCTTTTTCCATTAAATTCGGTACACAGCATTTAATCACCTCAAATAAACTATGAAACGCATTTTTTTCAACACGAGGCTTTCGATTCTCATAGGGGGTTTATCCCCCATTTCACCCCCCCCCCCCCCCGTAAATCCGTCCTTTACTCTTTTTTATCTTGAATCAACGCCCCCCTGAACAAAATTATCACCAGCCGCCACTGGGTATATGTAAATATACCGAGTGTCCCATTAGTGCAATGAATTAGAAAATTTCATTACTCACGTCAGTTATAGAATTATTTGACTGCAAAAGAGGTTGCTCTTGCACTAATATTTTATCAGCCTAAAATAATGGTACAGGGTGTTCGTTTGAAGCGGCTTGTTCTAATGGTAACCCCTTCATATTATTTCATCGTTTAGTGCGAAATTAGTACGAGTTCCATTTATTGGCACCAAAATTTTTCTCAATTTATCCGGCGTTGCCGACATATTACGAAGAAATTATGTAAAAGAGGAAGATTTCTCTTCATTATCAGAGTGATATAAACTTCAATATTCTCAATTTTCTGGTTAATGGGTGTTTCAAATCTGATATGATGGAAAGCGATTTCCATGTAGAGGATGTTCTTGACAAGGTCTAAAAATTTGAGAATTTCAACAAAGATGATTATTTTTTCCAAATGGCTTCAAATTACTTTTTATACACACCCTTTAAAATGTTTAGTTTTCGCGTAAGATAATTCTTCATCGCTAGAAGTAAATATTTTACAAAGCAAAATGTTCCTCTTGACCTAGAGTCTAGATAGATGACCTTGAGTATGCTAGTGATAAAGAATTATTCTAATCATCAGTTTTGCAACAGGCCTTTTCTCGGCAATGTCACGTCAAGAAAACTTTTTTTTTCTGATGCGGCTCATCACCTTAGGTTGTAGTGATTCACGAATAACAGAATAAGAGAAATTATGGGGGTAACTCAAACAATAACACAGGACATCAAGATCAACCAGCTGAATTGATTGAAATTCTGTATTTTCGTGCACCCGCAAAGGACTAACCGACTAACCATGTGTACTTTTTCAATACTCCTGGGGTTGAAATTAGCAAACCCTATTTTATTTCATATCAAAACCCTTTTTTCGAGATGAAGTTACATGAGATGAAATTATAATTTGAAAACCTTATTTTATTCAAAACAATTTCCTATTTCTAATTTTTTTCCCAAAACCAAAATCTCAAGAGAAAAAAATTAAAACTCAATTTTAGTCACCACCTTTTAAGGGTGATATCTCGGAAAGGGGTGGGCTGAGGAAATTTGGTTACATGAATGACCGATCTTAATTTCACACGAGCAATCGCCTCCTGAATTTTTTCGCATGAATTTAGAAACACCCTGTATAGTCTAAGGTATATTACAATATGAATGAGTTATTCTATTGAACTCTCTTCTTCGTCAGTTGCGTAAAATTCTGAAATTTTTCTATGAATTATTATATATCTTTCCCTTGAAAAAATCGGTCCCTTCAGCTAGTAACGCCCCAACAGATAGAAAATCTGTATTCAAAATATTCTAGGTAGTTAAGCTCATTCCTCGATCTCTTTTTCGAAATATTCTCATTGCTTTGAATTTGAAAATCGGGTTGTATTTAAATCTGATTAGAAAATGAAAATGTTTCTTTCAGAAGATATTTCGCAAATCACACGACACGGAGTATCCAAAAATGATAATCAAATTCGATAATAATTCTTCAGGAGTCCGAATTCAGAGCAGTTTTCCCTGTGCCAGACAACAATCGAAATTTCACTACCGTTTCTCCGAGCTGACTGAACGAATAATGAATATCCGGCCGAGAAATCGAATTGATGACTTATCATTCGAATGAAAAATAATCGAACATTCGATTATTGCAATAATCGACATCATTCGATTATTAAAATGGATCATTCGAATGAAAAATAATCGACGCAGAACTGAAATCCCGTTTTGTGCGCATGAATCGAATGATACGTCTGATCTCGAATGAAATTTAATTCGAATGATAAATCGAGCGACCGCTCGAATGATATCTCGAATGAAATTCAATTCGAATGATAAATCGAGCGATCGCTCGAATGATACATCTGGTCTCGAGTGAATTTTAATTCGAATGATGTAAAACACATCCTTTCAAATCGAGTGCTCGAATATTACGATTTTTGAAAAATGGGTTCGATGAACACAGGTGCGGACTCTAATAGGTTTCTTATTGATTTTATGAATATTTATTTGATTTAGGTGATGATGAATGTTTTTTTCTTTTTTAGAATTCACTTTCTCGCGGTATGAAGTCACAAGAAAAAGTTTTGATTTTGATTCATGGTCCTTTTTGTACCTTGTACCCCTTCAATATGGTTTTTCGAATATTTCAATTTCGTGAAATGCATGGAAGTATTTATGAAGTAACTGTATTATATTATATCTTTCATTTCATTTTATGATTTCTGCACCTTAGTCGGGGGTTTCAATGGTTTTTCGAGAATTTTTAGATTGAAAAATATTGGACAAAAAAATATTCTTTGATAAATAGAAATTTTGATGTGAGAATATAGAAATATTGAAAAGGAATAGTGGGAAAAGCGAAAACTGTGCGGATAACGCCGATACAAGCAGAAAACAGATGTTCGACCATTCGATTATTTTTAATTCGAATGATCATTCGATTATTGCAATCACTCGAATGCTCATCATTCGATTATGGAAATCATTCGATTATGAACAACACTATTGATGAGGCTAGCCTCCATCTAGCCTCACGTCGGTCTATAAACGCGCCTACCAAAGCGGACAGACGCAGCAGTCGATTCTCCAAGATTACGTGCTAGACAAGGAAGCGCGTGAGGCCAGCCTCTAACCATTTAATTCTTGAAGAGGGAGTGAGATGGATACACAGAAATGGAGGGATATGAAAACGCGGAGCCTTTTAGCGCGTTCGGCAAGTGCATATCCCGTCGTATAAGCTTAAAATACATGGGTCGGGGTGAAATAAGTGAACGGATATTTATTGCCGAACGTGCAATCATTCTTGTTAATTGAAGCATAAATGTTTTCAAATGAAGAATCGTTAAACACGCGAAATTAATTGTGACAGGAATGATAGTGAAGATGGAATTATATAATAGAATATTCGTTTAATAATTTGAATTTATTGGTGAGGCACTGCCTCACCTGCCTCATAGGACAAGCCGCCACTGATTGAAAGACAAGACTTCAAAGTATCCTACCCAGCTATAATGAAGCATCTCCAGCATATAGAGTGTCCACAAAAAGACTATCAACATGACGAATTTCAAATCTATTTTTCTTCATTTTTTCAAATGCAATGCATTTAATTTTTTTGTTCATCATTTTAATTACCATTCATTTTACTTCATTTTTTGGTAAATACATGATATGCATATTCTTAACAAATCGGATTTTTTAGAGTTTTTCCTCTAAATTCACATTTACTTCCGAATTCGAAAAGCAAATTTGGCTTTTCTGTGGTTATTGAAAACTGTCAAATTATTCTATTCAGAATTAACATCATTGCAGCTTCAATTCATATCATCATAGTTTTTACGGATTGGATGAATATGTGATGTGATAATTCGAAAAATACCAATGAGTTTGAATGTACAAGTTATGAATGCTACAAAAAAACGAGTTTCGAAACTTTAGGATACAAAAAAGTGCCCGCTCTTATCCTTATACAACTTTCTTTGAAAAAATGATATTCATAAGTTTCACAAGCGCGCACGAAGATCTTCAAGCTGCTAAGCTTGACGCTTGTTTCAAATTTTTGCAAGATTCGACTCTTCAAGTAGAAACATAGAAAATTATCAAAAAATGTATTTTAAAATGGATACAGAAAGCAATTTTCAGTCTTCAGTAACTGATTTAATCACATTTTTGACACCAAAACTTTCTAGTTCCTCATTTCGCTATAACATGATAATATGAATTGAAGCTTCAATGATGTTAATTCTCAGTGGAATAATTTGACAGTTCTCAATAACCACAGACAAGCCAAATCTGCTATTTGAATTCGAAGGTATATGTGAATTTTAGGGAAACTTTTCGAAAAAGCTCTTGAAAATCCTATTCTGTTAAAAATATGCATATTATGTATTTAACAAAAAATTAAGTAAAAAGAATGGTGATTACAATGATGCAAAAAAATTAAATGCATTGCATTTGAAAAAATGAAGAAAAATAGATTTGAAATTCGTCCTGTTGATTGTCTTTTTGTGGACACTCCATATGCTGGAACTGCTTTATTATAGCTGGCTAGGATGCTTTGGAGTCTTGTCTTATTGGTATGTGCAAGGGTTCGTGAAATACAAGGTGCGGCACGGAGGGCGGACGTTTTTCAGATGGGCATAACTTTCCCCCACTGAGGACGAGAGAAGTGGGGAAGGTGCCGTTAGACTCGTGTGTTCCTAGCATTTATTTATTGATCAACAGAAGACCAAGAGGACCTGTGCGAACAGTTCGAACGCCTGAAAATGTTGAACGCGTGATCGTTCGGTGAGGCGAATTTTGCATATGGATCTTCGCTTTCACCCCTACAAATTGGCCATTGTGCAACAGTTACACCCCGGAGATTATGCACAACGAATGAACTTCGCACGTGAGATGGAAGCACTGATCGATCAAAATGAGAACCTCATTTTGTTCATGAGTGACGAAGCCCACTTTCACCTCAACGGCATGGTTAACCGGCAGAATTGCCGTTATTGGGCTAATGAAAATCCGCAACACTTACACGAAAGACCGCTGCACAGCCCACAGCGCCTCCAGCACTGCATCACCGATTTCGGCCACCACATGCCTGATGTGATTTTCCACACTTGACTGTCTCAAATGCTATTTCCTTGAGAATCTGATTCCGTCAATAAATGTGTTTTTGAGTAAAAATTAACGCTTTTATTATTTTTTTAAAACCATCCATCCTCCGTGCCGCACCCTGTATAATTGAATAACCTCTATAAGTATCATTTTTTTTGTCAAAATCGCCAATATTTCGAAAACTGTTGAATAAAAATATGTGAAAAGTATACGAAAGCATGCAGGAAGTTTCAGAGAATTGAAAAACAATATGTAAATGAAAGAATAATGCTGCAAAAAGGTGAATGCGCGAGGCACCGCAGTTATATAGTATACAGGATGGGCGGATGGGCCATCCATAACACCCCGCATTTTGAGCTTTGGGATGGAATAACTAATTGCTCAAGTGGTAGCGGCTAGAGGAGTAGTGATATCGAATTCATTTTTTGACCCGTCCGAGGGTTTTTTCCATCTCAAAGATCCAAATTCGGCGTGTGAAAATTATTGATGGAATAAATAAAGCGATGAAAAAAAATACACTCATGCAGAAAATTGAATTTCCTTTCCAACAAGGTGCTGCTCGACCCCTTTTGCAAATGCATACTGATACTGCCATTGTGTAATCATCATTACTTCTTTACATCGCAAATATAATCGGGGAACAGTTCTTGATGGACATTGGGTCCTGGGAATGGTAGACAGGTTATGCTAGATTCGGTTATGATGGGTTATGTATGTTAGGTCAGGTTAGGTTAGTGTGATTTTGATTTGGTTAGGTTAGGTTTGGTTATGTCAGGTTTGGTTTGGTTTGGTTTGGTTTGGATTGGATAGGTTTGGTTTGGTTTGGTTTGGTTTGGTTTGGTTTGGTTTGGTTTGGTTTGGTTTGGTTTGGTTTGGTTTGGTTTGGTTTGGTTTGGTTTGGTTTGGTTTGGTTTGGTTTGGTTTGGTTTGGTTTGGTTTGGTTTGGTTTGGTTTGGTTTGGTTTGGTTTGGTTTGGTTTGGTTTGGTTTGGTTTGGTTTGGTTTGGTTTGGTTTGGTTTGGTTTGGTTTGGTTTGGTTTGGTTTGGTTTGGTTTGGTTTGGTTTGGTTTGGTTTGGTTTGGTTTGGTTTGGTTTGGTTTGGTTTGGTTTGGTTTGGTTTGGTTTGGTTTGGTTTGGTTTGGTTTGGTTTGGTTTGGTTTGGTTTGGTTTGGTTTGGTTTGGTTTGGTTTGGTTTGGTTTGGTTTGGTTTGGTTTGGTTTGGTTTGGTTTGGTTTGGTTTGGTTTGGTTTGGTTTATGATCAAAAATATTTTGCTAACGCATTGTGAATTTTCTCGTAATTGGAAAAATGAGAAGTGATAATTAACTATGGTCCCTAAAAATAATGAAGAATAACTTTGCAATTTGAACTTATAAGAACCTAGTTTTCCAATTTTGTTGAAATTGATTAATAGCTCATAATTAGTAATTAACGAATTATTTCTATATGAAAATCTCGCTGTTCCACCAACTGAGATGTTGACCCATCATTTTAAGCTAAGCAGCAAGGCTATAATATCATTCCATTATAAAATATCTATGTGATTGACTGAAGCTCTATCCAACAATGGATTGCTTTTGAGATAATTTTCAACAATCCTAAGGGGTCCTTTGCAGTATATGTACCTACCGGGTGAGCAAAATTCGTTTACTGAAGTAATTTCTAGAACTATAGCAGCTAAAAGAAAATTGATAACACATTCTTTAGTTCTTTTACCTTGACTAATCTGAATCTGAAAACAGATCCATCCTATCGTTCATATATTTCGAGTCATAAACGAAAATCGTGAACAGAACGCTAACAATATTTTTCAGTCGGTTGCTGTCGTTCAGGATATTTTCCGAAATAAGCTTTCCTTGCGACTCTTAAAAATATATCGAATTGTTCGGAATTTGAAATATTTGAGAGTGTTCAAAATTCATAATTCTCATTTTTGATACCTCAAAGTTCATACTGCGGATGATCTTCGTCGGTAACAAAGAAGACCGAGAACTCAGTGGTTCGAATCTATGGTCTTGAATCACCCAGAATCCCACAAAGATTCTACCTGTTTTTTATAACACATCAGCAACTTGTTTAGTAACGACCACATACAGCGCCTTCAGTTCGTCACCCTATCAGAGTTCACCTAATATTTTCCCCACGCCGGAACCCGTTAATTTCGTATCTAATAAAGTGAATCCGTTTCGTGACGGGAAAGACTATTCAATACACGAGGCAGAAAACAAGTAGATACATCTATACAAGTCAGACCAACTGTACCAGTCCTTCAGTGTTTACCTTGTGTTATTGTTTCTATCTCATTCATAATTTTTTTTCTTTAGTTCTCGTGGTGATAATTAGCAGATTCTCTATTTCTTATCAACAAACGATGACAAATTAAACATTGAAATATTTATTCAACAATCGGTGATTCCAATCATAGGGGCTCAAGTTCACAAAAGACAATGAATATTCAACGGTCGTCATTCAACAGTGAATCGAATGCAAGACAAAAGTATTAAATTTTTTCCTCGTGTAATATTCATGTGAATATTGACATATGATACATTTTTTGAATCAGCAACAAATTTGTAGAATGACAAGAGAACATTCGATTATAGTGTACATTTGAGCCATCATAAATTCTTCTCATTTCTGGAAGAGTCATATCATGTTTGAATTATTGAATTACTCCTAAAAAAAGTGCCTGAATGTAACAACAGATTTCTAAGACGACTTCAAACAAGCGAGTTATTCAGCATTATAGAAAATGACAATTTATCAATTCCCGTTCATAACTCAAAATCTATGAACGAAAGGCTGGATCTCTTCAGATTCGCATAAGCCGAGAAAAAAGAGCTTGGGAATGTGTATTCAGTTTTCTTCTAGCTGATATCGTTCTCGAGATCACTTCAGTAGACAGCGAATTTTTCCCACACTAGTACGAGTCTGCAATTCAATTTAACACGTTTTATTCAATTTTCGTATGGCGAGATTGTGTTCACTCACCTTCTTAGCTGTTTGCACCTTATGAGCTTTTAGCAGCTTCGAATCTTCTGCAATTTGTGTATGGAAAACTTCTACTGCAGCTAAACGAGCTCTCGCTAATTTTTCATTCTCTTCCAGCACAGTCCTCCATACATTCCACATATTCCTATAGAAATAGTATTTATTCAATTTTATACAAATTTTTGAATGAATAATCTACCATAAGTATCAGTAGATATTAAAATTATGACGAATTTAATTTCGTACGACACCCATTTTGTTGGACTTTTGAAAATCTTAATCAGAAACTTTGAATGTTCGTTTTAATCTTTCTTTATTCAAGAATACGTTCATCATGGAAACCAAAATTCTGGCAGTGATCAATATCATAATTGGCATATTGACGAAAGTTTCAATTCTTGTGAACCAGCTGCGGAACATCTCCAAACACTCTATAAGAGAGCTATTGAGAGATAGGAAAAAATACAAAAAAATATTTTCCTTAAAGAATTTTTTTTCGCAATAACGATTTCTATCCACTACTTTGCATTCCGGCGTACAATTATGCTGGATGATATACAGGATGTTTCACTATAAACTGGACAAACATTTATAGCCGTGTAGATGAGACATCGAGAAACTGATTTTTGCCTAATGACATATACCACGTTTTTTTACAGAAGACATGTAAAAAAGTAGACTTCGAATTTTGGAAAAAAAAATTTCACGGAAAATCTTAGAAAATCGGGTACGTTTGAATAATGCCATCCAATTCGGCAATCGAAAATACAAATATCATCTTTGCAGGTTTTCCTCCAATTCGAATTTTTTTTCAGAATTTCACACCACAATAATTGAATTGAGCTGTGAACAATACTAAGATAACTCGTCACAATCATCAAAATATTGCTCACAGTTGACATTAAATCAATCTCGCTTGTGCTTCGAAAACGGGTTGTACCTATGTCATAGTCATAGGGCAAATATGACTGTCGATTTCATCTATACTTTGTGTTCTTCCAGTTTATGAGAAACACCCTGCATATTCTTATGCAATGCCATCATTTCAACTAAGGGGTATAGTTTGTCTACGACCATCGAATGAAGGGCTCATAACCCATCTGTTTCACTTATCTAGTGCCCGTGGCCCATTGGCTAGGAAATACACAGTGCTGTGCCTAAGGTGGCGTGAGGGCACAGTAACAAAGCCTACACAAAACAAAACTGCTTCTCGGAAGTGGAAACTCTCAAATTGGGCGAAACAAAATCTAATCAGTGCTTATCCCATTATTTTAGACATCTTTGGCATAATGCTCATGAAACAAATGTATCATGAACAATAGTCGAGGATCTCTGTTTGATACGATATTTTTGGATTTTCAGGAACAAAATTAAGAATGCATGTTTACAATCTGATAATCTTAAGAAAAAACTTAGTTGATCAGAATTCCAAATGATGGAATCATCGTTCTAAAATATCCTTTTTTTAATATTATTTTTATTCCAAGAAGGTTAGTTCTGGAGTGATTTGTGAATGTATGCAATTGTTACTAGTTGAAAAATAACAAAGTGTGTGTATTTGCATTATTTTAGGGAGGTAATCGCCCAAAATGGCTATATCTCTTTAACAGATCCGAATTCATAAAACTGAAAAATGAAAAAAGGGTTTCTTCTAACTTCATACATATCTATTGTTGAAATATATGCAGAAGCTAAAGACTCACCTTTCAAATACAAGTCAAGATAAATTGATTATGATTAAAAAAATAAAGCAATAAAGTAAATTAGAGCTTACCATTTTTCTTCGCCTCCTTCTAATTTTATGTCGGGTATATTAGGAATTTTTTTATTGAGGTATGCCGAAGATATTTTAAGTAAGGCCTACAAAAATATCGAATGATTGGAAATAACCAAAACAATGACTAACTCCACTCACATCTGAATATGACTTTTCGATAGCACACTTCTTCAGAGTGTAACTCCTTATATCTTCTAACAAGTCACATTCATGCTGGTTTTTGAGTAGCAGTTTATTGATCTGTTCGGTATGTAGGTTTTTCAGAAATTTGGAGTAGTTTCCCTGAAAATATTTACAGATGAATAATTGATTAAAAGTGAATGATTTTGTATCGAAGAATGTGGGTTATGTTGTGTTTTTTGTCGGAGCAAGCTTTTGTATGTCTGAGGTTCTCAAACTATTTTCCAACCTTTCTCGGCGGAGGCTGCATTTCGGCTGTTGCAAAAACCTTCTTTTCGTCTTTTACATAGCACACGACACATTTACAAAACGGTTTTTCTCTACGACCCCATCTCACGCTTCTCACGTCTATTGATTAAGTTCTCTGCCACCCACTGACCGCTTTAGAGTTTTGGCGGCGGCGCTCTCTGCACCTCGCAGAAGAATCATAACATCAACTCACTTCACTGCCCAAGTTATTGATATTTGCCGATGTGATTTGGACTCACGACCAGTTCGCATGACTTATTGAAAAGTTTCAAATTTCTTGGGATTATCAACTTACTCACCTACATTTTTGGTACTATTCCTCGCCGAATCATTGATGCACATTCTTCTCTCCATTCGAACCCTCTCCTAATGCTGCGATTTTCAGAATCGAATGAAATGACATCATTTCTTGTCAATGCAATGTCGAAAAATAGACAAGAGGGGTATACAGAGTAACCGCGTTCGGCATTGACATCACAGATTTTTTGGCACGTGACTGCAGATATGTCTGACAAATTTGGAATAATCGAACGATCTAGATGAAAAATTGACAAGTATTTGTTTATTGTTTACTACAAACGTCATTTTGAAAGATTTCCCGGGACGGTCTTGTTATATGAGGTGTTTATTGTATTATGGCTGGAAGTGGAATTAAGATGGATCTTAAACTTGCCATTCTAACAGTGGCAAATGGCAATTTTTTGTTTGATGAGGATGAAGCTGATGTAAATATTAAAGGGAAAGTCAATTTTGCTGAACTGATCGTGCCTCGGTACGCTGGCAGGGCTTGGGCATTCTATCAGAGACAGTTCTACACTAGTACACTGCCAATATGTGGTGTTTCAAACACATCTAGAATTAAATAAATGTTTTATGAAGCTATTGGCTTAAGGTTGGTTAAGTGCAGGATGAAAAGTTGAGTACTTGAATGCCCAAAAATAACAGTCTCTTCTTAGCAATCTTCAAAAATGCTTCAGAAAAACAAAAAGTGACAAAGTTGAACTTATGAAAATTTCAGATTGTGAGTGAGAGATGATAAATCTACTAACTAAAAATAAATTGAAAAAAGGGCTACTCTGTTGTGGGCTGATAGCCAAAAGCATATTTTCCTTTTTTTTAAATTTATTGAATTGGGAATGAAATGCTAGTGGCAATTAGCGAGGTCGACGATTTTTTTGTTTCTGTCTACCCTCAAAAGCTGCTCTTCATCCCGCAGTACATACGAGGGGAGACGGAGTTTTTTCAGAGGTTTTTATCTGTTCTCGTGTATCATACGCAGAATTGTATGGTACCCCGTTCACATAGATTCAGAGCGGGAAAAAGATTTTTTTAAAACCATCTGTTCCTTGTCGCCATTTCTTCACACATGCCTCATGCCATATATTGTTCGATTTGTATTACTCTTTTTCAAAAGTATATATTCATATTTGAAAAGACATCTCGATATCAATAGTTAGAAATTAGAATACCCAGCAAACAAATAAAAACCTGAACCAAAACTGTCATCTGCTGACATTAACCGATTAATCTGTTCGATCCGTCTTTCGAGGCCGATCAAAAAGATTTCATCCGGATACTTCCACAGTATAGATACTACTTGGTGTCTATACTGTGATACTTCAGACGTCAATTGCCGAACGAAACAGATTTACCTCCCCTACATCCAGACGCAATTATCGAACGATAAAATTGTGTCAGACGAATCCGATCGCAATGCCGAACGCGACTAGTGTACCTATACTGAATAAGATATCAATGGGGGATTTTCGTCAAAAATTTGCTAGCATTTTATACGGTCCGGTTGTTCAAGTCATTCTCCAACTGAAATAAAAATTTGTTCTCGATCGAAACTGCCGCTGTGAAATTATTAGGAACACCAAATTTCGAACGCAGTTGATTGAGGCCATTCTCGCCTCAAAATTCTAAGGAAACAGACAACTTGACGAAATGATATAGCCCCCGTTTGAATAGGTGAAGCGCAAAGAAATTATGTAGGAAAACATTGAAAGGAAATCACAAAACCAGAAAGAAATCAACAAATCAAGATGGAAACTTTGCGAAAATATTATTCATTGTTGTGATGCCTGATTACCGAATCGCATAAGATTAGGCTGATTAGGCGTTGCCTGCATCCGGATCAACTTTATTCCCACATAGGTGGTATATCCGAATTTCATTTACGTTCACACATCTTTGAAATATTTTTCGATATTGTTGGGACATTCTTAATTTGGTACTTTTATGCAGTGGATGGATTGGCGAGCCCTGTGTGGATAAATTCAGATTTTCTATAGGAAAATATTTCTGTCTTTTCATAGCAATTTGCAGAATATACAGCGTGATTAAAGAGGAGACCGTCAGATTTCAGGAGAACACTAGTCAAGGCAGTTTCGAAACAATGTTTGGTTGGGGGTTGGGGGCCTTTATGAGAGGGTGATTTGTCCGATTCGACCGATTTTTCTTGCCTTATGAAATATACTCCCTTCTCGAAGCATAAGCGAGATACGGGGTGTTTAATGTCAACTTCGAGCAATATTCTGATAACCCTGGTAAATTATGCGCGACATTTGAAATAACGTTCAAAATCAATCGGTAATCTCAGGCCGGGTTTCACCAACGATTTTAATCTCGTTTAAGGCACTAAACGATAATTTTCTGTGGTTTTCCAGTCAAAAATCAATCGATAATCTCAGTTATCTCGTTAAACCAGATTAAAATGTTTGGTGAAACCGGGCCTAAGTTATCTCCTTAATCTAGATTAAAATGTTTGGTGAATCCTTATTATTTTTTATTGCTCAATTCAATTGTGGTGTAGAATTCTGGAAAAAAAATTCAAAATGGCGGATAACCTGCAAAGTTTGAATTTTTAATTGCGATTGCCGAATTGGATGACGTTATTCAAACGTACCTGATTTTTTAAGACTTTCCGTGAAATTTTTTTTTCAAAATTCGAACTCAACTTTTTTTCACATGTCTTCAGTGGAAAAATTTCACCCAAAATTGTTGTATTTTTTATGGTTGAACTATCTTTCATTCTGAAAACTGATTTGAAAACGGAATAAAAAAATATCCCCTGGTTTTCTATTTGTATATTTCCAAAGATTATGCTCGGAAAACTCTCATAATTTTTATTCAAATAAATTGAAAGCAAAAAAACCTTTTTTCAAAAAAGCTTTCATTTGAATGCTCTGAAAAAAAAAGAAAGTAAAATTTTCCTTTAAAATTTTTACTATCAACTCATTATACACAATTTTTATATGATCATGAAAGTTAAGTTAGTAGGTACATATAAGTATTTAATTAAATTGAAATTCAAAAATCAAATGCAGCAGATTAAGTTACTCAATTAAAAGGGTACTAGTTCATTTACACAAGTAAATCTCGCGACAAGCTTTTATGATCATATAAATTGTGTATAATGAGGTTATAAGTTAATAGTGAAAATTTTAAAGGAAAGTTTTATTTTCTTCTTATTAGAGCATTCAAATAAAAGCTGTATTTAAAAAAGTTTTTTCTTCTGATTTTTTTTTTCTTTTTTTAGTTATCGCTGGCTTGGGTTCTGAGTTATTCACGCCAAGCCCTTCAATATGATGCCCATATTACAGACGTGCATAAAAAATAACTATTCAGCCATCTTGGATATTCTGCCATATTGGATTTAGAATGACGTCACCATTATATGTCGAGTTACTCTTAGCAGAAGTGCGTAAAAAATAACTATTTCGGCATCTTGGATGATCCGCCATAGGCGCCATATTGGATTTAGAATGACTTCAACATTAATGTCGAGTTACTCTCGACTAGCCCTTTCATTTGATACCCATATTGTAGAAGTACATGAAAGTATTTATTTGAGAAGATCATGAATCTGGTATACTAAAACCGCAAAAACTTTTTTTTTTGGATGGCCGTCGAAGTGCCCGAAAAAAAATGAAATCTGTCACGGTTAGTGGAAAAATGCAAGGAGTCGCGGTGCCGCGAAAAAAATGTATTTGAGAAGATCATGAATCTGGTATATTAAAACCGCAAAAACTTTTTTTTTTGGATGGCCGTCGAAGTGCCCGAAAAAAAATGAAATCTGTCACGGTTAGTGGAAAAATGCAAGGAGTCGCGGTGCCGCGAAAAAAATGTATTTGAGAAAATCATGAATCTGGTATACTAAAACCGCAAAAACTTTTTTTTTTGGATGGCCGTCGAAGTGCCCGAAAAAAAATGAAATCTGTCACGGTTAGTGGAAAAATGCAAGGAGTCGCGGTGTCGCGAAAAAAATGTATTTGAGAAGATCATGAATCTGGTATATTAAAACCGCAAAAACTTTTTTTCTGGATGGCCGTCGAAGTGCTCGAAAAAAAATAAAATCTGTCAGTGGTAATGGAAAAATGCGAGGAGTCGCGGTGCCGCGAAAAAAAATGTATTTGAAAAGATCATAAACCTAGTATACTAAAACCGCAACAACTTTCTTTTGGATGGCCGTCGAAGTACCCGAAAAACATTGAATCTGTCACTGGTAGTGGAAAAATGCAAGGAGTCGCGGTGCCGCGAAAAAAAATGTATTTGAGAAGAGCATGAATCTGGTATACTAAAACCGCAAAAACTTTTTTTTTGGATGGCCGTCGAAGTGCCCGAAAAAAAAATCTGTCACTGGTGGAGGAAAAATGTAAAAAGGAGTCGCGGTGCCGCGAAAAAAAATGTATTTGAAAAGATCATTAATCTGGTATACTAAACCGCAAAAACTTTTTTTTGGATGGCCGTCGAAGTGCCCGAAAATAATTGAATCTGTCACTGGTAGTGGAGAAATGCAAGAAGGAGTTGCGATGCCGCGAAAAAACATCAGCAATTGATTGACACAGCTGAAGAACAAGCTGTATGCCTGTTGAGAAATATCGCAGGCGAAACTGGGACTGGGACTGGTACACGCTCCAACAGGCCAATGACAGAGCATGTGAGAGATGTTCCAAAAATAGAACACCGTGAAGAGCAGGTGACAGCTGCTCCAAACCAACAACACCAAGCAATGGGGGCAAGGTCAAGAACGGAACAGGTGAGTAATAGAACTAGCTGGAGAGCAGGTGACAGATGCTCCAGACCAACAGCAACAAAGGCCAAGAACGGTGAGAGATGTTCCTAAGTTAATCGTCAATACCAGGAAAGCATTTGCGGCTGCCGTTAGAAACCCACTGGTCAAGGCTACCCAAATAAAAACTAGACATAAGGCTGAAGATCTAGCCGTATTGGATAATATTATACAAGATCACCTTAACAAGACCGTTCACTTGAAGATGTTGTGGCTGCAGTGAGAGCAGCCGCTTCACTTCTATGTCCACCGAAAAGTACAGCTACGACGAAGGATAAGCATAGGTTAAGACTCAGTCGGCTTGACATCAAAATAAAATCAATGAGGCAGCACGCATCTTGGTACCAATGTATCATAGAAGTTCTGAAAGGCAAGATTGGGTCAAGCAAGAAAATGAAGGATATGATTGAGGAGCTTCGTTCCATACATCATAGAGTAGACTTGCCCACAGTCCATCTACTGAAGCAGAAAGCTGTAGATAAAATAAGATCACTTGCAGCAGCTCGAAAGAAACTGATAAAACGGCAGAAATGGATTGAAGATAACAACACCTTCAACATAGAACCATCGAAATTATTTCAGCCCCAACAACAAATGACACAGAAACCACCATCACCTCAAGAGGTCGAAGAATTTTGGAAGAGCATATATGAACAACGAGCAGAAACCAGGGATACTCCAGCACTTCTCAGATTCCAGCAGATGTGTGATCAAAACCAACAGCAGAACGATGAATTTTCTGAAATATCAACCGAAGATTTAAGACAAGCCCTTAAGAACAAGCGTGATTTCACAGCACCTGGACTGGACGGTATTCAAAACTAGTGGAAGAGATTTCCAGCTACACATCAACACCTGGCAAGATTATTCAGCGGGATGCTGACTCGCCGTGAGCCCATTCCGTCATGGTTGGTAGAGGGTAGAACAGTGCTGATACCAAAATCAGGTGATTTAGGACAACCCAAGAACTACCGCCCAATCACTTGCCTCAATACACTGTATAAGATCCTCACAAGTGTAATTCAATATCAAATTCTGAGGGTTATTGGACCAGTGTGGGACAGTATCTACGAACAGAGGGGAGCAAAGAAAGGAGTGCAAGGATGCAGGGACAACTTACTCATAGACAAGAGCGTATGTCTAGACGCCAGATACTACAAGCGCGACCTACACACATCATGGTTGGACTACGCCAAAGCATATGACACCTCGCCGCACGAACTGATAATACGGCTATTAAAAATGCTGAAATTACATCCCAACATCATCCACGCGATAGAAAACATCATAGCGCTATGGAAAACGAAGTTTTCCATCCGAGCAGAGGGTCGAACCGTATATACGGGATGGGTGAGATACAGGAGAGGAGTTTTTCAGGGAGATTCGCTAAGCCCGTTATTATTCTGCATAACACTCATACCACTAACAATTGAGTTGAGGGCGAGCAAAATAGGATACAAGGCCGGACCACCAGGCAGAAGGAACCACCTGATCTCTCATCTCTTATACGTGGACGACTTGAAGCTCTACGCTCCCTCAGAGTCCGCACTACAGCAACTACTGAATATCGTTTCAGACTACACCCTCAGCAATAGGAATGTCATTCGGTTTGGACAAGTGTGCTGTATTTCATCTGCGCAGGGGAAAAGCTGAAGATGCAGGAGAAGATATTCGGCTGGAAGATGGAATAACTTTCCGACATCTCGAAGACGGAGAAACTTACAAGTTTCTTGGTATGAAACAGAGGGGTGTACTGGAGACAACCCAGATAAAGAATGACTTAAGAGCCAGCTACAAGAAGAAGCTGAGAGATATTTGGAAATCGCAGCTGTCGGGAAAGAACAAAGTATCTGCGACAAATATGCTAGCCATCCCGATTCTCACCTACTCTTTCGGGGTGGTGAACTGGACGGTAAACGAACTCCTCGATCTTGATAGGTCAACAAGGAAAACGATGAACATGAATCGAAGCCTACATCCCAACAGTTCAATACAGAGGATATACCTTCCCCGAAGCCAGGGGGTAGAGAATTACAATGTTTGGAATATCAAAACTATCAACAAACATTGGAAATGGCAGTAAGGATTCTAAGAAGTGAAGATCCGCTTCTGAAATTTGTCGCTCAGCATGAAATTGCGAACCATGGAGCCTTCTTATTCCGAGCTGCACAAAGGGCCCTGGAGGAGCTCAGCATAACCGGCGTATCGATCAATCCTGAGCTCGCTGGAGCACCGATCACTCAAGCGGACCAAAGAAGCCTAGCAAGACTGATCCGAAAGTCTCAGTCAGATACATTACTCGAACATCATATGAGTAAAACCTTGCACTCCATATATTTCAGGAATTTAAAAGACCAGGACCTCTCTGAAGAATTGACTTTCGCCTTTCTGAAGTCAGCTAGCCTTAAGTCAGAGACAGAAGCATTTGGAGTACTGAATACGAGATGGTATAAAAAGAATATCATGAAAATGGACACCCCAACAACGTGCAGAGCTTGCCATAGGCAACAGGAAACGATTATGCATATCCTTTCCGCCTGCAGCGTCCATGCTCCATCAGGGTATGTAGAGAGGCACAACGCGGCACTCCGAATTCTATACTTTCATCTGAGAGCCGCGTATGGGATAGACAAAGAACCGGTGCTACCATATGTGCCTCTGGAGATTGAAGTGGTGGTCCAAAACGATAGAGCTCGCATATGCGGGAACTATTCTGTCTCAACAACACGACAGATCAATGCTGTTAAGCCAGACCTACTTCTGCTGGACAAGAAGCTGAAGGAGTTATTTGTCGTGGAATTCTCCTCCCCTGCTGAAAATAATGTTGTCATGAAAGAAGAACAGAAGAGGCAAAAATACAAAGAACTTATGTTCGAGCTTGGAACGTTATACCCAGGTCATAAAATTAGGATGGTCGTACTTATCATAGGATGTCTCGGTGGAATGAGAGCTAACTACGTAGATGAACTGAAGATCATTCCGGTCTGCAGATCAATGGCCGAGGCATTGGCGCACAGAATGCAGAAAGCAGTGTTGCTCGGGTCACTTCATATCATCAGGTCCCATGAACTCTAGAAGCCACTTGCAGCTCATCTCTTTTGTTAAGGGACGCTACGAGGGCAGGATGAAGAACTTCTCCATGGAAAGTGTGAGGGGTTTTTAGTGAGTAGCAAAACAATATCTTGGATTCTCACACTACCGAGAGTGCGGACCCTCTCGGCGCCCATAAAAGGTTTTCCCCTCACACGGACGAAAAAAAAAATTCTTATTTCTTCAGTTCGATATACAGAATAGCATATAACAAAAGAAAACGTCAAAAAAAATAAAAAATACAACATTCAATTGAAAAATTCTGAAATTTTATAACAATTCTTCTCCAGAAGTAGTGATTTAACCTTTTTTGAAAATGAAAATATTAGAAGCATTCTACACTTCCACAGGGAGTGCATTGAAAATTTCACAGCCCATAAAATGTAGACCTACTTATGCAGTAGGTACTATGATTTTTCGGTAACAGTAGGTTCTTACATCTGGTATTGTAACAATGACTGATATCGTTTACAAACAAACATCTATGATCATACACATATACAGGGTGTTTCACCATAAACTGGACAAACATATATAGCCGTGTAGATGACACCGAGAAAGTCATTTTTGCCTTATGACATATACCTCGTTCTCGACGCATAAGCGAGATACAGGGTGTTTAATGTCAATTTTGAGCAATATTCTGTGAACTGTGGTAAGTTATGCTTGATATTTGAAATAACGGTTCCTGGTCACATCTCAGTATTTTTGAGGGCTCAATTGAATTGTGGTGTAGAATTTTGCAAAAAAAAATTCAAAATGGCGGAAAACCTGCAAAGTTGGAAATTTTGCCATTTTGGAAGGCATAATCTCAACGTACTCTATTTTCTAAGATTTTCCGTGAAAAAATTTTTTTTAAATTCGAACTCAACTTTTTTTTACATGTCTTCAGTGAAACAAAAATTTCGGCCAAAATTGTTGAAATCTTCCGAGGTTGAACTCTCTTTTATTCTCAACACTTGTGTCGAAACAGAATGAAAAAGTATTCATTGGTTTTTTTTTTGTAGCCTTCCGAAGATTACGCTAGGTGTACTTTCTTAATTTTTATTTGAGAAACTGGAGGCCGTACGAAGGTCAAAATTGTGCTGCTGGGCTGCCAGAATGACCCAGATAGAAATATGAATTTATAAGCAAAAAAAAATTTTTTCGAAAAAATTGAAAAAACTGAAAAAATTGAAAAAAAAAATTATTTATTTATTTATTTTTTCCAAAAAACTTTGGTAAGATTCGAAATCTATACTCTCGATTAACTAGAGTTGCCTTGGTAACGGAGATTTATAGGATTAGAATTAATCCAATTCATACTCGTAGAGTTCGATTCCTACCGAAATTTTTAGAAAAAAATTTTTTTGGTTTATAATTTCATATTTTTATCCGGATCATTCTGGCAGCCCATCAGCACAATTTTGACCTCCGTACGGCCTCCAGTTTCTCAAATAAAAATTAAGAAAATGCACCGAGCGTAATCTTCGGAAGGCTACAAAAAGAAAACCAATTGATATTTTTTCATTCTGTTTTCACCCAAGTATTCAGAATGAAAGAAAGTTCAACCATGGAAAATTCCAAAAATTTTGGCCGAAATTTTTTTTTCACTGAAGAGATATAAAAAAAAAAGTTGAGTTCGAATTTTGAAAAATTTTTTTTACGGAAAATCTTAGAAAATCGGGTACGTTGAGATTATGCTTTCCAAATTAGCCACCAAGAAAAAAAAATTCCAACTCAGCAGGTTTTCCGCCATATTGAATTTTTTTTCTCAAAATTCTACACCACAATTCAATTGAGCCCTCAAAAATACTCAGATGTGACCAGAAACCGTTATTTCAAATATCACGCGTAACTCACAACGGTTATCATAATATTGCTCGAAGTTGACATTGAACACCCTGTATCTCGCTTATGCGTCGAAAACGAGGTATATGTCATAAGGCAAAAATGACTTTCTCAGTGTCATCTACACGGCTATATATGTTTGTCCAGTTTATGGTGAAACACCCTGTATATTGATTTATAAGAATGGAAATCAATCCTTATTTTCTATTTGAAGAAATAGACGATTTGATGTCTCAATCTGAAAGATTCATTTTCTTTAGTTGAAAATATAACAAACAACAAACTCTTCTAACTAACTTACGAACCTGAAAGAAATCAAAAACAATGCTATTTCTTGAGGTCTCAATTTACAATATTTGAAATCTAAAATGACGTTAATTAACAATTGACAAAACAAGGCATTCTCTGAATGAAATGAAACATAGAAAAGGAAATAGAAAGTGGTTTCTTAAATAAAATGATACTGTTCATTTTTACATCCCCCCTATACAGATTTCATAAACATATAATAATAATAATATTTATTCAGAGAGAAATAATCAAAATACAAAACAAACATCAATCCTCAACAATCCAAAAATTCTGAACAAATAAAAAAATCCACATGGATATATCCGCTCGTGGATTTTACAATATGGACAACACAATTTCATTTCTGACAACCATACAAAATCCATCTATCCCAAAAACCATATACAGTAAATTAAATTACAACAATCAGTTTTACAGATCTATAAAGCTTTCAAAATCTTATTATCTTATATTTTTCAAATCAATCTTTGAGTGCACAACGAGCCTAGGGGTTGAATTAATGTACCTGCGTAACTCTTTCTTAAATATATTTGGCATTATAATCTTTTTTAAATGTATTGGCAAAGTATTGAAAAGATAAATGGTCCCAAAAATATATGACTCCGCTGCCCTATAGTTTTAGCTATTTTGGGTACTACCGTAGAGTGTTCTTTATAACGGGTGTTATGTTCATGTTTTATTTGTTCTTGTTTATGCAATTGACTGTGATGATTAATCATTAGCGATTGGTAGTATAACTGCCTCAAGTCATATATTCCACTCTCCGAATACAGCAAATCGGAAGAATATCTAAATGGTTTCTCAAACATTATTTTTAATATCCATCTCTGTGTCGTTTCTATTTTGTTTGAATGCGCATTCACCAATCCTCCCCACGCTAGATTTCCGTATGTCAGGTGAGATTGAACCAAAGCATAATACAAAAGTTTCATTTGTTCATTTGTACAAAAAGTTTTGAGCAGTTTAAATCTAGGAATGAGAGCTCTCAATTTTTTCACAATTTTATCAGCTTGTTTTTTCCATTGAAGATGATTATCGATATAAATTCCCAAATATTTAACTGAATCTCCGGTTGTGATTTCTATAGGTGGCCCATGATTCATTGATATATGTAATTTATTTATCTCAGGTAAGTACCGGTTATAGCTGGTGAAAGCAATAAACTTTGTTTTGTCTACATTCAAGGTAAGTAGTTTATAGTTTAAAAACTCAATAATCTGTACAAAATCCCCTTCAATTTTCTTTTTCAGGTCGACCCATGATTTGTCCTGGTCGAAAATAGCAGTATCGTCAGCAAAACTCACGATATCTCCGACTGATGGTAAGTCAAAGAGATCATTTATATAAATGATAAAAAGTAAAGGCCCAAGCACCGTACCTTGAGGAACTCCATATTTTACTTCTCTAAATTCTCCCACTTCATCTCCGATTTGAACAGCTTGTAATCTGTCACTTAGAAAGCTTTCCATTAGTTTGAAAGATTCACCCCTAAAACCTATTCTCTCTAATGTCAGTAATAATTCCTGATGGCTAACCGTATCGAACGCTTTGGCGAGGTCGATGAAAACGCAGATTGCTGGCATTTTGTCGTCAATAGCTTTATACATTTTACCTGTCAAGTATGCTATTGCATTCTATGTCGACTTGCCCGCCCTGAATCCGTATTGTCGATCTGAAATCAGGCCATATCTATCCAAAAATTTAGTTATTTTAATTTTCAGTACTTTTTCGAATATTTTCGATGTTACAGGAGAAATTGAAATAGGTCGGTAATTCGAGCACAACGATCTGTCCCCGGATTTATATATTGGTACCACAATCGATTTTTTCAGAATATTAGGATATTGTCCCATTTTGATTGCTCTATTGATTACATATGTAATGGGTGTAACTATGAGCTCTGCTGTATTCTTTATTATTCCTGTCGATATTTTGTCCACACCTGCTGATTTACTGTCTTTCAAAGAATGTATTATTTTCAAAACTTCAGCTTCCTCAGTTTCTAATATAACAATGGAATTAACATTTCTGTTATGTCTGAATTCAACACCACTATTCTTAATTTTTTTGCCAACTTTTCACCTATACTCACAAAAAACTTATTGAACACCTCGGTTAGTTCCCTTTTGTCAGTTACTTTCTCCCCCACTTCATTAACCACCAATGTTGGTTGAATTATTTGTGTTTTTTGATCAAGATTTCTTAATAATTTCCAAAGTTGGTCAGGATTGTTCGCAAAACTATTGATTTTCTTCCCATAATACTCTGCTTTTGTTTTCGTAATCAGTTGTTTGAGGATATTATTATATTTTTTCAAATCATTTTTTAGCAATATATTTTCTGGATTATTTTTACATTTTTTATAAAGTTCATTTTTATAATTTACAGACTTGATTAATCCCTTGGTGATCCATGGAGTACGTTTCTTTTCTTTTCTACTAACATTTATTTTGTACTTACTTTGTTCTATTAACCGTGAAAAAATTTCAAAAAACGCATCCATTGAGAGGTGGATGTCTTCCTCATCTTTATTAACACTACTCCATGTTTCATTTTTTCAATGCAGTGGCGGCTGCTCAATAGGTGCACATGTGCACGTGTACCCCCAATTAATATCTTCATCTAAAGGAATTTACTTTGTGTTTGACGTAAACATAACGATTTATATTTGGGTATGTACATATTCAATTCAATTTCTAATTTCCGATGTTCCGGTTCTGTATTTCTGACTCCAGACGACAAGCGAACTTCGAACGCCAATGCAAATAATACGCGTAGAGTCGTAGACGCTAGACGGCAGTCGGTACACTGCATGTACACTGCACATCCGAAGTCAGCCTTGATTGGAGCACCTGCGATCCCGCGCGCCCCAAACGTCCCGCTACAGTCCACAAGATTTAGCAGACACAGGTACACATGCAGAATGTGTACGCGTAGGCATGGATAAAGAACTACGGTGCTACGATGTACCGATGTACGTCGTGTGTAGGTGAGATAATTCTTTATTTATGGGTGAGATGCTGTCTACCGTGTTTGTTGTATTCGCGCAATTATGACCGAAAATTTGGAGAATCTGATTTGCATTAGCGTAAAATATTTAAAAACAATTCGTTTTTCTTTGCTGACATCAGGAGAAAAATAAAAAATCAAAAGTGCCGGTCGTCCAAATATGAATTTATCGATCACGCATGCAACAAAATGTGAAACAAGCGATTATAAAAAAACCTTTAGGATAGACACTTATAAAAAAGCCGAATCGTTATGTGGTTGTGAAATAAGTAACAGTCTTTATTGTTTTCCTTGTTTTTTATTTGCTGGTGATGATCAAATAGAATGGACCAGATCCGGTGTCAAGGATTTAATCCATTAAAAGAAAAAAATAAAAAATATCAAAGTTCCAAGACACCTCTTTGCCATGAAAATTAGGTTTCAATTTATTAGGTGAACAAGATATTCGACAACAATTAAACAGTGCTCCATAATAATAATTAGGGGTGGATATCACAGGATTAGGACTTAAATAACAACAACTTTTTTAAAACAAAGTCGACGTTTCGTCGATATATTTCGACTTCCTCAAGACTAAAAAAAACCGAAGTAACAATCAGATACATTAAAATTCTACAAAAAATTGTGTCCTACCTAGTTTTATCAGTTGTCCAATTTGAATGTGAATGCGAATGTGAGATGAAATAGAACACTTTGTCCAGTCATAATTTACGTCAATTAATCAAAAACCGCTCTTTAACAATACAAATGACAAATGAACCAACCAACAACAAATATACAGTGTAAGAAACGGTTTTCACATATGGGAGGCGAACACAAACGATCCACTTTTTAAAGAGTTAAATGTTCGTTGAAATAATCCATCCGATTTCTTGTTGGATCGTTTGTGTTCGCCTCCCATATGTGAAAACCGTTTCTTATACTGTATATTTGTTGTTGGTTGGTTCATTTGTCATTTGTATTGTTAAAGAGCGGTTTTTGATTAATTGACGTAAATTATGACTGGACAAAGTGTTCTATTTCATCTCACATTCGCATTCACATTCAAATTGGACAACTGATAAAACTAGGTAGGACACAATTTTTTGTAGAATTTTAATGTATCTGATTGTTACTTCGGTTTTTTTTAGTCTTGAGGAAGTCGAAATATATCGACGAAACGTCGACTTTGTTTTAAAAAAGTTGTTGTTATTTAAGTCCTAATCCTGTGATATCCACCCCTAATCATAAATTGTATTAAATTTTGTGGTGCTTTCGAATAAGCATTACGTGGCCATTATGAAGGAAATGATTCGCTAAATCCTGTATATTTAGGTCATATCAATTTTTCGGCCGAATTAGATTTAGCACTCAGGGATCATTTGAATGAATCCACGGTATTTAAATATAAAGATGATGAAACAAGTGACATTTCAAACATTTTCCAAATGATTATAGTTTTCCGTTATACTTTAACAGACCATACCCCTTGTACTTAAGTACAATTTCAGATTTTTGCGCTAACCCCTTTTCTGAATATTATTTCAAGATAAGGCGAAAGAACGTCACAAACTGCTCTAAAATGCGAGTTTTAAAGGTTAGTTTTCAAATTTTGTTCCTCCCCTGAACTCCCACATGTGCACTCCCAAAATGAAAATCCACGCGCCGCCACTGAGTAATTGCCTTAGTTTTTTAAAATTAACGAATTCCCTACTCAGATTACCCACAACAGCATTTTTAAAATTTCTAGGAAGGGCAATCTTGATCGCTACTGGTTTATGATCCGTAATCAAATGATAAACCACCATAGCACGCACGGCATCCAACTGCAGAGAACCCCTCAACATTATGTGATCATAACAAGCCTTCTCTCTAGTTGGTGTGTTTATTGTTGATGAATAACCATATTCACTTAATACGTTTAAGTATTCTTCCCTTATATTTGAGTCAGTCATCAAATCAATATTCAAGTCACCAATTATTAATGATATCCTATTATTTGGTTTATTCACTTGTAAAAATTTTTCAGCGAGTATGTTTATCCCTACAGAATGAAGCTCCAGGTGCAAAAAAATGGCATTTACTGGACCAATTTTGACTAACTCATATCCTAATTTTATGTCATTTTTTACGTAAATTAATATACCATCATTTTTATTTAGATCACCCGAATTATAAATTGATGTATACCCTAACCCTTGCAAATTAAATAGATCCTTATCATGAATTTTAAAAGTTTCCGTTAATATCAAACAATCTAAGCTCCCTAAACACCCATCAATGAAAACCCTAAATTCATCAATATTCTTACTGACACTTCTTATATTATTATGTAACAGCGTAAAACAATCGAGAAAACAATTGGAACTTTCATTACTTACAGTTTCACAAAATTCCCTATAAGACACAATCTTATCTTTTATTTTAGGCACATTATAATTGTTTATGTATTTTTCCATAATAAAAGTGAATTCAGCTTTCAATAAACCATCAACCACCCCTACATTGTTATTGAACTTAAAACCAGGTGTTCTAGATCTTTTTCAGATCTAATGAGAAGTGGTTTTGCCGATTCGGTTTTCCTGATGAATATTTTCCCGTCTTACTGATGTTCCTTCTTGAAATTCCTGGCCCTTGCATATACTTAGTTCCTGTTTATATCGTGGTAGATCTTCATTAAAATAAACGATGTTTTCCTGCTCAAAACCACAGTCTTCCATCTTCAGTGTTCCGTAAGCTTTACGCTGCTCCATTATTGTTCTTCTTGTATGTTCATTCTTCAACTTAATCAGGATCGGTGCATTCAGCTTTTTAGAAACACGTGTGGTAACAAATTCTTCTCCACTTAAGTCAACATTTACAGTTTGAACAATTTTTTGTACCAATTCTTTAGTATTTTCTGATTTTTGCGTAGGCACATTTGTTAATATTATATTTTTGTTCCTACTTTCCTGTTCAAGTTCTTCCATTCTTTCTTCTAGGGTTTTTATCCTTTTATTAGCACAATCCAACTTTTCCTGTTCCTTTTCCAATTTTTCCTTGATTAATTTGTTCTCTTGTTTCAACTCTTCGAATGAGTCCGACAGAAACTGAAGAGTCTGAGTGACCTCTTTACGGAAGATTTGCATATCCATAGTAACTTTTTCATGATTATTTCTCATCTCCCTCATAATATCCACGATTGTGAACCTCTCATCCTCATCAGAATTGTCTTCTTCATAAGAGCTGATATCTCGAATAATAGATTTTCTCCTATTTTTAATGCACTCTGTGCATTCCCATGAGCTGTTTGACTTTACCATTTCCTTCAATTGATCCTTCTGCAATCCAGTGCAACTCTCACAAGTCCATTTATGACAACGGCCAGAGCACAGTACTTTATAATCTGTTTAAGAAATTTTTTATTACATTTACCGCAATTTGCCTGCTCCGCCACTGTCGATTGTTTATTGGATCTTCCCATCTTTACCGCGAATGATTCAGAGTTCTTATCTCTCAATTCACCAGCAATGTATTGTTTCACATATGTGTGAAACAATTTACGATAAATACAGAGAAGGAAAAGCAAACAATTGCTCTTTTGATGAATTCGCCTGTACCTATGTTCACCATATAATCGGGGCTATTCACTAAGCAAAGTTGTTATGGATAGCAACTGTAAATCGTCGTTATCCCATGTAATAAGCATTGGATAACGACGATTTACAGTTGCTATCCATAACAACTTTGCTTAGTGAATAGCCCCGAATATGTCCTTGGCAAAACAAACTTCTAGCTTTCCAATGATACCAAATTCACTGTGAAATTTTCACCTTTTTCCACCAAAAACGACAAAATAGCGAGAGCGCAAGAAATATTATGTTGTCCATACGATTCTAATTAACGACATTCCAACTAAAGTCAGCACTCTCATATTTTCGAAGGTTGATCTACATGATTCGCGAAAAGAGATTCCAGAAACTATTCTGATGGCATACTTCTGCAAAACAAAAACCCTATTGACATCCCGGACATCCGTAGCACATCCCCAATATAAAATACCATATCTCAAGTGGAAGTGGACATTTGCAAAATGAATTGTTTTTAATATTTCTCGACTGCAGTGATTTCTCATGAATTTGAGAGAAAAATCACCACTACATTTGGCAACTGAGATCCTCATTTGCTCCACATCGGTCCCAGAGACTATAATGTTTGTATCATCTGCAAAACAGACTATGCGACATAATGGTGACTTTTCTTTTGAAAATATCGGGAGCTCGTTACTGTAGATTAAATACAGTTCAGGACCCACAACTGATCCCTGATGAACTCCCGCTGTAATCAACCTGACAGTACTTAACACGCCTCCAACCTTCACGACCTGAGTTCTACCCAGTCAAATATGAACGGAATAGATCCAGGCCCGGATCTAGGGGGGGGGGCAAGCAGGGCGCGTGCCCTGGGCGCCAGCTTAAGGGGGCGCCAAAATCAACCAGAGTTCGAAATTTTTTTATTTTTGATTTTCTCGGAAAAAATTAATTTCCTAGCGCTAAATCGTAACACACTGTTGTATATGTTATTCGCAATAGCCGAAATCGGCCACTGTCCGAAATTTTTGCCCACAACGCGTTATGGGTATCCAAATTTACCCACAATGCGAATAGATGTTCTTTTTTCGAGCACTGAGTAAAGCAGAATACCCAGAACGCGTTGTGGGTAAATTAGATAATCCACAATGCGAATCCAATTTTAGCGCGCTTTCATTCTGCGTTGTGGACAATTCATTTTACCCACGTCGCGTTCTGGGCATTGTACTTTTCCCAGAAAGCGATGAACCAGAATTTGTCGTCGAAGTCAACCTGCTGTAGGTTGTATACTGACAGGTACGAGTAGCGAGTATTACGAGTAGCATGAATAGATTACTTACCACAGTGCCTGGATACCTTGTGATTTCTTGAAATTGCTTTGACTGTGTTTTGGTTTTAGTGCGTGTTTTCGAAAATATTTCAATATGAAAGCTGAATTCGAACAAAAATTAAGTGAACAGGCCGTTATTATTACCAGACGAAGGTCATTTAGAGATTATGTACGAAACCAAAGTGACACTATAAAGAAAACAGGATGCACTTGAATTATCATTCAAAAAATATCGTAGATTAAAACGGTTTGATCCATTAATTGGTGGAGAGAAGGATAAACTTGTTAACATAGGACGTTTAGCAAACCAATCTGGTCTAGATTTTTAATGTGCAGCAAATGAAATGTATGATGTAATACTGATAACTCATTGAAAAATTGGCCACAAAAGAGAAAAAGCTGTCTGTCCATTTCGCTTTACCCAAAATACGTTTCAAGGAAAACAATGATTACAAAAAACCTTATATTGAAATTAGACTAAGTTTAACGTCTGTGAATATAATTAAGAAGAGAAATAATTTTCAAAAAATATTCAATTGTCTGCATGCCGTTATTTCTCTTCTTACTTACATTGAAAGTTCATAAAGGTAAAACAAACCGATATATCAACAACTTATCAGAACTAAAAACAAATAGGTATTATTTATTTTCACAAGTACTTTTATGAAATCTTGAATTATATTTTATATTCAATTTCACACATGCACACGCCTTAGTTTGACATCCTTTTAAACAATTGCATTTTATAAAGCCAGATTGGTTTCCTGAACGTTCCTTGTTAATGAATCATATCTTTTCAATCATCGATATTTTTTGGATGATAATTGAAGCCCATCCTATTTTCTCTGTAGTGCCACTTTGATTTCATTTACTAACTCCAAATAACGTTCGTCCGATAATATCAATAACAACGACCTGTCTTTTTTTTTCTAGCATACGTTCACTTAGTTTTTGTTCAAATTAGGTTTTCAAATTGATATAATTTCGGAAAGAGGCCCTTCAATCAAACTTGAGAATTCACAAGGTGCGTAATCTATTCAGTATTCACGTCATGATAATGGCTTCTCGTACTTGCCAGTACTCAACCTACAGCACACTGACTTCGACGACAAATTCTGGTTCATCGCTTTCTGGGTAAAAAGCGATACCCACAACCCGTTGTGGGTAAAATGAATTGTCCACAACGCAGAATGAAAGCGCGTTAAAATCGAATTCGCATTGTGGATTATCTAATTTACCCACAACGCGTTTTGGGTATTCTGCTTTACTCAGTGCTCGAAAAAAGAACATCTATTCGCATCGTGGGTAAATTTGGATACCCATAACGCGTTGTGGGCAAAAATTTCGGACAGTGGCCGATTTCGGCTATTGCGAATAACATTTATACATATTTGAATTCTTCGTTCAATTCTGCATTGATTCGATGTATGATATGTGCGTAACCACCTCCAGCGATTGTTGAGTTATAGCCTGATTGTCCAATTTGTTGACAGAAATAGTGTCACAAATTAGTGTTTATATCTCCAAAATCTCTCATTATACGAATTTCTTTTTGCAACAGTGGAACAAAAGATAGTACGCTGAAACTGCTTCTTGTATAAGTTATGAGGAAATATTATGCAGGGGGCCTGAAAAAGGCTTCAAAGGGAGCCTCAATAAAACTACGAGATCAAATTTTTTTCAAAAGGTAACCGTAACCATATAATTTTGAAATTCCGATCGATCGCTCGTCAAAAACTATTAAAAGTGTGCCAAACATTTAATGTCTTCGAAATCAGTAGTATTTGCCGTTATCGAATAAATTCGAATTTCACGACTAAAGCCAGGTTTCTTTGTCTAGTCATAGTTTTATTGGGAGAATTTTCAAGTAGGCTATGTGAATAGTTAGAAGATGTCTGTTCATTTATAATGCATTGTTGAGAATCCTGCAGTAGATGGGGTTCGTAGAAAAATTAATAAATATACTTATGGAGGAAGGGGGCCAACATTTTGAAAATTTATTGTAATAGCTATTATTTGATTTCTGTCAAAGTTTATTGTTGTTAAGAAAATTGTTGTTATAGTTTTAAACTAAGATTTTCTTTATTTAGTCATCATTCGCCGCAAATAAAGAACTGACTTGATATATCACTCTAGTGTACCTAATTATTATTGAATGTTTTGCATAGTGCTTGATCATAAGAATAAGAAAGAATGACAATTCCTAACATAGCCTACTTAAAAAAACCTAATTATTATTGAATGTTTTGCATAGTGCTTGATCAATAAGAATAAGAAAGAATGACAATTCCTAACAATCTGTCACTCTTTCTGTCTTCAAATTTGACAACCTGACTATAACTCAACGATCACTTGAAGTGGTTGCGCATGCATATTGCATATCATACATCAATCAGTGCAGAATTGAACGAAGAATTCAAATATGTATAAATATACAGGATATTATTTATGAAATAACGGAGTTTACATTCGTTTCCGGTAGAACCGGAATAAGATTCCGCTTGAAAATATTTTACAATTTAAGTTCATGTACTCTTAAACAAAAATACAGAATTTTGAATTGGTATCAAAATTCCTTCCTCGAATACGTCTGATGAAACACTTAAAAAAAATCACACTGTATAGATTTTTAAAGCTTTCAATTCTCATATCCAACCTAGGGGGGCGCCATCATGAATTTTTGCCCCGCTCAGAAAAAATCGTAGATCCGGAATAGATCTATACTTAGACCTCTTACTCCGTAGCGATGCAGCTTATAAAGCAGAAGTTCATATGGTTGACAAAGTCAAAGGCTCGCGAAAAATCAACAAAAAGGCCAATGACCTGCTTACCACCGTCTATATTGGTTACAATTTCACTTTTGAATTCATGAAGTGCAGTTTCGGTTCTGCAGTTACTTGTAAAGCCATGCTGAGCAGTCGACAGTAGGGAATATTTCGCAAAAAAGAAACCAAAAGATTCTTCATCTTAAGCTCAAAAATTTTACCTATGCTTGAAAGAATATATATTGCACGATAACTATCATAGGAGTTAGTGGCACCTCGCTTATAGACAGGTGTTATGATCATAGGCGTAGCCAGCTATGGGCAGGGAGGGGGTCAGCTGCCCCCCTGCAAGAAAAAATAAATTTAATTTGCCTTTTCTTTTTATCCTAAAATTTTACATTTTGAACGATCATGGACCATGACCATGGTTTGCCCTCCCTCCTGTTATAAATCCTGGCTACTCCCATGGTTATGATGGCAAGTTTGAGTCTTTCCGGAAAGATACCCTTCTCCAGTGATAGATTTAGAAGATATGTCAATGGTTTGCAAAGTTCCAGTTTACATTTTTTCACAATTTTATTGGAAATATGATAGAATCCAGCTCAACTTGTGTTCTTGAGCTGGACACCCTGCATAGATGTCAAATATTCAATAATGCCCACATTGCCCACAGGAAACTATAACTAGGTACTGGAGCAGTAATTGTATGCATAAGGTATAGCAAACATAAAGAGTATTAATTTTTATAGCACTGCAAAGTATACCAAAACAAAATTTTAGCATCGTACATTTTGCATATTTGTATATTTTTGGATCTATGTTTTTCAAGAATGAAAAAAAATATTAATAATGTTCCCTATTAGGGCGTCAATTTGATATAACACGTACCTAGTATTATTTTCCGAGTTTTTTTTCAAAATTTCACTCAAAAATATAATTTTTTTCTTTTCAATGGATATCAATTCGTCATTGAGTCACCAAACTTCATCATTAGGCGCATTCGGTATTACCAATCCGGGAGAGGAGCGAGAGAAAACGGACACAGAAATATAATAATTCGGATCTCTCTCTCTCTGGCTGAAAGAGGGAAAGAGAGAGAGATCCGTATTTATTATATTTCTGTGTCCGTTTTCTCTCGCTCCTCTCCCGGATTGGTAATAACAAACGCCGTAATTGTATGTTCTAAGTTTATATTTCTGTTAATAGATTCCAAAAAATTGACAGTGAGAGACTAGCGAGTGATTCTATAAAGTTTTCGCTCTCAATCGGTTGTCCGAAACCATCAAAATGATTTTTTCGGCAACCGTCCGGGATGTACCCACTTCCCGGACGTTTTTTCTTTGGGAAAGTAGCATTTCTCGGCCTAGTCGGGAAGTCAGGACTAGGCCGGAAAAAATCACGTTGTTGTCATTGTTATGATCATAAAATATCATGAAATAACGGATGACAGTTCTGTTCTGTTTAATTCAAATGAGAATGAAAATGTATACAAGGTGGCCATTTGAAAACGAATCAGACGAGATTACAGACGAAATAAATTTTTTCGATAGAAATGCTCGGACAGGTCGATTTCTGTTTCGAGGGGGACAACTTAAGATGTAGGTTACGGACGCATAGCGCTTCAACCCTTGCTACTACAACCCTCACCCCCAATTTTTGAATAGGGAAGATGGGGTGAGTGATACCACAGAATACTTAACTACACAGAAGCGTCACTTAGCGTCGGCACTTTGATCTTCAAGGGGCAAATTTTCGTGACCTTCATTCTCTGCTAGGTAGTACATATGTCACTTTTGAGAGCAGGGGCGAAGCCAGGAAGGGGGGCGAGGGGCCCGGGCTCCCCCCGAGATTTTTCTGCATGCAAACTTCTCTACCTGTATATCAGTAGATACAGTTGAATATTCGCGTCGGGCCCCCCCCGAACAAAAATTCTGTTGAATATTCGCGTCGGGCACCTCCCGAACAAAAATTCTGGCTGCGCCACTGTTTGAGAGGTCCAGCCACATAATTCTATACTATATTAATAATTCTATGGGTCCAGCGGGAAGTTTAAATTTCACGTTGACATATGTAGAGGAAGTGGTCCGAATATGGGCCATGCATTTAATATGGGCCCCCAAAGTATCTATGAAACGGTAGCGTCATCTTATAGAAGATATCAAAATATACTTCAGGTCACCTCTTCTAACCTATATTTACAAATGCCGCGGTCAGTACCAGGGCCGGACTGGACAGGCGGGGTACCGGGGAATTCCCCGGTGGGCCCCCTTATGTGGGTTGTGGGGGCCCTTGTCTAAAACGGTGCTACTTATTACTGAAATATATTATGCCTACATTTTTAACTTGGTAGTCACAGATGCTGTTCAGGTAAATTCTGTAATTAAAACCTACTTTGGGACACTCAATCGGGTTAGTGTTTTTTTGTCGGAATCTTACAAAAGAATGGCGGTGTGGGATGAGAATTCTAAATGTAATAAAAGCGAGAATAAAAGCTTAACAAAAATATGTGACACCCGATGGTGGAGTAAGGGCCTGGCTGTGCAAAAATTGCTCGGAATTGAACGAGGTGAATATTATGAGGACGAACTATATTCAACTTTGCTGACTGTTCTGGAAAAAATTCAAACTTCTGGTAAATTTGATTCCAAGACTATATCAGAAGCTTCAGCTTTTCAGAATTACTTTTGCAAGTATGATGCTGTTTTATTGTACTTTACAATGAGCCAGTGTTTTTCATACCTTACACCAGCATCCAAATATATACTTTCAAACCTATGGAATGGATCTGGTTCAACCATACAATATGGACAATATGGTTATGCATGCCAAGAGTGATATTGAAAGTTGATTTGAAAACTTTGCCCAAATAAAAAGCCAAACAGACAAATTCATATATTTTATCAACAAAAATTTGGAAGAAGAAGGACATGACATTGATATTGAGAAAAATTTTAGTTCAAAAAGGCAATAAAACAAAATAAAATGTCAGGGGAAATGATGTATGACCCTATTTTTGATAATGCTTGTAAAAGGTTTGAAGTGGAAACTTATTTTAAAACTATTATAAATCAAATTTCTCGAAGTATCTCAGATAAGTTTGCTAATAATGAAACACATTATAAAAACTTTCAATTGTTCGACCCAAAATATTTTCCTCGAAAGCGGGAAGATTTGTTAACATTTACGGGGGCTTTCACCACGATTACTGAATTTTTACATGTTGATAAACAAGACCTGATCTCAGAATTGAGCTCATTTTCTGCAATATTCCCAGAAATGATAAGAGACTCAAATATAAATTGCCAAAATATGTATATCTGTTAATTCTCGATGTCTAGGGTAACTAAGCTGCTGTTATTTAGCATTGACTATTCCACTCATTCCATTTTTAGTGAGGAATTTTCCTTAGCAACACTTGTTTCTCATCGATAAAACATGGTAACGGGCAAAATCAACAACTTGGTTTTTCAGCCATAGAAATCATAATATATATACTTACTAAGATGCCTAGAATACTGGTGTAAGCACTCGTCAAATTTTGAATGGAATGACGTTAGACCAAATTGAGAATATCGGCAAGATTTCGTTTTTTCCACTTCAGGTGGCGCTCTTCACTAATTATGTCATACAACGTCATTACGGTCCTTTTTCCCTTGATCGATTTGATTGATTAATCAACAGCTGATCTGCCAAAGTCAGTTATGACTTGACCATAGAATGACATTTTTATGTGGTGAAAGTCTTATACTTTACCTCCATACTGATATGAATTAAAATATCAAGAATATATTCCCAAATTATTGCTTGACAAAATTATCGGCTATTGACACAACATGTTCACCAGAATAAATTCGAATATTTGGAATAACTAATAAAAATCAGTCATAATTAGTGAAAAGCGCCACCTGAAGTGGAAAAAACGAAATCTTGCCGATATTCTCAATTTGATCGAAACAAAATCTAATCAGTGCAATCACCATGTGTTCAGTCATCGAAATACTTACTAAGTAAGTATATATATAATGATTTCTATGTTTTCAGCGACAAAATTTTTGACGTTTCTCAAATTCATAGATAGCTTCGGGAATGATTACCATAGAGAAAACAAACAACGTTTAGTTGATCTATTATGAATACTTATTTGTCAAATAGCGCAATACAAGCCCAATGTGACCATCTTCAGACACATTTTCTCGAGAAATAGTCATTTCGAATACCACTCGAGATGAAATTTAAGCAGGTAAAATTTCTCCCTTTCAATCGAGAAATTTTGCCGGCAAAATTTCATCTCTAGTGGTATTATATATGAAAAAAAATTTACAGATTTCGCAATCCTTGCAACCATCAGAGACATTGGAAATGATAACACCACATGTGAATATTACCAACATTTATTTGCATTTGAACTTAAAATAGAATAGTATTTTCAATAATAATAATGAGCAATAATAATTGCAAGAAACAATCAACATTCCCAATTCCTAACATAAACATGTGAGAGGAAACTTGTCACCGTATTTTAAAACAAAAATGTTCTTTCTAAAGTAAGTATTCTTAAGATATAATAATAAAAAATAAAGATATAAATAATTGGATGAAGCTGGGTCCATCCTGTCATTCCTGTCCAATATTTTCGAAGTGAGTTTTGATTTTAGCAAATCTGGGTTTTCATGAAATTGGCTTTAGATAGAAGGATTCAGTTTTTACTAAAATTCTTGAATCTTACATGTACTCGGAGTCCACCTCGTCCAATATTTTCGAAGATAATTTTAATTTTACCAAATCTGAGTTTTCTCGAAATTGGCTCGAGATAGAAGGATTCTGTTTTTACTAAAATTCATGAATCTTATATGTTCTTAGATCAACTCTCATCGGATGAAGCTGAGTCCATTCTGTCCAATATTTTCTAAGCGAATTTTTATTTTACCAAATCTGGGTTTTCATGAAATTGGTTTGAGATAGAAAGATTCTGTTTTCACTAAAATTCAGGAATCTTATATGTACCTTCTCGGAGTAAACATCATCAGAAGAAGCTGAGTCCACCCCGTCCAATATTTTCGAAGAGAATTTTTATTTAACCAAATCTGAGTATTCTCGAAATTGGCTTGAGATAGAAGGATTATGTTTTTACTAAAATTCATGAATCTTATATGTAGGGGAGGACGGGGGAATTCCACGCACCTTAGGGAAAATGCTCACAAAAACCTTCCTATGTACACACAAACTTTCATAATTTAACTGCTGCATCATGAACCCATTTGGAACTTTTTCGTCACAAGGAAAAGGTTCAACTACCTATACCAATTGAGAAAAAAAAATTCTGAAAACTGTCTTTTCGCGGTCTTCCCCCACGTACTGGGTAATACCGCGCATGCGATGGTATTATTATGCGCATATATTGAACAGCTGAAAAACTCGAAAAATTATTTCATTATTTAGGTAATTACCAAGTACAATGTAAATTAAACAAATTTCCCTGAATAGGTACAAAAAATATTATTGAAGAATTACCCCGCTACAGCTGCGCGTTATTCTCCCAGTGTGAGTCACCTAACCTAACTAATCACTGACAGTAGATGACGAAATACAATTATGTAATTGTTCTTTTGCATTAAATAATCTACACATATGAAGGAAAATAGTCATGCAATAGATTCAATAGAAATTAATAATAGAAGTACCTACTTTCCACGATTCCAATTTCTCTCGAAAATTAGATTAGAGCATCGTGAAACGAACAATCGGCTCCCTGGTCTAAAATAAAAACACGAATATCTTTAAATTACGGGAGGATGTTGGCAAGGCAAATACGAGATGGTGCGCTGTATCCACAGAAATATAATAAAATATTTATTTATTTATATGTTTATTATATTTCTGTGGCTGTATCTAAATTTTGAAATAACTGAACTGAGTTGCAGAATATCAATGCGCAGAATTCCTCCGTGAGCGGAATTCCCCCGTCCTCCCCTACTCGGAGGAAATCAAATGAAGCTGAGTCCACTCCGTCCAATATTTTCGAAGTGAATTTTGATTTTAGCAAATCTGGGTATTCATGAAATTGGCTTCAGATAGAAGAATTCTGTTTCTACTAAAATTCATGAATCTTATATGTACTCGGCAGGCACGTAGCCATCAGGATTTTCTTTCGGGGGGGGCCCACAATAAGTAAACATTGCAAATTTTGTCAAATATAAGGGCATTTTTTGATTTTTTTAATATTTCGGGGGGGGGCCCGGGCCCCCGGGCTCCCCCCCTCGCTACGTGCCTGGTACTCGGATCAACTATTGACCTATTCTTCAAATACCGAAATATTTGCCCAATCTGGCAACGTTGCGGCGAATTTGACGGACCACTCACCGCGGCCCAGATCTCACTTGATGAAACAACAATATAAACACTCGAAGTGCTAATGAAGGAAATAAAACAATGATCTATCCTTCAAATACAGGAATAATTGCCCAATCTGGCAACGTTGCGGCGAATTTGACGTACCTCCCACCGCGGCTCACTGGTCGCCGTCGCCGATTCTCGAGCATACATTAATTCTCACGAATTCCTAACCAATCAGATTCACTCGATTCCGAGTGCTTCCGAATGCACCCGAGAGGACGATCGTGAGAAGAAGCCGTTGCCCGTTATTCAGATCGCGCGTTTTGTTTTTTGTCGTTCTTCATAAACGAATTTGATAGTGAAATAGTTGAAAACGGTTGGAACTTGGAACTTCGAACAGTTTGATTTATATTATGGTAATTACCCCCCCATGAGTATCAAAGTCCTTAGAAGAAGTTACGCAATGTGGTGCACATAAAAAAATTTCATAAATTGTGAACCTGATTTTCAATCGTTATTACCCCCCCCCCATGAAAAAAAGCTATATCCGCCCTTGCATTTAGAACAAGCTATAAAAAAAATCAATTTTTAAAACAATTTTTTATAAAAACAACCCTCATCCGCCATTTTGAAGCCGCCATCTTGAATTCCTCAATTTTGAAGAATCGTAATTTCCGACCCAGAACACCCCTATATACCAATTTTGAATAGAATCGGATCATAATTACGAAACTCGTCCGCCCTATTCTAGCCGCCATCTTGAATTTTTCAATTTTGACAGAAGAATCATCATTGTCGAACCCAAAAACCCCTAGATACTAATTTTGAATGAAATCGGATGATGATTACAAAACTCATCCGCCATTTTGGAGCAGCAATTTTGTTTTTTTCTATAAAAAATATTTCATGATGCATTGTCACCAGAATTATGTACACCTGCCAAATTTCAAATCAATCGGACGATTAGAAGTGTGTCATATTTAACTTGCAAGATTTGATTACAGACAGACAGACAGACACCGGGACAGGTGAAACTAAATAAAAGCTTGTAAAAAAAGCACATATTATGCGCTTACAAAAACCTCAAAAGTGAGAATTTAAGTAGGTAATTTAGCATATGTATTTTGAAATATGGCAATATAACTGTGTTGTATCATAGTTTTCTTGGTTGGGGGAAATGTAAGAAATATCAATCATACAGAACACCATGAATTATTCTCAAATGATCATATGTAGAAAACGTTTCCTGGTTTTCATCAGTAGAACAAAGAGAACACAAAATATATTGCTTCTTCACCACTTTAGCGGAATCATCATTATGGATTGTCTGGAGATGCCTGTTCCTAACAGATACGCTGGTAAACTCTTTTCCACATATGCCGCAAATGCAAATAAGTGGATTCACTCTGCAATAAAGTCAAGCATTTATTTGAAACGTCCATAATGAGAAATTGTAATAGATTTTGCTAGATATTCTATTCAATATCTATATTCTATTTCACTATCAGATTCGTTTATGAAGAACGACAAAAGACAAAACGCGCGATCTGAATAACGGGCAACGGCTTCTTCTCACGATCTTCCACGCGGGTGCATTCGGAAGCACTCGGATCGATTGAATCTGATTGGTTAGGCATTCGTGAGAATTAATGTATGCTCGCTTCTCGTATGCTGGCCCAATACACCCTATGTCACCTATATCACGCGATAACTTTCGAATGCTTTTTTGGTCTACTAGCGACACCTTTGTCTTTTGACCTTGAACGAAAACTCGAAACTTGCCTGTAATATACGAACATAAACATTTCCAATGTTAAAAATTTCTACAATTTTTGTCTCATTTCATAAGAACAATGTATCAATAACATTTGACATAATGAATTTATTGCAAATCAGTACTATGCTCTTGGGGAATTGAGTACTGATTCTAATGAAATATAAAGTAAATATCTCCCTGCTTTAGAACAACAAGCTATAATAAAAAAATCATTTTTTAAGACAAGCTTTTATAATAACAATACTCATCCGCCATTTTGAAGCCGCCATTTTGAATTCCTCAATTTTGAAAAATCGTAATTTCCGACCCAGAAAACCCCCAGATACCAATTTTGAATAGAATCGGATCATAATTACAAAACTCGTCCGCCATATTGTAGCCGCCATCTTGAATTTTTCAATTTTGACGAAAGAATCATCATTTTCGAACCCAAAAACCCCCAGATACTAATTTTGAATGGAATCGGATGATAATTACAAAACTCATCCGCCATTTTGGAGCCGCCATTTTGTTTTTTCTATAAAAAATATTTCATGATGCATTGTCACCAGAATTATGTACACCTGCCAAATTTCAAATCAATCGGACGATTAGAAGTGTGTCATATTCAACTTGCAAGATTTGATTACAGACAGACAGACAGACAGACATACAGACACCGGGACAGGTGAAACTAAATAAAAGCTTTTAAAAAGGAAATAATAATTCAATAATTTTAAATTTATGAAAGTATTTGTTGTCATTAGTTTGAACTCATATAACAAATTACTTTATAGGTATAAGAATATTTCTTTTTTGTTGAGCTTTATTATATCCCACTGTATTTTATTTTATATACATATTCATATTTGAAATTAACATTTAAAAATTGTTCAAAAGGCTGTGTAAATAAAATCAACCTATTTCAGAATAAATATTTAATGCAACTATTATGATTTCACTACAATTAATTCGTTTTTAGCATGCAACAATTTGATTTTTAGCAATTCCAATTCTGCATTATTTTTTGCTCTTCTGAAAGTATCTTCTTCCAATTCCCTTTGTTTTCCTCTCTCATTTTTTTCCTTTAGGTTTCGCAGTTCATCATCTGCAATTTGCTTCTGTACATTCAGAATGTCCTTTTCAATAGCAGCATTTTCATTCCGGGCTATTTGGAATTTTTTTTCCTCCTCAAAATACTCTTATTTTATTTGAGCTACTTTTAAGTATTCCTCTGAAAGTTGACCAGAAGTTTTTGTCATGGCTGGTCGCCTTCTTGATAAGAATGAGGAATTTCCAGTACATTGAGGAGTTGCCTCGATTATTCTTATCTATAAATAACACAAAATGAAATTAATGAAGTTTAAATTGGAATAAACAGCAATCACAAAATAATTAATGCTTACAGCAGGCGTATCCACTTCTTCAGTGATCTTCACTCCCTTTAAAGATTCCTTTTCATGGGATGTAATTGTAGCACATACCTCTTCTTCATTCATCGTTCGAGATGCTGAGGGGTTTTCAAATACCATGCTGTCAGAATCGAATATGTTCTTAAATCCTTCAACGCCTTTTTTATTCATAAGCCACAGAGCAAGATCCAGATTTGGGTCTTGAGGGGGCACCTGAGCTGTTCCACCACCGGTCAGATATACCTCTCTTCTTTCTGCCGCGATGTGCTTCCTCGTGTCCTTTTTTATATTCTCATAAAATTTTTTTAGAGATTCTTTGCCCCTATGATGTCCATCAGGGGATTGTGAATTGAATAAATTCGTAATTTCTTGCCACGCTTCCGTCTTTTCACGCCAAGTAACTGCATTCGTTTTTTATTTTCAATGGTGCCCTTGAAACTATTCACCAAATTTAAAAGTTTATTTTTCTCATTAGAAGAGAAATTTGGAGCTCTTGTTGATTTCTTTTCAACACTATCCATTTTGAATTCACACTTCACAAGGAAAAACCGAAAAACACAAATTATCTGTACGATGTTTGTACGTTGTCTGTTATTTGTTATGTTATAGGTTAGTCATAGATCATAGAAACCGGCATAGAATTTCTTCTTTTCAATTCTCAAGTAGGTCGAATGTATCAATATTTGAATAATCTTACAGCGTTGCCAAATGGCAGTGATCCTTAGCTAAATTTCTGTTAAGTGGTACCGGTGCAAATGGAAATATTTTTGAGTGGAACTTAAGTCTAAGTGGTACCTAGTGTTGGGGCGAGTTTCAGTTAACCAACTGAAAGTGTGGTTCAATTATTAAGTTTTATTTTTCGAATTATAATTTTTGAATGAGAAAGAGATAGAGCTGTGGACTGTATAATATATATGTAATCAATTGAAACCCAACACAAATGAAAGGATAAATGCACTCAAAAATAACAAATGAAATATAGTTACCTATATATCAGCAAACAGGATCCTGTCGATGACCTCTATTCCTATATAAAGATTGCACGAGCTCGTCAAACGAATATGGAATGAAGCTGACGTGAAAATCCGTTGCTAAAAATGTCAAATTGTGTACACTTATCCTTGTAGTATAAAATAACCACGCCACTGGTAACAGTTTTTTTTTTTGTTCGAAATAATTCGCACAAATTAAAGTTTTGAAAGAATGTAACTCGATTGAATCGAAATCACTAAAACTTGCGAATCACAGGAAAACTAAACTTTTCCGAATTCACGAAGAGGAAGCAGAGAATTATCAATTACGGAAGCAGAATATTTCATGAAGTCAATCAATGAACTGAAATTAAATATGAGGAGGAAACAAATATACGACATATGTGCTCCACAGCTGACGCGAATTCTTTTCGCACCTAAACAATGATAAATCCATATGGGGATTCCAAGCATGAAGAAATTAACTTAATTATTTGAATTTTGAAAATTCTGAATATTTTATTTTAACCGTTCACTGGCGTGAACAAAACAGGCCGCCGTAAAATTGTGAATTTTACAGAACTTTGGAAACAGTTGAGTTCAATTTAATGAATTGAAAATTGAGAAAATTTGAAGAGATCGCACAGAGAACAGAATTAAATATTGAGAGGCACCAATCTTGTTAGTGCTCTCGTATATTGACCGGTGGCGGTCTTTATAGACGCAACTCGTATCGTACCATCGGGTCCCGGATGCAACTCGACTATACGTCCGATCGGCCAAGTGGCAGGTTTGGAATCTATGCCCTTTATCAAAACTAAATCTCCAATAGATGGACAACCGTTTTGAGTTTCCCATTTATTACGCTGAATCAATGTGTGGAGATACTCGCGTGACCATTGTTTCCAGAATTGTTGAAACAATTTTTTATGTTGCTCCCAACGTTTGATGGGCGTTTGAACATCGTCGAGCATCAATTCGGGAATAGACAACAATGGGGCGCCTATCAGAAAATGTCCAGGTGTTAAGAAATCTGCGCATTCGGAAGGATCGGAGGACAAAGGGCAAATTGGTCGACTATTTAAAACCGCTTCAATGCGAGTGAATATCGTTGCGAGTTCCTCAAATGTACAAGCAGTAGAGTCTAGAGATTTGAGGAGTAGACGCTTTGCAGACTTGACACCCGCCTCCCACAAACCTCCGAAATGAGGGGCATATGGAGGGATAAACCTCCATCTAATGGATCTAGTCGACAAATTATCGCATATATCGACATTATTTAACCTCAAGAATTGAGAAACCTCATCGAGATAGCGTGAAGCTCCGACGAAATTACTACCATTATCGGACCAAATTTCCTGGGGTAGGCCTCGTCTAGCGATGAATCGATCCAAAGTCGATAAGAAAGCCTCCACAGTAAGGGACGAGACTAGTTCCAAATGAACTGCCTTGGTAACAAAACAAATGAAGAGAGCAAGATATGCTTTCATCATTGTTGGTTTGCGTGAATTATTTGACCGATAGGAAAAGGGGCCAGCAAAGTCCACACCCACCTTACTAAAAGGACGTGAAATATTTACTCTGGGTGCAGGTAGAGGAGCCATGAAGGGTTGATAGGTTGTACCTCGAAATCTTGTGCATGTGATGCATTTTCTGATACATTCCCGTACCAAATTTCGTACAGACAATATCCAAAATTTCTGCCGAATTAAAGACATAGTCGTGTTAGGCCCGGAGTGGAGCGAGATCAAATGAAAATGGAGGCATATTGAACGCGACAACGCACAATTTTTAGGAAGCAAAACTGGATGCTTGGCATTCTGTGATAAGGAAGAGAATTGTAGTCTACCTCCCACCCTGATCAATCCTGCAGAATCAATATATGGATTTAAAGTACGAAATGATTTCTCGATTGATTTTTTTTTAAATAAATTCTGGTGCAATTGATCAAAGTGATGATGCTGTGTGACCAAGACTACGGAATGAAGAGCTTCCTCAAGCTCATCCCGAGAAATTGGACCGGACAATCGTGACGATGAATTGTGTTTTTGGCGACAATTGGAAATGAATCTTCTAATATAGGCGAAGACTCTTTTTACCCTATTTAAAGTTGAAAAATTCTCGATAACCATTAAAAGCGGATTTACTGGAGGCTCATTTGCGGTTGCAACATTAATGTTAGTTTTCAACTCATTTAAGGGAGATGAATCCAGATCACATCCGGTGAAAAGTGGTGGCCAATTGGAAACCGGATTAACCAAGAAATCAGGACCATGAAGCCAAAAATGGTGAAATTTTGGGGTAAGGAATTGCTGAGGCGTGAGACCTCGAGATGGCAAATCAGCTGGATTTGACTCGGTGGACACATGATGCCATGAAACGTCAGGAACCAAATCGTTTATGGCGACTACACGATTAGCTACAAACGTTTTGAGGCGATGAGGGGGTGTTGTCAACCATGACAGCACAATTTGATGGGAATCTGAAAACAGGCGAACTTCAGATATTCTAAGGGGAAATTTATTGTTCAGAATCATTCTGACCAATTTAGCCAACAGAACCGCAGCAGATAGTTCCAATCGAGGAACCGAAAGTGTTTTCAATGGAGCTACCTTTGATTTGGCGGCCCACAAGTGCGATGAAATGCGATTTTCAAATGTAACCGAAAGATAAACAGAGGCTGCGTATGCCTTCTCAGATGCGTCACAGAAACCCGCCAATATGATATGACACTCGTGTGAAGAAATGACAGACCGAGGAATCCTGAACATTGAAAGTGCCTGAATGTCACCGACGATTCTCGACCATTCGTCAGAGTGAAAACCACGTAAGGGTTCATCCCAACTCAATTTTTCCGACCACAACCTCTGCATCAACAGTTTCATTAAAACTACAATGGGAGCCAAAAACCCAACTGGATCAAAAATACGGGCTATGTATGAAAGAATGGATCGTTTACTTGGCTTTTCAGTGAATTCCTTTACATTGAAACCGAATGAATCTATTTTTGGAATCCAAGTTAAACCCAAAATCTTAATTCCCGTTGAATCGTCGTCGAAATTTAATTGTGATTCAATGTGGTCTGGCGGCAAATCATCCAAGATATCAGGACAATTACTAGACCACTTTTTCAATGAAAAACCGCCCATGCTAAGTAATTCACGAAGTTCATTACGCAATTTCACCGCCTGTTGAAAATCGAATGCACCGGTAATAATGTCATCGACATATATATCATTGAGGATAACTTGCGATGCCTCAGGATGATTTTCACCCTCATCAAAAACGAGCTGATTCAAAACTCGAATTGCCAGAAATGCCGAAGGTTTCAAACCATAAGTGACCGTATTCAACTCAAATTCGGTCACAGGTTCATCAGGAGACGAACGCCAATAGACATGCTGATATCTGCGATCAGATGGACACAACAGAATCTGTCTATACATCTTTTCAATATCGGCACAAATAGCTATGGGATACATTCTAAATGAAAGTAAGATTATGCGAATGTCCTTTTGAAGTTTAGGACCACCTAATAGTCTGTCATTCAATGATGAACCGGACATATCAATATCGGAAGCATTAAAAACAACTCGAAGCTTTGTTGTCGAACTTGACTCTTTGCGAACGACGTGATGTGGTATCACATATTTATTAGATGTGCTAGCAGGTGACATGTGATCAAGTTTTAGATACTCAAGCATGAAATTCTTATAAGTATCGTAAGATTCAACATCTTTCATTAATCGCTTCTCTAGGGACAAATATGATTTGAACGACCTATTCGAATTATAAGAGAGATCTGGAGACGTATCCTCCAATTTGAAAGGTAAGGAAACAATGTATCGACCATTTCCATCACGAGAATGAGTGGACAGGAAATGTTTTTCTACATAATCATCTATAGGATCTCTAACAAAGGTATCCGGAACCTCTTCCAATGACCAAAATTTCTGTAGCTGATCATTGAGGGCAGATTGGGCGAATAGAACCGATTTGAACTTAGAATAAGATTCCTTTATAGGGCCGATGATAGTCCAACCGAAAAATGTATTAACGGCTGTAGGATACTCGGAAGACGAAATTCGGCCGTCGCGATCGAAAATCAGCGAATACATATCAGCGCCCAATAGCACATCTATTGGTTGAGAAAGATGAAAAGTTTCATCAGCCAAATTTAAATGTTGGAAGTGCTTCAACACTTCGTGTGACAAGGGAACAGAAGGAATATCATTCGTGATTTTCGGCAATACAACGGCATCCACCTGTAGAAACTCGGATCTCAATCTAGGATACAACCTACACTCTACCAAACCTAACGGTCGAGTATTTGATTGACCAATGCCAGAAATTGATACATTGACAGGATCAATTTTCAAACCTAATCTTTCGACAAGGGGTTGACTTATGGCCGAAATCTGGGATCCAGGGTCCAAAACAGCTCTTATAGATATCATCGAACCGTCAGCGGATTCTATTCTTGCCTGAACAGTACCAAGAAGTACTTGGTTTACGGAGACCGATTTCCTATTGATGTGATAGGAATTAATCACATCATTTGAGGGAATGGAATGAGACGTTGAAGGCTGATTTTCAACGTGATTTGTTTTACTTGGAATTTGAGATGGTCCACTAGATTGATTGGCAGATCCGTTACTGGAAGAAGATTCGTTATCGGGATGGAGGCTGGTGTGATGACGATTTGATCTACACAATCTACAGGAATTTTTGGAAGCGCAATCTTTGAAATTGTGCAGACCAAGGCAGTTAAAACAGCGCTTGGAATTTTTCAAAAATTCAAATTTGTCTTGTCTGGACAAATTTAAATAGGAGGCACAGGCGAATAATGGATGCGAATCAGAGCATTTCGGACAACGAAACGTTCTGGAATTCGGGAATCTACGTGAATCATTATAGCTTTGAGGGGTGGATGCAGAATTTGCGAGTAAAACATTTTTTGTTTTATTCTTACCATAATTATTTGAATTGAATGGTGCTGATTTGGTTGCAGATTTGGGAGAACTTTGTTCGCAAAATTCCTGAGCCTTTAACTGCTGCGTTACGAACTCAATCAAGGCATTATATTCGGGAATCTCAGATGAATTGAGTTGACTCTCGAAAGCTTTTCTTGTATATGGGTCTACGTTACGCAATGTTATCGAAAATAGAAGAAAATCTGATAAGTCCTTTATGTTCAACGCTTTCATTGCATTTACAGAATTTTGGTGGCAGTTTAAGAATTCTTTAAGATGCGATACCGAATTATTACTTGAAGCTTTGAAATTCAGTATTTCGTTCAAGTACATTGTTGCTAACATACGAGGATTCTGATAGCGCGATTTCAATGCCTGATATGCCAAATCATAGTTGTCATTTGACAATTGTAGCCCTGAAACGACCGAGAGAGCATCATTTCTAAGATATGATTTCAACAGTTGAAATTTTTGTATGGAAGCCAAACTATTATTTTCGTGAACCAAAGAATTAAACAACTGGAAGAATTCAGGCCATTCAGCGCTTTCGCCAGAAAAGGGGCGAATATTAATTTTGGGGAGCAAAAAGGATTCGAAATTTGAATTCGAAGTTTGCGAATTTGATGCAGGCGTTGATAATGTTTCTTGTCGTTTTAAAGACAAAAACAGTCCCGTTATTCGAGCTGTTATCTCAGCAAACGCCAACTCCGACGTATCTATACGATCTTCGGTCGATAATTCGCAATTGAACTCAACTATTTCCTCCTGTATTGCTTCAAATTTAGCCTCATACCCAGAAATTTTCTCTCGGTATGCTTGTAATTCAAACAACCTTGTAACATCGTAGTCTTTTACCCGATGCCAAATTCCGGTGATCGTAGAAAATATGTTGGCCCTTTTTTCGACCAACTTATCCAATGCTTTAATGCCTGTATCTGTCTTCGGTGGCATTGTGATGAAGAAATCGAATAAGAAACAGATACAAACAGTAAAAGTGAACTAAAAAGTGATGAAATTGAATACTTCGATGGAAACAGATGTATGCGATCTGTCAGCTGTGGAACGATTGTCGACAGGTTGTGCTGATCGTCGTATATTTGAATATATAATGGCCGCTAAAATACGAGGATTTTTGAATTTTTGATTAGAACTCTCAAATTTTAAGAAGATGAGCTTGAAATTGAGCTTAATATCCGGCCCGAAGGACCAAAACGTGTTGGGGCGAGTTTCAGTTAACCAACTGAAAGTGTGGTTCAATTATTAAGTTTTATTTTTCGAATTATAATTTTTGAATGAGAAAGAGATAGAGCTGTGGACTGTATAATATATATGTAATCAATTGAAACCCAACACAAATGAAAGGATAAATGCACTCAAAAATAACAAATGAAATATAGTTACCTATATATCAGCAAACAGGATCCTGTCGATGACCTCTATTCCTATATAAAGATTGCACGAGCTCGTCAAACGAATATGGAATGAAGCTGACGTGAAAATCCGTTGCTAAAAATGTCAAATTGTGTACACTTATCCTTGTAGTATAAAATAACCACGCCACTGGTAACAGTTTTTTTTTTTGTTCGAAATAATTCGCACAAATTAAAGTTTTGAAAGAATGTAACTCGATTGAATCGAAATCACTAAAACTTGCGAATCACAGGAAAACTAAACTTTTCCGAATTCACGAAGAGGAAGCAGAGAATTATCAATACGGAAGCAGAATATTTCATGAAGTCAATCAATGAACTGAAATTAAATATGAGAAGGAAACAAATATACGACATATGTGCTCCACAGCTGACGCGAATTCTTTTCGCACCTAAACAATGATAAATCCATATGGGGATTCCAAGCATGAAGAAATTAACTTAATTATTTGAATTTTGAAAATTCTGAATATTTTATTTTAACCGTTCACTGGCGTGAACACCTAGCAACGAGGAACTTTTAAGGGTAAGCGGTGCAAACGGGCGTTAGAGGCCGATTTGAGCATGGGCGAACAGTGACATAAGCGGATTTTGTTGCCAGACTGTGCAAATCCGTTTCTTCAGTGGATCAAATAACGAAATAATTGCCCAATCTGGCAACGTTGCGGCGAATTTGACGGGCCGCTCACCGCGGCCCAGATCTCACTTGATTAAACAACAATATAAACACTCGAAGTTCTAATGAAGGAAATAAAACAATGATCTATCCTTCAAATACCGGAATAATTGCCTGCGACGAATTTGACGGGCCGCTCACCGCGGCCCAGATCTCACTTGATTAAACAACAATATAAACACTCGAAGTGCTAATGAAGGAAATAAAACAATGATCTATCCTTCAAATACCGGACTAAGTGCCCAATCCGGCAACGTTGCGGCGAATTTGGCGGACCTCCCACCTGAGTCCCACCTCGGCGCAGTTCGCCGATTCTCGTATGCTGACATATGCTGGCCCAACACACCTACGTTAATGAATCACGCGATAACTTTCGAATGCTTTTTTGGATTTGGTCTACTGGCGACACTTTTGTCTTTTGACCTTGAACAAAAACTCGTAATTTACCTGCAATATACGAACATAAACATTTCCAATGTTAAAAGAACATGAATTCGTCGGCTTATTTTAATACAAATGTTGTTTATAAGTACCTATATATTAACGATATCATGTACGCAGGTAAAATGTGAAATGGTATTTTCTGAATTAAAATTAATAAAATCGAGAATTCGTTCCATCTTTGCTCAGGAAACCCTTGGAGCACTAGTGTTAAAAGTCTTTCGCCTTCAATGTAAGAAACGCATTAATTTTTATTTATTGGATTATTCAGCTTAATAGAACAAATGTTGGGGCACAGGGAATATAACTAGAAATATTCTCTTTTTCCTTTATCAGTCATCTGGGAGGAGATACCTGCGGGGCGTGTCATTTAAAAGAAATTCAATTCCATGTTGAAATCCATAATTGTTATTAACAATTGATTTTCACTAATCGACGGCTAAAACAAACCTTAATGACTTGTCTTTGAGAAAAATGAATATTTATCAATTCGAATAAAAAAATTCAAGGAAATAAATTTCTCGAAAACAACACATTCTTGTAATATCATTTACAAAAAAACGGTAAATTCTAAAAGAAAAAGGAGATAGACATTGCATTAACTAAATGAAAGACTTCAATACTGAAATGAAAAAACACAAAAATATTTGTTAGTTTTGATGGTGGAAATGTTGAAAAATAACCAAAAATGATGAGGAATATCCTTTTCATTCATTTAATACTTATAAAATTTTTTTTTTATTATTTTATCTTTATACAATCATCATACATCCCTTCATCAATCGGAAAAAATAAATCGTTTCTGACTCCCTTTTTTTTCAGGAATGTAGACCCTTAATGAATGTGGAAAGTGATATTACTGATAATATCGACAACGATACAGTGATAAATAAAAATTTTAAGCATGAAAAATGTTTTTAAAAACATGCTTCAGCCAAAGAATTTGTCCCGACTGATTTTTTGAGAGTGACTAAGTTTTTGTCTTGTTTTTTTAGAGTGCTTATATTAAATTATATAATTCAAATGTGTATTTTTGTACTTTTGACAAACGCTAGGGTTGCCAACCTTCCGGGATTGGCCGGGATTTTTCCAGAATTTAATGTTGAATTTGGGGTTGGGGATTATTCTGAAATTGGCTAAAACCAATTCTTAGTGTCCAATGTTCGAACTCGACTATGATGCACAAGCTCTGAGGCCCCCTTAAAATTTTTTCCCGGTGGGCCCCCACCATACCAGTCCGGCCCTGGTCAGTACACGATTTGATGTTGAATTATGCGGTGCTTTTGTTTTTGACCTCTGAAAGAATTTTATTGGGTAAGTTTATACTGCGTAATATTTGTTCTTTTTGATATTATTTAGGAACTGATACATATTAGTCTCACAGAAGAAAGGATGAAAAAGAGATGCTATGCATGTAGATTATCAACAAAAAATATTTATAAACATCATAATCTTATATTTTTTATGAATGTGAACATTTTGAAATATGGGCCCCTTGTGTGAGTTGAATATGGGCTAGGGGCCCATATTCAGAGCCATCTATTTTTTACAGGTTAACAATGTCTGCCAGCAATAGAAAATTATCTAAGGCAGATTTGAAAAAAAAGTAAAGAAACCTAAAATAAAAGCAAATACCAGATCCAGCTCAGATGAAGAAGAGGAAGATGAATTTTTGCCTGCTGACGATGACCTTGACCCAGACCAGATCGGCGAGTACACTCCTGGCAGTAATGATGCTACATGTCTATTTTGCGAAACACGACTTTCAGATGATACCATGATACTAAAACCCACACTGTGGGTTTTGGAGATGATACCAGAGGAGAAACCTGGGTTCAGTACGTTTAATGTGCAATCTCTGGGCTCATGAACAATGTTCCGGAGCAGAAAAAGACAAATACGTTTGTGATTTTTGTCAGTAATTTAGTTAGTTTTTTTTATAAAACATGTTTATTTTTACTCAGAGATTTATTTTTGTTATTTTCTTTTGTATTTTTTTATTGTGGCAATAAAATTTGAATATTTCTTAGGGGGCCCATATTCAGTACCGTCTGACCGTTCTCGAAAAAAGTGTCCCTCTTCATATATTTCTCTGTAAAACCAAAAATCTTCATTCAAAAAAGAACAAGTTTTGCAGTTTTGTTACTTGCAAGATGCCAGATGGCATAGTAGGGCCAAATGGCATACCATATGTACTGAAGAATCCACTGCGAGTGGAATCCTAGAACTCGGTGCAAATGTTCGAATTAGTTGGCAACAGTGTACGAACGTTGTTTCAAGGGATCCGTTACGGTAGTTGATGACTTAGTCGTGAAAAATGGTGAAAAAGTGGTGTGACCGTGTACAACTTCGACGTAAGCTCTCTCTTCTCGCCTTTATAACTGTAAGTACAGATTATTTCACAAAATTTTTTATATCCGAGTAGAATTGTACATTTATTGTAATCCTTTTTATGTATTTACCTTGACAAAAAGATGTCACCAAAATGTTGATTTACTTATTCGTTTTTTGGACACGTGGTTAGGGCAAGTTGGCATACATAGAGGCTGGGTAAAATGGCATGGTATATTGTATATTGGTATGCCGTCTTGCCCGAAAAATGGTACTTTTTATTAACAATAAAATATTGTTTCAGATGGTCTACAATTATCGAAGGAAAACCAACAGAGGAGAGTGGGATGAGAATAATATGTCAAGAGAATAAATTTTTTTTTTGTTTACTTCGTTTGATATAAGATTATGAAATATTTTTCAGTAATTTCCTAAATCTGTGAGAATTCTTTTTATGTTCTGTTCCTGTTTATATAAATATAAATTTCTATTTCTTGTATTATCTGTTATTTATTGGAATTTTGTTTTTTTCACTTCAAAATATATCATATTATATGATATGCCATTTTGCCCGACACTGTAGGGCAAAATGGTTTTTCGAATGTTTCAGATTATCGCGATATTTTTTTGTCTATAGTTTTTTTTATTCATATCTTTCTTCAAAAATTGATAGCTAACTTGATTGACTAAAGATTCAACTAATGCTGTACTCTATATTTTTTTCCTCATAAGAGATATCGATTTTCAAAAGATTGTATGCCATCTTGCCTGCCTCTCCCCTATAGATGATTCAAGACATTGTTAAAAAAAATAGTAAGTTATGAAGAAAAAACAAATGGGGGGCCCATATTCGGACCACTTCCTCTACTACCTAGCATGGCAAGCGTCATCAAATAAAGTTTTGGCGGGAAGGCGGAAAGACGCTTCTGTGTAGTTACCTATAGGTATTCTGTGGTGATACCTCATTTGAAAGGTATTTTTTTACTGATTTCAGCACAGTAATTGTTTTTTTCATTTTATGCATTAGTTCTCGAAATATTCTTAACTAAGTATTTGAAAATGAAGTGGTGTTTTCATGGCACTTGTAGTGTTTTTTTGTGAAAAATCGACATTTTGAGCTTCAAACAACCTAAATGTCGTTGATTGAAGAATTCTGCGGTTCTATTCGCACATTGATTGTTTGCAAAAAAAATGAAAAGTGAAATTATTTCCACCCGCTCTGCAATTGAATAAACCATGTCGTACAATGAATTAGAACACATACAAGTCTCGATTCAAAACTAAGAATAATTCACATGTCAAAGAACCAGTAAGCCAACTTAATGATCTGTTCGTAATAAATAAAAAATTATCGATTCTCATTTTTTTGAAAAAGATATGAATTCAATAATCAACAAAATGAAAACATTATTGAAGCCAACTGAGAAAACACTTCATAATTAAGTCGGAAATCGTTTCACGAATTGGGATCACTGGAATATTTCTGTGGCATCATTAATGATTTGATTTTCTTACCTGGTAATCTGATTAGAGATATGTACGTATTTGGACTTTTTGGAGATTTCTATCGATCAAGTGTTACCGCATGTTATTAGAAATACTGCAAATTATATCGAAAATAATTTAGATTGAGTTTCAGCAAGATTGAGCTCCTTCGCAATACGCTTTGTTTGTTCGACATCTTGATTAAATATTTCTATGTCGGTGGATTGGAGGAAGGAAGCCACACAGTCATGGTTGTTTTGAAGCTCAAAATATCGATTTTTCACAAAAAAACACTACAAGTGCCATGAAAACACCACTTCATTTTCAAATACTTAGTTAAGAATATTTCGAGAACTAATGCATAAAATGAAAAAACAATTACTGTGCTGAAATCAGTATAAAAATACCTTTCAAATGAGGTATCACTCACCCCATCTTCCCTGTTTAAAAAATGGGGGTGAGGGTTGTAGTAGCAAGGGTTGAAGCGCTATGCGTCCGTAACCTACATCTTAAGTTGTCCCCCTCGAAACAGAAATCGACCTGTCCGAGCATTTCTATCGAAAAAATTTATTTCGTCTGTAATCTCGTCTGTTTCGTTTTCAAATGGCCGACCCTGTATAATGAAGAAATGTGTCGTCTAATTATTTGTAATTCTACACGTTTGCCGAAAAAATATTGTACGCAACACGGCCGAAATAACTATTTTGGGCTCACAGACTCCCAGAAATTTTGTCTATTCGTCCAAAAAAAAACCCTATTTTCCGGACTTGTAGGTAACGTGAATTTTATGTTTAATTTTAACAAAATCTAATTTTTGAGTTGATATTCAATTAACCATTTCAGGTGAACATTGCCAATACAAATTCATATTCTGGCACATGTAATTCTACGAAAAGGACAACAGAGAAATGGAACGCTGCTTTGATACTAGAAAGAAACCTAATTATTCCACGAAAGTTCATATCATTAATGATGCACGCTTTTTCAGAAACCTATGAATATTTCCGCTACTTCTTCAAGAAATGAAAAAGACGCCCTGGAGAAGAGAAAAATTTTGAGTTTCACGTTCTACATAGTCGTGGAAGAAAAGAAATTGTTCCTAAAACTCCAGCTTTTCTTTATGGACCCGGTGGATTCATCTCCGATAAAAGAATCAAGACATTCCATGTTTCACATGTGAAAGTAAATAATAAAATCACCATAAAATAATGATTATATTTTTGTGAATAAATAAAATGTTTACTAATAGTATATGTTTTTTTATATTGAATATAAATACCTAGGTAGCTTTTGAATCTGAATTCGAATTGAATATTGAAAATGAAACTTCATTAGTTCCTAATTTTGAAATTCCATAATTTATTCAATGAAATATATTTATGTATTCTTCAGAAGAATCTCAATGATTTAATATATTATATTTTCAAATTGAGCTTTTATATAACCCTTATTCACATAAATGTACTTAAGTTAAGTTTTTTGATTGATTATCAATTTCTTGTGGAATTCATTGAGTCATATTATCTAGATCTAAATATGTATGGTCGTTATATTCGAACAAAATGAAATGCATGATTACGGTAATATCAAGTTTTGGAGACAAAAAAACAAAAAATTTATAATTACAACTTGAAAACTTCAGTAGAGCAAATTTATCTAATTAATTAGAACACCATTTTTTATTGCAGAAATAGATTCCTTAGAAAATTTCAAGTTATTTTGATGTAACATTTTTCAGTTTTGGTTGGAAAATTCTCTCTGAGCGGGAAAATTCGAAAAAAAAAATCGAAAATAGAGCTCCGCTGAAACAAGAATAACTTCGAGGTTTTTGAATGGAAAATTTTCATTTTTGGGATTTTTCAAGATGTAAGATTGATGTATCCACTTTAAAAATCGAAATCGCGATTCATGATACAGGGGGTGAAAAAATCGCTTTCAAAGTTAGGGATGACAAAATCGTGAAAAATAAATTTTTTCAAATTAGAACCCAATTTTTTATGGCAGATATTGAATCTACGTTAAAAAATAATGTGAGTGTATGCATCCCACCCTTGCCCTAAAATGGATATTTTCTGAGTTATTCACAAAAAACTGTTTTTCGTCTTGAATTTTCAGCTATTTCTCTTCCCTTCACGCCAAAAAGATGAAATTTTCAGGAACTGTTATTTGAACCATGCTGTAGATTTTTCACCCCTTCTTGAAACCGACTTCAAGTTACTATTAGGAGAGCCATGGCAAACTCTCGCAGTTATATTAACTAGAGAAGATGCTCAAAGTTTTGACCGTTAATTTCTAGACATTTATTTATACGTCTCAGGAATGCTTCGTGCGTTGCTCTCGAGGTTGCTCTTCTTATTTCATCGGGAGGAAGAGATCTGCAAAAGTGTTTAAAAACCAAATTGAGTTTCAAAACTATGAATCTAAAAATCTAAACAAACCTGAACGCATTTCTGACTCGTTCTATGCAGTCCTCTTTATCAGTCAGGGGAGTTGAGTAGACAATATTTTTCATCCTACCCCAAACATAATAGTCTAAAGGAGTTAAATCGGGAGAACGTGGTGGCCAAAGATGTGGACCATTGTTCGCCAACCATCGATCTTCAAATAGCCTGTAGAGGATATTTGACACATTGAGTGAATTGTGTGGAGGCGCGCCATCTTGTTGATACCATAAGTCATTATGGTTCTGTACTAGCGGCTCAATTATTTGAGTCAATATGTCAGAATATCTATCTCCTAAGGGAGAACATTCTTTAAATAATGCAAACATGTGTAGTGTTCTATCTAACCAGTTAAAGTCCCATCATAAATGTGAACATCGAGAATTGCATTATTTTTGATGGCGCAAAAAACTGAAACTCCAGGTCTCTTGAAAGTACCATTGTCTGAAGTGGTGGTTGTTCTCTTCATCCCAATAATGACTGTTATCTATGCCTAATTTAGATTCATCTGTCCAAATTATACAGTCCAAAAAGTTTTCATTCTCTTGAAATCGAATCATCATAGCTTCGCAAAACTCTGTTCTCCTGACGAAATCAGTTTCCTTCAAATGCTGTACCCTATTGAATTTATATGGGTGCATTTATGTTTTTTTAATATTCTCCAAACACTCGATTGAGACAATCCCAGATCAATCTCGGCATCTTTGAGAGAATTTTGAGGATTCACACGAAAATATGCAAGAACTGTAATTTCGTTGTTCTCATCTTCTACTACACTTTTTTCTCTGTGTATAGTTTTCTTAACGAAAGATCCGACATTTCTCAAGTTTGTCATGGTTCTGATGTTAATGGCATTGTTTATTTAAACAATGTTAATGGTATCTCTCGTTGGTCTGGGTCGGTCAGGAAACCTCTCAATGAACAGTCGAATCGTTCTATCTACAACTTTATTACATTCTCCATGAAGTAGAATGAGATTTAAATAATCTTCATTGGTAAAATTAGGCATAGTGATCGATTTTATAACATAATACGAATTATCACCAAATTAATAGTAAACACAAAATGCTACTGAATAAAGAGGAATTTGGCAGATGTAATTAATGATATCTATCATTAAAAAAAAGAATGTAAAACATGGTAAGTTTTTGCATATGGTTCATAAGGAATTATTTATTTATCACTGGAGAGAAAACCGATGGCCGATTAGTTGAAATAATGAGGTTTCCGATACAAATCCGAATCCAAATTCGCCATCTATTTAGGAACAACCTGTAACTTTTTTCTCTTGCATATTAGGGTAGTAAAATCTAAAACATGGTTTAAGTAACAGTTCCTGAAAATTTCATCTTTTTGGCGTGAAGGGAAAAGAAATAGCTGAAAATTCAAGACGATAAAAACAGTTTTTTGTGAATAACTCAGAAAATATCCACTTTAGGGCAAGGGTGTGATGCATACACTCACATTATTTTTAACGTAGATTCAATATCTGCCATAAAAAAATGGGGTTCTAATTTGAAAAAATTGATTTTTCACGATTTTGTCATCCCTAACTTTGAAAGCGATTTTTTCACCCCCTGTATCATGAATCGCGATTTCGATTTTTAAAGTGGATACATCAATCTTACATCTTGAAAAATCTCAAAATGAAATTTTTCCATCCAAAAACCTCGAAGTTATTCTTGTTTCAGCGGAGCTCTATTTTCGATTTTTTTTTTCGAATTTTCCCGCTCAGAGAATTATCCAACCAAAACTGAAAAATGTTACATCAAAATAACTTCAAATTTTCTAAGGAATCTATTTCTGCAATAAAAAAATGGTGTTCTAATTTGAAAAACGGAAGTTGACGTCATTTCCGGAAAAACCGGAGATGCTCATGCCTTGAAAATATTTTAGATTTCATCAGCATCGTGAAATACTTATAAGTGCTGAATTTCATGAAAATACGTTCAGTAGTTTCCCGTATAAATATGGGTGAGGTTCCTCGTGAAAGACCCTGTATATATCCTACATTTTATGAAGATAGGTTGTTTAACAATGTGTATAGTATGGTGAAGTAATTTTTGGGTTATTGTATCAAATCAAGAATGATGAGAACGATAGGACAAATGACAAATTACAGTGACTAGATGAGATCATAGTTCTTTCATCTATGGATAACACTGGCGTAGGACAAATAAGAGGTTATTCTATTTCTGGGCCGAAGGATGTTACATGAATTGCCGTTGGAAATGAAATCAGTGGGGAAATACAAAACATTACAGAGATCTTCAAGAATTTGAGTGGCCATGAGCTTTGACCATACTATAGTACGTTCCACTTGGCGCTCACAATGCTCACGCTCACGACCGCTGTTTTTCCCATTCCTCCTGCTTGCGATCGTTGCAATCGAACATACAAGTGGAACGGGCTAGATTGTGAACAAGCTTTGCACAAGCGCAATCCAGACAAACTTATGACATTGCCAATGGAAATAAATTTAGGGATTCTGATATTGAAGTTTTTCATTCATTAAAAACTCAGTTTTTAATGAATGAAAAATTTTGGTGAATTTTCTGATAAACTCAAAATCGAATGCAACCTGAAATGTCTTACGATGCCGTTGTGTGATATTTGATGAGTCGCAACGATTCAGAAAGTACTTCGTCAAGTTCGAATGAAGAGTATAATGCAATTTTAGAAAATTAAGTATTTCTCTAACTTCTCTGAAAATAATAAAATAAATAACCCAACCTCTGAGTCTGGATCTCGAATGCGAAATTATCATCCCCACTCCTCGAACGACCGCAAAGACCCACGTCTTCGGATGGGTCGTTGTGAGCGAAAACAATGACGTCATCAGTGACGTATTCGCCGCGTTCACAACGACCGCAGTCGCCATGTGGAACGGCTAAGGGAGCATTTTGATCGTTGTGAGTAGTTAGTCTATGGTTGTGAGCGCCAAGTGTAACGCACTACTAATACTACTAATTAAGCTATGGTAGCACTCGGTCAGGAGGGAATACAGAAATCTACCTCTTCAGAATATCCTACGTTCATACAAACATAATCAGTGCAGAAAATAGTCATAAATGAGCAATTGACAATTTGAACTACATTTTTTTCAAAGAGATATTGCTTGTTAATGTTGACAAGATTACAAAATATAACAAAATTTCTCTTACAAATCTGCCAATTCTTTAAATATTGAATTAACAAAACAAACACAGTAGTCCGACTCTCATGTCTGAATTTGGCAGAACCTCATGACATCAATGAAATCCTACAAATAGTACAAATCTCCCCACAATGAGAAGTGCAAGTGTGTAATTTTAATATACAGGGTGTCCCACGGTCGAGTGCCTATTAGACGTTTCTGGAGAACCTGACATATTTGAAATCTGAAAATTGGGATTATGATATTGTTCGGAATTCTCTACGGACCGAAAATATTTTTGGAGCTTGAGCACTTCCGGTTATACCAGGAGTGGAAATAAATTTGTTCAAAAAATTTATTTTTCAATATTTTCGTTTCTGATATGATTGAGTATTCAATGCTGAATACATTTCTGTTGAAACCATTGTATTCATTCGAGTAGTTTTCGAAATATCGAAAAAAAACCTAAAAAAATGTCAAATATTCATAGTCAGTGTTATGTCCATTATTCCTATTCTGAACATCCTGAGTGTAAACCGTTCTCACAACGTCAAAGTAGAAGAATGTAGAAAGGTCATGCATCTTTTGAATTTTATAAATATCATCACAGGGTGTTTCAAATTTTGTGTCGAAAACTGTGATCGAAAATTGGCCATAACTTCTGTTTTTCAAATTAGAACCCTATTTTTTTATGACTGCGTTGGATTCTGCGAAGAAAAATAGTGATAGCACTCTCAGATGTTCTTGCTCCTAAATTGAGTAATCCCCGAGATATTTGAGCTTTTCTTGATTCATGTTGTACGTAGAGTCAAATTCATCTTATCCTTCGTATGAGAATATTCTGTGACCATAGAAGATAAATTATCCCATTGATAATTCACAAGTGACAGCTCTAATTTTAGGCATTAACCTTACTTCTCGATTTTACTTCAATGGTTACTATGGTTTCATAAGAATAGTCATCGAATATGTTGGCATGAGAATATTCTGTGACCATAGAAGATAAATGATCCCATTAATAATTCAGAGGTGACAGGTCTAATTATTAGTTGTAACTATGGTTTTATAGGAATATTCATCGAATCACTTCAGATTCGATGAATTTGACTCTACGTACAACATAAATCCAGAAAAGCTCAAATAACTCGGAAATTACTGATTTTAGGAAAAAAAGCATCTCAGAGTGCTATCATTATTTTTCTTCGCAGAATCCAACGCAATCATAAAAAAATAGGGTTCTAATTTGAAAAACAGAAGTTATGGACAATTTTCGATCAGAGTTTTCGACACGAAATTTGAAACACCCTGTGATGATATTTATGAAATTCAAAAGATGTTTGACCTTTCAACATTCTTCTACTTTGACGTTGTGAGAACGGTTTACACTCGGGATGTTCAGAATAGGAATAATGGACATAACACTGACTATGAATATTTGACATTTTTTTAGGTTTTTTTTCGATATTTCGAAAACTATTCGAATGAATACAATGGTTTCAACAGAAATGTATTCAGCATTGAATACTCAATCATAACAGAAATGAAAATATTGAAAAAAATATTTTTTGAACAAATTTATTTCCACTCCTGGTATAACCGGAAGTGCTCAGGCTCCAAAAATATTTTAGGTCTGTAGAGAATTTCCAACAATATCATAATCCTAATTTTCAGATTTCAAATAAGGCCAGTTCTCCAGAAACGTCTAATAGGCACTCGACCGTGGGACACCCTGTAGTACCCTGATGATGACATTAAACATGTCGGCTATTCCGAAGAGGTAGTTTTCTTTATTCTTTTCTGACCGAGACCCATAGTCATAGGACTTGACAGTCATTATCACGAACATTGAATTCTGAACTAAATTTTGTAAACAATACTCACCACCTGTCTTGTGACTTCACAAGATCTTAATTCTGCACACTGTTGATTCAGAGAATTCAGACTCATTTTTCATGATGCTGTTTCGTATAGAAAAAAGATCATCAATATTATTTAAACAATTCAAGGAGCGGTAAAAAAATACAGTGTTTATAAAATCAACAAGACTTTATTAGTTTCAAAAAATAAAAAAGTGATGTATATGAATGAGAAACATATCAACAATTTTGTAGGGTTTGAGCAACGAAATGAAGTTGATATATCAGATTGAAACACAATTTAAATATAAAACCAATATAAGTGATAATTTTTTTTAACTATGGGTAGAATTTCTTGTGAAAATTATATACTTACACTTGTAACAATCCTGCTCGCGAAGAAATTACGAAATGTAATACTATTTACTTTTCTTGATGTTTGAGTTGAGAAATTGAAATAAAAATTCCAAAATTGTTTCAATGTTGACTGGATGAATTCCGTAAAAAATGATTGGATGTTGACTTTGGGAATTTATACTTGGTAGTATTTGTTCTGCTTATCATAACATGACACAAACAAATGGCTTGTGTATTTAATACTTGAAGTTAATTATATCTACACATACTTAAGACTTCTCACATAACAGCCACTTGGTAAAACCACATTTCCATGTAAAAAAATAAAATTACATAACTATATAAATTTCAATAAAATCTTTAAGTAATTTATACCGCACTGTCATAAAGGCAATGAGTAAAATAATAAAACTGTACAAAAAAAAATAAATGGCTTTTATAACAACCAAGAATTGCCCCAAGCCATTTGTTTTGTACAATATTTGATGAATCTATAACGAATCTAGCTATCAAAATTGTCAACATGAGTTAATCATTTTAAATGAAATATAATATATATATATATATATTTATAAATTAGTACTATGTATTTCATATTCACAAATACCATAACTTACAATATGTACAAAAATATTAATACACGTCTGCAGCTGTAATTGACTTTGTACATATAAATTAACGACAAATATGTGCCTCGCTTAGCCTATGCACGTACAGTTAACAGCTTAACAACGTGATATAAAACAGGTGAATATTTCGGCTATCATTGTTTCTGTACAAGTTGCCTCACTGGTCACCTAACAGGAATGCTGAGATAGGTATGCAATTCGAGGACATCAATGTTTTCTACATAATTTTCGATTTGTTAACACAAAAAATAACATGATCAACCACGAAAGAACATCTAGTTCTGATTACAGTTATTGAGATCAAGACATACGAGGTGTTTCACCATAATCTGGACAAATACATACAGTGATGTAAATGAGATTGGTAGAAACATTTTTAGTTCATGATATATGTACCACATTTTCAAAGCATAATTAATCGAGATACAGTGTATTTAAGGTTGTTTTTGACGAATATTTTATTGTGGTGGTTTATGTCCGAGATGGTTTCTGGTCACATCTTAATATTTTTTGGTACATAATTCAAATATGGCATTGAATTCTGAAAAAAAAGCGGCCAAAAACCTGGCAAGTTCGCATTTTTTATTTTCGCTTGCCAAATTGGAAGTGGAAATTTTTTTTTTAACATGTCAACAGCAAATTAACTATTTCACAGGGAATTGTTGAGATTCATCATGGGTACCCAATTTTTAAGCATGAGCAAGAATATGAAAAGGCAATAAAAAATACCGATCCATTTTTGAATTCTAACATAATTTAAAAAATTTTTCAAACCACTGGACCTATGAATTCCAAAATTGTGAATCATTTCGAGAAAATCTGTGCAGAATTCTACACCATAAAAGATGTGACCAGGAACAGATATTTTAGAGTTCACACATAATCCACAACACTCAACAGAATATTCATCAAATACGATCGTATCTGTATTTCGCATATGCTCCGAAAACGGGGTATATAGCTTGTGGCAAAAATGTTTCACCCGATCTCATCTACACCACAATATATGAAACACCCTGTATACAATTCTGTACTTAATAAATAAATAAATAACTTATAAGTTAAGGCCATGAATTGTCTAGTGAACACTCCATTATAATTTAAATAATCCAATTGAATATTGCATTATTAAATTATCTTATTCAGAACAGAATGAAATTTTATCCAAATTCAATGGAATGTATATTTTCTAGAATCACTATTTTTTATACTAAAGATAATTGCACATTTTCTTTGAATATTATCTCCATATTTCACATCACTACAACAATTTGAAACATACTTCTCTATTAAATCAATAAATATATGGACAATAAAAAAATTGATGTGGTCACAATTATTATAAAATCTGCTATCATATCAAGAATGTGTCGCTTCTTATAGTTATAATAATAATAATAGTAAAAACAAAAAAATATGTTTGAATGCCAAAATTCTTGAAGGACTGAGGAGAAACTTCAATATAATCAAGAGAATCGTCCTTGAAATGCACATCTAAATAGCCTTCCTGGCATTATTTTTATGTATACATACTTTACAGATCAGAGTTTAATGTACATAACTATCATCTAACTTCACAGTCTTTATTTAGGGGAAGGGGGTCAGGTGGAGGGTGAACTATATCCGGTAGTTCAGCAGAGGGAGGTGGCGTCGGTAGCGGGGGAGGCGGCTGTCCCGGTTGTGCGGCAGGAGTCTCTTCTGTGGAGGTATGAGAATTGTCTTCAACTGATGGTTTCATTATATAAGCTGAACCTTCCTGGCACCGACTGAATTTCAATTTAATTGGAGTCACTCTAGGCGGGGAGCACCTATTACTCGAACTTGAACTTTCCGCCACAACCGAGGCACTAGTTACCGATTCACTTGCCACCGAATGGTCCGTTTTAACACTGTCACTCTTCACACTTGTCCGTTTGTTCGATTCACTGTCCACTTTTTTATTGAACCGAATAATTAATTTAGTTGGCTTTTCCATGTCATTCGAGATGATCTGAACATCGTGCTTCTTCTTCTTTTTTTTCTTTTCGCTCTTATCCTTCTTTTTCTTCTTTTCTTCTCCAAAACCGGCCATAACCATTTTTCTATATTTCATACTTTCACGTTTCAAATCTTCTACACTTGGCATTGGTATATTCGATATACGTTTCTTAGGAGGTCTTATCTTATCCTTCTTATCATCTATTCTAGTTGAAGAGATGATGCTATTGTTACCTATCTTTATTTTCAGTTTGGGGGTTACTAGTGGTTGTTCAGATGATGTTCTAGGAGGTCGACCTCTTCTTTTTGAAGATTCATTAAAGCTTGAATTGTTACTACCTATTGCTGAACTTCTTCTTCTGTCAGATAAAGTATCTTCATCTAAAGATAAATCAAGTTGCCTGAGTTCTCTTGAAAGAGCAGATCTAGCCTTTGTTTCTTTCTTATGTTGTTTGCTTTCGAAGAAGTCATCACTACCAGTTCTATAGTCCCTGTAATCCTCTTTTGTGGGAATACTGGTAACGGAAGTCACAGCCTTCGGGATTGTCACAGTTCGGTTGACAATAGGATCTGCTGGAGTATTATTGATCGGAATGCTTGAAGGATCGTCTGTACTCATATCCTGGGACCAGTACTGGCGAAGTAGTTCTTTCTTCCTCATGCGTCTCAAATTAGAGGTGCCAGAGGCCATTGCGTTTGAGTTATTTGCAACATTAATAGATACTGATGAGGTGATGTTAGTGACCACTATTGGATCGACTAATGGAGGGGGTAAAGGTGCCACTGTAGAAGTATAGTTGGCTATAGGTCCCTTGATTTTAACCTTGAGTTGATTCCTGGAATCTGATAAAGAAACTTTGATATTACTTATTTCAGGTACTGTGTTTTGTTCATTTTTCTCTTTACACATAAGAGCAGCGTGTAGTTCTTTTTCATATTCTTCATCAATCCCTTCATGAACTTGATTTTCTGTGGTCCCAGCAGCGAATGCTTGCAATAAGTTGGTCGATTCATACTTCTGTTCTTCATAAGTACTGTTGTAGGTTCTCATGTCGACAGGACCAGGTAAAAATGGCGGAACAATATCTGGAAAAGCAGATTTGGTGGGTTCATCTTCCATTTTCAAACTAGTAGGTCCGCTTTCCTTGGAATGATTAGAATCATCGAATGGTGTAGGCGGTCTTAAGTTACTTAGGCCAGCATAAGATCTATTTTTATGGGAATTTTGTAGAGGACTAGAAAACTTAGGTGACTCTATGGTATCTTTTGAGTAGGAATTTTCAGCCTTTTTTTCATGAGTATCGATGGACTTTCTTCTCTCTCTCATCGATTTCAAATCGGTAGTTTCATTCCATTCATTATCAAAATCTAGATCGTAGACCGTACCTACTAATTTTTGAATTGTATTAGTGTTGCCCATCATATCGTAATCCATATGGGGCACAGAGAGAGGCGGCCTCGCTCTTCCTCTACCCCTTCCACGACCTTTACCCTGATACTGGTTATTCTTTCCAGCAGATCCCTTGCCTCCTTTCTTACTTTCTCTTTTACCAGAATTCCCATGTTTTGAGGAGAGTTCTTGTTGTCGCGGACTTTTACCAGGGCTTTTATTCGGAGACTTGTTCATCATTTGAGATGTTACCCTAGCAGAACATCTTGTTGGTTTACTTGGCGATTTTTTACCGGTAGTGGATTTCTGGCTTGGGGATGAGGTATTAATTTCTGTAACACTCGTGGCGGCACTGCTGACTATTGGTGATTCTAGAGGAAGTGGAATAGTTTCCTTTTGTTTTTGTATATGCTGAATTGGATCAAGACTGTTTTGACATAAAGGATTATTTTCCTCCAAACATGGTTCGATATCTTTTGTAGGAAGATTCACCATTGCTGCTGTTAAAGCCATATTATGTTGGGAAGATGTAAAAGCAGCAGTACACGGTGATGGATACTGGATATTTTCTTCAGGCTTCGGCATAGGAGGTAATACGTGTGGCGTGGGAAACGGTGCGCCGAAGGCCGGGGGGAAGCCCGCAGGACCAGCAGAAGGATAAGCCAATTGAGTATTTAAATTAGGTCCTGCAAACAGACTTACTGGATTGACAAATGGGGAAGCTTCCGAATATGCAGCAAATGGCTCCATTGAGTTGGGTTGAAATGTCGGAATAGTTTGTGATGGAAACAAACTAATATCGATATTAGGTGGAGGATTAATCACCATCATATCGGAACGAAGCTTATTAGGATCTTCTTCAGTCTCGTTGCGACGAGACGTCGAGCTTATAGACGAAGCTGCCGAACTAGACGAGGATCTACGATTGGTAAGCATACTATTATCCGGCCAATTAGGTGGATGTAAGTGAAGTTCAGGGAATTTAGAATTATTTGGATTTATATCTGGAATTAAATCTGGAATTGGCTGAGAGATCCTTTGACCATGAATGAGATGAGATTGACCCTTAAGCACTTCCTCTTCCAAACGAGCTCCAACATCTGCCAATATATTATTTACTTCGGGATATTTTTTGTGATGCTCTTGATCTAGCCCACTTGCAGAATATTGGTCTAAGAAATTTTGATGCTCGACTTGAACAGCACTGTTCATGAAATTCTGATGATTTCGTTCTGGAAGATTAGAATAATTTTGTTCGCTGGGTGGAACCCATCTTTCATCACCCTGAGTAGTTAAGGTATCTGGCAAACCCTGATGTTGTTCAATTGGAATACTTCTATTGCACTCTACTGGAACTTCTGTTTGGCAGTTCATAAACCGATAATTTTGATGATGACTCTCAAATATTTTTGATGGAGCGAGTTCCAATTTCATGTCCAAGTTAATTATTGGCCGTTTCGGGTCTTCCTGCTTATTTTGTTGCGTGTTGGCAGATAATTCTTCATTAACATTATCAGGAACCACCTGCTCTAAGAATTCGGAGCGATCATCATGTTTTGAATTAGATCCTATGCTTAATGTATCATCAACCTCACATCCTGTAGGCTTCTTAGATAGTCCTAAGCGTAATTTTTCAACAAGGTTGAGAGTTTCCCTCACATTTTCTTCCCTAGTATCCTCATGATTGACAATTGCAGTGTTGAAAGTAAAGGGTCTTAGAATATCATCTTCCTTGGAAATCCCTAAGCTATCATCGAAATTATCGAAATCAAGTAGATCAGGTTCTTTCGTGTGTAGTTGAGGGGAGAAGATTGACCTGTTTATATTAGCAGGAAGTGTAATTGTTTCTGTAATATTCTTCATTTGTTCCTCTTTTTCTTGTGGTTGATGAACTTCCTCAGGATTGAGTTGCTCCTCATTGGATTTCATTTCTGAAGATTCTGATGATGCATCAATAATTGTCATTTTACCTATTTCTGACTCTTCTTCAGGTATAGTATCGGCTTCAGGGATTGTAGTGGGTTCCATTTTCACATGCATTTTAACTTCATTTAACAATTTGATGCTATATGCATCATCAACAGATTTGAGTTGATTTTTACAAGGTAATTTCTTAGGAGATTTGTCCTTTGCTACTGGATGTTCTTTATTTTCTTTGAATGTTTTATCATGTTTATCAATAGGTTTATCAAGTCTTTCAGTTTTGGTTTGTTTCGCAGATAACGCTTTATCCTGTTTCTGTTGTTTGATTTCTTCATGTTTCAATTTCCCAGTGTTTCCAATTGGACCAAATAACCTGTCAAGAGTTGACTTTGTCTTGCTCTCTTTCGATGCTTTTCTCTCCAAAATCTCCTTCTCTAAATTTGCAGTTGGTTTATCAGATTCCGCAGATATTATTCTTCTAGGACTTTCGCTCAGTTTCTTGTCTTTTTCCCTGAGCGGAGATAGTAGGTCAGATGATCGAGTTGCTTTTTCTGCTGCTTCGTAGGATTCCACTTCATCTGAGTTAGATTGTTTTCTCTTCCTAGTTTTCGTTCCGTCTTTTTCCACAGAGATAGGTTTGCCACTAGACAGATCTCCAGTCCTGACACTAGGATTTCCGACCTCACTAGAATTGGATGGGCGTGGTCGTCCTCTTGATGACCTGGCTTTGGTTTTAGATTCTTCTCTTTCAAATGGTGGCGACGATGGTAATTTTTTGTCGGCACCTTTTCTAGGCGATCTCGGGCGGTCTGACTTCGTTGCTTCAACTGACTGTGGAGGAGAGTGTGCCTGAGGTTGTGATGGTTCGGCGACATTGGGTTTCTGAGGAGTAGAGGATGGTGTGGAATTACCGGAGTCGGAAGTACTACTGCTAGATGTCGCGGACTTGGATCCCTTGTCAAGAAAGGGCCGGTCCTTGGCATTAGCTCGCTTAGCCTGATCTCGATGCGATATCGAAAATAGGCTCTCCGATCGCGGTTTTTGTTCCTCAACTTCATCATCGTCATCATCATCACTCGACGAACTGCTACTGGAAGAGGAACCTGTTGAGGAGCTACTAGAGGAAGACGAACTACTAACTGAGGAAGACTTTCTTTTCGACTCACTGATTTTAGCAGGTTTTTCAATCTCCACTTCTCTTTTAGATTTAGCATCAACATCCTTTTTGCTTCTGTTGGAGCTTTCAATATCTTTCTTCATTTTATCAGACTCATTAAAGTTTGTACTCTCTGAGGGGATGACAGGTTTTCCTAGTCCACTCTTTATGTGTTCTGCAGCTTTTTTAGCTGCTTGCCTCTGAGGAACATAGGCTAATAATTCAGTGGCATCGAATTTCTCATCTTTTTCACTTTCTGATATTTCCATAGGGATTGGCTTGTCCTTCTCGGGCCTATTCAATTTCTCAGGCTTTTCTACTTTTTCAGATTTTTCCGTCTTTTCTGTTCTTTCTGCTTTCTCTGGCCTTTCTGGTTTTTCCGTTCTTTCTGCTTTCTCTGTCCTATCTGCTTTTTCTGTCCGTTCTGCTTTATCCGTTCTTTCCGTTTTATCAGATTTCTCGTTCTTCTCTATCTTATCCTTTGAATGTTCTTTAGTATCCCGACTTTTGACTCTCTGTTTCTGCGTCTTGGATTTCTCCTCAACTTTTGCCAGTTCATCATTTTGTGTAGATTGTGAATCTTTCGGCCGTCCTGTCGTGTTATTCTTCAAATTTTCACTAGCCTTTTTAGCTGCTTGTCTCTGAGGGACTATCAGGTCCGATGGTACATAATCCTTTTTCTTGACAGAATTATCTTTTTTGCTATCTTCAAGTTTTGTTTTTTTCTTGTTTTCTGTATTGTTTTTATTAACAAGTTTAGAAGTGGAAGGTTTATTAGAGAACTCTTTAACTGAAGCTTTTGTTCTCAATTTTTGCTGAGAATCACTATTGTTGGCATTAGAAGACTTATCATCGTTCTTCATAGAATCGGAACTGTCGCTGTCGGAATATATCGATGATATTTTGGTTTTCTGATTAAGAGGTTTTCGATTATTTCTCAAATCCATCAGATCATCACTATCAGTTCCTGAAAGTCCCAACTGATGTTCCACAATACTAAGTTTGGATCGATTGAATGTTGAATTACACCACTGTTTCTTTGATGGAGGTTTGACATCATCATCACTGCTAGTTTCAGATTTCACTTGGTCTACTGAAGTCGGCTTTTTCCGTCTGTCACTCATTTTTCTATTCATTTGCCTTTTAGTTCTCGTTTTCTTTTCGGTAGCTGTGGACACCGGTTTTTCTTCATCTGATGTACTATTGAACCTATTTTCCTTGTTTTCTTTCAGCTTTTCATCGCTACTGCTGCTACTTGCACTAGACATACTACTGTATAATGCTGAACTTCTTCTCTTTGATCCATTGAAATAAACTTTCTTGTATGGATTGCTTTTGACATCTTTAAAGAGACCATTCACTGCCGGTTTCTTTTCATCTCCAGATCCCGTTGGGGATTTAAGTCCTTGTATTCTGGTCAAAATCAGTTCGAAATCATTTGCATGATCTTGGGCTTGATCATGAGAATACAACCTGTCATATATAGAAGGCCCATGATTAGCCTCAACTACTGCATTGATAACTGCACTTGGTAAATTGATACCACTTTCTAGAACAGTATTCTGTTTTAGGAAAGTTTGTTCCCTCAAACGGAACAATGAACGCGACAATTTTTCTCTCCGAGTTACCATGTAACATAAATTCCTAACTCTTTCTAAATCTTGTCGAAGTTGAACGAATGTTTTCAGTTTTTCTGTATCTATATCTTCAGGACTCAAAACCAAAACTTCAATGTCTTCAGTTTTGGGTGGTAAAAGCGGTTTATTATGACCAGATTTCCTTTTGAGTTTCCAATAATTGTATATATGAGTCAAGGCCTCTTGGTCAACATTCAAATTGATGGAAACATCTTTAACAGAAACGAATTTGTGAAATTCTGATTCGATTTCTTGAAGTCTAGCTGCACGAGCAAGATTTTTCTCCTCAGATGTCATATCCTTCCGTTTCCTTCTTCTGCTATCGTCGTCCTCCGAGCCTGAACAAATACTTTTCTCCTTCTTACTAGATTTACTATGTTTTTCACAATATGAACGTAATTTGACACCATCATCTGCATTCTCATCTTCTATGATGGCTCGCATTTCCAAACCATGTTTGAAAGCACAAGTGACATGATAGGCAGTTTTGCATGTTTTGACAGAGCATTGAATGCACGCACCAACTCTCTCTCGACACAACACACATATGAGTGCCCATCGACTAGCTGGAATACTGGATATCTTTGTGATAGGTTCCATTTTTTCAACACAACCTATGCTTACTTCTGGGATCCAGAGGGCACAAGAAACATGAGCCCATTTCTGACCCGATCTCGTACACTTCATGGCACCTCCTTTGTTGGGGCAAAGAACACACTTAGGTCTAATGGCAAGATTGCAAGTACAGCAGAGCCATTGCCCCTCTGGTATTCTAGTAATTCCATAACATGCTTGATGTACACAGATGTTGCAACTATCACAAAAGACCATTTCATTTCCCTCCTCGGAATCAGGCGACCGGCACACATCACATATAACATTTTCATCGAATTCGATCCCCAATCCTTCTTCATTTCTAAGGATAGTTTGAATCTTTTCCCAACAGCCCATTTCAAAACGTTCTATTACTCTCTCTAATTGATCTTCATGTACTGGTCCAAGTCCACAAATAGCTCGTTCTGTGTTCATTAATTTTAGCCAGGCAACGTCATTTTCATCCAAATCGTAAGAACATGCATCATCTGCTTGGCCAGGAGCATTAGAAAGTACATGTTCCTCCACTTTGAAGTTATCGTCCTTAGTAATGCGAATGTATTTATTCTTAGGTCTGGAAAGAGAGAATATGTTACATATCTTATTTAGTTGAGCAGAAACAATTTATTTTCACACTATTGCTTGTTTAATTTGCGTAAGAGGCCACCCAATCTGTTTATTTTCACAAAGTTTTTTCATTTGTTGAATTCACCCCTTTATTACAACAGAGATCGTTGAAGGAACTGAGAATTGTGATAACAAGAAAATCAAGATTGTGAATAAATTAAATTAACTGATAAATCTATTCCACTAATCTAAAATTTTTGCAAAAATTAGGGCAGCTTTTGTACCAGGGAAGATATTGTAAAAAATTACCCAAAACAATAAATTATCATATAACACTTACTTGAAAAAATTCGAAAACAAATATAGCTACATAAAATCTAGTCAAATGTACGCTGCCAATCCAGGAGTCAAAAGGCCCCAGTAGCGGCACGCATTCGTTTCAACGAAATTTTTCTCTTGAAGGGTCGTCAACACTCGCAGAAGCAATAAACACTGCCCAAGTAATGTAGGAACAAAATAACTAAGCTTAACCAAAACACGACCCGATCTTCAAACTCGCAGAAACGCTCGAAGAGCTTCTTAGAAGATATTCAGAAACCTAAGAAAAAAACCTAAGAAATAAAAACTAGAAATAAATGAAATGTTAAGTCAAAATCAACCTCAGTCGCTATTCTTGCGGAAGTTTCAAGTTATGAGATGATTCAAGGTTTGAAGTAGGATATTACCCAGCAAAATAAAAGTATGTGTCATGAACCAACAATGTAAATGGATGCATTGGAACTCCTATAAAAATTTTAGGGGGAATTCCCCGTTGAAAATAAACGGGAGTCTCTCATGTGAACAGAAGGTCTCAGGAATTTTTATATATTTATTAAATAAATTGAGGTTTCTTGAGCGGAAAATATAGAAGTGATAAAATTCCGAATGAAAATTTCGAAAATATTAACAGTCCTAATTCTACGGTTTTATGAATAACTAATCAATCAACAAAATTCATGAAATATTTGTAAGCTGAGCTGATGAAATCAAGGTCAATGGCCATTTATAAGTAGTAATAAAGAACCATTCTCACCTATTTAGTAATCGTTCTGGTATTCTGCCATTTGTAAATTTGTTTTCCAATATACAGGGTCTTTCACGAGGAACCTCACCCATATTTATACGGGAAACTACTGAACGTATTTTCATGAAATTCAGCACTCATAAGTATTTCACGATGCTGATGAAATCTAAAATATTTTCAAGGCATGAGCACCTCCGGTTTTTCCGGAAATGACGTCAACTTCCGTTTTTCAAATTAGAACACTTTTTCATTGCAGAAATAGATTCCTTAGAAAATTTCAAGTTATTTTGATGTAACATTTTTCAGTTTTGGTTGGAAAATTCTCTCTGAGCGAGAAAATTCGAAAAAAAAATCGAAAATAGAGCTCCGCTGAAACAAGAATAACTTCGAGGTTTTTGGATGGAAAATTTTCATTTTTGGGATTTTTCAAGATGTAAGATTGATGTATCCACTTTAAAAATCGAAATCGCGATTCATGATACAGGGGGTGAAAAAATCGCTTTCAAAGTTAGGGATGACAAAATCGTGAAAAATCAATTTTTTCAAATTAGAACCCCATTTTTTTATGGCAGATATTGAATCTACGTTAAAAAATAATGTGAGTGTATGCATCATACCCTTGCCCTAAAATGGATATTTGAGTTAATATCCACTTTAGGGCAAGGGTGTGATGCATACACTCACATTATTTTTTAACGTAGATTCAATATCTGCCATAAAAAAATGGGGTTCTAATTTGAAAAAATTGATTTTTCACGATTTTGTCATCCCTAACTTTGAAAGCGATTTTTTCACTCCCTGTATCATGAATCGCGATTTCGATTTTTAAAGTGGATACATCAATCTTACATCTTGAAAAATCCCAAAAATGAAAATTTTCCATCCAAAAACCTCGAAGTTATTCTTGTTTCAGCGGAGCTCTATTTTCGATTTTTTTTTCGAATTTTCCCGCTCAGAGAGAATTTTCCAACCAAAACTGAAAAATGTTACATCAAAATAACTTGAAATTTTCTAAGGAATCTATTTCTGCAATAAAAAAATGGTGTTCTAATTTGAAAAACGGAAGTTGACGTCATTTCCGGAAAAACCGGAGGTGCTCATGCCTTGAAAATATTTTAGATTTCATCAGCATCGTGAAATACTTATAAGTGCTGAATTTCATGAAAATACGTTCAGTAGTTTCCCGTATAAATATGGGTGAGGTTCCTCATGAAAGACCATAATACTCAGTATACAGGGTGTCTCAGAAGTACCGCACTTCCTTCAGGGGATCGAAAGTGAAAAATATTCTAAGCCTAAATATCCATGTTTGAAATTTTTTGATAACGTAGTTAAATAGTTATTAATTAATGAAAGTGACCAATCAGGAGCGCCCGACAGAATATTAAGTAGGCAGTGGGGACGCGAGAGCGAGACGCTAGTCTCTGTTTACTGCGTGAAAAGCCGGCCGCAGCTCTAGCGTCTCTCTCTCGCGTCCCCTCTGCCTACTTATTCTTCTGTTGGGCGCTCCTCATTGGTCACTTTCATTAATTAATAACTAATTAACTACGTTATCAAAAAATTTCAAACATGGATATTTGAGCTTAGAATATTTTTCACTTTCGCTCCCCTGAAGGAAGTGCGGTACTTCTGGGACACCCTGTATATAAGTTAGTTGAATCGTTTTTTACACTTTTTGCGAATATGCAGATAGTTATAAAATAACTCCCTTTAAAATAACCCTTGTCTACTTCAGTGGGAAACCGGTTCGTTTGGAACCTGAAACCATATGCAGATGTCTTCGTGGCGTCATGACTTAAAAATACATATATCTAATAATTCCAATACAGATAACCAGCCATTGAAAATTGAAACTGGTCTTTGGTAAGAATCGAGATCTGCGTATGTTCAGAAATATAAAAAGTTAACATTACTTATTAGGCAATCCAACGACCTGTCAAAAAATTTTTGAGGTTAGTGCTGGTGGTCAAACAATGGAAATTTAGCTTGATTCGTGTAGACATCAAAACTGTTTATTTGCTTTAATAATTGTTTCATTTGGACATTGTTACGTTCTATATTTTCAATTTCAATAGTTGCTATAGGCAACCCAAAATACATAGTCATGTCACATGTGAGTGAACGTGATATGTTTTGAAATAATCCAACCAAGCCAGCGGTAAGTTTTTATAATTTTTTTTTTGTTTCGTAAAAAGTAGACCGCTTCGAATATCTTCCCAACTGGCGTTTTTAAAATTCAGTGTGTGCTCAGGGATCGATAGGTGAGTGACTGATTGAATTTCTGCCGTAGTAAATTTTTTGGATTTTGATTATTAGTAAATTTATTGAAGTAGTATTCAATATTGTTGAATTCCTGGAAATTCATCGTAGTATTTTTGGTATACTATTAAAATTTCAATTTCTGGGTTTGATAATCATTTTATAGGGAAGTTGTACTTCTCGATTCAATTTCATGGTATTTTCTCGATATTAATCCTCACTATACCTGTTATACGTTGTAAAAAGAAGTTGAAGTAAACTCAGATAATCTACTTAGTAGATTTAGCCTAAAGGCAAAATTTGAACTGAGGAATTATTCAATTCTTATTGATATTTGGTACAGGTGTGAGAGCACTGTGAGATCCATGAACTTTCACAATTGTTAATTTGTGGATGATATTATTGGTGTGTTGGTTGAAATTTATTTCATTCGAAATCTTGAGGAAAATATAAGTTTTTTAGTAGTTTAGGTTATTTGAATACGGCCACAGTCACTTTCACCTCGATCTTGAGGTCGCACTGAATTTTTTCTGTAATTATATTTTCTTTATATATCAGTGTGGGCTGAGAGATTAAAGTATAATTTTTTATTTGTTTTTTTTTTGAGGCTTGCTGGCTGAATTATTTCTTGTATTTCTTTTTCTTGTATTTTTCATGACCTGGAGCCAAATCAAAGACTGAAAAAAGGGGTGTTGCTGCTACATCAGGCGCTTGCTGTGGCAGATTTAGTCTATCCTGTGTTCAGGAACTCCATTCGAAAGGGTATGAGAACTGATTCAAGTCAGAGGAGTTTGGGAGAGCCAATTAAATCACTTGTATCATTGGATGTTGTTGTTTTTCATTCAGCTTTCATCTTTCAATCCTGCATTTTGATAAAGTAAATTCTTTTAATTCTTTTTGTAAAATTTGGAATCATTCAATTATTTTTTTTGTAATAAAATTCATTAAAATTGAGTGTGTTTTATTTCTGTCAGAAAATAAAAAAATCTGAAATATAAATTTGAAAATATCATAACATATTTTCAGTCAATCTTACTCTTAGGAATATCAGACCAGTGAAAATTATTTGAATTAAATGAATTTTCAATAGAAAAATGGCCTTAATGTATGCCAAAGTTGGATGTGCAAGTCGTTCAAATTAATCTTAAATATTTTGGAACACCCAGTGTGTTTAGACTTGGTGTATTATACACATATTAGGTGCGTTCGGCCAGTCGGTTACATTAACACTTTTTGCTCAGTCGTTCGGCCACCCATCTCAGATCGAAAAGTGTCAATTATATGCCGTTCGTGTCAGACGGAGTAGAGCTTTTGGAACCAACTCTGAAAACCCTAGCTCCAGAGATAGGGCGCGAAGGGAGGTTCTGAAGAAGTAAGGTTAGGTTAGACAGACAGTTAGAGTTGAAATTTCAAAAAAAATTGATTAATCCAGAGTTTGATTAACTATGTCAAAGACATTTTCCAAGGAAACCCGTAATGTGGTAATGACCGAGAAAGGCGTTACAGAAAACAGACTTTTCTTGCAAGAGATTCCAATTGTCATTCGTTTATTCAAATAGGTACAAGTGACAAGTTCTAAAAGTTCCACTAACACTAAGCGATCTGTAATAAAAACTCTGGTTCGACTCTCCCCGTACCGGAGTTGACAGGCCGAACGCACCTATTGAGTGACTTACCAGGAAACAAAGGAAAATTTGGTCAGCAGTCATCAAGACTTGAGAAAATCGAAGATAAGAAACTAAAGTGAATATTTCTTCGTAGACACTGAAATAAGCAGTATTCAGTTCATGTAAAACTAATGAATATTTAAATTTTATATCATATAAATGATAAAGAAGTTACAGGTTGCAGTGCTCTGTTAAATATTCCTTCTCCAATACTTTCTCTTCAATCTCTTCGGGCTCCCAATACTAAAAGTTGTTATCATATGATTGAGTGAAATTTTCTTCGTCAGTGTTGTTTCAGAATATTTTTTGATACCACAAATCATAAAAACTCACTCGCTCATGAAATGCATAAGATAATAAAATTCCTCATATTTACCGCAAATCAGCGACCTGTCATCAACGTTTTGAGGTTGACAATGGTGTAATTGATCATTTTGAGGTAACGTCCGCCATATTGCGTGTGGGGCAACCAAACCGTTCCTCTCATTGTAAACAATAGAAAAGATCGATTTTCAAAGTGTGTATTATTCAAAATGCCGGCGTTTTGTTGTGTTGTGGGGTGTTCTAAAAGAGCAGAAAGTGATCAAATTCGTTTTTTTAGAATCCCAAAGCCTTACAAAACCGAGGAGAAATGCTGGACGCCTTATCAAAAGAACGTCCAGAATGTTGGGGTTAGGGCTTTAAAACGGGGCAATTTGAGCGATACATTCCTTAAAAATGCACGAATTTGTGCAGGTCATTTTGTATCAGGTAGGTAAATATTATCAATACATAAGAAATACAAAAATTATGATCCAAAATGTTTGAATTTATAGTTAAATATGGTGTTAAAGTAAACGTTTTTTGTTCAACTTTTTAGGAGAACCAGCCAAACTGGAAGATAGAGATAGCCCCGATTGAGTCCCTTCTGTGAATATGGGATACATTAGCATCAAAACACAGGATGGCCAAAGTTTAAAAAGGCATGTCAGATTGGTTAAACGTCAAACGAAACATCTTAAAATGGTCAGTACTACTTTAAAAGAGTTGTAATCCCCAATCAATTCTTCATGATGAAGCTATTAATACTGCATTGAATATAGAACCCACAGCAGGTCCATCTACAGAAACCGAAGGAAGTCCTGAACTGTGCAATGAACACGAAAGTCACAGGACTGCTAACATTCAAACGGATTTAACTATAGACCACTTAAACAAGCTCTCTGGAGATCTCAATTTTGCTAATCAGAAAATATATGCTTTCGAAGAAAAATTGAATGCACCAGATTTAACAGAGGAGTCATTTAAGAACGATTCTAAAACATTGTACTTCACTGGTTTCCCAAAAGCTGAGCTGATGTTTCAAGTATTTAACAGTGTAGCTCCCTACTTATCAAATAAAAGTGTTCTGTTTCCGTTTAATCAATTTATTTTGAGATTAATGTAACATATTGTAGAAAAAGTTAATAAAATACGCAATACACACTTAAAACTCGACAATACTTTTAAGCCTGTATGGACTTGTAGGCCTTCATCTGTTGTTCAGTATAGAAACTGTGAGTTAGTATTAGGTAATCCACCATGTCCATAATGCTCACAGATGATAAAAAATTCAAATTGCTGGTCAGTTCACTTGCACCAAGAGAATAGGGATCAACATTGTCTATAATTCCAATTTTAGAGTCGTAACGCGATTTTACGTCTCCTTTAAAAGATAGGTAGTATTCACTCCAAGCCATATTGTAGAAAAAGTTAATAAATTATGCAATTCACACACTGAAAACTCCAACTAAACAACTCAAAACTGCAGATCACAATGAAATTCTTATGGCAGACACGATCTTGTATGCCCCACACGCAAAATGGTCGCTCTGTCAAAGTCACGTGACTCAAAATGATCAATAATCACGAGGTTTGGATTGCATAATTAATTCTGTTTCTGTCTGTCATGATGTATCATGCGTGAAATGGATTATTAACAATGTTATGTATATAAGGGAAATGGGCTAGCAGAGATCTAATTACCGAAGTAAAGCGTTGGATCGTGCTGCCATCATAGGAACGTCTGGGAGGAAGCGTAGACATTTACCGAAGTGTTCCTGCTAGAGCGTTATATAAGTTCTGCCGTTTTAGTTGGTTGCTATCATCCAAATCATCCTTAAGAGGGGTCTATACCGTTCGACATTCAGTTCAAAACGCGATTTGGGATTTCTCACGATTTTCACTATTATTCAATTTGAAGAGTTCTCTAAGTCGGAAAGTTCATAACTTTTTTTTGTCGAAAAAAAAAAACATTATTTTTTACAAGCTTTTATTTAGTTTCACCTGTCCCGGTGTCTGTCTGTCTTTAATCAGATCTTGCAAGTTAAATATGACACACTTCTAATGGTCCGATTGATTTGAAATCTGGCAGGTGTACATAATTCTGGTGACAATGCATCATGTTATATTTGTTATAGAAAAAACAAAATGGCGGCTCCAAGATGGTGGATGAGTTTTGTAATTATCATCCGATTCCATTCAAAATTTGAATCTGGTGGTTTTTGGGTTTGACAATGATGATTCTTCTGTCAAAATTGGAAAATTCAAGATGGCGGCTACTATGATCCGATTCTATTGAAAATTGGTATCTGGGGGATTTCTGGGTCGGAAATTACGATTCTTCAAAATTGGGGAATTCAAGATGGTGGCTTCAAAATGGCGGATGAGTATTGTTATTATAAAAGCTTGTCTTAAAAAATGATTTTTTTTATTATAGCTTGTTTTTCCACTCGGTATAGACCCCTCTTAACTCACCATGAGTAAGCTCTTTTATTGAACAGAGTCGACTAGTTTAGGGCTATTTGACAAATACCTTCAAGGGCAAACTATGAAAACTGGGCTCAATTAGAGGCATTAATGCGTTTTATTCAGGACTTTCATATCTATTCAGAGTAATATTCTCATCCTCGATATCCATTTTCTTGTCCTCTCGGAATATATTTTCGGTTTGCGACGTTTTGGCGCATATGGAAAGATAGGAGTTAATAAAAAATAGCGGGAGAAATAAAAAGTGATGCGAGGCCCGAAATTTTCGTTCGATGAGTAAGTCTAAAACAAAACCTGATCAGTGCCACAATGCCAAAACCATACATCTACGAAGAGACCAGAGGTGCGTTACAGGATGTTCTCCGCATTAGCAGAGTGAACCCTCGTATAGAACTTATGCGTTTTATTCGACGCACCAAAATGCCAGTTTGACGTGCACCAAACTCATTTGAATTAATTGTAATTTATTCGACATATTTGTCAACAACTTGTGTATTGGAATTATCTTCTATTCCCCGAAAATGGTTGAATTAGAAAAAAAAACTAGAAATAATGGAATTTTATTCAATTCGATTCAGTGGAAAATTCATATCCCAATTCCAACAATAGCCAGTTCAGAATTGCCCACATTAAATTTCGAGTAATTGTCGTGGAAGAAAAAAATTGTCGCGCTCTCAGTTCTTGTGGCTTTGCCAGCTCAATATTAAGTTAGCAGAGCCACCCAAAAATAAACATCAAATATCATCACAATGATGAAAAGTAGCCCTTGACTATGGGTTCAAATGAACGAGATATTCAACATTATTGAAATCTGCAATTCATAACCCAAAATCTAGAATTAATAGAACGGTTCTATTTTCGTATTTGGAAGATGAGGGAATGTTTAGCAGAAATCAATAATTCAATTAGTGTTTTCAGTATGTGAACTGTCATGGCATAAGACCTTGAGCATCATTATAAAGGTATTTAATTATTAGATAAGTGTTCTGTAGCATTCCGTAATCAAAATCTGAAACAATAAAGAATTGCACATGCTATCATTCGATTTGTTAAACGTAGGTACATGACATTACTTAACCTGAGAAAACTTGATATTGATCAATTACCAGTAAATTACCTACCTAGGTATGTGTTTTTTTATTTGAGAAGAATAAGTTGCAACTAACTGACCGTTCACCAAAATGCGAATGAGTATCCTCATTTTGAACCCAGAGTAATAACAACAGCCAAATGAAAATTCTGCAGTGCTATTTAGCAGACACAATATGTTCGCAATCGTTAACTTCCACAAACTTGAGACGCCAGTAGTATAAAAGTAAAATTTCAATGTTGAATGTTTACCAACCGTCAATTGCAGGCATACTCCTGAATCAAAAAATGTCCTTCTCTGAATCAGTCCAAGAGCTTACACATGCTTATAAGGAAGAGAGAGTTGCTTCCTTTTTACCTGTATTAATTGAGATGTTCAAACGACATGACAAACATGAGTCTCTTATCCTAGCTGACTAATGGATTTTTCCCATGTCATATAGCACACCGTTGGAAAGGTTATAAACTGAGCCTTTCAAGTGTGAGCTGAATTCGATAGAACCTTTAGTTTTCAAAAATGAATTAGGAAGTTTACATTCTTCATATCTATCACATGTTTTTGCAAATTTGATAGCTCAAAGGTAAATTTATAATTACTGATTGATTAAAAATTATACAGTGAGCAACTGAGGATATTTTTTATGAGATTCATTTTCATTGTGCTGTCTGAGATGCCAAGAAAACTGAATTATTTGAATGTTTGTACCATGAGTTTTTTTTTTTATTCCATGTAGGATATTTATGTGACTTTGATCATATGTCAGTGATATTCCAAAGCTTTCCAGAGATATTTGAGATCTTAAATTCTCTATTGAAGACATATTTTCGCGTGACAATATTTTGAAACTATTTCGTCCGTTTTGAAATATTCGTGTTTTCGCGTCGAACTGGTGACGTCACGCACCAAATGGTTCGAAATAATTTGCAGCGGTTTGAAAGCAGGCAGTGGGATAGTTCGAACTGGAATTTGAAGTTTGGAATCAGCTGATTGGTTATGTTTGTTGGATTTATTTTCTTTTCGCCGTTTTTATTCAAAATATTATTTAAATACGACAGCTTTGTTTTAAGAATGCATTGTAACCTGTGAAGTAATAAATCATTTCGAGTGGAGCAGACCTTTATTTGAGAATTGTGAAATATAATTCGGATTTAAAAATGTATGTTCAACTTCTTGAAATTGATATTAAGGCAACTCGTTGATCATACGAGAACATTTGAATCATACATAAACAGATTGGAATCCATTTCAGAAATACGATTTTATCCTAAGTAGTTATTATAATAATGTGCGTGCATTGCTCAAACAATGGTGCGTGTATCGAGGTTCTAAAGCCGGACTCCCACTACTCGTGTATTTGGCAAATATTTGCCACTTGCCTATATTTGGCATGTAGTGGGACTGGTTCACTCGGCCAATACTTGTCAATCTTGTCATTTAAATTCGAAACTTCGTCTACTTGCCAAGTACGCAAATAATTGTGTACTTGCCAAATATACGAGTAGTGGGAGTCCGCCTTAACATATAAATGGAATTGACATTTATTTCCATGATGACGTCACCGTTTTAAAATTGTGGCATTTTAGCAAAGCACGAACTGGTGACGTTCACTTCGAAATAATTTCGAAATAGTTTTGAACCGTGATTCACACGAAAAATGGCTTGAGTATGATCAGAAAGATGGTCATAGCTATTTTACATTTGATGTTAGAAGGATGAAATTTTCAGGATCTGAAGGACAGGTGATTGGCAAACATTGGTTCTCAACCCTTGCCACAATTTTTACACACGCCCTTAGATTACCATGTTTGGGGAAGGATGAAAATATGGAAAATGCAACTCCCCTTACTGATAAAGGGGAATTTCCGACAAAATTCAGGTGCAGAAATGAAAACATGGCTTCAATAACGGGTCCTGAAAATTTCATTCCTCTAAAGCTAAAGGGCAAATTGCTGTGACCATTTTTCTGGACATCCTGAATAGAGAATATTTGTCTAAAAGCTGAAATAACTCTGAAAAGCTTCAGATTATCAATGAAATATGATCTAAGTCACACTTAAATTCAATGGGAAATCCAAGAGTTGAATAATTTATTGGGTCTGCCATCTGAAAAAACCAAGTTGATAGGTACTACTGGTATAATCAGAAGTGACAATGAAATGAAAATATTTGAGATTTTCTCAGCATTCTGAAATACAAATTCGAATTGAATTCCGTGAAAATATCTTTAGTAGTTATGTGTATAAGTTTGGGTGCGGTTGAAAAGAAATTACTCCGTATTGTTGAATAGAACTGAAATACGATTTGAATTTCAAGCTATTACAACCGCAAACAAAAAATTATGACGACTTAAAGGCAAGATTTCAGTTGTCTTGAAAAAACAGAAAAAAAAAGTAAATCTTGGCCAGATTTCGATGGTTTAGGGCCGATTGCACCGTAGACAAAACTGTAGATTAAATCTTGAACCTTGATTAGTGTCTAGTATAATCAATAGACACCAATTGAGGTTTTGAATATAATCTAGTTTTATCTACAGTGCAATCGGCCCTAAGTACTCCTAAACTATAAAAGATGACAATGTCATGTTCTCTTTTTTCAAGAAACATAAATTGCAGAAAACCCCAAGTTGCTACTGCGTCTAGTTTCTGAGCTGCAGGGCGATTTTGGTATTATCTCCATTATTATAATTCACTATAACTTCCGTATTATAGGATCTAGGCTCTCGAAATGAACACATATTTCGGGCACTTCTTTTACTGCTTTTCAGCGGTGCTATTGGATATTTGGTACCTGCTCAAATTTTGGAGCTATAACAATTTTTTCGTTCAAATGGAAACCATAATCGGAAATGATATTTCCAAATTGATCTTCTTTGAATGATTTCAAAAATATACAGGGTGTTTCAGAATAAGGGACCGTAAATTCGGGAACTTAATCCTCAGATGATTATATGACATAAAGTTCCTATGGACTATAGGTCCCTGAAGCACTGTTTCTGTGATACGGGGTGTAAATTTGAAAAAAAAATTGGTTTTATGAAATTATTTTCTACACCGTACACGATTTTTTTTCCGTTTTGGTAGGTCATGACTGAGTACGCATTGAGACACATGAAGGCGACTAAGCTGCCTTGATCTGTGTCAAGACGATGTAAGAAGTAATCAAAGATTTTCTTAACTCTCTCAGATGAAATTGCATTTTATTTTTTTTTTCTCAGGAAGTATTCGTCGCAGGTAAAAAACTCAAGAAACCATTCTTATTGTGAATTATATGGTGATAACGAAAATAATTTAAAATTCGAGAAAAATTATTGGCGTACCAATTTTTTCACCGAATTTATTCGGATAGAAGCCTGTACGAACGCCACTAGTGAAAATTGAACATCATTTTGTATAGGAAAAAATGTGTCTTAATGCGTACTCATATCCTACCAAAACTAAAAACAAATCGTGTACGTTGTAAAAAATAATTTCATAAAACCAATTTTTTTTTAATTTCAACACCCCGTATTTCAGAAACAGTGCGTCAGGGACCTATAGTCCATGGGAACTTTATATCATAAAATCATCTGAGGATTAAGATCCCGAATTTACGGTCCCTCATCCTGAAACACCCTGTATATCATCATCTGAGGATTAAGATTCCGAATTTACGGTCCCTTATCCTGAAACACCCTGTATATCATGATATATACTCCATTCACTTTTATAAAGTATCGCGGTATGCCATGAACTTCTGACACATTCCACCGCGTATATTTTGAAAATGTTAGGTTATGATCATTCCACTGTCAGATACGCCCACAACGTTGTCGTTTCTGCTAAAAAATCGTAGTTATTACGTATTCATCAAAATGCTCATTTACTTTGGGAAATTAATGAATTTGAGAAAATATTATGTGAATTCAGTAATTTCGAAGACCTGGCGAATGCTGAAAAAACTTTTTCTCTCTTAAAACTTGAAATATTTCACGTATATGAACATGGTTGGAAGATACAGTTATGATATTTTCTTTTACGGAAATAAAGAAATGAGTGTTGAAATTTCACTGTAAAAGAATGTACAGAATAGTACGTTACTTTGTGATAGTTCATTCGGAAAAAGAATTACTTTGGGAAATTAATGAATTTGAGAAAATATTATGTTAATTCAGAAGACATTTAAATACATTTTTGCACATCCTGAAATACTCCAGCATGAACATGTAGTAGTTCTACGAAACCTGCGCCACAGTTAAATCTTCGAAGAACTAACTCCAATTACAAAATTAAAAAAGAGTAAATGGAAAGTAGACTTGGAAATGTCGCTTGATTTTCACGAGTGCCAACCTGCGTCTGTTTTAAGTAAAAAACTTGATAAACCTAAATCATGGCCAACTGCGATACTTTATAAAAGTGAATGGAGTATATGTTCTACACTCTACAGAGTGGCCACTTTTTCAATGGGATTGTATTGGTAACTTTTAAACCATAAGAGTTAGAATGTCGGTCAAATGGAGAAAAAGTTGCATTCAGAAGCATTGTCAAGCAGTGCAAACAGATCGAGATTATCAGGGCCGGTTATCGAGATATCATAAGAAAAGTAAATTCTGTCATTTTGATTTTTTTTTTCAATACGGACCTGCATATTTTGGACACTTTTTGAAATAACTTTCAACGCTGAATTCAACGATATATCATACAATGTCATTCAAAGTTGATTTTCAGGTGATTTCGACCCATATCCAAATATCTTTGGGTCGGATCTGTATAACATTTACCATTGTTTTAATTAACAACGTGCAATACATTTCGATGAGAACATTGATACCGTTGATAGACTTTTTCTTACATACACACAACTCTAGGTTTATTGAATGTATTATTTTCAAGTAGTAGGCCTTGGATAAAAAAAATAACAAGAAATAACATTGTATGATATATCGATGAATTCAGCGTTAAAAGATATTTTGAAAAGTGTCATAAAATATGCAGATCCATATTTTAAAAAATGAGGTTGAGGGTGGCCCAGAAAGTACGAAACGTTGGATACGAAATCTGATTATGTCAATCTGAGGATAATTTACTGTCGAATAAAAAATTCCTGTAACTTTTTTCAATATTTGAAATTAAGTAGGAAAAAAAGAAAAATCAGAATGACAGAATTTACTTTTCTTATGATATCTCAATAACCGACCCTGATAATCTCGATTTGTTAGAACTGCTTGACAATGCTTCTATGAATGCAACTTTTTCTCCATTTGACCGACCTTCTAACTCTTATGGTTCAAAATTTACCAATACAATCCAATTAAAAAAGTGGCCCGCCTGTATACTAATTTTATTTTGAAAACTGGCATTATTTTCGGTGGCAACCTTTGTGTATAGAATAATTAAAGAGTATAGAACATAGACATAGAGAATTGACTGAGAAAAATGGTGAATGTGCTGGAAATTATAACTATTTTTTTGAGGGGCGAATTTACGTAAAATGATAAAGAATTGTTTTAACATATTTCTTCATTTACTGGGAAATCGGTAAGAGTGAGAAAAATATAAGATTGGCATTTGAAAAAACTGTCTGTGGGTAGTTTTTTCAGGGGTGGTAATAAGAAACAAAATTCTAACGACGGATTCTGGTATAGTTTTTGATGCCATTTGAAACTTTTTGTTTTAACTTTCTACCTTGTCTGAGAGCTGAGATATTGGCTGTTTGGAACATCTTGGGACACCCTGTATAGTTAACTCGTAAGTATATCATGATATATATTTCTGAAATCGTTGAAGAAAGATCATTTTGGATATATCATTTCCCATTATGGTTAACGTTTGAAAAATTTCTGTTATTTCTTCAAAATTTGAGCAGAAATTCAATAGCACCGCTGATAAGCAGTAAAAAAAGTGATCTAAAAGATGTGTTCATTTCGAGAGCGTAGATCCTATAATACATAAGTTATAGTCAATTATAATAATGGACCTAATACCAAAATCGCCCTGCAGCTCAGGAACTAGACGCAGTAGCAACTTGGGATTTTCTGCAAGTTATGTTTCTCAAAAAAAAAGAGGACATGACATGTATATTACTTTTTCTCTATCTCTTATAGTTAAGGAGCTGTAGTACTAAACCATTGAAATCTGGCCACCCTGTACATATTTTGAACACTTTTGAATTTTGGTACAAGCAGTCTGAATCAACCCAGATTCCTTTGTAAATTTACTTTGTGAAAGAATCTCATTGAACTCACAGTTTGAACTCGTGTGCAGACTTCCTGACATTACGAATCACAGAGACTGATGGTTCAGGTAATGAATCTGGATTGACAGGAACTTGCACTCCCCGTTCCCATTCCTGTTTCCATTGATCTTGAATGATCCAGTATTCATCGATAGCCAGTGGTTCTGAATCAGGCAATTTCATTGCACTAATAAGGTCTTTACGAAACAACTCTGCTGGAGCCTCACTTGAGTTTCTATTGTAAATCCTGGCCAAGGTGGCGGCCTCTTCATCTTCCACTGCCATTCGCTAGAAATTTACAGCATTAGAGATCATAGATGAATATCCAAATCAAATATTCATAAAGAAATACCCAATGAAATCACGTTAATATTACAAAGTAAGAATTTATTCTTTATGTATGTATAAAGCACAGTTCAATAAAGTACAATTTAGAAACCGAAATCTATATGATATTTCATACTCAGCTGTATGAAAACTTCTCAGTGGAAACATTCGAAATGATTAACACTGAATATGGGATCAAAAGTTTATATAAATCCAGAGTATAATTTGTAAACATAGGACACAAGTCATCTACTTAAAAGGATATATTGTGATATTGTTTATACTGATTACTCCTAGGTCTCCCAAGGAGACCCCTCTGAAACTACAAGCTTCGAAGCTTGTAACTTGTGCCGAGTTCAGAGTGCACAGTTGTGTTCTGTGTATAAATATATTTATAAACCATGAACCTTAGCCAAAAATTCTTCAATATAACAAATCTTGATAATACTGATCCTTATCAGCTGATCACCCATTATATACACAATTTCTGCTCCACCATGGTTGTACTTTATATGAATTGATTAAGAAAAATACTGTCATGTTATACTCAAGCAATCAGTACGAGTGAAAATCCATAGATACCTTTCTCCTTTTGACGGGTACAAAGCCATCTTCAGAACGATTAGGCCTTTTTATTCTATGGGACATCGCACTTATATGGTGCAAGCAGGTAATGTCCTCCACGTAACCTGCAATGAAGTTTATTAGAAACATGATATATTGAATAAGTGTAAAATCTGATATATTCACACTGAATCTAACTATATGTGATTGATACAAAAAAGCTTTTAATAAATTTCCTAATTGACAATTGTAAACAAAAAGTACAAATGCAACAGAATGTACTCACTACATAATTATTCTTTACAGGACATATACCAAGGTAAATATTTAGGTCTGAAACAAAAGTTTCCAATATTTAGACACATAATTTACCTACAATTTAGTTCTGTACTATTTCAGAGTAAAGCACCCCAAATATCCTAAGATCACTTCATATTATAGAAGATGTTGAAAAGAAAAGAATGAAAATCAAACACAGATTAGAGCCTATAGATTTGTGCTAAGCATACACAAACAAAATAGTTCCCAAATCAATACATACGTTTGAATCAACAAAAGTAAAAGGTTTAATCCATGCATATTCAACCATTTTTCATAAATAGTAGGTAATAATTTTGTGAATACAGTGTCAAACACTAAAGGTGGCTCCCATGTCTAACATTGTAAACATTTCCAGAATGGTGTATCACTAGCACAAACCAAAGATTTCATAGTGAAAAACAATATGTAAATACCAATTCTTGGCATCCCTTTACCATTTCTTTAAGGATTTTCATATTTCCGATTGATTTTCAATTGAATTTTGGCAAATCAACTTCACTAGACTCCATTTATTGGTAAGCCTAACAACATTGACAGAGAAGGTGGCGCCACTATCAATCTACGACACAGCACGAAACAAGAAAATATTGTGATCCTTCTTTGTCTTTGGTGAATATGGAAATTGGAAAGTAATATCTTTCAAGAATCTTCAGCTATCAATTCGAGAGTCGTAGGGATTTTTTCACTTCAGGATATATTCTAATATATCAGAGGAAATGTGGAATATCAATATCAAAATGATTTTGAAGCACATTCCGTTTCAAATAATACTCTCCATCTTTCTCTTTTTTTCCAACATGTCTTCGCTGAACGATTCACTAATCGCATCACATTCCAATGCAGCTCGATGGTAATACAAATAATCGGTGAAACCTATATAATTAAGGTAGATTGAAATATTCTCAAAATGATGTGGCCGTTTTCGGTTCTGAATTGAAGTAGAGAAAAAATAGCAGTCAATTTATTCTTTGGCGCCTTATTAACTGAGTATTTAACCTGAACTTGAAAAGTCACGTGACGACATCAATATTTTGGCGGGGATAATATATCATGCTTTTGCTTTTCCATTCGATATTCAGTTTAAAAATTGAATTGAAATTGAGTTAATAATTTATTTTATATTTTAAATTCCGACATTAAGTTTTAATCAATACCGTAAATATTCAGGCCGATAAAGTTACGCCCACTTCTATAAAAATTCGCATGCTCTATCAACATCTTTGATACGTCATCAGACAAGTCGATATGGATTACTTAATTATTAAGTGAAATGAGATGTGAAGATAGGCTAAAAGATTTTTCTTCGTATATTTTAAATACATTTTAGGAACAACGTTTCATGAAAAGCTATTTCACTTCTTTCCGAATTTCGAAATGATTCCAAGGATTCATTCCATGCAAGATAAAACCAGAGAAAATGTATACATTTGGAAATTTTCCACAGAATATGGTTTAATGCACGAAATATTCGTATCGCGATAGATGCATCTATGTATCGCGGTATGAAACGAAAAAAATTTGGGCACAGGAACTCATGAGACCTTGTTCATCTACTGGGTGTTTGATTGATAAATGAACGTACGATAACCTGAGGTAGACTCTCAGACTTATAACAAAGAGTACAAAGACACTCTGCAAGGGCGGAAATCAGGTTTGATCAGGTTCACAATGTATGAAATTTTTTATGTGCACCACATTGCGTATTTTTTTTAAGGACTTTGATACTTATGGGTAGGGGGTAATTACCCCCCTCTGCCCCCCATAAATCCACCCTTGACTCTTTGCTAATAAACTAATAAATGTTCTTTTGGCGTTATGGCGATTCCAACCACATATGAGGGCGCTGCTGACTGTAAACGAACATGCAGCAAAACGAGTAATCTTTTCTAGAGTTATGAAAGGAGAAAGTGATTATTATATGTAGGTATTTTTCTTCAATCTCTGGTAGCTTAAGATGTCTCAAATAATGGTGTATGCCTTTGTCTAAGGTATATGCACTGATTAAAATTGAGAATATTAGAAAAGTTTCGTTCTTTCCACTTCAGGTGGCGCTATTCAAAAATTATCACTGATTTTATCAGTTATTTCAGATATTTGAATTTATTCTGGTGAACGTGTTGTATTGATGATGATGGTGCATAGTTCTTTCAAGCAATGATTTGTATTATAGATGCATAGAATACCTAGTCTTGCTTGGCACTGATTAGACTTTCTTTTCGATCGAAAATCTGAGCTGGGGTCCTACTTTTCATTTCTCCTGAACTCCTGAAAGGGTTCGCGCTATTTTCCATTGCCGCAGCAGCACCACGATCGCGAAATACTGCGGATTATTCCCGAAGTAATCGCTGCACAGTCCGCTTTTGCTTGTTTTGTTAATTAAATTGTAAATTACTATTATGTACTTAGGCCGGGTTTCACCAACGGTTTCAATTAAACGAGAATTTTAGTGGTTTTCACGTCAAAATCAATCGTTAATCTCAGTTATCTCCTTTAAACCAGTTTAAAATTTTTGGTGAAGCCAGGCCTTAGCGAATAAAATTGTATTCATATTCATTAGCTATCGGTTGCAGCTTTTTGAGCATCTTTGGGTTGGTATTAATGTGTCATCAATGTTCAATGTCAAACCTCATTAATGTCAATTTTTGAAGTTTTGAACGCGCTATTTATTTTGAATTTTGATAGAGCGAAAACAATTTTTGGTTAAAATGAATGCTAAAAAGGTGTAAGTACATCTTGTGTACACGTAAATTTTATAAAGAATATAATGAAACCTAAATGTTAATGAATTGGCGGGCTTATTTGAAATCAGTAATGACAGTGATGACTTATTGCTGCCAACCCAAGAACGCTCAAAAAGCTGCAACCGTAGAACCCGTACTACATTCTAGAGTGCCGTTTTTGAACTACAATTTTTGGTCACGATTTTTAGTTGGAAGTCGTTACACCAGAGTTTGTATGCATCTATATTAGTAGCTTTGAATAAAGAATCATTATTTTATATTCTATGATTAGTAGCAATTTTTCTGTGTGACAGCCATTGACTAATGGTCAATTCACAATGAACGTAAAACGTATATATATAACAATGACGTAAAGAGCACCTAAACGTAATCCGTCCATAATCGGCATAAACGTAATGAAATGTGTAATAGAATCCTTCATTTTCTTTATATTTTGGGCTCTTGAGCGGGGTGCACGCCTTGCCCGCCAGCTTACAGCGGGCCTGGGCGCCTGGGCCTGACGTTTACGTTTTCTCTGGATTACGTCCACATACGTTCATTAAGCGCGTTCGGCAATGACATCCGACTGGTCGGATTGATCTGAACCGTTCGTTTATTACATCCAGATTGAGGGGAGTACACATCTGGACCGTTCGGCAAAAAAATCTGATCAATCGGATGTAGATCTTTTTGCTCGCTGTATTTCGACGGAGCAAACGGATTTTTTCAACAGAACAGAAACAGAAATTACTTTTCTGCATTTGTAAATGGATTTTAACTGCATTTATGAGTTTCCTGCTTCGTTTCTTGAACGGTCTGTTAAAACTTCGTGTCTTATGTTATTTGTTGTGTAGTAATAAATAAAAAATGTCGTTTGATAAAAAATAATGATTCAAAATATTTAATCATTTCAACCAAGGGGTAGAAGTGTTGAGAGCTATAACGAAAGAATTGAAATAGAATCCAGACTACCTCTACGGCCGAATAGACCTTTAATCACTATTTTAATATCTGACAAACAGAAAAAACGATCTGAAAGCTCCGTACCGTTCGTTTATTACAGAAAAATCTGACAAATCTGTACAATCTGTGATCACGTGACTAAAAAATCCGTCCGCTCTCGGATGCTAATGCCGAACGCGCTTATTGTGAATCGACCATTAGATTCTATGTGAATTGTGTTCTGTGGTGAATGGTGACAGTTCATATTCATATGTTTTGTGATATCAAAGGTGATATAAACAAACAAAACTTTGATTTGAGGTTATTAACTGCCCAAACTCCAACTGGAAAGTCTTTGACCAGGTCTTTGACTGTCTAGAAAACTAAAAATTTCAACATAACTACTACCACACAAGGAAATCTTAAATAATCAAAAGCTTCATAGCTGTTTTGGAGTGTTAGAGAATATGGATACAGTAAGTGAACCTAATTCGTAGTTTTCGATAATTAAATGGACTATTAGGCTGTATTTATAAGAAGAAGCCTTACCTTCCGCTTTCAAAAAATGAAGCAATTCCTTCAAGGTATATGCATAAAAGGAATTGAAGGAAAAGGTTTTGCTTTGAGTAGTTGGCTTTGAAGTAAAAGGTTATACGTTCGCCGTATTTATAAAAAGAAGCATTTGCTCAAAAACTAAGAGATTTTCTTCCAAAATAGGAATCTAGGATCACAACAACATTTCTCACGCCCAATTTGGAGACGGATACGTAAATCGCTGTACCTTTTACTCCACTTATCCGAAGCATTTCCTTGCAAGGAAAAAGCGGAGATTATAAATACGAATCAAAGCAAAACCTTTTACTTCTACCTTAAATTTTTTGTTTTGGCAAGAGCACGTCACGGAATATTGAATGAAGGATAAGCATGTGGATCAACACATAAAATATCAAGTACATATTTATTTTTCAGTCACTCAGAGGAAAATTGGATCAAGCATGTCGAGTTGCTGAGGAATTCACTAAACTATATTATGAAGCTATAGACAAACGCAGACATGTAGGTTATGATATTATCTCAACTCTAATATTTCTCCATTTATATACATCAAAAAGTAATGAGAAATACCCAAGCCCAAAAAGCATTCTGAGTTTATAACATAATACTGGAAAATATTCAGAAATGAACAAAAATAGAAAAATCATCTAAGAAAACAATTCAACATATTATTCAGTTAGCTATCAGTCTATCACTCTATTAAATATATAATCTTCATCTTTTCTGCTGATAAAAGTGAAAATATGAATATCAGTATTGATTCATATATACTTTGACTGCATATATTGAATTTTTTTTCACCCCTCAATAAAGAGCAGGGTTATTGATAATTTATTTTTCTTGAGGGGAGCTAAATAAAAGAAACATGCTGCGAAATGAAGAATGAGACAAGGCATCACATCATATTACAAAATCTGCATTCATTTATTTCACACACCATAGATTTCAAATTAACTAAATTATAATTATGTTGCAGATGGTATCTCGATTATATCTAGATGAAGGCCTTTTAGCATGGAATGGAACTGGTATAAGTGGAAATGAAAAAATTCAGAAATTTCATATGGATTTGCCTGCTAGTGATCATGCTTTAAATACATTAGATGCTCAACCAATTTTAGGTAACTAAAAAAGCACTTGCTATTCATTTTAAAGAAGCAGTGTTCAGTGTGAACATAACTCTTGTACTATAATTTTTTACTGTGGGTTTCACAAAAGTAATCACCGGTGAACAGAGCTTGATCTAGAATCAACTCGATTTGACAGTTCAAAAATCAGAGAATCAAGCTATTGATCTCGGATGAGCGGTGATTACGCTTTGTGAAACCCACCATTAAGGCGGACTCCCACTACTCGTATATTTGGCAAGTACACAATTATTTGCGTACTTGGCAAGTAGATGAAGTTTCGAATTTGAATGACAAGATTGACAAGTATTGGCCGAGTGAACCACTCCCACTACATGCCAAATATAGGCAAGTGGCAAATATTTGCCAAATACACGAGTAGTGGGAGTCCGGCTTTAGGCTATTTACAAATGAACCATAGCTAATTTGAACATCTTATAAATTAAAATTTGTTCAGAAACTCACTTTCAACGAGTTTTTTACACTGAAATGACCACCAAACAGAAATGTTTCTGCATATTCCTACAAAGAATTAAATTACTCTTGAGTTGAACTCTGGTATCTGAAACAGTGGCGGCGCGTGGATTTTTATTTTGGGAGTGCACATGTGGGAGTTCGGGGGAGGAACAAAATTTGAAAACTAACCTTCAAAACTTGCATTTCAGAGCACTTTGTGACGTTCTTTCGTCTTATCTCGGGATAATATTCAGAAAAGGGTTTAGCGAAAAAATCTGAAATTGTAAGTACAAGGGGTACTTACGGTCTGTTAAAGTATAACGGAAAACTATAACCATTTGGAAAATGTTTCAAATGTCACTTGTGTCATCATCTTCATATTTAAATACCGTGGATTCATTCAAATGATCCCTGAGTGCTAAATCTAATTCGGCCCAAAAATTGATATGATCTAAATATACAGGATTTATCGAATCATTTCCTTCATAATGGCCACGTAATGCTTATTCAAAAGCACCACAAAATTTAATACAATTTATGATTTTCGATAAAATGTTCCTGTTCTTTTCTACTTGCTCATAATGTTTCTCGATATTCAGTCGGTAAGCACTGTTAAATTGTTGCGAATATCTTGTTTACCTAATGAATTAAAACCTAATTTGCATGGCAGAGAGGTGTCTCGGAACTTTGATATTTTTTATTCTTTTCTTTTAATGGATTAAATCATTGACACCGGATCTGGTCCATTCTTTTTGATCATCACCAGCAAATAAAAAACAAGGAAATCAATAAAGACTGTTACTTATTTCACAACCACATAACGATTCGGCTTTTTCATAAATCATAAGTGTCTATCTTAAAGGTTCTTTTATAATCGCGTGTTTTACATTTTGTTACATGCGTGATCGATAAGTTCAGATTTGGACGACCGGCACTTTTGATTTTTTATTTTTCTTCTGATGTCAGCAAAGAAAAACGAATTGTTTTTAAATATTGTACGCTAATGCAAATCAGATTCTCAAAATTTACGGTCATAATTGCGCGAATACAACAAACACGGTAGACAGCATCTCACCCATAAATAAAGAATTATATCACCTACACACGACGTACATCGGTACATCGTAGCACCGTAGTTCTTTATCCATGCCTACGCGTACACATTCTGCATGTGTACCTGTGTCTGCTAAATCTTGTGGACTGTAGCGGGACGTTTGGGGCGCGCGGGATCGCAGGTGCTCCAATCAAGGCTGACTTCGGATGTGCAGTGTACATGCAGTGTACCGACTGCCGTCTAGCGTCTACGACTCTACGCGTATTATTTGCATTGGCGTTCGAAGTTCGCTTGTCGTTACGTTTACGTCAAACACAAAAGTAAATTCCTTTAGATGAAGATAATAATTGGGGGTACACGTGCACATGTGCACCTATTGAGCAGCCGCCACTGATCTGAAATGGTTTCAGAAAGGGTACTTCCTCACTTCTATGAATTTCTTGTCCAAAGCATTCTTTACGTTGGCTAGCAATACCGAGGCATTCCGCTATCAGATGGTTCAGAGTTTCCTCATCGCCCCCACAGAATCTGTACTCCTTGCTTTCTGCTAGACCCATTCTCATTAGGTGCTACCTGAGGCGGCAATGTCCTTTGGGGAATCCAGTTGGGAGGTAGCATATTCTTGGTAAGATCTAGATACTTCTTAGATCTCGCAGTATTAAAGTTGCGTAAAAATTTCTTGGAATGGTCCAACCCAGGAAGATGATATGATATGATATATTGTTTATACTGATTACTCCTAGGTCTCCCAAGGAGACCCCTCTGAAACTACAAGCTTCGAAGCTTGTAACTTGTGCCGAGTTCGGAGTAAGCAGTTGTGTTCTGTGTAGGCTTTGTTACTGTGTCCTTACGCCACCTTAGGCACAGCACTGCTAATTTTTGACCCAACAGTGACATGGTGGTCCCTACCGAGACTAGAAAATTTCTTTCCTAGCTCGGGTTTGAACTCGGAATTGCCGGGTCCTGATCCACTGGACCGAGGGCACTCTCTCCGCCTCTCCCTCTTTCTTTTTCTCTCGAGTTTTTCCTTCTCCTGAAATTCTTTCCTGCAGGTGCATTTGTCTATACCACAGAAAGGTGTTGGAACAGTGAAAGGAGTTTGTGCTCCTTGTCCTGCAAATGTGTCAATCTATTTTATTTATTCCTGAAAGATTGACTAAGCAGACCTTGGTTTTCTTGCTTTTTTTGTTGGGATTTCTTCAGCACTTGAATACCATCTTAGAATCTTTGATATGAGAGCCATATATCTAATAACATCAATATGGATTATACCCCTGCTTTTCACAGTCATAGAGTGAAGCCAAATCGTCGGTAAGAATTAAATAGACCAGTCCAACAAAACAGCTGATCACCTTTTCAAGATGGCTGCTGGGAGCAAACAAATAACAAATAGAAATTTTACAGAATTTCACAATGCCAAGACGTCTTCTACTTCCCCAATTAACCACACAACAAAATAGTAGCATGCTTTTATACCACAAAAATGAAGCGTGAAAAACACACAGTAAACGATCGGTTTGTTGTTGGTTTGCTCCCAGCAGTCACTTAAACAGCTGATCGTGATAGATCGTTGGACTGGTCTATTGTACGCATGCGTCAACTGGAAATTCTAAAATCGCGGGAAACGTAGAAGTTATGTATATTTATATCGTCAACAAGAAAAAAGATATCGTGGATGAAAATATGCCACTGAAATATATTCAGTTCAATTCTAAAATATGAATAGAAGTTAACAACAATATACAGAACTCGAAAAAAACCGATTAAAGCGATTGAAACATCACACATGAAATTGTGAGGTTATGATCGAAAGTATTCACATGAAGTTAGGGATGCCACGTTTTAAGACATAATACGATGTGTCAGAGAGAGACAGAATTAAAAAAATATTTTTATTCTCAATATTACTGCACATGCGCATTATCGGGATTCTTACCAAAGCCCGGCTTCAATTTTGATTGGCATATTAGCCATATTGGAATTACTAGATATATGACAAAGAGTAGATACAAGAGAGATCACTTCGGCTTGGCGCGAAACATTGGTTCGTCGACCTTGAATTTAACTACAACAAGCTGGGCTGTTACTGGCACCCCTCGATTAGACCTCGTCATTCACATATGACTTTCAAGGTCAAACAAACGATGTTCGCGATTTCTTTCATAAATAGGGGGAGTGAGGTCTCTTGTACTCTTTGTATATGATGAGAGCTCAGTGCTCTTATAGGCGCGTTCGGTATTCCCTTCCCGGAGTGGAGCGGACACAGAACATCTAATAAATACGGATCTCTCTCTCTCTCTCTCTGGCTGAAAGAGAGAGAGATCCGCATTTATTAGATGTTCTGTGTCCGTTTTCTCCCGCTTCACTCCGGATTGGTAATAACGAACGCGGTAAATCACAGCCCGACTGTAGAATGTATTTCTATACACTAGGCGCGCGGTAGTGTGAACATGCGATTTTATGAACAACCCAGTAGTGTAATCTTAATAGTATATTATTTCATAAGGAGGATAATGCCGTGATTTGTCGCTACTCAAGGGCCTTCAGCGTCGCGCTACTCGTCTACCTTATGGTGTTTCGCACCCTTCCTACAAAGAGAGACTTTCAATAATGAACTTATCAACGTTCGCGGACCGGAGGACTCGTGGTGACCTTATCGTCTCCTTTCGCGCTCCTCATGACATGTTCGTTGTTAGTTTGCGGAACTTATTTGTTGTCAATTCGGACGACCGTTCGCGTGGTCATTCCTACACGTTAAAGAAGGAAAATTTCAAATCAGTGCAGAGACAACACTTTTTGGCAAATCGTGTATTTGATGCATGGAACGCTTTACTTTCAGCCGTGGTGAGTTCAGTGTTGGTGAACACCTTCAAGAATGGCTACAACTGGATTCGTCGTGTGTGACGGGATGTGATGGTTGAGAACAACTTTGGGTTGTTTCTGCTCTTCAAGCACTTTTCTTTTCGTTCGCATATATATTTATTATATTGTATTTTTTTGTGAGTTTATAGGCACTGCCTAAACTCTTTTCAATTGGTAATAATAATAATAATAATAATTGTCACTTTTCATAGCGAGCTTGAAATTACCAGTGAAACGGGTAATTGAAAGCGAGCCATGAAAAGTCACTTCCTTTGAATGAAAAAAGTTATTTTATTCTCAAACATCTTGAAATTCATGAAAATCCGAATATCCACTATTGGATTGACATTAACGATAGATATAATTGAGTGAAAAATGGAACATGCTTGGTTACGGTTGTCTCGCAAAATTCATCCTTTTCATAACAACACTTTTCCTGCCACCGCGCGCCGGGGGGAAAAGTAAGCCATAGCACCTATTTATCCTCCTAGGCGGAGAAATAGAACTTTTCTATGATCCTGTCAGTCGAAAAATGACGTCGTTTGTACGTTTGAAAATAAAAAATAGGATGGGCAAATATCGTTGTCTACTGAAGGGATCTAAAAGAACTATAGCAGCTAGAAGATTAGAAGAACACAGATAACACATTCTTTAGTAACTTTTTCCTGACTAATCCGAATCTGAAAACAGATCTAGTCTATCGTTCATTGATTTCGAGTTATGAACGAAAATTGAGAAATTGCCACTTTTAATTATGCTGAATAACTCTCTTGTTTGAAGTCGTATTAGAAATCTGTTGTTACATTCTACAGGCACTTTTTTAGGAGTAATTCAAATATAATCTGAATAGCTGTCCCGGCAAACTCCGTTCCGCATTAGAGGCAATAGATAAGCAGTTTTTGTCATACCACGCTTTACCTGTTCCCGTTACGGTTCCCGTCGTTTTACCCGTTCTCGTTCCGTTCACGTTCTCGTTACCGTTCACGTTAGGTTTGGTTAGGTTTGTATCCGTTTAAGTATTTTAACTTCATTTATTTATATGTTCCATGTACAGCCAGCAATGCCAAAAACGCAAAGGGGCCAATTTGAGTTTTAGGGTTACATATATGTATTTTTGTATGCTGTATCATGATTCCCAGTCCTACCCGATATTCACAAAAAATTTCGCGAAAATCAGTCTAGCCTTTTCGGAGGAATTCGGTCACCAAGATGCAGACAGGAGAATTTTATCTATTAGATGTAATTTTTTAATCCAGCTATTTTCGAGAAAAGAGAAGGATTTATCAAATGTAAACTATGGCCTAAAGTTCTCTTATCGTGCTACAAAATTTTTGTTGTATCATATGTCGCTATTCACATGAGGAAAAAATTTAATACTTTTGTCTTGCTCTCTTTAATTCACTGTTGAATTATGAGTAGGCTGACGGTACCATAGCGACCGAGCTGCTATAGTTCTCTAGATTCCTTCAGTAGACAACGAATTCTGCCCTCCATGCACACTAAAGATATCCGAGAATCCAGAAATGGAGGAGTTACTCTACAAGTGGTTTCTTCAACAGAGAGAGCGAAAGATATGCTGAAGCACAAAGCTTTTATTGAGTTACATAAAAAATTAAGAATTGGCTCATAAAGCTTGTTTTTTTTAATAACGTTATTAATTGATGAAATAAAAAATTTTCACAGGGAACTGGACAGATTTTTTTCTTAAATGCACTTATAAAATTGCCGACGTTTCGGAAGGACTTGTTCCATTCTCAAGGCTGTAATAGAGAGTATTATTAGGAACACTGATGGTTTCATTCACATTACAAAAAGGAATTACCTCTTTCTAGTAAATTTAAATAATTCATATAGATCAAAAACGTTTGGGTTTAAATTAAAGACTTCTGAATTAGGGATGTATGCAGAATAATCGTTGAATGATTTCGTCATCAACTCTGCAGCTGTCAGTAAGAATACAATTTGACGTCGTAATGACTGAGTGACTATGTGTTCGCAACAATTTATCTACTGAATAAACAAACATACACTGTCGGTCTTATATCATGGGCCCCGTTAATTAATGAACAAAAATAAATAAATACACAAATATAGGAAACAAGACACAAATGTACAAATATAGGAAACAAGACACAAATGTACAAAAAGGATAAAGTCATTAGCTTAAATTGCTAATGGAATAAATAAATAAATAACGTGAACTTTTCTAAAAACGTCTTCCTATCGATGGGGTAAATTTATCCTAGAGATCGAGCAGTTATTTATAATACTCAAGTTATCGATGTCTTCTCTATAGTTGACCGTATTATATTTCCGGATATGAATCATTTCACTCAGTAAGCGTCTGGAATAGTGGGGTTCTTTATCTAAGATGGTGGTATTACGGAAGTCGAATTCATGTCCTTCCACGTGTGTATGCTGGGTAAGGGCTGTTTTGTTTGTTCGTTGTTGGTGTTTGGTGTCATTTTCGTGTTGTCTTATTCTGTCATTGAGATATTGTTTCGTTTCACCTATATAAACTTTTTCACAGTTTTGACACGTTATCTTATAAACTAGGCCAGATTGTTTAGGCTGTGGTGTGCTGTCTTTTATACTTGTGAAAAATGCATTTGAACTCACTGAAGATATTCTGAATTCTGTAAGATAGTTTAGGGTAGAGTACTAGCTTTGAATATCTGTGCTGTGGGTGGACTTTCACTTCGTGTGGATGTACTATATTGTGAGTTGTTTTCTGTGTCTGTATTGGGGATGGGATTATCGGGTGTTTGTTGATGTTTTTGTTCAGTATTTTTCCGATGTAATATCTTGGGTAGTTTTAGTTTCCAGTACATCGTAGACTCGTTCAACGTTTTTTTTTTCTTAAACGTGGGGTGGCTAAGTGAGAGAGCTCTATGAAGAATGTTGGTAGCAATGTTTTTCTTCTGCTGTGGGTTGTGGTTGGAGAGAAAATTGATACATCGATCAGAATTTGTTGGCTTCGTAAACCAAACTGTAATTAATGTATTCCCAAGACATTACATCGGAAAAATAGTGAACAATTATGAACAAAAACATCAACAAACACCCGATAATCCCATCCCCAATAAGCATGTTATTAGTGCATTTAAGAATAAAATCTGTCCAATTCCCTGTGAAAAGTTTTTATTTCATTTATCAACATGGAAACGAACTCTTATGAAGTAATTAATTAAGTTGACTCGATAGTGTGAACATTTTGATACTATGAACACGACAATTTTTTTTTTTTAGTTCACACTATCGCGCGTCATCTCTGATAGTTTCTTTCTAGGTTCATTTGTCTTTTGATTACAAGCGTAGCCTACGTAGGCTACGTTACAAGCATTTCTGCCTGAAAGACGCTTGGCTAACGGCCTTCCGGTAGTGAGCGCCAGACCCCGTCGGGGTTTTAGAACTATCTGTGCCACATTTGATGATATTCTTTTCGAGAGCTGGAATTGTGGACCCCCTTTCCCAATCTTCTTTTCTACTTAGCATCGTAGTGAAGGTGTTCTTGATGCTGATTTTCTTTATCATCTCGTCAGTGAAAAGGTTCGCTGATGGGATGTATTTGTCAGGGATAACGAGACTCTCTGATTCTTAATTTTCTCATTGCCAGAACCTTCCCTGGACAGTCTTACAATGGCCTCATGGGCTAATCTATCTATCACAAGATGAAGAGGTGCGTGATCTTTGATAATCTCCGATGCCCTAGTTGGGCACGATTTCTTCTCCAGTGATATAAACACAGGATAACCTTTGTATTCTGCCGATGGCTATCCTCGTACTTTTGATAGAGTCAATCACAATTTGTTGATGAATAAGCTCTACCTGATGTGATGGTGTTCGCGGTAACCTACACAGCAGGATTGAGGGCTTTTTGCGTAACCGTCGCTATTCCGTGCGATATATTAGCTTTGTTTCAATATTTTTCTTCACACCAACTGGGGTATACCAGGGTATTCATTTGGGACCTTCAATTTTTTTATTGTCTATCAATGATTTCTCTGCTGTTTTCGCAGATTGTCAGTTGCTGTTGTACGCGGATGACTTTTAGATCCGTTCCCACCGCAGACGATGCCAGCATTGACCACTTTAATGTTTGGTGCGAACAGATTGTTGTTCCATTGCGGTGTTGCCATGCAGCGGTCTCATTCTATTGGTGAATATTTATTGTGAAGGGTGAGTGAAGGGAGGGACCTTGGTGTTTCACTTGACTCTTAGCTCATTTTCCGGGATCATATGTGTGCGGTTAAGAAGAAATGCATGAAGTAACTTGCTTTTGTTCAGCATTATGGGAGAATTTCCATTGTGGAGGCTTTCAGATTGGTCTACTGTACCTTCATTAGGGGTATTGCTGAATATGCATCATCATGTGTGGCCACCATCGTTTCCATTTGAAGGGAGAACTCACATAGCCGGAAATTCCCTTCTTCAGGTAAATGGAATGGCTATAGTCTTGGTTAGGTTAATGTTTAGCCCCACTGACCAGCACCATTGCTTAATAATTCTAAGGCCCTCTTGCATCAAATCGCATAATGTGTCCTCGAATTTTCCTCTATCTATTAGGATCATGTCGTCAGCATAGCCTATATATCGAAGCCAAGATGCGTGGGCCTTGTAGTAGCTTATTCACTACTATAGACTCCGTAGAAGGGGGATGCTACTCTCCCCTAGCCCAGTGGTTAAGACGTTTGTCTTGGACCTGGAAAGTCCGAACCCAATCACGAGGCTAGGAAAAAAAAATCTAGTCAGACGGTAGTGGGCCACCATTTCACTGTTGGGTACAGTATCAAAGCCTGCACAGAACACAACTGATTCTTCTTACTCGCACAAGATACAAGCACCTGAAAGTTATCAGTATGATCATAATCATCATAAACCTTGAGGTGTTCCGCGAGTGGCTTTTGAATACCCTTTTGACCGACACCTGTGCTGTGTCGTCAAAGGCCCAAGATATGTCTGAGAAAGCACTCAATGCTTTTTTTTATTCTGAGTACTCTGGATGACTTCAGTCAGCTGATACAGAGCAGTCTCTGCTGATCGGCCCGCCTTGTAAACATGCTGGCACTCATGAAGTGGTTTATTCTCGAGATTTCCTTTTCTTATTTTGTTATCCACTACTCTCTGAATCGTTTTTAGAAGAGATGATGGGTCTGAAAGATCGGGGATAAGTCCCATCTTTCTTCCATATTTTTGGTATGAATGTAAGTTTAGCCCTTCCCCAAAAACTAGGTATATAACCTAATGCTGAACAGCCTCTTGTTATATAATACAAAACATAATCGCCACAGCGAAGGATACCCCAACAACTTTAAAGAACATTGTCCTCTGAATGTACCGTATTCCATACAGAACAAACAGGACACACAATACCACTAAATATAACATATATGTAATAATAATATTCATTTGTCTCAAAAATCATAGTTATATCAAGTGAACAACAGAATCTGAGACACTTCAACAGTACAAAAAATACTAGTAACTAGCACAAAATTCCAGAAATTCCCCGATTGTATAAGATTCACATTCAATAAGGAATTTGCCAATATCTTTTCTAAAAGACTCAAACTTTTCCAACCGCTGCAAATGTCTGGGTAGGGAATTGAAAAAGCGTATTGCTGTACAGGGTGGGGCAGAAGAACCTATCCGATTTCAAATCCCTTTTTCTCAGAAGAGAGAGCAGGTAGAGTAGTGGGGTAAAAACCGTTAGAAAGCTGGTTTTATGCCATTTGTCAGTAGTCAACATGCCTTGGTCTGGTGAACATCGTGCTTTTGTTATTGAGCGGTTTATCGAATGCGGCGGTTCGATAATTGCTACACAACGTGCTTTTCGAATTCATTTCGGACTCGGGCGTCATGATCCTGTTCCACATCACGCTACGATTAAAACTCCATGTGACTTCTTCCTTTGGGGTTACCTCAAATCGAAGGTTTACCAGCATCGACCAAGGACCCTTCTTGCTTTACGAAGGTAAATTGCTCGGGCAATTGAAGAAATTCCTGTGGAAATGACGGTGATAGTCATGGAAAGCTACCGCGAGCGCCTAAATAAGTGTATCCGCTCCCAAGGACGACATTTGAGTGATGTGCTTTTCAAAACTTAAATTTAAAAATGGCATAAAATTTGCGATATGTTAATAAAAAAAATTTTTTGACAAGCTGAGTGGTTTTAATTTTATAACGTTTTGAAATCGGATAGGTTTTTCTGCCCCACCCTGTATAAAGGGTACCCTTCTCTCTTACTGTGGACCAATGTACTGGAAAAATATAGGGACACATTCGTCTGGTGTTGTTGATATTCCTATATTCCTCAAAATAATGAGTTCTCTTATGTAGAAACAAAAGTACTCTATAAATATACAATCCGAAAATTGTCATAATATTATTCTCTTTAAATAACCCGCGACATGTTTTCCTGAAAGGTAATCTGAAAATCACTCCTAGAGCCCACTTTTGAGCAACAAAAATATCAACTATTTGTGATGAAATTCCCCGTAAAATGAGATGGATTGGAAATTGGCAAAATACAGTGTCTTGAGAATACTAACATCTACCTGGTCCCTCAACACGATAAAAGTGTAAATTACTGAGTGTAGTCTCTTTCTGACATATTCAACGTGTGCTGATCATTTAAGATGTCTGTCTAGAAAGACTCCTAAGAACTTTATGGATTCTTCACATTGAATATGAGAGCCTTTGAAACTTATACTGGTTGGATAAGCCTTTCTTGATCAGTCGAAACCAAACACTAAACATTTAGTTTTGTCCATATTCACTCCCAACTTGTTACCATTGCACCATCGGGTCATCCCATCCAATACAGCAATTAGGGAAGTGGTTACCGAAGGAATGTCAAGGGGGGTACACAAAAAACTTGTGTCATCCGCATACTTGAGTTGCCTACATGCACCAGCAGGACAGACATCCAATTGATGAGGAGCTATAGGATCCCCTGGCGGGACCTTAGATGTTGTTGTCGAAGGCTTCGATGTTAAAGCATTTATAAACAAAATAAAAGTAAGGGGCCAAGAATGCTTCCTGTGGTACACCAATGAGAAGATCTGGCTCATTAGATGTGAAGCACTGACCATCAAGTAAAATATCGACCCGCTGCCTCCTGTTAACTCTTGATGAGACCCAGCTGATTCCCTCTAACACCATAGTGTTCCAGCTTAATCAAGAGTAACTCGTGATTAACAGACATGTCCACAAAAAGTCCCATAGGGATTTCTCCCTTCTCAAGGGCCTGAGCTATTGAATCGGTCAACTCAAAAATAGCAGTCTCTGTGTTTCTTCCCCGGACAAACTAATGCTGGTCCTCATTGATGACATCAAATTTCACAAAGAAATCTGTCAATCTGTTTGTTAGTATTTTCTCAAATATCTTCGAGAACGAAGTGAGAAGACTGATGGGTCTGTAGTTGGAAAGCTCCTCAACGTCACCTTTTTTATAAAGTTGATGGACGATGGCCAACTTTAGACCATCCGGAAAGATACCCTCATCAAAAGCTCTGTTGATAATGAAACACAAGGGCTTCACAATCAAATGGATCACGCTCTTCAGTACCACCATGGGAACTTCGTCGTAACCGTAAGAGGAAGTGTTCTTTAATGTTTTGGTGACTTTCTAAATCTCAGCCTCTGTGACTGGAAACATGTGAAATGATCTCTCCAACGTTTTCTGATCCAACGCTCCAACAGGAACTCTTCTCAACAATGTGTTGTTACTTGAGGCAGTGCTAGCAAAAAAGTTGTTAAATTGACTAGCCAAACTAAGTGGGTCACATTTTCTTCATGGACAATGCCGATTTTGATGTCTTGCCATTCAAAGTATTTACTACGCTCCAAACTGCTTTACTTTTATTCTGAGCCTTATTAAGGTTCAGAGCGCGTAGGAAAACTCATCCGATGGAGGCGCCATCGTGCATTTCATGGAATATCTCCATAGTTACTCGCTCTCTATCCGAAATTCGCTCAACTATGAAATTAGTGAATATGTTGGTAAAGCAGGAACTTTTTCCCGCCATATATTTGAATTTGGCTATTCACTGCCAATTCCGTATTTCAAGTTGTTTTTCTGAAGAAATAATCTTTAGATTCACTTTCAATCGGAAGTTGAACATGGGTCGTTTGAAATAAAACAGAAGCAGTTGGAGTTGGCCCATTTTCTTCGATTTTTGAAAGAAAAAAATAACTGTTGAAATGAAATTAATCTCAATTATTTCATTAAGAACTCCAATCCTTTCTGAGTTTACCCACAAAATTTCAGTTCTCAAAGTGAAACCATTTTCAAATGCAACTTGAAATAGAAACACACTACATTGAACGCCCACCTTAATAGTGTTACTGATATGTACCCTTCTACTCAATGAGATTGCCAAGTCATACTCTTTCTTTACGATATTTTTATATTGATCATTATAACGTAAATTTACAGCTTTAAGAACAAGTAAGTTGTCTAACGTATTTTTGAGGTTTACGACTTTTTCTGTTTTATGAAATTTTTTCAGAAAATTCTTCACTTTAAATTTGACCAACGGGAAACTCTCCCTATAACATGCACTGAAATGATCAGAGAAAACATTCCACAATTGATTGGTATCACCCGTAAATGAACGAATATCATCCCATTTCTGAGCATTTAGTTTGGACTCAAAGAAAGTCATACTATTCTGGTTAATGAATCTTTTAGTTCTATATTCACTATGTTTTCTGCTGGACAAAAAGTTAGTTGTGAACATTACCGCAGATTGATCTGAAATGTGATAATTTAATACAGATCCCCTGCCATCCATGTTTGTGAGTACATTATCTAAACATGATTCTGATTCCGGCCTAGTCGGTTGATTAATTTTAGAATCAACACCGAAAATCTCCAACAGGAAGAGAAAATCTCTTCTTTCTTTGCTGTCAGAGAGAATATCGATAATGAAATCTCCCGCAATAATGAACTTACATCTCTCTCTAACACAACCTTCAAAAATTCTACTGAACCTTGAAAAAAGGACATGGACATCACAAAGGGGATAAGTATTCGGTCTATATACAGAAACAAAAATAATTCTACCTGTGTTAATTTTAATGCTAGCGGCCGCACACTCAAAGACATAAGGAATACTGAGTACCTTGAAGTCATTTCTCTCAACAAACTGTAGATCTTCCCGAATATACACTGCGAATATGTTGCTCTCCGAGCAAAATAATCAGCTCTCTCGTAACCTCCTCCTTGGGTTCCTCACTGTTGTCCATGCATCGTCTCTAGCACATGCTCATCTTTTTCAGATTAACAGTCTGTTGCTCATTTATGACAATTCGTTGAGATATGAATCCTTGTTTATTCTTTTCGTTCTTGTAAGTCCCAGATTTTTGGATCGCATCAGCATAGTTTTTTGTTGGTATTATTTTTTTGTTCATCTTTCTGTTTAGTTTGAGTTTTTTTGCTATTATCTCTAACTTTTGAATGGGCAGTGTGGTCTTCCGCAACCTTTGATTGTGTCTTCTTACCTTCCATTTCAGGCAATAGACTCCCTCGTAATTGAAACAGTAATCTCCCATATAATCTCCTTTCCAGTTTCAACAAATTCTCATCCGAAATTCCTTTCTCACAAACTTGTTCTTCTCGATTATCTTTATGGATTTAGTCCATCTCGTGATTTTGTTCTTCCTTCTTGAGTTGTTTCATGTTTTCATCCAGTTTTTCAATCTCCTCTGTTTTGGCTTGTATATCTTCTCTATTCCTGCGGTTCTCTTCGTTAAGGTCCTTCATTTTACCAACAAGTGCCTTATTTGTGGTCTTTAATTTGTCAACCTCATCTCTTAGTACTCCTTCAATCTCCTTGCTGGCATTCAATTCCTCCAGAATACTAGCGACCATATTCTCAGAAGCTTTCAATAGTTTCGATTTCTCATGCAATATTTTCTCACTCTTCTCTAATGTCTTTATCTTCTCCTCATATTCGCTCTCTGATAGAAAAACTTCGTTTTCGAAAATTTTACTATTTCTTCTGAGAGTTCTTATTTGATTTTCCCGTTCAACACTAAGTAGACTTATTTTCTCTATGTGATCTGACAACTTTTTCACCTTTAACTCACTCTCCTCTTCAATGTGAAAAATTTTCTCTTCCAAATTCTTAATTTTCTGGCAATACTATTCCAGTTTCCAACTTTCTCTTCCTCCTCACGCTTGTAACGTCTCTAGCATTCTAAAGAGCACAAAAAACAACCTCCCTCGACTACTTTAGCAGATTTCTTCCTTTCCAAACAACTCAGATGAAAATGGCCAAAACAGCTCATACAGTATGACTGTTCTCCTTCTTTTTACAACATTCATAGGTGTAGTTCATACTCTATCAGTACCTGCTTGTTTAGGAAAAACATAAATAATTTCCCAAAATCTCAGAAAAACCGCCATCCAAGGAAGCTTGAACTGAAAGTCTTGGCAGTGTATGGAACTTCTTACACGCTAATGTCACGCAAATTTAGCATATGCTTTGTGATAACAAAGATAACGATAAAAAAATAAACTTGTTCCGAGATATTCTCGCTAACTAACAGCAAATTTTCCAAAATTTGAAAGATTCGCTTCAAAGTCCGTCACTCATCCACTGAAAAAGTCTTTAATTTCACTCAGTAAATTTTAATTCCGAGTATTCACAAAATCAACATGAAATCGCACTATTATGCATAGCTATTATCTACACATCATTATCTCGATATTACGATGTTGATGACATTAAACAACGAAGACAGTACCCTCTTACGAAGTAAAATTCCTAGGAATTTGGCTCGACAAAATATTCATTACTCAAAAACATGCGATAAGGGTGTACAACATGAAATACAAGGACTCTTGCAGGGGAGTGTTTAAAGAAAAATGTATTATAACTATCACAGGACTGTACGTACTGAAATGCAACTTATGTTTGTTGAAACGAAGAGCTTGTTGTTAAAAAGCTTTATTCGACTATTGACGAAGAGGACAATGTGAAAGTCACTACATTCAGTACAATAATGATTATTATATGATTAACAATTAAGCATGTAACCTACCCCTACGGTTCCCTTACTCTTACTCTATCTACGATTCCTAGTATACAGTAATATGATAGTACTAAGTCATGCAACGCCTTTAGTGCATATGTAAGGGAGTATCCAATGATATAACTTGCACTCTTTTCCTAAGGAACAATAGAAGATTATTCTAAGAATACGAAAATAACAATAACACAAGAAGAACTATTTCATACATGTGCATCAGAACCTATAATCTTAGAAGAATCTAAGCTACCTTCTCTCCTAGATAGCGCCAAATTTTCGTGTAACACAACTCTAGCAAGGGTACTCTCGAACAGTAGTACAACGTCGAGTCAGAATATTTGTAGAATGATGGTAAATCGGAGATCAAACCGTAGAATAAAAAAAACGTTAATCGAGGAATGTCTAGAGAATGTGTATGAATCAACCATTGGAAAAATTGATATTAGAAATAATTACAATCTATACAATGTAAATTTCGAAGCTTTATTTATTAAAATTCCAGTAAACACTAAAATAGGTAAAATGGCAAAAAATTGTAACAACCCCAATTCTCTTATTGCAAACTTGGAAGAACAGGATAATTTCGTAAATATGTTTACTGACGGAAGCAAACACTCCGAGTCCAGATCTGTTGGAAGCGCACTGGTCTCTGAAGAACTGAAAATGGATCTTTCCAATATCTTGTTCGAAGAATCCTCAATATTTACCGCTGAATGCGTAGCTATTTATGAGGCAGTCGATAAATCGTTATCAAACCTGAATGAGAACTACAGAATTTTCTCCGATTCTCTCAGTGTATTACAATGTTTGGCAGAAATTAAGTAAGATATTGAAATCAATCCATATATAAGTTTACTGGATACCATCCCATAGCAATATTGGAAGCAACGAAACAGCAGACAAATTAGCTAAACACGCAGCCCAGAAGGAAAGTGGAAGTAAAATCAAAATACCATATACTGACTTCAGACAACTATATAAACAGAAAATGTATAGTAGCACTAAAGTAGAGAATAAAAGTGACGGACAACCGTTTCTCGGTCGGCCAAACCCTGGGTTTGGAAGAAAAATCTCCCTAGAAAACTTGTGGTTACTATCAACTGCTGCAGAAGTAACCACTACAATTTAGCTTCGTCACTAGCTCGAATTGGAATTATAGAAAACCCATCTTGTTCATGTGGTTATGAAGATCAGGATCTAGATCATATATTATGGCAATGTCCTTTGTATAACAATCAAAGATCTATTCTTTATGAAAGTTTGGCAAGGTACAAACAATTCCCATCTTTTGTCTCAAATTCTTTTTTATCGGAATTGGAAATTAGCCAAATAAATTTGATTTTCAAGTACTTTGAGGATTGTGAATTGAACATATAGATAAACATATACTCCATTCACAATTATAAAATCACAACTCTGGCCTTGGAAATTTGACACATTCCACTCTGTATCGAAGTTATGACGTTCTTCAAAATATTTTTATGTTCCAAGTCAACACTATGTTGCCCTTTCTACATTCTTAGCGTATTTCTCAGAATGTGAATGAATTGGAAAATATGTGATGGACGGAAATAATTAACGTTTATATGAATTGATATAAAGGATTCCTTTTCTAGTTGCATGAAAAGTACAAGAGATCACTGTTGAAATATATTATTTTTCGCCATGGAAGAAAATTGCATTGCTTTCACATAATTTTTATATGCATGCTTGTGAAGATTTGATGTTTATTATCCTCTTGAACTGAATGTTCAAGAATTCATTAAAAAAAATCAACCCAAAGATATAAGATGAATTGATGGGTAATTACAAGAATCAAGAATAATGGAACATCATATCCCTCTACTGGAATCCGAATATGTGATATGATTGTGAGGGTGCATAACATTTCTATTTCTAATATTTCTTTATTTCAGCTCCAGTGACACATATTTCAATTTATCGGAATCTGAATCGTTGAGTGCAATATAGTCATATTTCTTCTTTTTTTAGCTTCTTCGACGTGTTTTTTTCTGAAACGTGAAAACGATCAACAATAATCATTTAGAGACCAATGATGGCCATCCAGAACCCGTTTACTTACGAAAATCGGGCAATTTCATTCTGCAAGTTCTTTCCTCATAATTCCTCGAAAATCCTACCTGAACCATATTTTCCGGTCGCTTTCGTTAGAAGATCGTATAAGCCTCTTTTTTCCATTTACACATCCCAAATACATTTTGAGCACCAAAAACGATACCGAAACTAACCAAACTTCTGGGGGACCGGAATTTCGTTTGAAATCTTTCCAAACGGCCAGATACCTAAAAAAACTTCGTTATCAAGTGTAAAAAAGGCGATTAGTACTTACTTTTGCTTTTTTTATGCTTATTAATCGATTTTTGGTGCAATTCAAATTTGTCGTTCGTACTCACGCCAAAAGTCGTGAAAGGAAAAAATGACACTTGCACGAAATCGACGGGAAGCTTCTTCTGGACGACGAAGAACGGAAAAATAGGCGATTCCTTATCGATATTTCGCCCCAAAATCGCCGATCGATTCGAACTAACAAAATGTGGAATATCTTCGATACAAAGCAACTGGCAACAACGATTTGTCATTAACAATATTCTCTGAACGCGCACAGATTTTTCATCAGGTGCACCAATTCCTGAAAACGAAACCATGGCCAGAGTTGTGATTTTATAATTGTGAATGGAGTATACATATTTGTATACTGTAATTGACTGATTAATTATGTATCAAATTTTGTATTTTTGTAGTTTTTCGCTGTATAGTCCCATTAGGGGACTTTGGTAAGCTTAATTAAAAAAAAGAACCTATAATTCACTACCCAGGCGCTTCCACGAAGTAGAGTTTAAAAAGGAATTAATACAGTTTCTGGTGGATGCGGAACCATACAACATTTCCGAATTCTTTGAGAAATGCAAATCTCTCTAAATATCTTGGCATCAAAGTAGATCATAAGCTCAACTTTAGAACCCACACAATAACACAAAAGAGAACAGCTATTACCCGAGCCGGACATTTTAGATCGCTTACATATAAAAATCTAGGTATCAGCACCAAAACAGCGAGCAAAATATACAAGATGATATGCAGGCCCTTGTTGGAGTATGGACACACAGTATTCTTGAACTCCCCAAAGACAACAACGAAAAACATAGAAGTTGCCGAAAGAACTTGCCTTAGAAAAATCACCAAACTGCGACACCCAAACAATCCACTCCACAACCCGTCTAACCAGCTACTATATGAGCATACAGAAGTGGAACCAATACTGGGAAGACTTGAGAATCTTAGCAAAAAATTCATCACCAACCAGAATAACATAAATATTATGGATCCACTGATTCACAACTACCAAAGGACAACACCAGCGAAAGCGAAACTGCCAGCACTCCCAATCTTTGAATACTTAAAATCTCTATAACACCTTGAAAATATAACAGATATTCTTGTAAATGAAAATGTTTTTTACTGGCAGGAAGACCTAGGTCGATAGCCGTTTGATTGTATTGATCAATAAAGTTTGGTTCTCTCTCTCTGCAAATCCCTGAGACAAAACACACACATTCTAATCTAATATTTTAGAATTATATTTTATTTTCTTTTGAATTTGACATAGCTCTCCTACAACATATGTTTGCTTTTGAAATAAAGATTTTTATTTTCATTATTATCTTAAAAAGGTGGGGAAGAATCTCCTCCTTTATTTTCTGCAGGAGTATTGGGAATATTCCATCTACTAGTGGTGATTCATTGCCCATTTCAACCGTTCAATATCCCAATCTTCCTAGCGAGCATTCTTGGTTTGAGTTGCTGTGTAAATGCGAGTTGTAGCTTCACTATCTGGAAAGTGTGTTTCGAGAAGAAAAAAACGAACGTTACTCATTACCTTTAGTATATGAGCCGTCTGTCTTCTTGAGCGACATCGAGGGATTGGTTCCCCCTTTTGCCAGGCACGTAGCCAGGATTTTCTTTCGGGGGGGGCCCACAATTTCGGGAGGGCCCACAATAAGTAAACATTGCAAATTTTGTCAAATATACAGGCATTTTTTGATATATACAGGCATTTTTTGATATTTCGGGGGGGGCACGGGCCCCCGAGCCCCCCCCTCGCTACGTGCCTGCCTTTTGCCATGACCTTTGCAGTCTGGCGGCTGTAGGAGTAGAGGTGATCTCTTCACAAAAGAAATAAAAAATTATGATGTAAACTCTAAATTGTGATATCTATCCCTTATTTCAGTTGAATATCTTATAGTACAGATACTATGAGAAAAAACTCGAAAAAAAAATCAGACTTTAACGCCCTGTATCTTGGAAACGAAACTGCGCAGTCCCATTTTTGTGGTAATATTTTCTTTATAAAATTATACAGTTTGTACCCCCAATTCAGTGACAGCCTGTGTATACATTTACAAATAGATTTCCATGTCAACTAAGAAGTTCTAATTGGCGAGACGTTGTTTTTTTGATTGGGACTCCTCGCCTATAGCCCTATTATAACCCAATACGTTACTGATACTATCTCTGTCACCATCACCGTCATTATCCGGTTCTTTTGAGTTTGTTCGTTGTCGATTGTTTCAATTTTACCTTTCTTACTCAAAAGTTTTATTTATTATTTTTTAACATATTTTTTTAAATTCAAAAATTTTAACTTATTGACATTTTTAAATCTTTTATTTTTTTGATATTTTCAAATGGTTGACATTTTTAACCTGTTGACTTTTCGTGAGTACTGTGTTTACATAGGTTCGTGTTCTGTAAGTCTTGTTTTGTTTCTCTTGATTCGTGACTTGACTGTGTTTTTCTCACAATAGTTTCAAATTGACATCCTGTATAGATCTTTTAAACTTATAAGATTGCTTGGAGAAGAAAAGGACCCGCTATCGCTCATCTGTCGTCTTGTTTTGTTATCATGTTGACTGGACATTCTTTGTTTGGATGGCCTGTATTTGACATGTAGTGGAAATTTTCAACCTTTTATTCCCTGATTGTGTATTGCTACAAAAATTTTTTATATTTTTGTTTTGCAAATGTTGATCTCAAACTTGAGTCCAGACTGAGGACAAGTTCATATTTTTATTTGGAACTTCAATCATTATAGTGAGTTTTCACTCAATCTCCCATCACTTTTTGATTAGGCAATTCACATTACACTAATAAAAACAATATTTTAAGATGGCTATGAAAATGGCGGAATGCTGAAACATGTCAGCCTTATCTATGGATCATTAAAAGTTCTTACACATATTATAGTGTTTTTAGGCCATTTCGTTATTCACCTCTGTTAAATTAGCGATCAAAATTTACGAAATGAACTGAAAATTAAAAAAACACCGCTTTCTCTTACTTTATGAAACTGACCTAATTCAATTCTTAATATGATACCACCACCCTAGGGTCTTCTGGCCGTCTTAGCGCGTATTGTACGACTCTCTTCTCTCATTTTATGAAGCTGGCCTAATTCAATTCCTAATATGCGATTCAACTATCTCCTCCCTAGGGTGAGTCGTAGGTGTTACGTAGTACCATAATATTCTGGAGCGCTCGGTCGACGTGTGTGTTATATGGTATACGGTAAGATGAGATGAGGAAGAACTTTTCCGGTTCTAAGTGGAAATATAAGATTTCGAGAGCTATATTCGAGATTTGAATTTCGAAATTCAATAAATGAAATCTTTATAATTATTTTCTATTTCTCGATTACCCTGACGAGCCGTCACTGCAGATCATAATCAAAATCTGACATTTTCACCAAATATTTCTTTTTCAAGATATTCAAGAAAGTATGTGCGGGGTTTCTGTACCATTTATCTAATTTTTATGTATTTAGTTAGGGTATAACAAGTATGGGCCGGCAGATCTACCTTGTAAGTAGTTTTAGAACTCGGATGATTTTATTGGCGAAATGTCAAAGTTTGATCAATTTCCCTGAAGATATGGGAAAATTATGGGAAATATAAATACCAAGCTATTTTTTCGCGAATTTTTCAAGAATACTCCTACTTCGCCTAGAGAATCGAAATTTCACCCACGTATGAATCGATGATTCCTCTTTTCGACCGTATAAAATGTCCCTACCGTATCGCAGCTTCGCTGCGATTTTAAATTTCTTTTGGACCCACTTTTCGATAGATTCCCTCGGGCCGGTCCACCATTTTAGTATAGTATCGAATTATTATGGATAGGTATATGTACTAGTAGTAGCCATAAAAGTGGTTGTATATTGATGAAGGCTTTCACGGCCGGATTCAACTTCAAATCTAGAGTATTCCGGGTTTTCTAGCCGTGGTCCAATAGGAATTTCACTATTCCCGGAATACTCTAGATTTGAAGAGTAGATATAGTTCATGCTGTAATTTTTACACCCTATCGGCCTATCCTAAACGTCCTTAATATGTTTCAAGAATATTTATTTTATCTTTGATTTAAATTTTATTCAATGTATGTTCAGGTCTGTACGTTTGCGGTTGACTCAGATGCCTCTCTTCGGTCATAGTGGACAAGAGCGTTGGTTATGCTCTCGCAATTTCAGTGCCACTTTATGTCATAATCAACTGAAAATGTTTACATAACGAAATATAAATAAAAAATTATTTCCAGATGAAGCAGTAAATAATCAGCTCACATTTTTGATCCAGGTTAGTGGGACAGTGAGATATCATGATAAGATTCCCAAAACTTTTCAACAATGCTTTGTTGTTACCGCAGATGGAGGTAAATGGAAAATCGTGAGTGACTGTTTCAGACTGCAAGAACCTTTATCATCAGACAATAAGCACTGATAGTAATATGTACATATTGAAATATAAACAATTTTTGCAATTTGATGATTTCCTTCCATGTGTTTTTGAGCATACTTCGATAATTCCAGTGATATTACCCCTAGTTTATTAAAAACTTGGAGCTTATAGAATATTGTATTTTTGGATGTGAGGTAAATAGGATAGTTTGCTCTCTCGCAGTGTTTCATTTCATCATTATTAATAAATCTTAAAGTTTCGTCTTGTAACTATTTATAAAATGCATAGATTGGATTATAAATGAATTTGTTGAGGCTTTCGCGGTCATCGTTTGATGACATCTGTTCTTGTTTCGAGCATTTCGGCCGGCGTGGATTGTTAGATCCACGTAGATTGTTAGATCCACGCCGGCCGAAATGCTCGAAACAAGAACAGATGTTATGGATTATAAATGTATACAGGTGTTTTCAAAGGTGTGTTTTTTTGAGCGCTTGTACGTTGTCCGTATTTTTCGAATTTTGGACCGGAAATGGTCTCAATCGGCTAGGTTCGACAGACTCATTACGCATCCGTGGTCAAATTCAACTCTGTCCGTCCGTCAACAGGATAACTTTCAAACGGATGAAACTTGACATTTTCAGGGTGGGTATCTCGATTGCCGTGAGTAAGTGTTAATGAGCCAAATTTCATCTGAGATTCCGTAAATATAATAATAATAATCATTCATTTGCCAATTGAAAGTTGACAACGAATGATCCCAGTTCAACCCCTCGCTAATATTATGCAATGCAGCCACCATAATATGCCATCACAAGAACTTCTCCAACAAAATCAATTCCAAATTTTCAGAGTTGACAAGATCCAGAAATTATTTTATCCGATAAAATTTCTTGTACCTGATTCTGAAAGTATTAATTGTCATTCATTTGAAATCTGCTGGTATCAAATCGGCCAAGGGAAAAAAGTCCGAAATGACAAGAATGATATTGCGGCGCCGCCACGAAACATCTCTAATATTTTCGATTTGGTCGAACGTCAATCCATTAAAAATTTGATGAGTGCTTACACCATTATTCTAGACATCTTAGATGTTACATGGAGAGCCAACTGGCATGAACTAAAGTCATATTTTCGCGTGACAATATTTCAAAACGTTCGTTTTGAAATATTCGTGTTTTCGCGTCGAACTGGTGACGTCAAGCACCAAATGATTCGAAATAATTTGAAGCGGTTTGAAAGCAGGTAGTGAGGGGTATTTCAAACTGAAGTCGTTTCTATTTTAAATATGACAGCTTTGTTTTTAGAATGCTGGAAGTTGGCACGTTATCTTGCCGAAATGCATTGTAACCTGTGAAGGAATGAATCATTTCAAGTGTAGCAGACCTTAATTTGAAAATCCATTAATATAATTCAGTTTTGAAAATGTTCGAATTCATAAAATTATTGATATTACTGGTTCTTCCTCTTGATTCAACCAATATGAATAAAATTCTTCAAAAAGCATCTCGTTAATCAGGACGAGAACATTTGAATCATACATAAACTGATTGGAATTCATTTCAAAAATACATGATTTATTCTAAGGAGAAAAATTATAACAATAAACACACATAAGTGTTGGGAATAATTGATATTTTGATCTCCCCATCCTTGATTGTTAATGTCAGTTTTTGAAGGAAATATAATTTGGGTTTTAAAGTCATATTTCTAATTGTTCTCGTTCCTTCTTCATAGAGTCCATTTCCCAGCTTATAAATGTCCTGTCACGGTCGCCAAAATGTTGATTTAAAAGCAGGAAAATGATTGGTACGAGAATAATAACCATAGCGTTCTGGTGCTTTGACTAGACGTCCTGCTGACTCTCTGGATAGCTTCTTCTTTCTCGTTTGCAGTCGCCTCTTCTTTCATTTCATTCTGTTTCTCTTCTCGTTTTTCTTTATCTTCTCTGTCAGTATTTTCTGCTGTTCTCTTCGTTTAGCATCATTGTTTTTCAACTTAACCTTAGATTCCATGCCTTCAAGAGCCAGACGGAAAATAGGCTGCTAGCATCTTCTCTAGAATCATCTTTGTTTTATTCTTCCTCGATATCTTGCGTTGAATCAAGAGTATTCTCATTTTTGCGAAAATCAATCACCTTTCTGCAGGCATTTGTCGATTCGAAATCCAATTTACCCGGTCATTCATCCTCAAAGTCTCCTCCCTTGCATATATTGGTCCACTCCAAAAACTCAGTTTCTTCATTGAACATCTCATTTAAACCTAAAGGTGCGTATTCACTTGCAACAGAACACTCCGAACGAACCAAACAAGCCGCGCACGCTGAACCGATTGCAACAAATATTGTTCGCAAAAATTCGGGCAGTTTGGAGAGTTTGCGATATTCGCTGCGTTCCCACCCGTATGCCAGTGTTTGTGTGTTCGTCGACAATGGATGCAGACGATGTGATAGACAAGGAGCGAACGACGAACACAGCAAACGTCCGTATTCACTGAACACCGGCGAAGGAATGATTCCCTTTGAGCAAATCGCGTTTACCGACAATTCTCGGAAAATGTTTGGCGCGTTCAGTTCTGTTCTGCGCAACGTGTTGACTAGACAAATTTGTTGCAGCGCGCGCTGCGCGTTTGGTTCGTTCGGAGTGTTCTGTTGCAAGTGAATACGCACCATAAGATTTCGTTCTTCGACAACGTCTTCTTGGAAGCGCAGGAATTCTCAAAGATCGTGAAATCTATAACTTCATCGTCGTGGATTTTCCTTATATTTCCATCAAACTTCCGTAATTCTATCTTGGGAAATCGAAATTTTCTTCTGCTATGCTCACTGCAACTGCGTGAACTGCAATTGTCCTCTTCTATTTCTTTCTTGAGGAAGAATTCGCACTTAGACTTGTATTTGATTAAACTAGAAATTGACCATTAATTCTTCCTGGAAAAATTCAACTTGATTGAATTCTTCTTCAATCGATTTCTGAAGATTCTTATATTTTCATCTGCTCTGAACAGTCTTTCGCTTTTATCTTCCAATATTCTTAATGCTAGTAACAGATGTTGCTTACTTGTGCTCTTATCTAACATCTGGTCTGACTCTGTGCAACATTTTGAGAAATGTTTTCTCATCAATTCTCGTTCCTTCTCCATACAGTTCATTTCCTAGCTTATAAATGTCCTGTGACGGTCGCCAAAATGTTGATTTAAAGGAAAATGAATAAATTGGTACGAGAATAATCAGAAATATTACTTTAAAACTCAAATTATATTTCCTTCAAAACTGACATTAACAATCAGGGATAGGGAGATCAAAATATCAATTATTCCCAACATATAGCTATTATTACAACAAGGGAAATATATTCATGTTTCCCGTGTTGTAATCGATAGTTTTTTTCTGATTGAAACGCATTATTCTTCTGAAAATGGAAAAATTAATATTAGATTGCAAATTTTTGAATTCATTGGATTTTAAACGTTGCTATGGGCAGTGTTTGTGAAAATCATAGTTGACTGTTTTGATTTTCATGTCTTGTCAAAAATTTCATCTTTTGCATCTGGTTACAATACTTTTAGCTGAAATTTTATGAATTGCACTTTTCTTGTTCCAATAAATAAATCAAAGATTTTTTATAGTAAAATATAAATGTATCATATTGTCCCAAGGGAAATATGACTTGAAGTTTCATATTTCCCTTGGGAAATATTGGTGTGTTATGACATATGGTAACTAAGGCGATATTGCTCAATATTGTTCCGATCAGAAAAAAAGAATTTAATATTATCATTGAGTTTAATATTATAATTTTGTGCGTGTATCGTGTTAATAACTGGAAAATTGAATCGACATTTCCATGATGATGCCAGCGTTTTAAAATTGGGGCATTTACATTTTAGCGATACACGAACTAGTGACGTTCACTTCGAAATGTTCTTGAAATAATTTCGAACCCTGATTCACGCGAAAAAATGGCTTACTTTATGACTTACTGGCCCACGCAGAGGAATCCCCTTTATAAATCTCAAACCAAAGATTAAGGTAAACAGTGATCAGAATTCTATTTCTAATCGTTTCCTTGATGCATAGAAAAACTGGTGTTGGCACTGATTAGATTTTGTTTAAGACTTTCTCTTCGATCGAAAATCTGAGTATTTGTTCTGCTTTTCATTTTTCTCGAAAGGGGTGCGCTTTTTTGCATTGCGGCAGTAGCGCCACGACCGCAAAATTGCGGATTATTCCGGAAGTAGCAGCAGTACTGAAATCTAGGGTGCCGTTTGGATCTACAAATTTTGGTCACGATTTTTAGTAAGGAGTCGTTACACCAGGTATTCTATGCATCTATCTTGGAAGCTGCAGATCGAAACTTTTCTGAGTGTTATTTAGAATCGAGTCTGAGCATTGCCTGGTTTTTGTGTTATATGTATATAAGGTAAGTGAATTTCATGAGAGAATTCTATGTAGGTATAGGTATCCGTGATTCCCTATTGTACATATCTTTCTCTGTATACATTATTTGAAGGACATCGAAGTGCCCATGTCTGCCTATACCGCGTTAAGACCAAGGATAGACTGAGCATAATTGAGTTAGTTTTTTTCCTCAAGTACTTTCTGGGTGTACAGAAACATTTTGAATTTTAATTCACCTTTTGATACTTATGAATCTTGTCAATCTCTCCCATTCAGTGTTATGTTATGTCAGGGTCACTGCGGATCCTTTGTTTAGCACCACTGTAGCTGATTAAGGTGGACCAATCAGATACAACAAAACACGGCCCGCTCATTCTGTCAAGCCTTTCGAGACGCTGAGGACCGAACAAAATAGAAACAGCTTGTCGAACGTATAGGAGGAAATCGCAATCATCAGCAATGATGGACCGACTGGAGAGAGAGAGCTGATTGAGATATTCAATTCCTTTCTCTTTTATGAATATAAAAATATGTAGTTAAGGTAGTGGCTAAGAGGACTAGGGAAACAAATCTTTTATGAGATGCCGACGTTTCGACCTTTATGTCTGGTCTTTTTCAAGGCTAAAAAAAATAAAATTGAGGAAGAACAGAAATAAAGTTCGAAACGTCGGCATCTCATAATAGCTATTTATGTAACAAGTACATAAATTAGGTCTTTATGGACGAGTCCAACAGTTTATGGCAAAGCGAGCGAGGCCAATAATTTGGGCAAGTCCATAAGTCTAATTATGTACGAGTTGCATACAATGCTTTATGTTTGTATAACTTGGGACACCCTGTAGCTGGAAACGTTTTCTTGGCCGAATGGGATGACTACGTGCCCAAACTCCAGAAGCAATTATCTGGATAATTCTTAGTGTTGCAGTCCATTCAGGATATACATTGATTGTACTATACATTTCGCAATAAAGAAATCGTTGAGTCAAAAAAAAAAAAATGCAGAAATTTTATTTTCTGAAATGGCAATTAATATATTCGTCGCTTCATTACAAAGAAACATTAAGTGTGCTTTTGCTTTTCTTACCTTAGTAACCATCAGCGACCTTAGCAACCTCACTGAACAAAGTTGTTTACTTCGTAAATTCTGTGACAAACGTCATAATAAACCAAAAAATGGATAGTTCGGGAGAGGAAAGCGTAGAAAATTTAGCCGAAAGCGTAGAAAATTTAGCCGCAAGCGCCAAAGAATCTCTCTTACCCACTAAAAGTGCTTATGAAAATTTGTATGTGGCCTATAACAAGTGGTGTTAAACGAGGAAAATTGCAAAATCGAGACAAGACTGTGACAGTTGAGTCCAATAAAGTAGTCAATTATGGACGCTAAATTAATTCATGAATCAAGTGTTTATGAAGCAGTCGAACATAAAGGATTTTTATTTACCCAGTCCTCTTAGCGACTATACCTTTACTACATATTTGAAGAATAGGAAACGAGTCGAATACTGAAGATGAATATACCTTCTATATAAAAAGTACCCGGAATTGTAAAAAAAAAACACATAAATTTAAATTTAATCATCAATATTTATTTTGTCTCCTTCAAAATAGTCCCCATTGCTTACAATACAACTATGATATCGGCGAACCCACTTTTCCATGCACCGCTCATACGCCGCCAAAGGTATGGCCTTCAGTTCTCGTTGCGAATTTGTTTTGATGGCTTCAATGGACTCAAAACGCGTTCCACGTAGGGGCAATTTGAGTCTTGGGAATAGAAAAAAGTCGCACGGAGCTAAGTCAGGTGAATACGGCGGTTGTTCGATGGTATTTATCGAGAAACCATGTCTTCAGAGACCTGCTTTCGATGCTCTTTTTGCAAAAAATTCAGCTCTTTTGGAACGAGTTTTGCTGCGACGCGTTTCATACACAAAACATTAGTCAAAATGTTATGAACGGTCATTTTATCAATGCTCAACTCTCGAGCCAACTCTCTAACACTTGAATGACGATTTTCGAGCACTAAATTCTTGATTTGGATGATGTTATCGTCGGTTGTTGACGTTGAAGGCCGTCCAGAACGCGGCAAATCTTCGACCACCTCACGACCGTCTTTGAATGATTTGTACCAATCGTATGCTTGTGTTTTTGACATACAATTATCACCAAAGGCTTTTTTTAACATTTTCAATGAATCGGCACAAGAAAATTCGTTTGCAAGACAAAATTTGAGGCAAACTCTTTGATCAACTATTTTTTCCATTGTAAAATTCGCAGAGCACTTTTGAGGTCGACTGATACTGACAGCTGTTGTAAACACACTAGTTGACAGATCGCGCTCAAATTTGGCTTGGTAATAAAGGAAGGTCCTACCAACTTTAAGAAAAAAAAATTACCGATTCCTTTTTGGCGGTTCATTTAAATAACATTTTCCGGGTACTTTTTATACAGTATTTTATATAGTATATTGTTCTATGAGCGGTAATGTAAGTCATAACACACGCAGATGAATTATGCAGCCCGAGCCGTCAGGGGAGGGGTGTAATTCATCAAGGAGGGAGTCGTCCGGTCTGATCATGGGTATATTCACACCATGAAGAACAGACAAACTACGGACACCGATTATTCGGACAAACGTACTATAAGTAGTATTGGTTCGGTTAGGTCTGAGCTATAATAATAATAAAGTTTATTGATCCTTTTAGAAATTCAAGAAATGTATGAGACAAGTCACATAATAATGAAAAAAAAAACAAATTCAACCAATGGAGTCCTCAAGGAACTCTTCAATACTGTAATAGCATCTGCTAATTAAAAGGAATTTTACTTCTCTCTTGAAAGACCTTCCATTCATTGATTTCAATCTCCGAGGCAGTTTATTATATAATTTGATACCTATACAGGGTCTTTCACGAGGAACCTCACCCATATTTATACGGGAAACTACTGAACGTATTTTCATGAAATTCAGCACTTATAAGTATTTCACGATGCTGATGAAATCTAAAATATTTTCAAGGCATGAGCACCTCCGGTTTTTCCGGAAATGACGTCAACTTCCGTTTTTCAAATTAGAACACCATTTTTTTATTGCAGAAATAGATTCCTTAGAAAATTTCTAGTTATTTTGATGTAACATTTTTCAGTTTTGGTTGGAAAATTCTCTCTGAGCGGGAAAATTCGAAAAAAATATCGAAAATAGAGCTCCGCTGAAACAAGAATAACTTCGAGGTTTTTGGATGGAAAATTTTCATTTTTGGGATTTTTCAAGATGTAAGATTGATGTATCCACTTTAAAAATCAAAATCGCGATTCATGATACAGGGGGTGAAAAAAGCGCTTTCAAAGTTAGGGATAACAAAATCGTGAAAAATCAATTTTTTTCAAATTAGAACCCCATTTTTTTATGGCAGATATTGAATCTACGTTAAAAAATAATGTGAGTGTATGTATCACACCCTTGCCCTAAAGTGGATATTAACTCAGAAAATATCCATTTTAGGGCAAGGGTGTGATGCATACACTCACATTATTTTTTAACGTAGATTCAATATCTGCCATAAAAAAATGGGGTTCTAATTTGAAAAAATTGATTTTTCACGATTTTGTCATCCCTAACTTTGAAAGCGATTTTTTCACCCCTGTATCATGAATCGCGATTTCGATTTTTAAAGTGGATACATCAATCTTACATCTTGAAAAATCCCAAAAATGAAAATTTTCCATCCAAAAACCTCGAAGTTATTCTTGTTTCAGCGGAGCTCTATTTTCGATTTTTCCCGCTCAGAGAGAATTTTCCAACCAAAACTGAAAAATGTTACATCAAAATAACTTGAAATTTTCTAAGGAATCTATTTCTGCAATAAAAAAATGGTGTTCTAATTTGAAAAACGGAAGTTGACGTCATTTCCGGAAAAACCGGAGGTGCTCATGCCTTGAAAATATTTTAGATTTCATCAGCATCGTGAAATACTTATAAGTGCTGAATTTCATGAAAATACGTTCTGTAGTTTCCCGTATAAATATGGGTGAGGTTCCTCGTGAAAGACCCTGTAGAGTCAACCTTTGTTGTGGAGGTTAGTGGTTAGTCCGTTCTTAATAGTAACAATTCTAGTTGGCTCTCTTGACGTAACCAATAAATTATAACATGAAAACAAGTCATTTAAGGATCGAGATTGTGCAGAGACTGAGAGATAATCTATGTTGAGTTCACCACACAAGAAAATTACATTAGAGACAGTACTGCAGTACATATTCCAAGCAGGGCCGGACTGGTATGGTGGAGGCCCACCGGGAAAAAAATTTAAGGGGGCCTCAGTGCTTGTGCACCATAGTCGAGTTCGAACATTGCGTACATGATAACGTTACTATATACCTATAAACAACATATATATATTAAAATATGCCGACAAATTCATGTTCATTTTTTTCAATACTAAATAACAGCAGCTTAGTCACCCTAGACATCAGGAATTAACAGATATACATACAGGGTGGGGCAGAAGAACCTATCCGATTTCAAATCCCTTTTTCTCAGAAGAGAGAGCAGGTAGAGTAGTGGGGTAAAAACCGTTAGAAAGCTGGTTTTATGCCATTTGTCAGTAGTCAACATGCCTTGGTCTGGTGAACATTGTGCTTTTGTTATTGAGCGGTTTATCGAATGCGGCGGTTCGATAATTGCTACACAACGTGCTTTTCGAATTCATTTCGGACTCGGGCGTCATGATCCTGTTCCACATCACGCTACGATTAAAGTGTGGGTGTCAAATTTTAGACAGACGAGTTCAGCATTGAAAAAGAAGTCGCCTGGACGTCCCAGGACAGCAACAGGACCTGAAAACGTGGCCAATGTGAGAGCCGCGATTGAACGTTCCCCGCGTCGTTCGGCGCGAAAACATTCGCTCGCTTTGGGGATTTCCAACCGCAGTATTCGGTGAATTTTGCACCGGGACCTCAAAATGCATCCCTACAAAATGGTTGTTGCACAGAAATTAAGTGAAAGGGATTTTGAAACCCGTACGAACCTGTGTCGCGATCTCCGAGAACTGCCAAACGACGATGTTGTGCTCTTCACGGACGAAGCCCATTTTCACCTTTGTGGCGCCGTAAACAGGCAGAATTTGGGGTTACCTCAAATCGAAGGTTTACCAGCATCGACCAAGGACCCTTCTTGCTTTACGAAGGGAAATTGCTCGGGCAATTGAAGAAATTCCTGTGGAAATGACGGTGAAAGTCATGGAAAGCTACCGCGAGCGCCTAAATAAGTGTATCCGCTCCCAAGGACGACATTTGAGTGATGTGCTTTTCAAAACTTAAATTTAAAAATGGCATAAAATTTGCGATATGTTAATAAAAAAAATTTTTTGACAAGCTGAGTGGTTTTAATTTTATAACGTTTTGAAATCGGATAGGTTTTTCTGCCCCACCCTGTATTTTGGCAATTTATATTTGAGTCTCTTCATTTCTGAAAATATTGCAGACAATGAGCTCAATTCTGAGATCAGGTCTCGTTTATCAACATTCAAAAATTCAGAAATCGTGGTGAAAGCCTCCGTAAATGTTAACAAATCTTCCCGCTTTCGAAGAAAATATTTTGGGTCGAACAATTGAAAGTTTTTATAATGTGTTTCATTATTAGCAAACCTATCTGATGAGATACTTCGAGAAATTTGATTTATAATAGTTTTATAAGTTTCCGCTTCAAACCTTTTACAAGCATTATCAAAAATAGGGTCATCCATCAATTCCCCTGACATTTTATTTTTTTTATTGCCTTTTTGAACTAAAATTTTTCTCAATATCAATGTCATGTCCTTCTTCTTCCAAATTTCTGTTAATAAAAGATATGAATTTGTCTGTTTGGCTTTGTATTTGGCCAAAGTTTTCAAATAAACTTTCAATACCACTCTTGGCATGCATAACCATATTGTCCATATTGTATGATTGAACTAGATCAAATCCATAGGTTTGAAGGTATTTGGATGCTGGTGTAAGGTATGAAAAACACTGGCTCATTGTAAAGGACAATAAAACAGCATCATACTTGCAAAAGTAATTCTGAAAAGCTGAAGCATCTGATATAGTCTTGGAATCAAATTTACCAGAAGTTTGAATTTTTTCCAGAAAAGTCAGCAAAGTTGAATATAGTTCGCCCTCATAATATTCACCTCGTTTAATTCCGAGCAATTTTTGCACAGCCAGGCCCTTACTCCACCATCGGGTGCACATATTTTTGTTAACCTTTTATTACATTTAGAATTCTCATCCCACACCGCCATTCTTTTGTAAGATTCCGACAAAAAAACACTAACCCGATTGAGTGTCCCAAAGTAGGTTTTAATTACAGAATTTACCTGAACAGCATCTGTGACTAACGAGTTCAAATTGATGGCATAATATGTTTCAGTAATAAGTAGCACCGTTTTAGACAAGGGCCCCCACAACCCACATAAGGGGGCCCACCGGGGAATTCCCCGGTACCCCGCCTGCCCAGTCCGGCCCTGATTCCAAGGATTTAATAAACAATTTAAAGTCACCTGAAGGAGGTCTATACACACTCACAACACAGAAAGTATTTTAACCAAACTTTATCTTGACTGCACACAGTTCGCAATGCATTTCCACTGAGAATTTAAGCTGATGCACTTGAAGACCCGCCCTGACATAAATCACAACCCCACCATGCATTTATTTGCTATAATTTGAACCTGCCAGTGCGGCTGCTTTCGTCGTTTTCATGATCCGAGATGGACTTTTCGGAATAGGAGGATCTATCAGCCGACGTCTCATAAAAACCTATTGACTGTGACTCCCTCAAGCCAAAAAGTATTACCTGTGATAAATGTTGAGATGGAAATGATAATTTGAAGGAGGATTAGATATCAGGCTTTTTCGAATTGAGTTTTTCACATTCTGGATCTTGAATTTTTTCTCCGAGAAACTTGACTATATCATCGGGAGTAGTTGAAGGACTAAGTCTCGAAATGTGAAGCCATGGACTTTTTTGGGGCGCTGATCAAAGCAGTACTTTTTGATGAACCGATTGAAGGTATTCTTGATTTTGCCTGGTTTGGTGAATTTGAACTGGATCTTGTCCTTCTTTTTTTACTCCAGCCACCTTCCATTCAGAAGTATCAACCAATAGCGGCCCACACACGAACACTTCGGAGCGCGCATCAAGCATTTGGCGTTCCGGAGCGTCACTCCTGAACGACACACGCTGGAGTGTCGCTTGCCCACTAACGTACACAAAATATCTTGATTCTGATGTGACAGTATTGAATGTCACGTTCAAAAGTGATTTGTTAGTGGGGTAGAAGTTTCCAAAATTGAAAGGTTTGGAGTGGCTCGTTGAGTTTTAGAAATTTTAAAACTTTGGAGCGTCACTCCAGAGCGCCACATCAGAGCGACACGCCAGAGCGCCGCGCCAAAGTGAAACGCCTAACCTTGGAGCGTTGATCGAACTAACCAAAACTTTTACACGGAAGTTTGGAACGGCGCGCATCAAACCTTCGCTCCGAAGTGTTCGTGTGTGGGCCGCTAATGGATGCGAGGGAGTGTTAACTGGGTTTTTATTCTCATGTTGGAGGAATCCTTATTGCTCATTCGGACCGACTGTAGATAGATGAAATTTATCATTAGTGGTCGTATGTTTCATCACCTTATCAGTAGGGAGATTCCATACATCTGTCGCCTATTCACTCGATTCAACGTCAGCCGTCAGCTAGGAAAGGTTTTGAGCGGATTTCGGCGGAATAGCTTTTTTCTACAACCGGGCCTAACTAACTACTTTCCCGCATTGTTTTCGATTCGGAAAGTGTCACTTTCCCACACTTGTGCGGCAAAGTTACTTTTCCGCACTAGTGCGGGAAAGTAGATATGTGTTGAATTTGGGTATAATAATACCTTTAACATGAAATCTCTTAATCTACTTACTTATATATTTAGTTAAATATTTCAAATTATGCAGTTTCATCCATGTCAAAGTAATTATTAATGCAGATTTCCGTTTGAAACTTATTGCATTTTCAAAGAGAACTTGACATCCTTCAAAAATTATGACTGGCATACATGGATCTGTGTATTTATTTCTATGTCACGGTCTATGATTTTCCGCATAGAATCCCAAACTGCTTAATTAATGTGTCAAAACGAATATTCGAGTTGTGTAGAAGTTTCTTTTCATTTTATAATACGGTTGTAGAAAAAATATTGTTCCTATCTTGAGCGGAAAGTACTTTCCCGCACTCGATTGCTTGCCCGAACTCCGCTCCGCGTCGTTCGGGCAACGGCAATCTAGTGCGGGAAAGTACAACTTTCCGCCCTTGATAGGGAAATAACTATTTCAGTAGACTCAACGAGAATTAAAAATGGGACTGCAATAAATCGGCTCGGTACTTACGATTCTCTCACACAAGCACTCATTGTGTAAAAAAAGCAAAATTGATACTCGGTATTAATTTACAGTGCAGCAACTATATCGGAAGGTGAATTTTAATCAAAAAGTGAAGAATACTAGAGACTAATCAAAAGTCAATCTGTACTGAGCTGAGGATCAGTCAAAAGTCAATACTGAACCGAGGATGAATCAAAAGTGAATGACAGAAAAGGGGAAAATCGCCTGATGGGGCCGGAAACGGTAGGCGCACAAATGCTAAAATTCTAGAAAAGTACTTCGGTAGAATCTTCTTCGAATCTGGCTTATCGTACGTATGAACAAGAAAAACGCATCTGCATTCTACGTGGTTCTTGTGAATGTTTTTACTATGTTCTCTGAATGAAAAGCAAAATTGAACGGGCAATATTCGATCTTCTCGGTTTAATTCTGAACGGAAATTAAATGCAGGAATTTGAAATAGAAATTCGGAAAAAAAAATTGATTTAGAATGAAGAACTTCATTGCAGTATGTCATCTATAACTTCATGTGAATACTTTCGATCATAACCTCACAATTTCATGTGAGATGTTTCAATCGCTTCATTCGGTTTTCTTTGAGTTCTGAATATATTAACTCCTATTCATATTTTAGAATTGATAGGAATCAATCTATATTTGGAAGTCGTTTTACAGGACTGGAAGAGAAGCTGCATCGGGATGGGCATGCCAATTGGGGAAGAACAGTTATTTACTCTCAATTTCGCTAATGACCATCAGGTAGTGTTCGCGCAGGACTCGTTCGACCTAGAGTTTATGCTAAAAAGATTTTATGTATAACGAATATAGAAAATGGGGACTTCAAGTCAGTCTAGAAAAAACGGAATATCTTGTAGTTAATACTTACTTTGTAAGAGACTAAATAGTGTGTTATATATGATACGGATTATGTCTCGGCGAGTGGACACAGAACTTATAAGCCCGCAACGGACGGCGAGCGATAATATAATATATAATTATGTTTTTCGGGGAGAAAACTATGTTTTTAAAAAACAACTTTATTTCGGAACTACCAATCTACTGTACATGAAATAGATTTACAACTAATGAGATAATCGTTCAAAGTCAATTCCGATGTCTAAAGGGACATCTCTCATATTTATAGGTTTATCAATTGAGTAGGTGGTAATGGCTGATTACACGTGCCATGGAATATACGCAAATAATAACCACCTGCAAATCTAAACAAAGAACAATGAAAAAGCTTACCATGCTGTTTTTATAATATGGTAATATACAGGCTGAATAGTATATGGAATATAAATCAATCTAATTAGTAAGGGGTAGTATTACATAATTCCTCCCCACCTTGGTTAAAGGTATCACCTTTATGAGGTGTAGCTTTATTGAAAAAATTATTATTTCTAAAATATCTGAAAATAAAATAAATGATAGCAATAAGTATCAATAAAAATATTATAACATAAAATCTTGAGGGTTGGAAGTTCCATTGGTCCAAATCTTCCAATTTGACATCTGGGATATCCAGGTCTTCTTTCTTGAAGTTTTCTTCATCTAGAGGACTCTTGGGTTGCAACGTCATCTTGGGCAGGATGATGAATTTTTCTTCATCTAACGTGGTAGTTGGAACGATTTCTTTTTCGGTGTTGCTGAGGGAACATTTCGATTTTAGAATAGCCATTGGGCGAACGAAATAATACCTTGTTTGATGTGGGCATTTTTCTATAATTTTCTCGTTGTTGACGGAGAGGATATTTCCATCTTCTAGTTGTTTCAGGTCTGGAGGACGAACCATTCTCGTTCTGGGACAGTTTTCTGAGTGGTTTTTCAGAACATTCTGCATACACGTCGGTGATCTAACTAGGGAATCTTGGTCGCATAGGTAGTCTTCTTCGACTGGATGGCACTCTTTAGTAGACCATTTCAATACTTCTTCTTGTGAGAGTAAATAAGGATCGGTAAAAGGAAGGGAAAGATTGTTTTGAGGTAGATAATAGAATTTGTATAAATCGTAACTTTCCTTGTAAACTATAGGAATCGATATTAAAAATAGTAAAACTTTGTTTTTGAAAATAACTTTCGTATGACATAATTGATAGTAATCTTTCAAATGATGCAAAGGTATTATACTGACATTTTTGGTTAATTCTGAGAATTTGGAATAGGGTAAAATAGATTCATGTAAAAGATGTAATCTCGCGAAGCTCACAGCTGTTTGGATTTCATCTAAAATGGTTTTAATATCCTTGATTTCAAATGTCATGAGATGCATTTGTTGTATTTCTCTTAATTCTGGAACGATTTGCAGTAATTTAAGGATTTCTGTCATATTTTTAAATTTCTCAATATACTTATTCTTTAGATCATTCACAATAGTGGCAATCTGTTTTTGATTCCTCATGAGTGTCTTCTCATTTTTCTCAATGCTATTGAAATAATTTCTATACAATTCTTCATCGTCAGAATCTAAGGTTCCAAATAATATCTTTGAAATTTTTCCTCCTAAGTTAATTAATCCTCTTTTGATTCTAATATTTTCATTTAGAAGTTCCTCAAGTGCATAAATATTCATTTTATTCGAATGTTGCAAGTATTTATAATTTGCCGTTTGTGCAAAACCCAAATTTTGATCACTTAGATTATCTATTTCTTTTTGATACTTAAAGATTATTTCTTTAATAACATTCAAATCTATGTGATACACAAGTTGTAGATTTCTATTGGTTACATATGCTTTGCCTAGTGAAATGGGCAATAAGCTATTTTCTAATGGTATAATTTCTAATGATTTCGTAAAGATGATCATCTTAAATAATATAATAAGGAATAATTGAAGATCCATTTTCTCGAATCTGTAACAAAATTGAAACTAATGTTTTCTTTGCTTCAAAATTTTCTTATGATACACATGTTTATTTTTATTATCTTGAATACGATTTTTATCAATTTCACGAGCATCTATCTTTTTATAAACTGGATCTAGTTTGCGTGTTATAGGATTTTTAATATAAGTAGGATTTTGATTTAAAGGGTGGTCTTCTTTTGCTGACCTCTGTTCATTTCTTTTTTCTAAACGTTCAACATTTTTCTGTTTACTTTTTTCAAGTTGTTTTGATATATCATTAAGATTTTCAACGTAATTTTCAACATAATTTTGGATTTGTTCATTATGTGTTCGTTCAATGGGTAATGAATAATTTAAATCCGCTTTGATTATTTGCATAGGAGTCATTTCTAAGCTTGAATGATTTGAATTATTATAACTGAGTAGGGCTTGAGAAAGTTTATTGGAAAAAGTATTATTATTTCCGATGGTTCTTAATTGTTCAATCAGTGTAGAATGAAATCTTTCTACAACAGCATTAGAATTTGGATTATAATTCGTAATGTAATGAATTTCAATATTATGTATTTTACAGAAATCTTGAACAACGCTATTTTTAAATTCTAAGCCATTATCACATGTTATTTTATTCGGAATACCATAATGACTGAAATAAATTAATAATTTATCTATAATTTCTGTACCCGTTTTTTGTAATAATGGGTAACATTGTCCCAATCTAGAAAAAGAATCAACTATACTGATACAATACGTTTGATTGAATCTAATTGTGTCACAATAAATATGTGCAAAGGGTTTAGATCCCAAAGGGTTAGGTCTAAATTGTAATTGAATAGGAGTTCTTTCATATTTACTTTTTTGACATATTTCACAAGAATTAATGAAGTTTCGAACATCTTTATCCATATTTGGCCAATAATATTTTTTCTTCAAACTAATTAAATTTTCTCGTAATCCACGATGTATCGTTTTAGTTTCATGATACTGTTGAATTCTAAGAAGTTGTTCTTCTTTATCTTCCACATCTTCTAGATATGTTTTCGTGATTTTCAAATTAAAAGACTTATAATCGAATTTATCCTGTAAAATTCGTATAAGAGGTTTTTCAAGCTCTTCAGAGGCAAAATATAAAATATACGACTTTTGTGGTTGTACGTATTCTTTAATGAATTTGAATATATCAGTATCTATGGAATTTACTGAAACTCTAAATCTGATTTTATCATCAAATAATTTTGTCTTTGTAACAGTATATTTTGGGGCTATTTTGAATATTATTTGCAAAGGAGATGTGTTCAAACTTCTTTCTGTATAAGGAAGTTCTAGTATTGGATTTTCAACATTACTATGAACAGTAAAATCTTCTGTTTCTAGATCAATTAATTCTTCAATTATATCATCTTCAGATGTATCATTTTGATTACCCGTATTCAAAAGTTCTAAACATTCATCTAATTCTTCGTCAGTTACTTGATTTACCATTGAAATTAAATCATCTTCAATTCCGTTTACTTCAAAAATATCATAATTAAAATCTTCAAATTCTTTATAATTAGCTTCTTCAATACTGTTTAACTCTATAAGATTATGACTAGTATTCATTTGATTTGATAGATAATAAACAACTATCTTCATATTGGAATCAGCAAAAATGTATTTAATCATTTTCAATATTGTAGACCATTCTAATCGGTCTAAGCCACATGCAATTCGTGGTAAAGCTAAATATTTTTCATTATTGGATTCACATAATTTTTTAAGATTTATCAATGAATTGAAAACCGTCTCATATTCAGGTCTCTGATAATAAAGTTTCTTCGTAATTAAGTAATAAATATTTTGATTATCCTTTTGGATCATTGCAACTTCTCCTAATGATTTATTTTGAGATTTGAGTACTTCTATTTGACCAAATTTATTTTTAAATTCTAAGGCAATGCCTTTATTCATATGGAAATCTTCCGATACGCAATGTGCTAGAGCAAAATTCTGAGATGCTTCAAATAAATTACCTACTTTCTCTTTTATATTTGTACAATTTTCAAAATTTGTAATGTTATCAAGTTTCAAGAAATTTTCATACGTTAATTCATTAGTTGGTTCTAAAATAATTCTACTAAGGGCATCTGCATTATTCATCGAGCCTTTTCTATATTTAATTTCATAATTGAATTCTTCTAATTTTATTCGCCATCGCATAAGGCGTGAATTAGGTTCTTTAAGAGAAAATAACCAAGTTAAAGGTTTATGATCTGTAAAAATTGTGAATTTTCTTCCGTATAAATAGGGTCTGAAATGTTTACATGACCACACGATAGCTAAAAGTTCCTTTTCAATCGTACTATAACGAGATTCCGCTTCATTCAGCGTTCTGCTAGCGAAAGCAATTGGAAGGTCGTTTGGTGGATCTCCTTGTGAAAGCACTGAACCTACCGCAAATCCTGATGCGTCAGTAGTTAATACAAAGGGTTTATTGAAATCCGGATATCTCAATACAGGATGATTTAATAAATTTCGTTTACATATTTCAAACGCTTCTACATATTTTGGATCCTCGATATTGATCTTAGCATTTTTCTTCAAACATAGTGTCAAAGGTTTCGTAATTTTCGCAAAATTAGGAATAAATTTTCGATAATATCCCACTAAACCAAGAAATGATTTTATTTCTTTTTGAGTTTTTGGAATCGGGAAAAGAGAAACTGCTTTTAATTTATTCGGATTAGGTTTAATTCCTTCAGGGGTAATGATATGTCCTAAGAATTCAATTTCAGTCTTGAAAAAATGACATTTATCTAATTGAATTTTTAATTTATCTTTTTCGAGTACTTCTAAAACATTATGAATATCAGCTAAATGCTGTTCGATAGTATCTGAAAAAATTATTATGTCGTCCATATAAATATAACAAAACTTTCCAATGAAGTCTTTCAAAACATCGTTCATCAATCTTTGAAAAGTAGCTGGGGCATTTTTAAGTCCAAAAGGCATTCGCAAAAATTCGTAATGACCATTTTCAACAGTGAAAGCTGTTTTTTCTATTGATTCTTGATCTAATTCAATTTGATGGAAACCCGAAGCTAAATCAAGGGTTGTAAAATATTTCTTATTTCCGAGTTTATCTAAAATAGATTCAATTTGAGGTAAAGGATATTTATCATCGATAGTTTTGTCATTCAATTTCCGGTAATCGATCGCGATTCGCCATTTCGTTTTTCCGGACAAATCTTGCTTTTTAGGAACAATAACTACTGGAAAAGACCATGGGGAAATACTTGGTCTAATAATTTTCTTGTCTAACATTTCTTTAATTTGGGTTTGAACTTCTTCCCTATGAATCTCGGGGTATCTATAAATTTTACAATGAACAGGGACTTCATCAATTGTACGAATTCTATGTTTAATTCTGTTTGAAAAATTTAGTGGTTGTCCTGGTAATTGAAGTACATCTTCGTTTGTTTGGAAAATTTTCATTAATTGATTACTTATTTTTGGTTCTAAATGACTCAAGTCAACAGGAATGTTAGTTGGTTTCTGACAAACTTGTTGATATTCAAAAGGAATTTGGCAATAATCATTCATTAATATCTGATTCTTGAAATCTAAGTTAAATCCGTATTTATTTAGAAAATCTGCACCAATTAATCCATCATAATTTTTATGAAATTTGTATAAAATGAATGGATGAAAATCATTAATTCGAAATTCTGAGAATACTGGTAAAAATACTTTTTCATTAGAGGTTTCCTGCTTCATACATGCAGTTAATGTAGTATTTTCATTAAAAATATTTCTAGGAAAATTATTATACGCAAATTTAGGGTCAATGAGACAAACTGAACATCCGCTATCAATTAAAAGTTTACAAGAAGGATTTTGGAATTCAATAAATGGGAGTTGGTTTTTATGATCAAAAGTATTATTTAAGTCAATGCATTTTCTGGAGGCAATTCTTGAAAATTTTCATGATATTTTCTACTTCGATTATTGGAAAAATTTTCATCAGATTCAATATGAGTTAATTCTTCAAATGTAAAATTAGGATTGGTATTGTTGAAAAACTTTCTTTGAGGATTCATTTGATATTGTGTTGAATATTCCGACCTTTTCTGAGGATAATTTCGTGTTTGAATCGACATTTTTTCTGGCGGTGTATTTATTCTTTGATTTGGATTAGGCTTGAATACATTTACATTTCTTTGTTGCGATGTGCTAGGATCATTTTGACCAAAAACTTGTCGACTTGTAGGATAAAACGTTTTCACAGGTCTCTGTTGGAACTGAACAGGTTGTGAAGGAAATCTATTATTACTGTAATTATTTCTGAAATTATTTGATTCATGATTAGTTCGAGCATTTTGTCTATTAAAATGCGAATAATTGTTTCTATAATTGTTTGAAAAATGTGGTTTTTGAAATTCAGGATTTTTATTTTTTCTACTTTTATCAAGTAATTCGTATTGAGCCATATTACAAATATAATCTTTAACTGCGTTTACTGTATCGTCAAAGGTGAATTCGTTATTTGTAATTAAATAAGTTCTCAATTCCATTGGAGAATTAGAAATTAAAACGGTTTTACAAATTTTCAATACATTCGATTTGTAAATTCTTTTTTCAGGATCAGACATAGGGTCTGAATCAATTCGATAGTTTATACGTATCTTTAAAGCAATAATTCTTTCGATGAAATTTGTTATATCTTCATGAGGTTTTCTACTTAAGAATTGTAATTGATGGATGAGTACATCCAAATTAATTGAATCACCGAATTTAGCATAGAGAAATTGTTTGAGAAGATCCCAATTATCAGGAATATCTGAAGTTGAAACTTCTGCCAAAGCTCTATCTATCAATTTTGATTTTACAACTGCATAACAGTATCTTTTAACTGTTTCAGGTTCTTTTACAAACATTGTTAAATATTCTTCTGCGCTTTTTATGAACGAATGCAACTCATTTTCAACACCTGAAAATCTGGGTAGTAAAACACCAAATTTTTCAGCAAGGGTTAAATCTATTCTTTCGGTTGCCATTTTGATTTGCTTTTTACCTTTACGTCCTGAAAATTGTTTAATTGACGTAATCTTGATTTATTTAATTAAATTAATTGTTACGATTATAATGATTAAAAAATTCGCGTTTTCGGTTTTTTGCTTATAAGAAACCTAGGAAAAACTCTGGTAATCGGTTTTTTGAAAGTAAACCTAGAGAAAACTTTACACAAGTTTTACGCTCAAAACTGTGGGGAAAAAGGTTGACTAACTTTGGGCCAGGTTAGGTAAAACTGGGGGAAAGATAATGAAGGATTTTTCTCACCACGTTGGTTCCTTGAGTCGTTGGAGACGCTACCCAACCAATCGGACTCCTGGTTTCTCTCCTGATTCGTCTTGCACCTTAACAGTTAAAACTGACAGTCTTTGGAAGATTTTTCGTGGACGAAATTCACGTTTTCACGAACGAAATCGACACACTTTTCTTCGCACAAAAAGACCGGTACAAAATCCCAGACCTCGTCGCCAATTATGTTTTTCGGGGAGAAAACTATGTTTTTAAAAAACAACTTTATTTCGGAACTACCAATCTACTGTACATGAAATAGATTTACAACTAATGAGATAATCGTTCAAAGTCAATTCCGATGTCTAAAGGGACATCTCTCATATTTATAGGTTTATCAATTGAGTAGGTGGTAATGGCTGATTACACGTGCCATGGAATATACGCAAATAATAACCACCTGCAAATCTAAACAAAGAACAATGAAAAAGCTTACCATGCTGTTTTTATAATATGGTAATATACAGGCTGAATAGTATATGGAATATAAATCAATCTAATTAGTAAGGGGTAGTATTACATAATTATATATTATAGCTTTGCATTGACATATGTCATTTTAGTATGCAAAAATATCGTAATATATCGCTTGGATGAAAATATATTTATATTTTTCCATACTAAAATGACATATGTCAATGCAAAGCTATAATATATAGTCCATCCAAGAATGATTGACATCAGAGCAGGCCTTGAAAGTCCAGTCGCAGCTTTATTTCTAGTAACAAAAAAGTAACTAAAATTTTTCTGTGCTTTCTTCATAGATATAGAAATAACCTAAAAATTGAACGATATTTTTTTTAAATTAAGGAACTTTGAACATGAAAATGTTCCCAATTTTCACATACGATTACCAGCGTGTGAATCTGTATACCAGCAGTATTCAGTATATTATTTTCATCTTGTATTGATACATTTTCGATCTTACGATCAATTATAGGAGCATACAGCCTGGAAATTCTGGTTTGATAACGAAAAATATTGTGGGTGATTAAATAGCACGGTCCTTTTCAATGTTCAATATGAATTTTCGCTAAACCGAAAAAATCTAGTTGATTATTTGAAGCGAGTTACTGCAATGTGAATGGATTGGGAAATTTGTAATAGATATCAAGATAGAAACAAAACTCAACCAATGGATCTATTAATATATGAAGAATTTTGTCATGACATTGTAACTTTCAATATTTTTGAACAATGAAGGTGTGAAATATGAAAAATATAAATATTCCTATTATTCTGTTTCAACAACCACAACATGTTATTTTGTCCTCATCTGGGCAGAACTCGTCATGTTCATAATGAAAGGTTTTGTCATATATAATACCACTAGAGATGAAATTTTGCCGGCAAAATTTCTCGATTGTAAAATGAAAGTTTGTTGCTTCTCGGCAATTTCGCGAATGACATTTGTATCAAAATCACGAGCCGTCAGGCGAGTGATTTTGGAAAAATGTCATGAGCGAAATTGCCGAGAAGCAACAAACTTGAATATTACAAGAGAGAAATTTTACCTGCTTAAATTTCATCTCGAGTGGTATTCGACATGACTATTTCACGAGAAAATGTGTCTGAGGATGGTCACATTGGGCTTGTATTGCGCTATTTGAGAAATAAGTATTCATCATAGATCAACTAAACGTTATTTGTTTTCTCTATGGTATTCATTCCCGAAGCTATCTATGAATTTGAGAAACGTCAAAAATTTTGTCGCTGAAAAACCAAGTTGTTGATTTTGCCCGTTACCATGTTTTATCGATGAGAAACAAGTGTTGCTCAGGAAAATTCCTCACTAAAAATGAAATGAGTGGAATAGTCAGCAATATATTATGACATTCCTCATATTTTAACTAATCTTCTCTCATTTCTTTTTCTACGTGCTCTGTGCAGGCTTTCCATTTTTCAGCTGTTCACTCTTTAAGAGCCTCATTTCAAAGATATTTATTTCACTTGTTCAATTTTTTGCCAAATTTGTTCGAAACATTAATGACAGAACAAAATGTCAGTGTTATTTTCAACACCAACCTGAATTCTGCAACTCAAAATATTACTGAATTGGCATTACCAACATAATTTCGATTTTCCAAAGCCCCCCGAGATGTCAATCATTCTTGGATGGACTATATATTATATTATCGCTCGTCGTCCGTTGCGGGCTTTAAGGTATGTTTACTTCGCGAATTTCGAGTCACTTTTGAGGTACGGTGTTGTGGTTTGGGGTGATAGCTCTGATTGCTTCAGAGTGTTTGAACCTCAGAAATATGCCTTGAGGGTGATAGGGCTCAAGTATCGTGAGTCGTGTAGGGGTCGTTTCAGGGGGTGCAAATTGCTCACATTTCCTGGTTTGTATGTTTTGGAGTGCATACTATTCTTGAAAAAATATCCTCACTATTTCGAAGATAGTTTAAATAAAAATAACACGAGGCATACCGTTCTTTTCCACTTTCCGAGACATACTAAGACATTAACTGAGAAAAACACGAAGTATACTCCATTCACTTTCATAAAGTATCGCGGTTGGCCATGATTTAGGTTTATCAAGTTTTTTTTACCCTAAAACAGACGCAGGTTGGCACTCGTGAAAATCAAGCGACATTGCCAGGTCTACTTTCTATTTACTCTTTTTCAATTTTGTAAATGGAGTTAGTTCTTCGAAGATTTAACTGTGGCGCAGGTTTCGCAGAACTACTACATTTTCATGCTGGAGTATTTCAAGTTGTGCAAAAAGGTATTTGAATGTCTTCTGAATTAACATAAGATATTCTCAAATTCATTGATTTCCCAAAGTAAATGAACTTTTTGATAAATGCGTAATTACTACGATTTTTTAGCAGAACCCACAACGTTGTGGGCGTATCTGACAGTGCAATGACCATAACCTAACATTTTCAAAATATACGCGGTGAAATGTGTCAAAATTTCATGGCAAACCGCGATACTTTATAAAAGTGAATGGAGTATACATGTGCATTAAACTTCTCAATGTTCTACCCAAATCTGTTACCAGCTATTTTCGATATAGCAATTTCGAATGAAAACTTGTTGAGTGAATTGTTGATGTGGAACCATATTCAATTAAGGAATTCTTAGAATTTCCATTCAAAAACTCTTGGGTGTAACTTTAGAAGTTTCTTTTTTTACTGGCGTATTTTCCTTTTTTTTGTAAAATGATTTTGGGAATAAAAGTATTGCTATCTAATAAAGAGTGCCTGTAGGAAGTAGCAATCGATTTAGAATACAAAGGGAAATATCAGCATTATTGAAAATAACAATTTTTCAATTTCGATCATTACTCAAAATTAAGAAATTATAGGCTGGTTCAGTTTTCGGATTTGGATTAGTCAGGAAAAATAGCTTTAAAATGTGTTTTCTGTTCTCCTTTAGTTGTCAAGGATCCCTCAATAGACTGTAACTTCAAAATGTCTATGATCTAATTGAACATAAATCTGAACGGAATAAAATTGGATTCTCCAACAGAAATTTAATCAGAGTAAAATGAGCAATCAAGTATATTTTCAATATTCAGTCTTACGAATTTGTTCACATTAAACATACATGTTTATAAATAAGCTTTAGAACAATTGAAAATTTTGTTGTTCTCAACCTACAAAAATTCCACCATACAAAATAACAGCCTCCTTATATTCTCATATTCTATAGATTGAATGATTGAGAAAGCTAAATATTTAAATTATTGATTTAAGACATGAATTAAAAAAAATACATTTTCGAAGTTCTTCATCTGAAATTATCAGGATATCTTTCAGATTCAGAATTGAATCGTTATATTCTCTAAATTTCTTCGGATTGAAAACAGAATGTTCCATTTACAAGCAGGATTAGACAAGATTATTAAGCATTTGATCTTAAAAATTGATAATATACGACGAGGTGATACGAATACAACTTGGGCTTTGAAGAGATAAATTAAGGAAAAAATGTCCAGATGAAATGAACACAACTTCAAAAATATAGACAGAATCTCTTGAAAAGGACTGTTAAAAAAAATTGTAAATAAAGCTCTTCCTCATGAATTAGAAGAATAGAAAAAAAATGAAAAAAATCTATTCCTCTGAGCAGAACCTGTTCATTGTTTTTCACCGTACAAAAAATTCATTCTTACGAGGATGATAGATTGTTCTGTAATCACCATTATAACCTACAATTTAATTCTGAAACCAAAAGAGGAAGACAATATCAAAGAATAATTCAAGTAACAAGCTACATATCAAAAGATATCTTATTCAGTTTTCCTAAATCCATTTCAAGCATCAGCAGGATGATTCTCAATGAGTAGACATATTCAAATTTCTCTCAAACTACCACCCAAAATTCCAAATACTCTCTAAACAGGTAGACTCGGAAAATTTATGGTAGGGAATAAGAATTGAATTGAAATACCGAAAATATTGAAAATATCATAAGTTCAATTGGGATCGTTCTGAGCGTTGACTAATTCGCCTTCTTCAGGGTCACCCTGAAGCAGATAATTTACGGGATCAGGAGCAATGGGCGCTATTATTGGATTACCACCAGCGTCTAGATCGAAAGCTGGATCCGCTGCTGCTTCCGCCAAATTAGTGACACTCTTCGATTTGACGCATTGGAAGTCGACATGACGGCTTTTTGCTTCCTCCTTTTCCCAAGACATGTGAATGAATGGACGTTGTACATAATTGTAAATAACTTCAGATCTACCTCCTGGTCGCCGTTTGACTTTCTCTTTATATGTTGGATACCCTGCAATTTTGAAAAAACAAAAATTAGTTTGATGACATCAGTTGAGTAATCATTCCATTAGAGACAATTTTTGAACTTCAATAATTGGATTTTATTCGATCTCTATAAACAGAACTTAACTGCTCATAGAAGGTTGGAACTAGGCATGTGTCGTTCGTCGAATTTTGAGGAACCGGATCGGTATCGTTCGTTCACTGTGAAGAACCGGTTCTAAAAACCCATTCAAAAAGAACTGTTCGCCCTTCCTTCGTTCAATCGTTCTATCGATCGAACGAGGCCCGTAGAAACGTAGATATAAAATATAAATATCTAAGGGGGTGCAATTTGCAATTACCGAAGGACATCTCTGTTCGTTAACAATCCTGCCATAAAAACCATATGCCGAATATTCACTTCAAGAATGCAAGAAGATATTATCACCTGACCATTTTTACCAAACAAAACAAAATAGATTTATCTAAGGAGGTGCAATTTCCGAAGGACATCTCCGTTCATTGTCAATTCTTCCATAAAAACCAGGTGCCGAATATTCAGTTCAAGAATGCAAGAAACAAGTAGGTATGAGTAGGCATTTTCTTATTATCATCTGTTGTTTTGGGTAAATCCGAATTCCCATACCAAACTCGTCTTCTTTTCGAAGACCGCCTGAACTTCTGTTCAAGAATCCACAAAAATGACACGAGCCATAAATCATCTCTTTCGGTTCCAGCTGTTTATTACTTTATGGTACCGACAGTACCGAGACCGAGTACCGACACCGACACCCGACGTCGGGAGATCGATAAGACCGAACGAATGAGGCAACAACCATTTGGCATTGAATCATCGAAACCGTTCGAAAGAACGGGTTATTTTTCTAGAGAGGAACCGAACGAACGATTGGCTTTTGAGACCCGGTTTTTTTAAGCCGTTCGTTCGAGAACGACACATCCCTAGTTGGAACCCTTTATTTCTGCAGAATATCGTTCGTGTTACAATTATTCCTACAAAAATACACAAAAGGTGGGCTTATCGCAAAGCGATATCTTCCTGCTGACCTTCACAATTTGATCACACAACTAAATTCGAGTTCCAGAAAGAAGACAAACAATAAGCTTGAATTTCAATTCAATTCTCAACTTATAATTTCCATTATAATAACAGGAACAACTATCCAAATATAAAAATTGGCAATGTCACAATTAGACCGCAACTACGTGCAAGTATTTGAGAGCACATGTGGACAACAAACTTGGTTTCAAACACCATATAAAGACTGAAAGAAGCAGCCATCACACGAGCCGGTCACTTCAGGCCACAAGTGGGGCCAATAATGACTAGACTACATAGGCTTGGCATGAAATTCATCAAGAACCAAAACAGAAATATTATGAAACCAGTAATTCACCGCTATTATAGAGAAACCACTGAAAAGGCAAAACTAGCAGCACTCCCACTACTTTCTCTAGAAAAATTTTCAAATATAAATGATTTTAACGTGTGTGAATCAATTAGAGGTTCGATTCCTGCACGTTGTGTAACTTTTTCCGGAATTTCAAAACATAAAAGAAAAAAAGGTATGTGATCGATGTGAAAAATCGTTTAACATCCGAAACCAAGAAATTATCAAATCAACAACAGATGATATTGATAAACAAACTAGAAATGTTTCGAGTCTAGGCAACTCCACTTGGCGTACTGTAACTGATGATCCTGTACCGTCTACTAGTGGTATTAACCCCAAGAAGGGAGACTTGATTACGAAACGTCCGCAAACCACCGAGAATATCGATACAGTAAATAGAAACCAAACCAGTACAAACTTAAACATTTCTGGTGATGTAATGTTGAGTGAAAATGATGATTCCAAATGGAAAACGAAATCATCTAGGAAACCTAGAAGGAAAAATCGCCCTGCTTTGGTGGTTGGAAACTCTTCTGAGCCATCTGCAGTCCAGGGTATTGAGAGACTCAAGGCTTTTCACGTTTCGAGACTGAAACCTTCTACAAAGGCAGAAGATCTTTGCGAATTTTTAAAAAAGAACTTTACGGACGTCAAATGCGAACCGCTGCAATCCAGGTACCCTGAAACTTATACATCTTTTAAGGTTCTTATCCGGGCAGATGAGTTCCAGAAGGTTCAGGATGCTTCAAATTGGCCCATCAATGCCTGTGTTAATTATTTTTTTCACCGAGGCAAGGGGAAAAATCGAGATGCTATGACAAATCAGAGTCATTCAGAATAGTTCATATAAATGTACAATCACTGTCAAACAAAATCGAGAATATGGAATTACTGCTGGATAATGTACGTCCCCACATCGTTAGTATTGTGGAACACTGGTGCAACGAGGATAAATTGAACTCCACATCCATTCCAGGATATGCTCAAGTGGCTTCATTTTGCCGTCAAAACCACATCCATGGTGGTGCTGTTCTTTGTGCGAAAAGTGGTCTAACAGTGCGTGATATTGGTATCTCTAATCTATCTGTTGAGAAAGAGTTCGAGTTTTGTGGTGTGAAAGTAGTATTTCAGGATTCAAAATTCTGTGTAATAAGTGGATACAGAGTACCAAATGGTAATTTCTCATTATTCTTGGATAAACTTTGTTTTATATTACAATATTGTAACAAATTAACTGACACAATGTTTATATGCGGTGATTTTAATGTCGACTATTTGAGGACAAACTGTTCACAAAAACAGCTATTTGATGATTTGCTGTCATGTTTCGACTTGAAAGTTACATCCAGTGAACCTACAAGAATTTTCAAAAATGTCAATCATATAACATCTATATCTAAAATTGATTACATTTTAACAAATGCTAAAATATGCGATTTGTCAACAAAGGTTATTGAGGGTCACATTGGCGATCATAGAGTTTTGGTTACTGATTATTGTGTGAAAACTGCAAATGTAAACATCAAGAAAACTGAATATAAATTGACTAGAAAAATGTCACCCCAATCTTTAGATGACTTGTCGAAATCTATTACTACTGTCAACTTCAATGATATGTATTTGTATTCAGATGTTGATGAGAGTTTCAATTATTTCATTCAGTTGATCGAATACTGTCTTGAAATATCGTGTCCTCTACGGAGGTTAAATTTTTCTAACTCATCGAATGGGAGATGGATAAACACCGAGATTAAAAATGCTAGCATCAACTTGAAAAAATTATATTGGCTTAAAATGAACCTAAAGAACTCTGCTTGTGACGAAGTTTACAAGAGAGAAAAAAGTAATTTTAGGCGTCTGCTCCAACACGCAAAATCTAACTATTATCAAAATGTAATTTATTCGTCTCCAAATAAAAATAAAACCATTTGGAACATTGTCAACATGGAAACTGGAAGGAAAATTCTATCGAGACCTGCTATACGAATAAATTATGAGGGTAGATTACATACTGAGCCGAGAGATGTTGCCAACTTATTTGCAAATCATTTTGTTTCTTTTGCTGAGAGTACACTAAGGAGTCATTATGGTGATTGCTTGTCAAGTTCTTGTACAACATCTGTGTTATCACGAAAAACGTTCTATTTTTATCCTGTTCTTAAAGAGGAAGTAATAAGTACAATAAATTCTTTGAAAAATAAAAGAAGTACAGGTGTAGATTGTATTTCAATCAATATTTTGAAAAAAATAAAAGATGCTGTAGCCGAACATTTAGCACATCTCATAAATCTATCGGTTACTAGTGGTAAATTCCCAAATTGCTTGAAAACTGCTTCAGTAATTCCAGTTTTCAAGAAAAATGACCCCTGCAATATAACAAATTACCGACCCATTTCAATCTTAAGTGTTTACTCGAAAGTTTTTGAAAAAATTGTATACGGCAGGATGATTTCCTTCCTTAATCGTTTCGAGATTATTACTCACTGTCAACATGGATTCAGAGAGGGAAAATCCACTCAAACTGCAGCGCTTTCATTCGTTAACTTAGTCCATAAAAAGCTGGATGAGGGACTATTTGTAGCCGGTCTTTTTTTCGACCTCTCCAGTGCGTTTGATGTACTTTCACCTGAATTTATTAAAAACAAATTATATAATATAGGTTTCCGTGGGATATTTCTTGATTGGATCAGAAGTTATTTAACTGATCGTAGTATATCAGTGAAAGTTGAAAACTCCTGGTCAAATAAGTGTGGTGTAGGGCTTGGTGTTCCGCAGGGCTCCGTGTTGGGACCGTTACTGTTTCTACTTTTCATTAATGATTTACCGAATCACATAATCACTGATATTCTGATTTTATTTGCGGATGATACAACGGTGGCGGTCGCAGCTCGGAGTTTTGGGGAACTCTCAATGCTTTGTGACACGCTGGTGTGTGAGTTCATGAACTGGTGTAAATCAAACCGCTTGATTCTAAATATGGAAAAAACGGAATGTATATATTTTAGCAGAAGAAACATTGATAGTGTTAATCTAACTATAAGATGTATGAATACTTCAAAAACTTCCAAAGATTCAGTAAAATTTTTGGGTGTTCATCTAGATAGGTTGTTCAAATGGAACCACCACGTGGAATCAGTTTGCGGAAAATTGGGTAGTTCATATTATGCCCTAAGTAGAATAAAAAAAAGCCTTCCCCTTCAAGCTGTCATAAACGTTTACTATAGCTTGATCTATAGCGTATTAAATTACAATATTTTATTGTGGGGAAATTCGTGTGATTCTCAAAGAGTTTTTTTTGCAGAAAAGAATTGTGCGTTTGGTTTTCGATCTGAGACCACGTGACTCTTGTAGACCTTATTTCAGGAAACATGAAATATTAACTCTACCGAGTTTATATATGTATAGATGTTTAATTTATATAAGGGAAAATGAGCAATTGATGACAAAGTTATCTAGTTTCCATAATTACAGTACTAGGAATGCCTTAATACTATGTGTTCCATCACATTCTACAGCCAAATATGAATCCTGTCCAATGTATCAGGCCATAGCTTTGTTCAACCATTTACCTAATAACTTAAAATCATTGAATATGACTAGATTTAAGAATTTAATTAAAAAAACACTGTTAATAAAGGGTTATTACAGCATTAAAGAATATTTTGATGATGATAATTTTCTTACATCTTGATTATATGTTGTGAAATACTTGTATATGTATTATATTTGAGTTTATATGTTTTGAATATTCTTTACTTGACTTGTCCTATACATTTTATATATGTCTAAGGGATCAATAAAAATTATTATTATTATTATTATTATTGTCTGCATGCCGTTAAATCTTTCCCTCTAATATTCAAATATTTATATTTTTTTGTATTTAATGTAAACTTCATACAAAATGTAAATAACTGGCAGGAAGACTTCGGTCGAGAACCATTTTATATAGCATCACTGAAGTTTATCTATTTGTTATTTTCTCTCTCTCTCTCTCTCTCTCTCTCTCTACTGCAATCCACATGAACTAATTGAGTGATACAGATAGGCCAATATATTCTTCAAATATTTCTTCAGGTTGACCTTGAATAAGAGGAATGTGATTTTATGAACCTCTTCAGTGGGTATGCGATTCCACAGTTGGGATATAGTTATCAGATGAACTCGCAATTATAAACTGCTCGCCAATAGTTTGGGATATCGATGTTTTCCGAATATGCATATTCTCTGTATGATCTTTATATTTTTTTATCGATTACATCAACTAATAACGATTGAAGAATCTGGTACTCCCTGAAATTTTTATCGAGCCATTTTATCAGTCGGTTTTTCGTTTTCAATAAGGTCAAATCGTTCTGAGCAATTAGAAATCGTTATTTCATTGTGCTAAAACAAGTTTCATTCGATGACGATGCCAACAGAGTTTTGGGATGGTTCAACTGGTCAAACACAACTGCAAGTGGCCCATTTCTTCAATGTTAGGCCAAAGTGTAGACAAGTTCATAAATAAATGTAAGCCCAAAGTCACTGATTTTGTCATACATATAAATTTGGAACCCCCTACGTAAAAAAATCTCCTATTGCTGTATTCAACTTAAATTGTATGAGTTTTATGATCTTTTCTGAACAGCATGAAAATGATGGTAAACAGGTAGGTGTTTTGGCGCCTGTGGCAGTGTTTAGAAGGCGAACAACAACAAGAACGCCATCACATTAGAACAATAATTCACTGAATGTATTCAGAACTTCACATAATGTTTACAGTTTGTTCAGAGACTCTGGTTTGTTATTGTTTATAGTTGGCCTCCAGACAACCAATCTTTCGGTTTTTGCTCTACGTATGCGTGGTAAAATTTGGCGCCGATTTATGATGGAAACGGCAGAATTCATAGATATTTATACCACGGTACACAAGTGTATAGTGATTTATACTATGTTTCGTAACAAATCCTTAACCTCAATGAAAACATCAGCAAGCTGGCAACATCTTCTTGAATTTCTGTACAAACATTCACAGAATCGATACAAAACAGATTAGGTTAGGTTGTTCAATAATAAATTCTGATGATCTGGATGAAAAGTCTTTTTTCATTATATTGTAAGGTACTTATGCAACATTTTATTCCAATAAGGTTAGTACTTGAGTATTCCCTAAATGTATAAACTCAATTTCTATCGAGATATATGAACTTAGCATCAATTCCAGAAGATCTTTCCAGAGGCGTAGTCAGCCCAATTTTTTTTTCGAATGGCTATATCTTTTTAACAGAGCCAAATTCGGAAAAATGGAAAATGAAAAAAAGGTTTCTTTTGACCCCAAGAATCTTCAGTTAAAATATATGTACAAGTCAAAGACTCAATATGGACCGGTAACAATAAATTCCTAATAGAAACTGTGCGTATTAAATGCACAATTTCATGCTTCTTGGTGTTCTATTTTATCTCCCACACTTGTGGCATTTCATTATAACATATCTCTACATCAAACGTTTTTCCATACTAACAACATTGTTAACTAGTAGTCCGAATAATTGTTATGCATTTCGATGATATTTAAAATCTAGGAAAGCATCCAGATAATTCTTGAGATTCGTGATTATTTCGTCAAATTTTATTCGAAAGAATTGCAAGTTAAATAAAAGCTTTTAATTAAGGAATAACTCGAAAACGCGTGCGTTTTATTGAAAAAACATGAGACTACTTTCATTTTCTAAAATGATGGTTTTATGGTATTTTTGCGTGGATTTATGAATCGGCTACGCTGTAACTTTTATACCAGGAAAAAATTCAGTTCACTTGAATGAGAGTTCCAAGATATGAATAGGAAAGTGTTTTTTTAAAGAATTTTAGACACAATTTTGAAAAATGGTATAGGAAAAAGTGTTTCGTTTGATGGGAGGAATCTACAGTTAAAATATAGGTACAAGTCAAAAATGGTCTATTTTTCGTATTAGATTCAAGGGATTCTATTTCATAGTCGAAAGAGATAACTTTTCATTTGTTTATGATTCATGTCTACATTGTGTGGGCTAATATTTCCATCACTCAAGAAATTGATTAGAAACCTATTGAAAACATAGAGGTGGATGTTTAAATTACAACATTCTGAAAAAAAGGTTCAAGGTTTTTAAGGACCAGGAATACTTATACATGGTGAATACGGAAATATCCGAAAAATAATTAAGCAAATATAAAGAGTATTAAATAATCACCTTCAATTCCCAACCTAATCTTCTTAAGTCCTCTATCTTTCAGCACTTGTTTTGCAACATCTCTATTCTCTATATATTTGAAGAACCTATACATGGCAGTACTATTCACAGTCTGACTATATTCTTCACCCATTTGAGGTGGATATTTTTCATCCCAGTCCACAGCGTCATCATCCAGAAGAACTACGACATGACATTCTCTATCTCCTTTCTGAGCAGAATTCACCATCAGGGGAAGAATGAGTAATTCTAGAAATTCTTCAAACTGACAACGTGCACCTTCGTTTGATAATTCGTGAAGGAGCCCTCCTGAAAAGAATTATATTAACAGACTTGTTTTATAAACATTCTAGGAATGCTTGAAAGAAAAAGAAACACTGTTTCTATCAAGATTTTATGCAATAACTAGTCTAGAAAGTGGTATGAATTTGCTTGTACAAATAAAAACAGAATTTTGAATGTGGAAATATTACACCCTCCAAACTCAAATAATTGCCCATAAACCAATGAAGGTTTTGCGATTAATGTAAAAGATTCAGAGAATATTTGAGTTACATTAAGCGCGTTCGGCAATTACATCTGACATCTGAACCGTTCGTTTATTACATCCAGATTGAGGGGAGTACACATCTGGACCGGTCGGCAAGAAAATCTGATCAATCGGATGTAGATCTTTTTGCTCGGTGCCTTTGTCAATGGATTCATCTGCATCTATGAGTTTTCCGCTTCGAATATTCTTGAACAGACTGTTAAAATTTCGTTTCTTATGTTATTTGTTGTGTAGTAAATAAATAAAAAATGTCGTTTATTAAAAAAATAATGATTCAAAATATTGAATCATCTCAACCGAGGGGTAGAAATGTTGAGAGCTATAACAAAAGGATTAAAATAGTACCCAGACTATCTCTACAGCCGAATAGACCTTTAAACTCTAATTTAATATCCGGCAAACAGAAAAATCGCTCTGAACGCTCCGTGCCGTTCGTTTATTACAGGAAAATCTGTCAAATCTGTACAATCTGTGATCACGTGACTAAAAAAATTCGCCCGCTCTCCGATGCTATTGCCGAACGCGCTAATTGGATCTCAAACCTTAGAGCTGGTCGATTGTACCTTATATTGGTCCACTGAAATCGTTGGCTATATTTTCATGCTGTCGAACTGAGCAGATTGTAGGTTTCTCTGATGATCTATTATTATACTCAAAAAATATTTCTCTCATTTACAATGCTGAATTGATATAACATCTCATAATTTTCAATTGAGACAACCTTTTCGAATATATTATCAATGAGTTAATTAATGAATATAGTTGATTCTCCTGTTTTATACTAGAGGCCAACGAAAGAAATCCTGGTTAGATTTATGACAACACCGCTCTTAAGGCCTGGACACACCTGTCATGCAGCCTTCCGATCCGACTCCGGTCCGATATTGCTTAAAGAATCTGATCGGTGCGGGATCGGAAAGGGGTGAGCACACATGTCATGCCCACTTCCTGCTCTTTTCAGATTTGACACTCAGTCTACTCGAAATCGCCAGTTGAAACGGTTGCGAATATATTGCGCGAATGTTGAAACATTTTAGCAATCGTGATTTAACTATTGTGGCTATCTGTTTAGATGAAGAAGATCGACTTAATGCGAAGTCTTCGATGAAGAGTAGTGGAAAACGTAAATATTGGGTTCATGATGCGTGGAAAACACGAGACAAAGAAGGAGAGTTTGCCACACTTTTACCTCACCTGTTGGACGACGAAACAAAATTTTATCATTATTTTAGAATGCCGATGGATACATTCAATCGGTTGGAACTTAAACTCCAAGAAAGACACGTATTTTAGAAAAACTATCACTCCTAGACACCGTTTGGCTACATTTTTAAGGTAAGATACTTTGTAATTTACATAGTTGTCGAATCATCCGTTTATAAATGCCGGTCACTTAAAATCTGTTAACAAGCCTATCTCTGACTCTGTTTAAGATATTGACATGAAACTTAAAAATTAGGTAAAATATTAAACGTAGTTATAATAAATTGTTATTAAAATTATTCAAGCCTTTTTAAGATAGTGGCCATTTTACATCAAGATATTGTCATAAAATAAAATTGATTACAATCATAGTGTGTGAGTAAATCTTCATAAAAAATGGTTCAGCCGTAACAAACTATAAACTATAGGGATGTAAAATGCTTGCTAATCCCCTTCACATCTAAGTGTATTTTACTTTTTTGAAAGTGCTTTTTCCTTTAAATCAACAAAGAACTATATTGCGGCAAAGCAAGAATCATTGGTACAGGGACAATACATTACTGCTTTTTACTGGAATTAGAGCATAGTAGACACAAGGAATTTTTCAAAAGAGAATTTATTAATATGTAATTACATAGTTACATCAAAACATAGATTTATTAAAGTTGAAAAAATGTTACGTTGGTGTACGTGTCAGCATTGACAGCAGGAGATGATGATGTTTGTGGTACACCACTCGAAAGATGTCCATCTAAACACGATCCTTCTTCTTCCGACAGTGTGAAAGATGTTGTGTCAGAGGACACATTCCTTGTAACAACCATAGCAGTTTGTCGGTTGTTATTTTCACGAAGCTGCTCCAGTTCATACTCTTGAACAATATTAAAGATCTTCCCTTTGGCAGAATGTAAGCGCAGAGGATCCAGTGATTTCAGAGATGCAGCAATTCCAGACAAAAATACATCAACGGGATGCTGTTCGTCATTGTCACTAGGTTTTTTTTTCTTCTCAGCTTCTTTCTCAGCCAATAAATATGCCATTAGCTGAGATGATGCAGATTCTCCAGGTTTCATTTCGGTATGTGGGAGCTTTCTTTTGCGTTTTGCAGATGGAGTCCTGTTGTCGATAGAAACTCGACTAGCTGATGGAGTTCTAGGTGGTAGCAACGACTCGGATTCTGCAGTCCCATCAGAGACATACTCATTTATATCTGCATTTATATCATTGTTTAGGTTCTGCATTTGGGGGTCATCAGTGGGTTGGGTTTCATTATTTTCTTCCGCTTCATCAGGAACGTTACCTATACCTTTCCGCTCGGCGACGTGAGGAATCAGAAATTCAAGAATGGTCTCAAATTTGTATTTATTTGAAGATATAGCCGCCTGTCCAGATTTGGTTTTCCGTTTTTGTCTCGCTCTTCGCAGACTGTCACGAATTCCGTTCTACTTCTTTTTACATTCCTCCTCTTGACCTAAAGAATCAAAAATGTATAATTTAAACTATTATAATTAGATAGCATCATAGCAGGAAAATAAAAAACCTTATTAAATTATTAATAATTATTGATTAAATATAGTTTGTATGTGTATTAGTATAAGTTGTTTGTTACAGGTTTCTTGCTACTGGAGATTCTTTCAAGACCATCTCATTCACTTACAGAATGGGAAGAAGTACAGTTGGTTCCATTGTTCATCGTACAAGCAGAGTTGTAATTGAAGTACTTTTAAACGAAGTAATGCCAGCTCCGACAGAGGACAGGTGGAATGAAATAGCAATCGAATTTTGGGAAAGGTGGCAGTTTCCCAATTGCATTGGTGCTTTGGATGGAAAACATGTGACAATACAAGCTCCAGGAAGCCTCTATTGGAACTACAAGAAAACATACTCCATTGTTCTTTTAGCGCTAGTTGATGCTCGTTACAATTTTATTTTTGTAGACGTGGGAAGCTACGGAAGAAACTCTGATGGTGGTGTTTTGGCGAATTCCAATTTAGGTAGAAAACTATCTCGAAACCAACTTAACATCCCAGACAAAAAAGGCCTCTCAGGAACAAACATGGAACTTCCCATGGTTATAGTTGCCGATGAAGCTTTCCCCCTCACAAAAAATATCATGAGGCCATTTCCTGGAAAGAACTTGTCTAACGAGCAAAGAATTTTCAACTACAGATTGAGCAGAGCTCGAAGAATGTCAGAAAATGTCTTTGGCATTATGGTGCAAAAATTTCGAATGTTCATGAGGCCTCTCCAAGGAAATCCTGACAACATAACAAGGGTAGTTCTTGCAGCATGTATCATACATAACTTCATTAGAATTAACGAAGACTACAAAGTGCCAGAAGTAAGTGACAATACTGACACAACTCCAGTGGAGAAATCTCGTCTTCAGGATTTTCCTGGTCGCCGAGGAGGGGAAAATCGTGAAGCATTCAATGTAAGAGAGCAGTTTAAGCAATTCTTCAACTCTGAAGAGGGTAGTGTGGAGTGGCAAGAACGCCGGGCTTTCATAGGTTAATAAGTTAGTTGTTCTTCCTTGGAACTGTTCGAAACTATGAGTATTTTATAGCTCTTCTTGTGTTACTTACAACTAAACATTATGGTTTTATATTTTAAAAAATTTGAAAATTTGTGAGAACCTGTGTACAATAAAGAATATATTTATTTATATTTATATATATTTTATATATTTTTTTTTATATATTTTTATATTATATTTTTTATATATTTTTTTTTTATATATATTATATATTTATTTATATTTATTTTAATTCACAATTCCAACAGGAAACCCCTTCCCTAGAAGTGGAAGTGGATTTAAATATTGTTATTATGACAAGATTTTAATAGCTTAGTTTAAAACACAACAACTTAACAATAAATATACAAATGTTTTTACCTTCTACATTTAGTTTCTTCGCAACTTTTTTCCACATAATGTCCTTGTACTCCGAGTTTCTATATTGCTCTTGTGCCTGATCATAGAGAGCTGGAAACATTCGGACAGTTTCAATAAGCTCCTCCGCTTTTATACCCGCCATTTCACTGAATTTAACACAAAAACTGCCACCAACAACCTTCCCGCATCAAGTAAACGAATGGTCTGCAATGTCGGAGCATGACGGGATACCGGAATCGGAGACGGGTGGGAGTAGGACGGGTCGCGTGTCGGACAGGTGAGACCTACTGCATTCCAAACCATTGTTTATTCCCATATCATACAGTCGTCCCGCTGTATGACCGTAGTCGGATCGGAAGGCTGTATGACAGGTGTGTCCAGGCCTTAAGGCGGTCATATTCCCAGGACGAATACTGTGCGCCCGTTTAAACATATCCCGGCCCATACCATTACACTACCCCCTCGGAATGGATGGACTTCTTGGACATAGCGGCAATTACGGGGTATGCGTGGGATTGTCCATACCCTTATTCTCCGAGAATCTGAAAATCGTCCATATCTGGATTCATCAGTGAAAAGGACACTACGCCCTTGATCGTTCCAATTGATATGTTGCCTTGCCCATTCCAGTCTTTAACGCTTATGGTCACGAGTTAATGGAACTCCTCTTAATGGACGTCTAGAACCTAGATTCACCTCTCTCAAACGTCGACTGATGGTTTCGATAGAAACTTGGACCCCATCTGCATTTTGAAGAGTATTCCGTAGCATTCTACACGTAGATGTAGGATTTCTTCTCTCCGAAACGGTTGTGAAACGATCCTGAGTAGGTGTTGTTTTTCGTCGCCCACCAAGCCTTGGTCTTTCCAACACGGAACCTGTCTCCCTGAACCTATTTCACAGTCAAGATATCACTCTTTGGCTGACTTGGAGCCTTTCCGCTACAACAACCTGAGTTAGGCCACCCTGTAGCATTCCGATAGCCCTATTAGCCTCAGCGTTTGTTAATTTAAGTCTTGGCATTTTCAGAAAACTCGTTTCAAATCGAGCCGTTGATAAACTGACTTCATTTCAAAATAAGAACATTCATGAAGCATAGGTATGCAACCAAACTTCAGAAAAAAGGTGACCAGATTGACGAAATGTCTCATACTGATTATTATTGGATCGATTCGAGTTGTTATTGAGCTTTGAATGATATTTCTGTATCGTAATGATTTCATTACAGTACTAAAAACAGTACTGTAATGAACTCATTACAGCATTGTCTTCAGTTATATTTTTCGATTTTTGGTTGTCAGTACTGGCTTCCGATCCAAACGATTTTCAACAAACTTTAACTTGGAAATGTCAATTTCGTAACAGTCACCAACTGCTAAGATACAATACAAAAGTCACTAGGATGTATAATCTGAATTTTCCATTGAATTTTAACGAAATTTGACTGAAATAGAAAATATCGTCTAATACTCGTTGCAGAATGCAATTCCAACACTCATGCTTTCGAAAACTCGCTCCTTCGTCGATCGTTTTCGAATTTCGCATTCGTATTGGAATAGGAGCCCATTCTGCAACTAGTTTTAGAATATACTATTACAGCGATTTTCTCGAAGATTACATACTTTTTAAAAACGAATGAATACGATATCGCTAACTCTTGTGAAGCAGTTTATTACTTATAAAGCCTTTTAATTGAACCACATTTGGGGTATCTGATGCCATGTTTTGTAAATACTCCAAGAAATTCAACGAATGGACTACAAGGACAATCTTTCTCCTTGTCATACATCTAGTTAGATGCTGTATATGGAACATCAGCTATTAGAAATTAACTAGCTTAGAATGATTGAGCAGTCTAAGCTTATTTACAAAATGCAAATCAAGCTGATCTACACAAAACTAAAACATAACATACAAATTCATGGTTATCATCTAAGAACAAGAGAAAGAATATAGCATTAATAATCCACAACACAAAACTCGATCATATAACGCAGCTTTATAAGAAGGCAAGAAAAGACGATATCTCGTACTCTTAAGAATCATTTCAAAAACAGAAACTGAAATACAGGGTGTTTGACCATAAACTGGACAAACATATATAGCCGTGTAGACGACACCGAGGAAGTCATTTTTGCCTTATGACATATACCCCGTTTTCGACGCATAAGCGAGGTACAGGGTGTTTAATGTCAACTTTGAGCAATATTCTGATAACTGTGGCGAGTTATGCGTGACATTTGAAATAACGGTTACTGGTCACACCTTAGTATTTTTTAGGGCTCAATTCAATTGTGGTGTAGATTTCTGAAAAAAATCCAAATGACGGAAAGCCTGCAAAGTTGGAATTTTTTTTCTCGGTTGCCAATTTAGAAAGCACAATTTCAACCTGCTATATTTTCTAAGATTTTCCGTGAAATTTTATTCAAAATTCGAACTCAACTTTTTTTTTACATGTGTTCAGTTAAAAAAAATTCGTCCGAAATTGTTGAAATTTTTCATGGTTGAACTATCTTTCATTCTGAATACTGAGGTAAAAACAGAATGAAATAATATACATTGGTATTCTTTTTGTAGCCTTCCAAAGATCACGCTCGGAGAACTTTCATAATTTTTATTCAAAAAACTGGAGGCCGTACGAAGGCCAAATTTAGGCTAATGAGCTGCCAGAGTGACCCGGACGGAAATATGAATTTATAAATCAAAAAAATTGTACTCAAAAACTTTGATGGGAATCGAACTCTCCACTTTCGATTAACTAGCGTCGCTTCGGTAACGGAAATTTATAAGATTAAAATCAACCCAATTCATACTCGTAGAGAGTTCGAATCCTACCAAAGTTTTTTGAAAAAAATTTTTTTGGTTTATAAAATTATATTTCTATCCGGGTCATTCTGGCAGCCCATTAGCACAATTTTGGCCTTCGTACGGCTTCCAGTTTTTGAATAAAAATTATGAAAGTTCTCCGAGCGTAATTTTCGGGAGGCTACAAAAAGAAAACCAATTGATATTTTTTTATTCTGCTTTCACCCAAGTATTCAGAATTGAAGATAGTTCCACCATGAAAAATTCCAACAATTTCGGTCGAAATGTTTTTTCCACTGAAGACATGTAAAAAAAAGTTCTAATTTTGAAAAAATTTTTTCATGGAAAATCTTAGAAAATCCAGTACGTTGAAATTGTGCTTTCCAAATTGGCAACCGAGAAAAAAATTCCAATTTTGCAGGCTTTTCGCCATTTTGAATTTTTTTTTTCAGAATTCTACACCACAATTAAATTGAGCCCTAAAAAAACTAAGATGTGACCAGTAACCGTTATTTCAATCAAATGTCACGCATAACTCACCACACAGAATATCGCCCAAAGTTGACATTGTTATATCTCGCTTATGCGTCGAAAACGGGGTATATGCCATAAGGCAAAAATGACTTCCTCGGTGTCGTCTACACGGCTACGGCATGTTTGTCCAGTTTATGCTGAAACACCCTGTATTTTATTCATTTGTTATATTTGAGAATAATTTAATAATTTTTTTCATTTTTTTGTAACTTTCAAATTGTATATACCTAAAGGCCTTGGTGCAAGTGCAATGGATGAAATAAATGATTGTAAAAAATATTATGAAGATTAATTAATCTTTTTTGGGTCATTTCGAAATCTTGAAAACGTAGCGTAGCTGGGCAATTGTTCATTATGGAATTTTCTTCTTTAAATAAGTTTTTTATACACTTTGACAGTTCTGATAAAACAACGTGTACCGCCTGTTCTTGACAGTTTTAACTTCTCCTAATCCATTGAATATTGGGATTAGGCTCTAAATTCATGTTCAGTAGTAATTTTTGTAGAGCAATTCTCAGATGATTCGGTTAGATTTGCATTATAAAAATACTTACGTAAATTTTGGCATCTAACAGTATTGGCATCGAAAGGCACTAGAAGGTAATCACAAGCTTCTCTCAGTTCCTGGACAGACACAGATGGTGGACACTTAATGACGCCACTTTTGTAAAAGTCTAATATAGCTCTAAAAATTGATGCCGAAATGCCATCGGCCACTTCATATTCACCCCTCTCATTTGGATGTGTGTATTCCAATCCAGAACTGAACATCCTTCCCAACATCGTGTTAGGATGAGCAATGAATAGCGACGGATCGATGACGAATCTCGTACTGTCCACAACTAAAGTGACTCGTTCCTCACTTGTTCCGCTGTTCGAAGCACCATTTTGAGCGCAAGACGTTTTGGAAATCCCAGGTGATGGTAAGGAGTTGCGGCTCCTGCAAAGATAAAATATTAAAATATTGTAATCAAAATGCAACTACTGCTCTTGCCTATTGCGAGGAGCATTGTGGCATTGCTTAGGTGTGGATGAAACAGACAGGCAGCGTGGGTCCGTAAGCGAAGCAGACCGTTGAACAAGACATGGTTTTGGCTTCGAACATGATCCATAACTATGCAAAGCAATACTTGAGTTATCACTAGGTGAATTTAAAAATGAGTTGTACAATCAAAACAATCGAAATGGTAGAAGTCAATAATCGATAATAATATACCGGTTCGGAAATAAAAGTTGTGACATACCTATTACCTACTACATATCGTTAAACGAGTGGATGAATAATGATCAAAGCCCTCGGCGCGATACGACAACGAATAAATGACTGACCCCACTCCCGTTAGGAAATACTCCAGTACTAAGCTTATCGGAATAAAAATGGTACAAACACGATATTTCCTCAAAAAAACACTTAGTATAGTCCGATTAAATTGGCAATTGAAAAGCCATATTTATCCCTCCAAAATAAGTTCCTCCTTCGATTTTCATTAAGATCAGCTTGTGAGCGCTTATATAGTTATAGTGAAAAGGGGTTACAGTCCACTGCGACCTTAAGGTCTATTGTGCCTCCTAACAGAGCTGTGAGCGCTTAAAACTTGTTCATATTTTCCTCGAAATCCCCAAACCATCTTATGAAGAATTGTTTAATAATAATAATAATAAACAGTCTTTATTCCAAGGAAAGAAATCTGTACACACACTAACCGAACATAACTCCATTAACCTAGGTCATAGGATTCGAGGTCAATGACCTAACCTAACCCATCTTCTATGACATAGCTATCATAGAGCTTTTGAGAAGACGATGCCAGATTGTGTTGATTTTAGCTTCAAACAAGGAAGCTGTACACCCCCTATCGTTAACGGATGAACTAACGCAAAGGAACTAGTTTACTTTTGGCTGGTGGCGTCTTGTCGTGCCTCTTTGGAAATGTCGAAGGAGTAGTTCTGATTCTCGCCGATAGAGCGCTACGATCTTCATTTCAGTCGTCTATAACGGTGCGAAAGACAAACCGTTGTTCCACAGACCGAACAGTTGGTCTGTGGTTGTTGAACGGAGCATGCGTATTATAGCGGCGTGATGGACTAAGATTTGTCGATTTTTTTAGACTTTTGCCAAAGGTCGATTCGTTAATACACAGAGTATTCCTTTGACATTTTAGTCTTGACAAAGTTGATAAACATTCTAACAACATTGTTTTAATCTGTATAGGTAATCAGAGAGATTATAAAGTTACGACATTCTGTGATATCATGAATCCAGGGAAGTATCCAGATTCCAGATACTTCTATTTTTTTAAATGATTGCTTCTTTCGAAAATATGAACCGTTTATCTTTTTCAAGTGGTTTTTATGGTTTTTTTGCTTGGATTTATGAGTGTGCTACGCTGTAACTTTTATACCAGGAGAAATTTCGAATAAGTTTTGATTGAGGAATATGAACCATGAATGGAGTAAGCAATCAACCAAAATTCAGTTCATTTGAAATAACGGTTCCGAAGATATGAACAGGAAAGTGTTTTTTTCGTGGATTTTCGACACCCTGTATCTTCCAAACGAAACCTAATTTTGTGAAATGGTATAGAAAAAAGTGTTCCGCTTGATGAAAAGAATCTACAGATAAAATATATGTACAAGGTGGGCAAAATTGGTGCTACATGAACTGAAACTTTTTAACCCGAGGAGATGGAGAAAATGAATGGCACGTTATAGTCCCCTTTTTTCGAGAAACTGATAATGACATCAACTGCATTCCTCTATCTTCTTTCGTTTCCGAGTTATAGGCCAAAATTGAAATTTGGGCGATTTCAACTTTGGTCATTATCTCCGTTTCTGTTAATGCTAGGATGTTGAAATAAAAACATTATACAGGCACTTTTGTGATAGCAATCCAGTGGCGTACTCTGATTTTTTCCAAGAGGTTTATTTGCTGAGTTATAACATGAAGTTTTTTCTTATGGAAACAGTTGTTTGAAATTACTTTGAAAGAATCGCCATTTTTTCTCGTTTCAGAAATGTATCATATGTCATACATCGCCCTCAGATCCGTTAAGATATTATGAAAAATATGGTTTGTATATGGAATTCAAATTATTGAGTAGGCTGAATCATAGAATTATGTGTCTCTACGTATGGTGTAATTATTATTGCACGGTTGGATACTTGATGGTGTGATCTCTGTTTGAAACAACTGTCAGTTATTAGAGTTTGAGGTCATCGTTTGCGTTATGAAAATATTCGAAAAACATGATATTATGTTAAATGTTTTATTTCAGCTCATAGCTCATGAGAATAGCAGGAACAAATTCAAACCATACAATTATCCTAAAATTCAATAACTGACAGTTGTTTCAAACAGAGATCACACCATCATGTATTCAACCGTGAAATAATAATAACACCATGCGTAGAGACACATAATTCTATGATTCAGCCTACTCAATTATTTGAATTCCATATACAAACCATATTTTTCATGATATCTTAACGAATCTGAGGGCGATGTATAACATATGATACATTTCTGAAACGGGAAAAAATGGCGATTCTTTCTAAGTCATTTCAAACTATTGTTTCCATAAGAAAAAACACAAATTTATGTTATAACTCAGCAAATAAACCTCTTAGAAAAAATCAGAGTACGCCACTGGATTGCTATCAGAAAAGTGCCTGTATAATGTTTTTATTTCAACATCCTAGCATAAGCACAAACGGAGATAATGACCAAAGTTGAAATCGCCCAAATTTCCATTTTGGCCCATAACTCGGAAACGAAAGAAGATAGAGGAATGCAGTTGATGGCATTATCAGTTTCTCAGAAAAAGAGGACTATAAGGTGCCACTCATTTTTCTCTATCTCCTCGGGTTAAAAGGTTTTAGTTCATGTAGCACCAATTTTACCCACCCTGTACAAGTCAAAGACATTATACAGGGTGAGTCTTTGACTTGTACATATATTTTAACTGTACATTCTTGAGGCCTAAAGAAACTTTTTCTTCATTTTCCATTTTTCCGAATTCGGCTCTGTTGAAGAGATATAGCCATTTGAAAAAAAAAGTTGGGCATAATACGCGCCTGAAACAATTCTCTGCAAACACCTCAAAGTTCATATTTTTCGATTGAAATTGAGATGATTATGAGATGTTCTGGGTGATACAATTAGAAAATACTCAAGCACCAACCTTATTTGAATAAGAATGTAACAAACACGATATTTCCTAACGAAAACATCTGTCCGATTATTTCTGCAATTGAAAAACCATATTCATCCCACCAAAATAAGTACCTTGCTCGATTTTCCTGAAGATTAGTTTGTAAACATGTAAACACTAATAATTTGTTCATATTTTTCTCGATATCCTGAAACGAAAATTGGTTTCTCACTAACCTATCCTAACTCCATTAATCAAAGTCATATGATTCGAGGTCAATGACCTAACCTGATCCATCTTCTCTGTGATATTTCACAGAATTTCCTGGTGTTGTGTTTTAGTATAGGGTAACCTGCAGTTTTGAAATTATCAGGAAAACTAAATTTCGAATGGCCATATTTACAGAACCCCTTTTCGAATTTTACCCGTTAACGAACTTAACCGCGGCATTTGAGATCAGAACCTATTCTGAAAAAATTTCTCTAGGTTCCTCCGTTCGATCACAGAAAGATTTGAATTGAACCATGGATTCGTGATCAGTGAGTCCAACCTAGTCGATTGAGACCATTCTTGGATCAATATGAGAAAAATACAGACGTGGCGAAATGATATAGACCACGTTTAAGTGGAACGAGCGTTTTAAAAGAACGATCAATCTAAATTCTGATTAGACATTGAACTTATGAAATTATGGTTCAACCAAAAAAAGTGAAAAAAGCTGTTTCCATAAATAATACTTTGTACGTGCATCTTGCAAACATTGAAGAAAGGTTAGATTCGACCATGCAATGTAATATACATACTTGAGATAGAAAATGCGCTTCTCAGAAAATTAATCAAGGAAAGGAAAAAATGAGGTACTAATGCTAAACAGTAGCTTGTTTTTGAAAACATTCAAATATTGGAAGGATACAAAAAAAACAAGAAAAGCGTTTCTAAGAAATGCAAAAGAACCACTACTTCGTCCATGAAAGTAAATAACTTAACCCAGCCAACACAGAGTACCAACAACAAAGGGAAAGACAAAATGACTTATTGAGTGGAGAAAGGAGAGATATGAAATACGATCTACATTTCCATTTATCCCCTTCATGTAAAACAAGCTTCACTCTGTATAACATTTTGGAATTATATAACATTTCTGGATACGTCTTAGTTAATTTGGAACATTTTGAATGAACTTTCAGTTGTTGATAATATAGACTTTTAATTGGTTACTCAATCTGTCAACAATTTTTGAATACATTGAATATTTATCTTAAAAAGGTGGAAGACAATTCAAAATGCAAGATATTCAGATATTTAGGATAGAATTAAAATTCGAAGTCACTTCTGCATTGAGATTATTTTAGAAAAAAAGATCACATCGAATTTAAGGTTGATCACTTTTAGTTCTTTTTAAACCTCTGATGAACGAATTAGATGGATCACCATGTATGAATGCGAAACGATGTTTGTCCATTAATATCAACTGAACGAAACGACGGGTTACCTTGATTTTTCTACATGTAGGTATAAAAATGGGCAACTTAAAGCACTCACGGGAATTTTTTGATCGCTCTTTCATCCACCCATTTCAAAGATCAATTTTTTTCGATCATTCGCTTAAATTTTTATGGTTTTTGTTGCGCGAACTGGACAAAATTTGGCATGTAGCTTGATTGTCCCATTCTTCATTCAAATACAAAATTTTATCTCGATCAAAAACGTAATTTTGTAATTGTCGAAAAACAGAATTTCGAACCCCTTGTCTAATGTTGCTCATTAACGAAATGAATCGCGGCATTCGAGTCCAAAACCCAACTTGAAAATTTTAAGGTTCAAGATTTTTCCGTTCGAGAAAGCTCAATAAAGAGTATAGGGAAAGAATAAAACAGCTTGAAAGTAACCTAACCACCAGTTAGTTCATAAGACAAGCTGATAACACGCAAAAACCAATGGACAAATAAAAGACAACAGAAGCAAATAAGTAAATACATTTTATACACACATTAGTACACAAAGATTTAAAGAAATATGTGATGTAGTTTCCTTTCGAAATAACTGAAAGAGAAATATCGGAAAATAGCAAACAAATTCAAGCGAAATGGACGACAGATATCTATAGACATGATAGTGTAGTTCTTAAGTAAATCATTAACACTGTTATGAAACTATCCTCATTGCTGAAGGAATGTTCCCAAATAGTCAGTATCAGAGTCTATACTAAATTCAAGCTGACGAAATTCCTCAAAAAAATATGTACTCCTTAACCCCAATGAACATGAAGAAAGAACAGATCTGCAACAACTGCTGTTGTCAGTCGATAAAAACTGAGATAATAAGTTGAATACGTGATCAATATGTATTGCTTGTACGGAAAATAAATATCATTTTTGTGATGATGCTCAGGAAGTATGATTCTGGGAAGGTTTTGAAGTTTGTCAATAATAGAAAATCATGATTTTCTCTAAAGCCGGACTCCCACTACTCGTGTATTTGGCAAATATTTGCCACTTGCCTATATTTGGCATGAAGTGGGAGTGGTTCACTCGGCCAATACTTGTCAATCTTGTCATTAAAATTCGAAACTTCATCTACTTGCCAAGTACGCAAATAATTGCGTACTTGCCAAATATACGAGTAGTGGGAGTCCGCCTTTATGTATTTCACAGACGTTAATCTCCAATTTATATTTGCCAATAATTATTCATTTAGTTTTATTCCATTGTTTGACCTCTTTTCAATGTCCGTTAGTTTTTATTTTTTCATTATTTGAATAAAATGTTCAGTTGCGATATAATTTTTCGTGTCTGCTGGAGTTGAAATAATCCCAAGGTTACTTCTGACTTTCTGAGAAAATGTAAGGTATTCAATTGTCTACATTATTGTGAAAAAAAATACAGTGTGTGTGTGTTCCATTTGAAAAAATCGAGAAATAGTGATTTTAAGTTCTTCATATTTGGACCTTAATAACGGACACCCTCACCCTATATATGACAGGTTGATCGTTTAGGAACCTTGGCAAGGCCAATCCTTCAATTAAAAAACTTACAGATAAAATTCATGTTACTATCGCTTCTGGAAATCGTCAGAAGACTTTCACTGAACTTCTTTTCACCTTTTTGCAGTTTTCTTCGAATAAGATCTGTACCGTTGGAAAAATGTCTCAAATATTTTGCGTCATGAAAGAGGTAATGAAGGTATTGAAAATATGTGAAAATATTTGGGGTGATCCATTAAAGAAATCATGCATTTGTTGAATAGCATTTATCGGGGACACCCTGTAAATCAGAAAATAGTTTCCTGAGATGCAGAAATGAAGGTACAAGACGTCTACTTTCCAACGAAATCTCTGAGATATCTCGTTAGGCAGCTATGGAAGATTTTCGCACTATTGCAGGACCCTGTATATCACACAAGTCGGCGAGTCGACCGAGCGTTTCAGAATCTGGTATCATGTTATGTGACACCTAAGACTCACGCAGTTTGCCCAATAGAACGGTACAATACCTCGATCTTCAGTCGCTGCTTGATACATACAACAAGGTCGGCCCGCCGACCGAGCGCTTACCCTGGCTATAAATTTCGCAGTTTCTTATTGTTTATTCCAAATATTAAATGAATATATAATAGATTATTATGTCTATTTCAGAAAAAAAGTTTTCGTACTGTTTAGTGACTTTCTGATCATAAAAATATAAAATATTTCTGATTTCTAGCGAATTCAAACGTCGTACAATACGCGCTAGGCCGTCCAGCTGTCCCTAGGAGGTAGATAGTTGAATGGCATATTAGGAATTGAATTTGTCAGCTTCATTAAGAGAAAGAGGTGTTTGCGTTTTTTTAGTTTTCAGTTCATTACGTTTTAATAGGGCTATAGGCGAGGAGTCCCAATAAAAAAACTACCAACGCGTCGTCAAATAGTACTTCTTAGGTGACTTGGAAGTCTAAATTGGAGGTACAAACGAAATGGGAGATCCCCTGCATATTTCTGAAAAAAATTATACCATGAAAATGGGACTGCAAAATTTCGTTATCGAGATACTGTTTGATTTCTTTTCGACTTTTTTATCAGAGTATCTGTACTATAAGATATTCAACTGAAATAAGGCATAGATATCATAATTTAGAGTTCACATCATTTGACAATTCGACATGCCAATTTCGATTGTAAACCTGTAGGGTGAAATTTTTTTCTGGAACACTGTCCCCTTTTTCACTCCAGAACTTTTTTCTGATAGTTCCCTGTTCTTTTTATAAATTGTAAAAAGAAGCTTTGTCATTATAATGAACTTTATGGATTTTTGTAGTTTTGTATTATCTGCTACAGATTCTGAGAAAAATGTTTGAACGATTCACAGAAAAAAAGTTTTCATGAAAATCAAATTAATATAATGAAGGCTTTCAAGGCCGGATTCAACTTCCAGTCTAGAGTATTTCGGGTTTTGTAGCCATTTCTATTGGAATACTCTAGAGTTGATGATGAAAATCCAGTTAGTAAGCTGTGGGGAATGAAGTCATTGATAGTTTTGACACATCGAGATTGTTTCCGCTGATACATGAAGCAGTAAAAAATTATTCCCGAATAACAATTTGCATTATGCAATTATCATTCAAAATGTATTACTCTTATATGCATTGCAAAATAGCATAATAAGTGATTTGTTAATAATCACTTAGTGATTGTTACTGTATAATCCACTGCGCCAGCCATTCCTCCACCTGAATATAGAGCCATAGGTGTTTTTAATCATCTGTTGAATAATTGCAAGCATATGCTGTGTTTGTGAAATAACGAATGAAGGAAATGGAAAAGACTTGATAATAAGGAATTTCAAGATAGAAACAGAGACAATTTACTTGACGTTTATGATTGTTAATGACATGAACCTCATTTTAATGGCTCTCTGTTGTGGAGTTGATTATTTAATGAAGGAAATTTTACCAATGTGAAAGTTAACAGTATACTCTACTTTATTGATATCTTCTGTACTCAATGAAATCATGACAAATATTATTCAAAGAGATAATCTATCATCTCCAGTTGTGTTTATCCTTAAACAATCTGAGTGTTTATCCCCCAGTTTTCATACAAAATAATTACTATTTCATTCCTCTATAATGAATTGATAATAGTCATAGTTCTTCCACAATTCCAAATGAATTTTCTCACACTTTATTTTCATAAACTGAAGAGATATCCAAGTAACAAGCAAAAATTGGAATGGTAAAGCCTCAAAAATTGAAAATCATTCAAATCTTGGTAGAGCTAAAATTATATGTTTTGAAGAAGTATTCAAGTTGAAAGTTGCATATAAAATAATAAGAAAATGCTTTTATACCTGATCATCTTAAATGAACTATGTGCTGATAACAATAAGCTTGATTATCAATAATCAGTAATGTAGTTACAACAGGGGATATTGCATTGGAAAAAAATGTGGAATATCTGTGCTTTGTAACATGGAACTTCAAGTTTCACAACAATAGGCCTAAAAATTAGACAAGATGCTACAGAACTGAGGAAGGAATAGTCTACTCATTACCGTCACTAAGTATTCTAATCTAATCAGTTCTATTAATCAAACAATACAATTAATAAAATAGATAAATTACAAATGGATGGACTGAACCTAAATTTCATTATGAGTGCAACTTTCATCTAAAATTAATTTCGATATTTTGCAATCATAGATACCTCATTCGACTCTTAAAAACTCTTCTCCTTCGATCATCCGTGTAATCTTCTGTATCGCTACTGGTTTCATTGTTCGGAAACTGATGACGATCGTTAGCACCTGCCATTTCAATAGGGGATAGCATGCAATTTATTATCACATACAAATATTCAGCACAATTCAAAAAAGTCCAGTACATAAATCAGAACAAAGCCAAATGATATTCACTGTGAAACGGTACTTGAAATAAATAGAAATTTATAAAATTATTTCGAGTAGTTAGAAATATTTTGATATTTATCATACAACACTTTTGTCAATTCTGTCAATTGCCAAATTTCGGAGATTATCACTACAACCACAACTCGTGTATCGTGACTACTACCACAGAACACAAATATTACTACCATAGAATAAAAATATCGTCATCGAAGTCTGGCTAGAGCTAAAACGACGTTGGCGCTACATCAGGCGCATTCGGCCCCGGGGCCCGGACACAGAACATTCGGAAGAGAGGAGAAAAGAGATCCACAGAACACTTATATCGTATTTATTAGATGTTCTGTGTTTGTTTTGTCTCGCTCCACGCGCTCCACTCCGGATTGGTAACGAACGCAGTGACCACACGCTCAAGCTTCACCACAGTTTGGCTTGCGCAAACCGGCTTGAACACTGAACACTGAGGGAAACTGTATACAATTCTCCCAACCACACGCTCAGTGTTCAGTGTTCAAGCCGGTTTGCGCAAGCCAAACTGTGGTGAAGCTTGAGCGTGTGGTAGGCCCATAACAACAGCCTTCGCTCTGTGGTTTGTAGGCCGTAGTTCAATCATACAATAACCTCTAATTCACTAATTTATTATTATAATTTGGCATACATAAACTTTTCATTTCAAAAGATAAAGATAAAGTCGTGCAGAATATAAATATTTCATAATATATGTGGAAATATTCATGAGAAGAAAATAATAAAATCGTGTCGAGAAAGTATCATGTCACGATTAATAGTGAAAAATCTCCCCAAAGTTGTGAGTATTGCTAATTCGATCAATTGATAGTAACATTATTGTGTATTACATTTGTTTAAAGTTATATTTATTCTCAAAATCAGCAGTGATGTTATTCTGCAAGTATTCATTATCAGTTGAAAACAAATGTTATCTTATTTTTGTGTTATTTGTAGTTGTATAATATGATCATCATTTCAGATAACCGAAGAAAAATTAAAGAGTTTATTTGGGGAGTGTGGTATAGTGACAGACATTCAGTTGAAATATAAGGATGGAAAATTTAGGCAGTTTGCTTTTATTGGATATAAAAATGAAGATGATGCTAAAAAAGCCGTTGACTCCCTCAATAAAACTTTTATCAGTACAAGTAGAATTACAGTAGAACCATGTGCATTACTTGGTAAGTTTTTGCGATAATAATTATGTCTGCATTATCTTAAAACAAAATCGAAGCGGATTCATTATTATTAATCTAAAAATTCTTGGAAGCACTAACCACTAAATTTTAACTTGATAAGTGAGATAAATTGGTATTTCATAACTGAGGTGATTCCCTACCTCAATTTTTAAAGTAGTGAATTCCATGAAGTTCTAAAGACGTCTAAATAGTTTGATTATTCAAAACCTAACTAAATGTCAGTTCATCAAATGTTCAAAATGTTTGAGCATCAGTTTCCATTCATTCAATTGTACAAAGTTGATTTACCCCCGTTTGCACCGACTTTTTTTTAAGGGTCACATAACAAATGGTACCTTAATTTTAATTGGAACTTAAGTTTCAAATGGTTTGCACCAAATCAATTCTCCTCAACCTTAACTAATGGACCTTTAATAAATTTGAAGTATGGCAACATGGCATCGATCTAGTGATTTTCGTGTAACCATGTCATTTTTACCGCAAAATGTTCTTTTCTTTCATTTTGTTCTGTTTTTAATCTATGGCGAAGAGGCGGGTAGACAGCGTTCGTTCAAACTTTGAAGTATTTGGTTCGTTTGAGTTTTTTTAGAGTTTGAGATAAGTGGTAGTGTCAAGGGCGTAGCCCGAAATGTTTCAGAGTTAATTTTTGTTGCAGAATGAATCTTTCATTTTGCACTTAAACCAACTTATCTCCGAAACTCTAGTTAAAATTGTCAATTCATATCAGGAATATGGATGATATTAAAGTTTCATAACATCGCACAGAAATGTATCCGTCGAACCAATAATTCCTTAATTGAGTATATTTATACTTCTTCTGGTGGAAATCGTACCGAACGCCTTAGATACAACAACTTATTTTAAAATCAATTTCAAGTACTGGACCATACTATCCAACAATTAACTGATATATTTTCTGAACCTTCTGAAGAAGTCCATTTGCGACATCTCCTCATAGTAATTGGGCTTGATGAAATTACGCCTTGGAAAACCCATTTCAATAAATTCGAGGACCTCTAAATCGTCCTCAAGATAATCCTCCACACAGAACATCTAATATCCTCCACCTGTATATCATCAAAAAGTTCCATGTTGCTTCTGATTAGAAATTAGTACTTGTGCATAATCTGAATCAGCTGACTAGATTGTTTATGTTCTTCGATATTTGAGGTTAAGGAATAGCTAAAGATGCTTTAAGCACCTTTGAGGGACGAAATTTGGTCAGTTAGGTGAGGTTGATTTAAAGGGTGTTTTAACAGTCTCTTAAAGTCGGTGCAACACACATTGATCACTTGAGTGTGTTTTAAAGGACCATTAGCCTAACTGACCCTTAAAAAAAGTCGGTGCAAACGGGCGTTAGAACATTGGAAACATTCTGTGAAATTTGAGTGCTTTCATGAGATTAGTTTATGATCACTTGTAAGCCCATGACCATCTTAATCTTTAGTAATAAATAACATCCATGAGATTTTATGAAGTATTTTTTATATATTTTGTATTGCATCAATTTTATTAGATAAATGTATGAATGCCTATGTCTAAAGATGAATACAGACTATTCTGAAGTGACATGATTTCACGTCACGTCAGGCACTGTGGGATCACGTCAAACGTGTAGCAGTGCTCACATTGGTCTAATATGAACGTGAACGCACAGAAAGATGTGTTGCATTTTTATGCATTTGTATATCACACACATTTTGACGTGGGCCCACATGTAACCACGTCACGTCAGAATAGTCTATATTCACCTTATAAGCAGACTTATAAACTTGCTTGCAACTTGCAAATTTTCATATGGATTTATAGGTGATTCCCAAAAACCAAAATCTTGGAGTAAATATGCATCAGACAGCAAAGCATATGAAAAGGCTCATAAAAATGAAGTGAAACCAATGGAAGAGTTGGAAGCAAAGCAGGAAGACTTGGAAGATAATGAAACAGTTAAACTTTTGGAGAAGGTAAATTGATCTTTTTGGTGATGGTAATTGGAAAATTATATTTTTTTTTCACTTACAGTATAAAAGTGATCCTCTATTTGAAGATTTCCTGCAAGTTCATAAAAAGGAGGCACAAACTGTTAAAAAATTACTATCTGAAAAGACGAAGGACAATAATGAACAACATGAAGAATCTGATGAAGAATTAGATAATGATGATACTTCAGATAATGAGAAATTAGCTAACAAAAATATATCTGATTTGGACTACATGAAACAACTGAAAAAATCTGCCAAGCCTAAGGAGAAGAAAATTAAAGAGAAAGTCGATTTTTTCACAATCAAGGTAAATATGTGGTTGAAAAAGAATGTGATAGTTTTTTATAGGTTTTATTGATACTTTCAGCTCAAAGGTCTTCCTTACAATTGCAAAAAAAAAGATATCAAGGTTTTTTTGAAACCATTGTCAGCCCAAAGTATCCGAGTACCTCCTAAGATTCATGGAATTGCATTTGTTGGGTTCAAGGATGAGAAAAAATTCAAAAAAGCTCTTTTGAAAAATAAAAGCTTCTTAGGTGAGTAGATATCATAATTATACTCCATTCACTTTTATAATGTATCCCGGTTGGCCATGGTTTAGGTTTATCAAGTTTTTAAAACTGACGCAGGTTGGCACTCATGAAGTATCGGCAATGTCAAAAAAACCTCTCAGAGACGTTGCAAATGCCAATTTCTATTTACCCTTTTTTAATTTTGTGAATGGAGTTCTTTTAAGGTTTAACTGTGACACAGGTTTTGTAGTACTACTACATTGTCATACTGGAGTATTTCAAGTTGTGCAAAATAGGTATTCAAATGTCTTCTGTAGGTTTCTTGAAAATTGGAATAGTGGGGAATTCCATAGGTCCGTCTGTTCGTATAGATGTTTTTCTATCGGGCTATTCAAGTACTTTCATTCTTCTTTCGAATTAACTATCACCAAGTAACGGACCATTCTGTCCATCATTTTTCAGTAAGATTTCAACACTCGATTCTTGATTTCCTTACAAGAAAATAGCAGAACTGCATCTTCCAACCATGTTTATATACGTGAAATATTTCCAGTATTAACAGAAAAAAAAGTTTTTTCAATATTCGCCAGGTCTTTGGAATTTTTTATTGAATTCACATAATATTTTCTTGAATTCATCATTTTCCCAAACTCCAAAGTAAATAAATAATTTGATAAATACGTAATTACTACGACCTCTATGTAGAGAGGACAATGTTGCATCGTTATCTGACAGGAAAATGAATATAACCTAACATTTTCCAAATATTAGACAATCCAACGACCTGTCAAATATTTTTTTGAGGTTAGTTGGTGGTCAAACAATGGGAATCCAGCTTTGATCATGTCATTAAAACCGTTTATTGGCTTGAAAAATTGTTTTATGTGGGAATTTTTTTGGGATTTCTAGTCAATCTTACTCTCAGGAATATCAGACCAGTGAAAATTATTTAAATTAAGTGCATTTTCAATTAAAAAATGCCATAAATGTGTGCCAAAGTTGGATGTGCAAGTCGTTCAAATTGAGGTCTCCACCCAAGCATCCTAGCGTTCCATCTACTGTCCTTGATGCGAGCTTTGTGTCCGGCATAGTCCCATTTCAACTGTGTTATTCTCGTTGTTATGTCAGTTACCCTAGTTCTCTGCCTGATCCACTCGTTTCTTCTCCTCTGCCTCAATGAGATACTGATCATTGCCCTTTCCATAGCCCTTTGTGTCACTTCCATTTTTCTTATTATTTGTTTTGTGAGGGTCCAGGTTTGAGCTCCATAGGTTATGACAGGGAGAATACACTGGTCAAATACCTTGGATCGCAAGTGCTGGGGTATCTTTTTGTTCTTCACAATGAAAGCTAATTTTCCGAATGCTACCCATCCCAATCGTTGTCTTCTCTCTATTTCCACATCTTTGTTTAGCTTTCCTAGTGTTACACTTTGTCCAAGATATACAGGGTGTCCCACGGTCGAGTGCCTATTAGACTTTTCTGGAGAACTGGACATATTTGAAATCCGAAAATTGGTATTATGATGTTGTTGAAAATTCTCTACAGACCTAAAATATTTTTGGAGCCTGAGCACTCCCGGTTATACCAGGAGTGGAAATAAATTTGTTAAAAAAATATTTTTTTAAAATTTTTTCGTTTCTGATATGATTCGGTATCAATGCTGAATACATTTCTGTTGAAACCATTGTATTCATTCGAATAGTTTTCAAAATATCGAAAAAAACCTGAAAAAAATCAAATATTCATAGTCAGTGTTATGTTCATAATGCTTATTCTGAACATCCCGAGTGTGAACCGTTCTCACAACGTCCAAGTAGAAGAATGTGGAAAGGTCATGCACCTTTTGAATTTCATAAATTTCATCACAGGGTGTTTCAAATTTTGTGTCGAAAACTGTGATCGATAATTGGCCATAACTTCTGTTTTTCAAATTAGAACCCTATTTTTTTATGATTGCGTTGGATTCTGCGAAAAAAAATAATGATAGCACTCTCAGATGCTCTTGCTCCTTAATTCAGTAATTCCCGAGATATTTGAGCTTTTCTGGATTCATGTTATACATAGAGTCAAATTCATCTTATCTTTCGCATGAGAATATTCTGTGACCATAGAAGATAAATGATCCCATTAATAATTCACAAGTGACAGCTCTTATTTCAGGCCTTAAGGTGCCGTTTGAAGCGCGTAGGAAAAATCAACCTATAGAGGCGCCACCGTGCATTTTATCACAGAAGACCTAACTACACAGAAGCGTCACTCTATGTGATGACGCTTGTGCCATGCTAGGTAGTACATATGTCAAAATTAAATTTAAACTTCCCGATGGACCGCTGAAGTTTGTTTTTTTTTGTTTGATTCTGATTGTTGATAAATCAAGAACTAAAAATCCTTTGTTATGTGAACCATTGACCATTCAAATCAAATTCGAGACTCCATATGTACTACCTAACAGAGAATGAAGGTCACGAAAATTTGCCCCTTGAAGATCAAAGTGCCGACGCTTACTGACGCTTCTGTGTAGTTAGGTATTCTGTGATTTTATGGAATATCTTCATAGAACTTACATTATCTCTATGAGTTCTATGAATATCTCTCTAATCTTGAATGAAATGTACAATGGCGCTGTCTATCCGAAACTCGCTGAACTATGAAATTAGTGAAAATGTGGGTGAAGCAGGAACTTTTTCCCGCTAAAATTTGAATTTGGCCATTCTCTGCCAATTCCGTATTTCAAGTTGTTTTTCAGAATGAAATGATCTGTGGATTCACTTTTAATCGGAAGTTGAATTATTTTCATGGGTCTTTCGTTTGAAATAAAACAGAAGCATGAGTTGGCTTATTTTCTTCTATTTTTGAAAGAAAAATTGTTGAAATGCAATTAATCTCAATTATCTCATTAAGAACTCCAATCCTTTCTGAGTTCAACCACAAAATTTCAGTTCTCAAAGTGAAACCATTTTCAAATGCAACTTGAAATAAAAACACACTACATTGAACGCCCACCTTAACCTTACCTCCCGATTTTACTTCAATGGTTACTATGGTTTCATAAGAATAGTCATCGAATCTGTTGGCATGAGAATATTCTGTGATCATAGAAGATAAATGATCCCAGTAATAATTCACAGGTGACAGGTCTAATTATTAGTTGTTACTATGGTTTTATAAGAATATTCATCGAATCCCTTCAGATTCGATGAATTTGACTCTACGTACAACATAAATCCAGAAAAGCTTAAATATCTCGGCAATTACTGAATTTAGGAGCAAGAACATCTGGGAGAGCTGTCACTATTTTTCTTCGCAGAATCCAACGCAATCATAAAAAAATAGGGTTCTAATTTGAAAAACAGAAGTTATGACCAATTTCCGATCACAGTTTTCGACACAAAATTTGAAACACCCTGTGATGAAATTTATGAAATTCAAAAGATGCATGACCTTTCCACATTCTTCTACTTTGACGTTGTGAGAACGGTTCACACTCGGGATGTTCAGAATAAGCATTATGAACATAACACTGACTATGAATATTTGACTTTTTTTCAGGTTTTTTTCGATATGTTGAAAACTATTCGAATGAATACAATGGTTTCAACAGAAATGTATTCAGCATTGATACCGAATCATATCAGAAACGAAAAAATTAAAAAAAAATATTTTTTTAACAAATTTATTTTCACTCCTGGTATAACCGGGAGTGCTCAGGCTCCAAAAATATTTTAGGTCTGTAGAGAATTTCCAACAATATCATAATCCCAATTTTCGGACTTCAAATATGTCTAGTTCTCCAGAAACGTCTAATAGGCACTCGACCGTGGGACACCCTGTATATATTCTCTGACGTTTTCTATCCGTGTTCCATTTACAGTTATTTGTGGGTCTTGTCGACACATTATTTTTGTTTTAGTTAGGTTTATTTTAAGTCCTATTTTCTTTGATGTTTGCTCTAACTCTGCTATCATACTTTTTAGGTCTTCCTCGCTTTCCGCGAACAGAACAACGTCGTCTGCAAATCTTAAATGATTTAGTCTTTTGCCATTGATATTCACTCCCCCACCCGACCAGTCCGTCCTTTTAATAACGCCTTCGAGCACCAAAGTAAATAGTTTAGGCGAGATTGTATCTCCCTGCCTAATATCTCTCTTGATCGGGAAGCTGTTAGTACATTCGTGCATTTTAATGGTTGCTCTAGCATGTTGGTATATGCTTCTAATCAATTTGGTATATCGAGAGTCAATTCGTGCATGATTGAGTTCTTCCGTTAGTGCCCAGTGTTCAATAGAGTCAAACGCCTTCTCATAATCAATGAAGGCCACGTATAGAGGGAAATTATATTCGACTAATTTCTCTATTAAAATTTTCAATGTGAGGAGATGATCGCAAGTACTAAACCCCCTCCGGAAGGCCGCCTGTTCTACTGGTTGATTGTCGTCTAGTTTTTGTGATAACCGGTGAGTAATGATTTTTGTGAGTAATTTATATATGTGTGAGAGCAGGCTAATCGGTCTGTAATTTTGAAGTAATAATGCATCACCCTTTTTGAACAATATTACGACCAAGGCATTGTTCCAACTTTCTGGGATGGTTCCCTGTTCTAGGCAATAGTTGAATAGACTTCTTAGCCTTAGGACTATTATTTCTGCAGCTTCTTCAATCATCTCCATTATGACGTTATCTTCACCTGGAGCCTTATTTCTCTTCATGGATTCTAGGGCATACAAGATTTCATCCTCACTGATTTAAGGGATTTCTTCCGACCGTTCAACGTTCATCACCTTAGGATATTCCTCAGCTTGTTGTGGTTTCTCAATTTGTGTGTTATATAGTGTTTTGTGAAATTTTTCTGCTGTTTTCAATATTTCGTCTCTATTCCTCATTTCTTCTCCCTCGCTGTTCTTAATAGAAATGATTTCTCTTTTTCCAAGTTTGTTCCGTAAGCATCTCATGTTCTTGTTATTTTCTATTACAAACTCTATTTCCCTTTCATAATGTTTTTCACTTATCATCCGTCTTGTTTCTCTTCTTAACTCTCTGTATTCTTCGGTGTCATACCTTTCCCTCCATGTATAGGGTCCTTCTTTTATCTATTTTTTGTTTTGTTTGTTCTGTAATCTTGTCTTTATTTGAATATGTTGTTTTTGCGGTTTTTGTTCCGCTTCGGTTAATGATGTTGTTATATCTTGAGCTATCTTGTTTATATCGTCGGTGTTTTCTTGTTGTAATGATTGTGTTAGAAGTTCTTGGTATCCCCCTCTATTTTGTTTAAGAGTCTGAACGTTAACAACCACTTTTCTGCTTTGTTTGGCCTTAAATTTTTTTCTCAATGATAACTTTTGCTCGAACAAGCCTATGATCACTTCCTGTGTTGAACGAATTTAAAGTTGTGACATCCGTTATGGTCGATTTTGTGGATGCGAGTATGAAGTCGATCTCGTTTTTAGTGCGGTATAGAGTAGGGCATTCCTAGATGGTAGGATATTGAATCGTTCTCCTTTTCTTCTTGTTTCTGCAAGTCCTAATATATCCCATTTCACCTTACCAGTTTCATTTTTAAGGTCATATAGTTGTGAATCGCTCAAAAGTGATCTGCAGTTGTATGTCTACCATCAATAACTTTTTATTCTTTTCTTTCTTTCTATGGAGTATCCTTTCATTCTGTCCTTTATCGCGCATGGTCGTTCCGTATTGGCAGCCTGGTCTAACCCGGGTATTCTTAGCACCCTCTGTCTTCCGGATGTTTTGATCGCTGCCGTGATCAGCATCTAGATGACCTCCGGGGAATGAGGGCCTTTGATTGTTTGCTTTATCCATGTTAAGGGTTTTTGGCCATAACTCGCCACGCTGGCCAGACGGGTTAGCAAGTGTGAAATTCAGCCGCCCATTTTGGGTACAGTCGCTTTTTGCAGCCGCCCACTCTGGGTCAGTCGCTGCTGCTGCTAGTTTTGGTCCACCCCAGGTATTTGATTTCCCTTATCTGGGAGGCATTCCCCTATCCGCCACCTGGGGAGGCGCCTGATGGGGTACTAGCAACCCCACACGTGACTTACCAGGAAACAAAAGGAAATTTGGTCAGCAGTCATCAATACTTGACAATATCGATGATAAGAAACTAAAGTGAATATTTCTTCGTAGACACTGAAATAAGCAGTATTCAGTTCAAGTAAAATGTAAAACTGATGAATATTTAAATTTATATCATTTAAAAGGAAGAAGAAGTTACAGGTACAGTGCTCTGATCAATATTTCTTCAACAATACTTTCTCTTGAATCTCTTCGGGCTTCCAATACTAAAAGTTGTGATAATATGATTGAGTGAAATTTTCTTCGTCAGTGTTGCTTCAGGATATTTTTTGATATTTCAAATAATAAAAACTCACCTGCCCACTCATGAAATGCCTAAGATGATGAAATTCCTCATATTTACTGCAAGCCAGCGACCTGTCAGAAACGTTTTGGTGAAAAAAACACGTGGTTTGGATTGCCTAATACACGGTGAAATGTGTCAGAATTTCATGGCCAACCAGGATACATTATAAAAGTGAATGGAGTATACTAAGAAATCTCTGAGGATCTTGATCAGTCAAGTAGAAAGTAAAGCATGTTTTCAAATGTAATTCAATCAAAAAAACTTTCTTTATATTTTTCAGCTGGACACCAGATCTTCATTACAGAATATGTAGTTGGAGGAAAAACTAATAAAGAACAGAATGTGACAAATTCTACAAAATCGAAGTGGGTAACTCAAGAAGAATCATTGAAAAATGAAGAAGAAATTGCTGAATCTGGTCGAATTTTTATGAGAAATCTTTCATATACTGCGACAGAAGATGATTTGAGACCTTTATTTGAAAAATATGGCAAGTAATTTTCAACTAAGAAGTTTTGAATAACTTTTATTATTCCATTGATTCTTTTGATTCAGGAGTTCTTTGTATGGATATAACTATGAAAGAAAACTAAAATCAAACAATTATTCCTCAGGTCCCATCGCAGAATTGAATATACCAATAGATTCAACGAGTCGGCAATCAAAAGGATTTGGAACAATTACATTTCTCATGCCTGAACATGCAGTCAGAGCTTATAGTGATTTGGATGGTTCCATCTGTCAGGGAAGGATGTTACATCTTCTACCTGCTAAAGCTAAAGATACTCCAGAAAATAACAATATCGAAGGTAAAATTACACTAGATAGTGAATATGAGATTTGTTTGTTGGTTCTACACTAAGCATATATCTAATAACATCAATCTGGATCATATGCCTGCTAGGCAAATATATATTCTGAGAGACAACAAGGATGAAAATATGGATGACATCCGTTTCACGACATAATACAATGTCTCAGAGAGAGAGACAGAATGAATAAGAAATGTTTATTCTTTATATTACTGCACATGCCAAGATCTGGATTATTATCAATGCCTAGCTTTAATTTTCATTAGTGCAATGCCCATATTGCAATTATTAGATATACTTGTATGGGCCTGCAGATCTACCTTTTAAGGAGTTATCCTCATCGTGGGCAGAATTGGTGCTACATGAACTAAAACTTTTTAACCCGTATATATACATATACAAACCATATTTTTCATAATATCTTAACGAATCTGAGGGCGATCTGTAACATTTGATACATTTCTGAAACGAGAAAAAAATGGCGATTCTTTCTAAGTCATTTCAAACTATTGTTTCCATAAGAAAAAACACAACTTTATGTTATAACTCAGCAAATAAACCTCTTAGAAAAAATCAGAGTACGCCACTGGATTGCTATCAGAAAAGTGCCTGTATAATGTTTTTATTTCAACATCCTAGCATAAACAGAAACGGAGATAATGACCAAAGTTGAAATCGCCCAAATTTCAATTTTGGCCTATAACTCAGAAACAAAAGAAGATAGAGGAATGCAGTGGATGGCATTATCAGTTTCTCGAAAAAAGAGGACTATAAGGTGCCATTCATTTGTTTCTATCTCCTCGGGTTAAAAAGTTTTAGTTCATGTAGCACCAATTTTGCCCACCCTGTACAGTTGAATCGGTGTAGCACTCGCTGCAAATCGTATTCGCTCTCCGCTAACAGCACGGCGTCATCAGCACAGCACAGAATTTTACATCCTGATCTCCCATCTTGTATCCTCTCAATACATGTACAGCTTTTATTATATCGTCCATAATAATAGAAGGATATTGAATAAGAGGGGGCTCAAGGAGTCCCCTAGCCTTGATAAAGGTCCGATCCGTGACCGAAACGTCGGTGAATTTTGGTATGAACTGAGAATTGCCAATTGAATAAAAACGTCCAAATACCTGATAAGTCTTTCAATATATTTCATAACATGGACGATAACTTTAATCTTAATACTAATAAATTATCGCCCGATATCAGTTTTAAGCTGTTTCTCGAAGGTTTTTGAAAGAATAATTTTCGATAAAATGCTTGGCTATTTGAATAAATTCGAACTCATTACCGACTCTCAGCATGCTTCCAGACCGGGAAATTCCACTGAAACAGCGGCTTTCACATTTTTCCACGGTCTTTATGAAAACTTGGATGGTGGAAAGTGTGTGGCTGGATTGTTCTTCGATCTTACAATAGCGTTTGACTCCTTGAATTTCTCCTTTATGCTGAGTAAATATTATAACTTGGGATTCAGGGGAGTCTTTCTTGACTGCCTAAAAAGTTGTATTTCGAATAGATGTGTTTAAATTGATAATACCTACTCGGCCACTAGACCATAAATTTCATACTCAAATTTCTATATCTCTAACGGTTTCAGAAATACCCTCAGGGGACAGCGAATTTGGGATGCATTGTACAAATGTTTGCTCCATAAAAAAATAAAGAGACGAATTTGTTGAAAATATCTAGTCATCTTTCCTACTCAACAAGAAGCGGTGATATCTTAATTATCCCTTGTCACAGGACGTTGAAATATGAACATTCACCAGCCTATCAGGGAATTAAAATGTTCAATATTTACCAGTCTCTATAAAGCGTAAAGATATGAACCAATTTGAAAAAATATTGAAAAAGTTATTGCTAAATAAGAGTTACTATTTAGTTGAGGAATATCTTGATGATAATCATATAAAATTGTAATGGCAGTTCAATTTCACTTGTGTTTCAGTTTAAATCGAGGGTTTTCTTTTCTGTATTATGACCTTTCCTATACTTGTTTGTCTGAAAGGATCAATAAATGTTATTATTATTATTACTCAATTGGGAACAGAGGACTCAGTATTTTTTAGTTTACATGTTCAAAATTATATAGGTAGCTAATGCTGTATGTACAAGTAATTTGAATTAATTGATATAAAACAACGTAAATAGATATATGTATATGATTGAATGAATTATCTTTTAGAAACTACCAACTATAAACAAAAGAAAGCAGCCCAACAGAAAGCGAAAGCGAGTCAGTCGTACAATTGGAATGCCCTCTTTCTTGGTCATGATGCTGTAGCTGAAGTCATAGCAGATTCTTTTAGTACCAAAAAGGAAGACATTGTGGGGCCTAATGGTAAAGGAAGTGCTGCCGTGAGGTTAGCGTTGGGAGAAACAAAAATTGTTGCTGAAACAAAAAAGTATTTGGAGGCTGAAGGTGTGGTTTTGGATGCTTTCAAAACGGTAAGACATTTATGAAATTTAATATTCGAAACCTTTTACTTGTGAAACATCTATGCAACGGGTAAGAAAGGCTATTGACGTGGTGACACCATTCGTAAAGGCATTGGTCGCACATGGCCCGTAATTGAGTCAAGTGCAGAGTGACGAGTAAATTACCCCTCTTTTGTCCGAAAATCGTTCCACACATGTCTAGACGACTTTACATGGGAGTAGTGTTTCGAAGGATGAAGAACATGCAACGCTCAGAGCAATAATTCATGAGAAAATGATTATTGAAGTCAAAGGTTCAGAAAACAATCCGCGGTCCCATAGGATTCCAAAATGTTCCTATGGTATAATCACACTGAACCCCCAAACATTCCGTTAGGATCAATACATTACCTGGAAAAGAGTTTGTAGACCGTACGAGTTGAGAAAAGGAATCTTATCAATGAATATACAGGGTGTTTCACCATAAACTGGACAAACATATAAAGCCGAGGAAGTCATTTTTGACTTATGACATATACCCCGTTTTCGACGCATAAGCGAGATACAGGGTGTTTAATCTCAACTTTGAGCATTATTCTGATAACTGTGGTTAGTTACGCATTACATTTGAAATAACGGTTTCTAATCACATCTTACTATTTTGTAGGGCTCAATTGAATTGTGGTGTAGAATTTTGAAAATAAAAATTCAAAATGGCAGAAAACCTGCAGAGTTGGAATTTTTTTTCTCGTTTGCCAATTTGGAAAGAACTATTTCAACGTACTAGATTTTCTTGGATTTTCCGTGAAAACATTTTTTCAAAATTCGAACTGAACTTTATTTTCACTTTAGTAAAAAAAAAGTTCGGCCGAAATTGTTGAAATTTTTCTTTGTTGAACTATCTTTCATTTTGAATACTGTGGTGAAAACAGAATAATATCCATTGCCTTTTTTTTGTAGCCTTCCAAAGATTACGCTCGGAGAACTTTCATAATTTTTATTCAAAAAACTGGAGGCCAAATATAGGCTAATGAGCTGCTAGAATGACCAGAAGGAAATATGAGTTTATAAACAAAACAAAATTTTTTCAAAAAATGATGGGAATCGAACTCTCCACTTTCGATTAACTAGCGTCGCTTTGGTAACGGAAAATTATAAGATTAAAAAAACCCAATTCGAACTCGTAGAAAATTCGAATCCTACCAGTTTTCTGAAAAAATTTTTTTTGGTTTATTTATTCATATTTCTGTCCGGGTTATTCTAGCAGCCCATTAGCACAATTTTGGCCTTCGTATGACTTCCAGTTTTTGAATAAAAATTAGGAGTTCTCCAAGTCCGTGCGTAATTTTTGGAAGGCTACAAAAAGAAAACCAATGGATATTATTTCATTCTGTTTCACCTCAGTATTCAAAATGAAAGATATTTCAACCATGAAAAATTTCGGCCGAAAATAATCTTCTCAACCAAATTGTTGGTGTTCGGATACGTCATGTTACTTTCTCTCTACTCGACTAAACTAATTGCCTAGTCCGAACACTCCGAACTATGCTCAACGGGCTTGGTGCTCTACGACTATCTTCCCTGTATGCTATAAGCATATATCTAATAATTATTAGATGTATGATCATAAGTGTCTATTCCCACATCGCAAAAATTCGACTTCGATGCACGCCCGAATATAGTATACTCCATTCACAAGTATCCCGGTTGGACCAGATTTAGGTTTATCAAGTTTTTTACTTGACTCTTAAATAATTAATTATACATTTCGACTTAACTGATAGAGTGAAGGAGTAGGCTGAAAGCTATACATCCTGTTATGCATAATTTCGAGATTCACTTTTTCCGTAGATTTCAAAAACGACGAAAGAATGGGATTAGTTTCGCGGGTAAACCTCCGTTTCTATTCAAGAACGTTCTATCCATGTGTTACTTCTCGAAAATTAGAAGTTATCATCAATAAAATACTTATTTTCTAAAATTCGTGACGATTGTGAAAAAATTGACTAAGCGCCGCTTCATTGATTATGAGTTGCATTGGCGATCAAATATCGATTGGGAGAGGTTCTGGGCTACTGAATATACAGGGAGTCTTTTCAACTTCAGATACCTCTTATCAATCATGACTCTTCGGAACCGTTTGAAAGAGATAGGGTGCCGAAAATCCATGAAAAACACATTTCAGTCCACAACATCGAAAACGTTATTTCAAATCAGCCTTAACGATTTTATGGTGCATATTCCTCAATCAACACTTTTTGAATATAATTTCAGGTATCAAAGATACGCCTATCCGATTCACCAATCCACAATTTTTTTATGCTAAAATTGATGGAATGAAATGTATTCACTTCGAGTTTTTTACAGGCAAACTGCAAAAGATCAAGTAGAATTATTCTGGTGAAAAATTTACCGTCTCAAACTAGAGCCCTGGAAATCAAAGAATTATTTGCGAAACATGGACTAATAAGTAGAATTATTTTGCCTCCATCTGGAATAACAGGTAAGTCTAGGTTTGATTTATACGCTATATCTTATCTTAAATTTCGTTTGTTACCGTTGTGTTATCGGCTATTGAAGACAATATTTGCTTCTAGCATCAAACAAATGCAGTGTTATTCATTCGAGGTTCAAAGAGTACCTAAAGGTATCGAACTGAAAAGTTTGATGCGCTCCTATATGCGACAATATCTATTTTCGAGTGCTCGTTCGACTAACGATGCCTATATTTCTCGAATTACGAGCCAGTACTGGTCTCAATCGACTAGATTCGACTCACTGATCTCGAATCCGCAGACAAAATGAAACACGATTACTCTCGAACGGTTAAACTTTGAAACCAGAAAATTTCAGGGTTTGATCTTGAATGGTCTTCCGAATTTCAATATTACGCATTCGATAGAGATGAAATTTTACATTTAGATGGAGAATGAAATATTCAAGCTACATGAAAACCATTTGAAATTCTAGCGAATTATCGACAAAAACAATACCCAATATTTCTGAAACAAAAGATCTAGGATCAAGGACGATTTCTTAGACAGCTGTTGTCAATTTTTAAATTTTTTTTTACTATTATTAACAGGAAATTGGAACTGAGGCTAGGCCTATGGTAGCTCTTAATGTAAAAAATGTCATCAAATAAAGTTGACAGTACACTCCCTAGTAAGAGATAGACAGCCAACACAGAGCAAAATAATAAGAGTCGACCGTCAACAAGCACATCACCCGTCACACAAGTTCACCTCACGAATAAGCAGTCATACATATTTTTGAACGAGTTCACTGAAGAAGCACACACGATGAAAAGCCATATTTTTCCTACCAAAATAAGTTCCTTCTTCGTTTTCTGAAGATTTGTTTGTAAACACTAATAACTTGTTCATATTTTCCTCGATGTCTCAAAATTATCTCATAAAAAATTATTTTTTCACTAAACTAACGTAATTCCATTAATCTAGGTCATAGAATTCGAGGTCAATGACCTAACCTAACCCGTCTTCTATGATACATATTTCACAGAGCTTGTGAGAAGACGATGCCAAATTGTGTTGATTTTCTCTTCAAACAAGGAAGAAGTACGTCTCCTATCGTTAACGGATGAACTAACGTTACTTACGCAAGGGCACTAGTTTTGTTGACTTTTCTCTAATGGCGTCTAGTCGTTCTTCTTTGGAAATGCCGAACGAGTAGTTCTGATTCTCGCCGATATAGCGCTACGATCTTAATTTCAGTCGCCTATAACGGTGCGCCGGGTGCGCGACTTCGCAATGCGAGGTAGCCAGAGCCAGAGTTCATTCATAGAGAAGTATGCAAATAGGTGATGGGAAGACTTTCAGTGAAATTGAAATAATGTGATAATAACCGTGTAGTGTCGAGTTTATTAAATTCCAAGAAGATATTGTTTAGATAGAAACATCGCCACAGATCATGTAGTGCTAAGTATCATTTCATTCTGCATAAATTTCAATTCAATACGTGGTTTGTATGTTCATCATTAATATCCGAATTTTGTATTCCATCGACATTTTGGTCTTGACAAAGTTAATAAACATTCTGAGAACATTGGGGATTTGTATAGATAATCAGAGAGTTTATTAAGTTCAGCCTTTCTGTGATATTATAAATCCAGGAAAGCATCCAGATTATTCATATGATTTTTGATTTTTTCCTCAAATTTGATCGGAAGAAATTGGGAATAACTCGAAAACGACGCGTTTCATCAAAAAAACATAGAAATACTTTTATTTTTCGAAATGATTGTTTCTTTCGAAAATATGAACCGTTTCATATAAAAAATTTTTGGTAAGATGATTTATTTTGATGAGATCTACCATCTGTCAAAACGAAAGCCTCACCTTAAAATACAGAGGGTGACTCTTTGACTTGTACATATATTTTATCTGTAGATTTCTCATCGTTTCTCATCAAACTAAAATCTTTTTTCCTATACCATTTTTCAAAATTCGGTTTCGTTTGAAAGATACAGGGTGTCGAAAATCCACGAAAAAAACACTATCCTGTTCATAACTTCGTAACCGTTCTTTCAAAGGAACTGAATTTCGATTGATTATTTAATCTATTCATGGTGCATGTTCCCCAATCAAAATTTATTCGAAATTTCTCCTGGTATAAAAGTAACTGCGTGGCCCACTCATAAACCCACGAAAAAATACTATAAAACAACTTGAAAAAGATGAACGGCTCATATTTTCGAAAGAATCAATCATTTTAGAAAATAAAAGTATTATGTTTTTTCAATAAAACGCTTCGTTTTCGAGTTATTCCCAATTTTATCCGATAAAATTTGACGAAAAAATCAAAAATCATAAAAATAATCTGAATGCTTCCCTGTGATTTCAATATCACAGAATGGCTCAAACTAATAAACTCTATACAAGGTAACAATGTTGTCATCAACTTTGTCAAGACTTAAATGTCAATGGAATACAAAATTCGGATAATAATGATGAATGAAATGAAATACAAACCACGTATTGAAATTGATGCAAAATGAAAACCTAACAATATCCTCTTGGAATTTTATAAACTCGACACTATACGGTTATTATCACATTAATTCACCAATAACACTAATGAACAAATAACAAATCGTGATCGACAAATCTCCATCAAGCCGCTATAGGCATGCTTCGTTCAACAACCACAGACCAACTGTTCGGTCTATGGAACAACGGTTAGTCTTTCGTACCGTTATAGGCGACTGAAATTAAGATCGTAGCACTCTATCGGCGAGAATCAGAACATTTCTAAATGGCATCGTCTTCTCAAACGTTTTATGATAGCTTTCATAGAATATGGTTAGATGGGTTAGGTTAGGTCATTGACCTCGAATCCTATGACCTAATTTAATGGAGTTATGTTCGATTAGTGTAAAAACAATTCTTTTTGAGATAGTTTTGGGGGAAAGAGGAGAATATAAACAAGTTATAAGTGCTCACAAACTAATCTTCATGAAAATCGAAGAAGGAACTGATTTTGGTGGGGGAAATATGGCTTTTTAGTTGCAGATATAATCGGATGAAACTAACTGTTTTTGTTGAGAAATATCGTGTTTTTAACATTCTTATTCGAATAAGGTTAGTACTTGAGTATTTCCTAAATGTATCAACTCAATTTCAATCGAGAAATATGAACTTTGCATCAATTGAAGAATCTTCAGTTAAAATATATGTACAAGTCATTATACAGGGTGAGGTATAATATTTATTGTTGGGCTAATTTTCCTTCACTGGGAACATATCTTATATGACTTGTCCTATACATTCTTTTTTTTGTAATGTCGAAAGGATCAATGAAGAGTATCATTATTATTATATATAGAGGAATCTGTTCATCTTCTTCACAGAGTCATAGACGTTTTTATAAAGACGACTGTTAACAATGCATGAACTAGAGTCAACAGGGCAATAATGAAAGGGTAAAGGATTAAGTTCGAAAATCAATATAGCAGTTTTAACTGTAATGATGGTTTAAAATGAAAGGGTTGATATAGAAGGGCAGGTATACTTTTAAATTTCGCTTTCAGTTTAAACTGTGATTGATCTCACGGCCCTAAGTGTATATATAACTCCTTTCAGAGTGATGTAAATCGAAATGACATTCAGTATTACGAACTTTTTCTTTCCAAACAAACTTGAATTACTATTTCATCCTATTGGAATGAGATAGATGAATAGAAATCCTGGTATTGGCACTGATGAGATTTTGTTCAAGACTTTATGGTCGAGAGAAAATCTGCGTATTTGAAGTACTCTCTAAAGGGGTTCAGGATTTTTAGTTAGATATAGAATCTTGAAATAATTGCTTTCCGACCTCCACAAATAGCAAATTGGTTGAAACTATTGAAGTATTTTAAATAGATCTCTTTTATATAAAATAATGAAAGTCCAACTCGTGTATTTGACAGAGTTTATTCAATCAAAAATCATTTATTTTTCTAAACTACTACATTGAGTTTAAATATACATAGAGACACAACGCAGTTCAACGATTTGATGCATGAATTTTTGGCAGTTTCCTTGCCAATTTGCCAACTTTAGTGGCGGCACATAGTAGCTACTAAAGGAACTATAATCTGCCGATCCATTTTGTCACTATTGAATTACAGAAATCTGTGGGATATTTATTTTCCTCTAGTTCTATGAATCGTAGGCAGGGTCGAATTCATCCAAATTCTATATCTTCGTTACAAAGTACAAACGGTATGAATCAATAATGATGATGAATTAGTAGCAATGAATCTCTCCAAAGGAATGTTCTCAGGTAGGAAATGAGGGGTGAAAATGTACCATAAATAGTCTAGTCCAGTGGTCGGCAACCTGCGGCTCGCGAACCACTTGCGCCATGCGGCTCTTTAGTCTTTGGAGGTGAAGCTGCGGATCTTCAAGTCCATTCGCCAGTATTATTTATTTGATCATCATCTTATAATCTATAATGCCATGTTCAGGGTGTACAATTGGAGGTACAAACATATTTCGAGAGAAGAAGTCCCATAAATATGGGATCACAAACGTTTCGTATCGAGATACATGGAGTTGAAATTTGAATTTTCTTCGAGTTTTTTTCTCATTGAAGGTATCTGCATTTCACAAGATATTCAACTGAAATTTGGCATGGATATTACCATTTAGAGTTTACATCATGTGACATGCCAATTTCGATTGCAAATCTACAGCTACTATCCTGTTTTCCTCCAGAACTTTTTTTTGTGAGACACTGCAAGTTTGAAATTATAAAAATAAGCTTTGTTGTTAGACTAAACTTTATGGTCTCTTATAGTTTTATCGTATCTGCTATCGATTTAGAGAAAAACGATTCTCTCGAAAACCTGACATTAGTCAGAGCCTGCCAGATCCCCAGACTTGAATAGTTCTGATTATATTAACTGGATTTTTATGATAATATTGATTTTTCTGAGGAATAGACCAGAATTTGTTTTCGAAATCGGTGAAACTACAAGAGACCATAAAGTTTAGTATAACAGCCGAGCTTCTTTCCACTATTTATCAAACTAACAGTGACTCCAGAAAGAAAGGTTTCGGAGGAAACCAGGGGATAGTATCCCAGAAAAAATATCACCCGGTAGGTTTGCAATCGAAATTGGCATACCACAGGCAGATACTGTGAGGAAAGAACACCCTGTATTTCGAAAACGAAATTTAATGTTTTCGGACATATTTTTATGAGACCTTTTCACTTAAAATTATTCTCTCCTCTTCATTTTAACCTCCAATTAAGAAGCACTCTGTGTTTGCCAATACTGTTTATTGGCGAGAAAAAAATTTGTGGCTCTTGAAAAAAAATTTGGAAATTTTATAAATTTTTGACTCTTCCGACTAAAAAGGTTGCCGAATCCTGGTCTAGTCAGTCCTCAAACAGGGAATTTCGGCGCGAAGTGTATTCTTATTGAATCTTTAATTGTTGTATATAGTCATTTTCAAAAACATTTTTTTGGATTTGTCCGCATCACTTTTACATACACATATACAGTTAATTTGTTCATTCCGTTTTCATTGTAGCCTGAGACGAATTATGACTCCAAAACGTCGCTTTAGAGTCCAAAGAGTTTTATTCAGTTCCTTATTTTTTCATACATCAGTATTTTATATTCATGAAAGATCAAAAATAATTTTCGTTTTATTGCATCCAAAAAATCAGGTGATGAAATACTGAACATCCAATATTTCTTACGCCGGTCCTGATCGTCATCGCATTCGGCTTCGGAAATAGTGCTTCATAGTTCAGCTACTTACCGCCAGATGCGGGAGAAAATTTTTTGCTTCTCTGAAACACACTTATCCATCTATGAACCGGTGAAGGAACTACACTAAATTCAGCTTCAAATCGTTGAACCGGGATGTGTCTCTATGTATATTTAAACTCAATGACTACTATGATAAGTTCAATTTATGTTGACATAGAAAAATATTCAATGCCTAAAAGACTTCAGGCTTCAACACCTTCCCTCATTGAATCATTCTAGTCAACCCCATTGTATTCTTCAACATTTGTAGTCTGGGTTTGAACAAAGGTTTCGTCATAATATCTGCAAGCTGGTATTCTGAAGACACCTTCTTCACTTCAATTATATTGTCGAGCACCAGCAAACGAACAAAGAAATGTCGAATATGAATGTGCTTCGTACGACGGTGATATTCTGGGTTCTGTGACAACTTGATTGCAGCTTCGTTATCTAGCATCAATGTTGGCACGGATCTCACATCGATAATTTCTTCGAATAGACGCTTGAGCCAAACAATTTCTTTAGCGGCTTCACTAGCAGCAACTATTTCTGCTTCTGTGGTAGAAATTGCCACTGAAGTTTGTCGTTGGCTATACCAGGATATAGCTCCATCTGCATATAAACTCAACACACCTGTTGTTGATCGACCAGTAGTATTATCACCACCATGATCTGCGTCACTATAGGTCTTCAACTGATCTGTGGTTCCTGCTTTATAGCTTATTCCTAGCTCAACTGTTCCTTTCAAGTAGCGGAATATCCTTTTCACTTTCGAACAGTCAGAATTGGAGGGATTTTCGAGTTTTCTTGAAACAACACTAACTGCAAAAGCTATGTCTGGTCGCGTACCAGTCATCAGGTACATTAAAGCACCGACTGCTTCTCTATAAGGAAAAGTGCTGTTCAATTCATCTTCATCTTCCTTCCCTAATTGAATGCCTTCTTTCACTATAGGCGTTGATACTGGCTTACAATCTCGCATACCAAATCGCTCCAGTATCTTCTTAGTGTAAGCTGATTGATTGATTTGGACAAGTCCAACCTCCTTTCTTATTTCTATACCAAGAAAATAAGATGCTGGTTTTGTAGTTATTTTAAATTCTTTCTGCAAACTGAGTAAAAATTTGTCTTTCATCATGTCACAGGTAGAAGCTAATAACCCATCATCAACATAAAGTGCCAGTAGTAGCATGTTCTCTCCATCTTTCTTTATGAATAGGCAAGGATCTGCATCAGATCTTTTAAAGTTGAGTTTCTGAATGAAATCAGTGAATCTCTGATTCCAACACCTTGGTGCCTGTTTTAGACCATAAAGACTGCGTCGAAGTTTACATACTCTGTTGCTACCATCTTCGTAACCTTGGGGTTGCTTCATGTAGACCTCTTCACTCAGTTCACCATATAGAAAAGCTGTACACACATCGAATTGAGTCAGAGACATATTTTTCTTAGCAGCAATACTCAACAATGACCTTATAGTCCCACCTTTGGCCACTGGGCTATATGTTTGGTCATAATCTTCACCTCTTCTTTGTGAATAACCTTTGATTACCAAACGTGCTTTGTACTTGTCAATGCTTCCATCTGGATTTGTCTTGAGCTTGAATACCCACTTGCAAGGTATTGCCTTCTTTCCTGCAGGTAAATTTTTCATTTCCCAGGTACAATTTTCTTGCAGTGATTTCATCTCTTTCTCCATAGCCAAAATCCAGTTTTCTCTTTCATTGCAAGATATTGCCTCTTTGTAGGATAATGGTTCTTCAGGAACATTGATTTCAGCTGCAACTGCTATGACATAATTTTCGAAATGTTTAGGCAGTTTAGTTTCTCTTTTATGTCTCAGATGGCTCCTTAATTCGATGTTGTCTTCTCTAATCCCATCGGGGTTGATTTCTTCAGTTTCTTGTTCGTCTTCTAGAGCATTTTGCCTTGCTTCTATAACTTCTCCTTGTGTGTTTCTCATTTCATCTGGATTTTCATGGATATCTTCTATTATTTCTTCTTCCGATCGATCCTCCAATGCATAATTCTTCAGGTTTCGGAGGCTTACCATCTGCCTTCCATTTCGAACAATCTCTCACTTTATGTTGATGATGGGTTATTAGCTTCTACCTGTGACATGATGAAAGACAAATTTTTACTCAGTTTGCAGAAAGAATTTAAAATAACTACAAAACCAGCATCTTATTTTCTTGGTATAGAAATAAGAAAGGAGGTTGGACTTGTCCAAATCAATCAATCAGCTTACACTAAGAAGATACTGGAGCGATTTGGTATGCGAGATTGTAAGCCAGTATCAACGCCTATAGTGAAAGAAGGCATTCAATTAGGGAAGGAAGATGAAGATGAATTGAACAGCACTTTTCCTTATAGAGAAGCAGTCGGTGCTTTAATGTATTGAAGTATTTTAAATAGATCTCTTTTATATAAAATAATGAAAGTCCAACTCGTGTATTTGACAGAGTTTATTTAATCAAAAATCATTTATTTTTCTAAACTACTATGATAAGTTCAATTTATGTTGACATAGAAAAATATTCAATGCCTAAAAGACTTCAGGCTTCAACAGAAACGGCTTTGGATTTCTATTAGGTTTTAGCAGGCGAAAGAGCACTGTATACACTACCAGAAAAAATATGGTTGCGGTAATAGGCTGCTCATTATGGATCAAGCAAAGTATTTGAACAATGAACAAATACTCAATTGAGAAAAACGTGCGAATAGTAGGGTTAAAACTGAAGAAATCAAATTTGAGATTATTATGGACGAAATTGGAATCCATTACTGTACTGCTAACGTGGCGGCTTCAGCAGGGTCGGACAGATAATAATTAAAAACCATAAAAATATGTAGTCCTGAATGATAAAGGTATTTGAAAAAATGATGCTCATGTTTTCGTTCGGTCTTTCATGACAAATTTTTGTTCGGAGTATAGTTCGAATGCATAAATTCTTTTTAGCTAAAATTATTTTTCTACATAAGTGCAAAAACAAACTGAGCATTCCAAGGCCAGCAGTTGTACTCTCCCTTTCTATTATTGTATTAAATTTCATTTTACACTGTTTGTTTTCAGCTATAGTTGAGTTTGATGAAGCAGCAGAAGCAAGAAAGGCGTTCAAAAGACTTGCATATAGTAAATTCAAAAATATGCCTCTTTATTTGGAATGGGCACCGGAAGATAGTTTAAAAGAAAGAAATACACAAATTCAGAAAGAAGATGTAGTTGAAAATAAAAATAATACAACAGAACAGAATGAGGTTTCGGAGGACGATGAAGAACCCGAACCAGATACAACATTGTTCGTGAAAAATTTGAATTTTAAAACAACAGACGATGACTTGAGGAAGGTAAATATAACTCAACAGATTTCATATGATACAATAGATCTATGGAATCTTCTTTATAAAATTATTATTTTTTTAGTTTTTCGAATGCTGTGGAAAAATTCATTATGCAACTGTCGCAAGAAAAAATGATACAAAGAATCCTGGTGTTGTCCTTTCAATGGGTTATGGATTTATTAGGTTCAAAACACAGGCTGCAACTAATAAGGCTTTGAAAACCATGCAACAGAGTGTACTAGATGGAAAGTCTCTAGAATTGAAAAGATCAGAAAGAATATTACAGTAAGTACAATTGGTTATACAGTTTTAATGATATGAAATGTTTCTAAGAAGGGTCATTTTTTACAATCTTCTCATTTCTTATTTTTTTTGTGTTCTTTATTGAAAATTCTATACTACTAATATATGGTATTGAGGTAGATGCTTAGAAAACCTGGTGTTGGCACCATATTTCTAATAATTCAAATATGGCGAATGAGCCAATGAAAATTGAAGCTGGGCTTTGGTAAGAATCCAGATCTGCGCTTGTGCGGCAATATTGAGAATAAAAATAATTTCCTAATTCGGTCTCTCTCTGATACATCGTTTTATGTCGTGAAACGTATGTCATTCTTAACTTCATGTGAATACTTTCGATCATAACCTCACAATTTCATGTGAGATGTTTCAATCGCGTTATTCCGTTATTCCTGCATATCATTGTTTACTCCTCTTATTCATATTTCAGAATTGAACGCAAAATATTTAACTGACATATTTTCATCCTCGATATCTATTTCCTTGTCGTCTTTCGAAATATACATAACCTCTATATTTGAGGCAATTTTTGAATTTCCAGTTGACGCAAGCGTACAACTCAATCCTTACCAAAGATTTGGCTTCACGTTGTGACTGTGAAAAGCAGGGGTATATTCCATATTGATGTTTTTAGATATATGGTTGGCACTGATTAGATTTTGTTTGAGACTTTCTTATCGATCGGAAATCTGTGATAGGGTCCTACTTTTAATTTCTTCCGAAAGGAGTCGCGCCATTTTCCATTGCCGCAATAGCGCCACGAGCGAGTCCGGAACTAGGACCCGATCTACAATCTAGAGTGCCGTTTTGATCTACAATTTTTGGTCACGAGTTTTAGTTAGGAGTCGTTATACCAGGTTTTCTATGCATCTATATTCCTAGGTATTTGACTTCCTGTTGAGTTGGTATCGGTGCCTCATTTAAATTTACTCAGAGGCAAGTCCTGGTGTTTGTGGTGAATACTACTCGAACTGACTTGGTCTGGTTAATGGTCATCCTCCATGTTTTGTTCCAGTTGTTTAGTTGGTTTAGGTGATCTTGTATGTTTCTGGAGGTGATTTCAGGGTCTTTGTGCGAAGAGAATACAGCTACGTCATGAGCAAACGGAGCAATAGGTGTAGTTGGCAACATTGTAACGGAATTTTATGCGAAGCTAATACATTAATTTGTTTTCATAGCCGATTCTCATAAAGGGCGCTTGTTACACGGGACGTAGAAGTATTGAACATAACTGTTTTTATAAATCAAAATTTCAAGTGAACTTGATTTTACGACAGAAAGTAACTCTTGATGAAACTCGGAGCTGTGTACCGTTTTCGGAATATTTTGATTTGAAAATTATGAAGTAATAACCGATGCTAGTGAAGTAATGATAATGGTATTAATAGAATAAAAATTAAAAGAAGAAAATTGAAATAGAGACTGAGAGAACACAAAATTCAATTGTTGTAAGTGTTCAAAATGTCTTCTTTTTTGACGAATACACAAGTCTATTCTTTTTTCTATTCATTGACTTTTCCCATGAGATAAGACCAAACTGTGTAGTCCAAAGGATTGTAATCGCATGACCGAGGAGGCCAATTTATCGGATCTTCTGAACACCTACCAACCCATCGATTCGAAAAATGGTTATTCAACCAAACTTGGAAATCTCGAAATTAAGAAATAAGGGAATACCAACACTAACATCACATTGAATGTAACTGAAGATGTTCTATTCGAAGGAATATTATCTTTACATTACTGTGTATTTTTCGAATTTTGTGACGATATTGGTTTCAAACAATAATAATTGAAATTGGCCACGAATTCTTGATCAGTGAGAAGAACCTAGTCGATTAAGACCAAACTCGACTCAAAATTTCAAAAATACAGACATCGTGACGATGTTCAACTAGAACGAGTGCCCAAAAATGTAATTGTCTGAGGTGCTTTGAATTAATTTCATTGTCTATCAGAGCTCAATACATATATGATGTAATGAAGATTGAGCATGTTTAAAAAAATCATTCACTTTTAGGACTGATGTGGAAGCACAAAGAAAAGCTCCAAAGAACACCAAACAAAATGGCACGAAAATTCTGGTCCGAAATGTTCCATTCCAAGCAAATGAAAAAGAAATTCAAGAATTATTCAGCGTGTTTGGTGAAATAAAAGCACTCAGGTTGCCAAGAAAATTATCTGGAGAAAGTCATAGAGGATTTGCTTTTGTGGACTATGTAGCTAAAAGTGATGCTTTGGTAAGTCCATATTCGAATTTAACTTGAAAAATCAATAGTAATTTACGTAACAAGTCCGGAAAATATGTTTTTTTTGGACGAATAGACAAAATTCTAGGACGAGCCGAAAGTATGTGAGTCAAAAAAAACTATTTTCGGGCGTGTTGCGTACAACATTTTTTCGGCAACCGTGTGGAATAACAAATCAATGAGACGACATATTTCTTTATTATACATTTTAATTCTTATTTGGATCAAACAGAATAGAACTGTCAGCCGTTATTTCGTTGCTATGGTAATGATCAAAAATGACAACAACGAACTGATTCTTTCGGGCCTAGTCCAGGAAGTACGTACTTTCCAAACTAGGCCGAGAAATTCTTCTTTCTCAAAGAAAAAGCGTCGAGGAAGGGGGTATATCCCGGACGGTTGCCGTGAAAATCATTTATGAAATCTCCATGACGAATACATCACACAATAACATTCATAAATAATAAACTCCCAGATGTGCATAACCTAACCGAGCTTACTGTTATAACCTCATTCTTCCATTCACCATTTTTCTTTCAGAAAGCTTTTGAAGCTCTATCACAAAGTACACATTTGTATGGTCGTCGGTTGGTCTTGGAATGGGCAGAGCTTGAAGGTGATGAAAAAACTGGAAAGAGATCTGCCGAGAACTTTCAGAAGGATGAACACAAAGACAAAAAATTTAAAAAGAGTGTATTCAGTATGGAATAAATTTGTATATATTAATCATGGTTTTATTTTTGGATGAACAATGATTTCAGTCCATAAATCTCGAAAGTTCGAATGCAAGAGTCTGCTCTTTGATGACTTTTCAGTGTATGCTCTGCCTACTTTAGCGTCCGCAGGGGCAGACTTGTCGATTATATAAGCTACCAATACAATGTGTAGCCTGCATTTTTCATTTTGTATACTATGTGTATATTCGAACGTTCTTTTTGAGGTAAGTTTCAGAACTGTTCTTTATGGTAATCAATTGGTAAAATATTCTTGCCATATCGTTTTTGCGTTCTGTGTAATCTCTGGGTGCCAGGGCGGAGCAGGAGGACGTGATATCTTTTTTCTAATCGGTCATCATGATGAACCGATAGTATCCTATATTAATTATTGTTCTCTGCTCGAAATGAATCATGCGTTCAACAACTAAGTCAACGTTTTTATTATTATTCTTCATCATCGGTTTCCCGGTCTCAGCTTAAGCTGGTATTGTTTCTATGAACCAGTGAAAAAACAATTCAGTTCCTTCCACTAGTTCAGGAATTTCCGCACGATGTGACAGGTTTGCAATGCTACAGCCTGTTGTGCATATCCCGCGATCCTCTGGGATAATTCGATCTTTTTCTTGAATGATTCCCTTCCGTCAGCTGAAGTTCCGGATGTCTTCCGGTGAACTCGTTATAGAGGGAGTATCTCCATCCCGGAAGTGGCTTGTCCTCGCAATTGTTCACGTAATAAAAAGCTCGCATTACTTCAATTTTCATTTCGCGGCTTCACTCGATACGTGCGTTGTAAGCTCCCCTGCGGGCAGTCCTCCTCACGGTGGTCGAGCCAGCAGGTGGAGTGGCATTTCGATCTTCTGCCATGATATCGGTTTCCACTTCTCGTTGCTGGCTTTTCATGGGATTGCCACCATTTATCCTTGGTGGCCCAGGTAACTCGGGCCGTGGGGACGTCACCCCCCATATGTGGCGTGGCAGAAACCAAACCACACCCGTGCGGTTATTATTATTATTAAGAAGATACATGTAACATACAAGGTGAAACTATAATAGCTTACAAAGCACCCAAAATCAATCAACAAACAAACAAAAACTGTTACAATACATCCTTATAATTCAAATGCCATCAACGTATTACATGGCTTGTCAAATTCTACTATCATCAATAAAAATCCAAAATACAAATATAATACAGGCGATACAATATGTCCTAGGCGAGGAATTCTTCCAGTCTATATATAGTTTTTTTTAGCAAGATATCTTTCACTCTTTTAGAGAATGCAGTCGGCCTCAGCACCTTGATATCGCTTGGCAGTTGGTTGTATAACTTCAGTTCTGTATGGTTAGGGCCTTGTTGTGCCTTCTTGATTCTCGAATAAGGAATGGCGAATTTGTTGCGATTTCGGGTGTTATAGTCGTGGAGTTCAGAATTTTTGAAAATTTCTCCTGCCTAGTATGTACGTAGTTTAGGCAGACATGTATATAGACAGATGTTATGGTCATTATTTTTTCCCTTTGAAATATCTCCCTGCAACTTTCCGTATTTTTCATACCATATAACGTCCTTAGTGCTCTCTTTTGTAGTAGCAAAATCCTCTGTGCTTCCGTACTCTGGCCCCATAGTATTATGCCGTAGATAGCCCGGCTGTGGAATGCTGAGTAATATGTAAGCTTCGCTGACCTCAGATCCGCCACCTGTTTTACCCTTCTTATCATAAATATTGCGGTCGATAGATTTTTGCTCAACGTGGTAATGTGATTGTGCCAACTGAGCGAGGACTGGAACTCCAAGCCAAGGTACATCAAAGACTGGTCTGCATTGATCCTGTTTGTGAAAAGTAGCTTTTGTGTCTTTTCGGTGTTTATCTTGAGACCATTAGCTGTGAACCATCGAGAAGCATCTTCCTCAGATTTTTTGGACTTTAGTTGGATCTGTTGCGCATCCCTATGTGCATTCAGGAAACAAGTATCGTCAGCATAGCTGACCACTGCATCAGCTGATATGTTGCATGGCAGGTCATGTGTGAAAAGGATAAACAGCACGGGTCCCAGAATCGAGCCTTGTGGTATTCCGATTTTTACTTCTCTTAGATCACTTACTTCATCATTCCACCTTACACACTGGAATCGGTCTGTCAGATAAGATGCAAATAGTTTGTGTACGTTTCCCCTGATTCCATAGTGATGCATTTTGCTAAGTAAAATCTCATGGGCCACAGTATCGAAAGCCTTACTTAGGTCAACACATATTTGTTCTAGGTCTTCTATGATGGTTTCTAGTACAGCTATCATAGCTGTAATTGTTGATCTCTTTTGCCGAAACCCATGTTGTGAACCATCAAAGTAGACCCCCTTTCCAAGTACTTCACCAAACGATCCCCCAGTACCATCTCAAAGATTTTAGATACTTCGATACTGCCGGTAAGACGGATATAGGCCTATAGTTGGAGGCGTTGTCAGGGTCCCCTTTTTTAAAGTTTGGGGTTACTACAGCTATCTTCAGTTTAGCCGGAAAGATACATTGAAAGATACAATCATTCACTATTTTACTAAGAGTTTCTACAATATAGAGTAAAATTCGCTTTGCAAGAATACTGGCATTTCGTAAATACCTCTGGAATTCTTACTCTTCATCCGCTTTGATATTTTGAGAATATCCTCTACTGTAACAGGATAGAGGTACATTGAATTAGACTGGTTTACCTTACAGTTTTCAGGAATGTCATCGATTCAGTTAGGGATGACCGAATTGTGCTTTTGACCTGCGTTCCAACTGATATTAATTGTGCATTCATCTCTTCTGCTGCTATAGATGTCTCCCACAATGTTGACTTGTACTTTTTTGACGTTTCCTGTTTTATTAATCGCCAGATTTCCTGAATTTGGTCTGTAGCACCGTTCAACTTTTTACTATTCTTTGATCTCACTGAGTCAGTTATGGTCTCTTTCAGCATCTTTTTCAGTCTTTCATAGAGATCTTTACTATTCTTGTCTTTTTTTACTCTGGCAACCGTTTCAGCAGCATCAACTTTATTTCTCATTTCTCTAATAGCTTTTGTACAATTGTATTTCTTTCTCTTAGTGATTCTTTTTCTTGTTTTCGGGAAGCATCGCTCAAACATATGTGTCAGTGCATCATGGAAGTTATTGTACTGATCATCTGCATTAGCTGAGTATATTGTTCCCCAGTCGAATGATTTAGCTGCAACTATAAACTATAAACCAGAGTTGCAGAGTTGCACTAAGCACATGTCCGCATCGGACGGATCGGATTTACGGATCTCCATTGCCGAAATGCCGATGCTCCGATGCGTCCGATGCAGGTCTGTGGACGGGCTTGCACGAGTTTCTATACAAAGAAAACCGAAATCCGTTTGATCCGATGCGGACATGTGGACGCTTAGCTTTAGACGACCTTAGAGCACGAATGGTGGCAGATGTCGTAACATTAATCCTGAAATGCTGCAGCATGTACGAAATAATTTTGAAGAACGATTGTATCGCTGTATGCAATCTAATGGCGGGCACTTTGAGCATTTTGCGGTATAGTCTGGGTGCCGGTGGGACAAATTGCAAATTATTAATGAAGTTTTCATACTTTCTGTATAGCTTAATTAGGTAGAGTCTACCACATTTTTCCTCTGTGAAAATTTTTGTAGTCGCGGCTTTTTTTTTCAGAAAACCTCTCGTAAGTCGACCATATTTCCAATTTTTTTAATCATACTTTTTGTGAAATGCAATCATAAAAACAATCAGGGAAAAATGAGGAAACATGATTGTCCGACAAAAATAGTGTGGCTTTGAGCGTGTCTACCAATATGAACATGACTGAAATTCGCATTTTGTTTGAATTATACATACATTCCTGATTTTTTCAGAATCGGTTGATATAACCATATTGCCTCAATTACCCTCAGCCATTTCCACTGCTACTCGCGCTACCAGAAATATTTCCCGAAATACTTCTGCGGAAGTATGGAAAGGCAGTGAGTATTTACACACAGCTCAAATATTTCTCTCGCGATCAAGTTTTGGCAATGGCGGACGACGAAATTGCAGCCTCAGCGATCTGTCTGTTTCATTTAATAAATAAATATGTGAGTGTCTTGAAAACATATAAACTCCAAAACAAAGTTCGTCGTCGTAGAAGATGGTGGATGATATCAATACATCGTGTACTTTGTGCTTAAGTTTATGGTTTTTATCGGAAGAATCCCATATCACTCTTTCGATCTCAAGGAGTTCTAGAAATGATTACACTCAGCCATTTCCACTGCTACTCGCGCTACCAGAAATATTTCCCGAAATACTTCTGCGGCAGTATGGAAAGGCAGTGAGTATTTACACTCTGCTCGAATATTTCTCTCGCGATCAAGTTTTGGCAATGGCGGACGACGAAATTGCAGCCTCAGCGATCTGTCTCTTATTACACTTTCATTTATATAAATATGTGAGTGTCTTGAAAACATATAAACTATAAACTACAAAAGAAAGTTGGTCGTCGTAGAAAGTGGTGGATGATATCAATACATTGTTTCCTCAACAGCATATTTTCGAACTTTTCGAACGCAAACCAAATAGGTTGGAACACCATCAGTGACTTGTTTTCGACTTTAATTCCTCAATTGGAATTTTCCCCATTTTCTGGCTGATTCTCTTCCAACCATCTTTCTCTTTGTGCTTGAGTTTATGGTTTTTATCAGAAGAATCCCATATCACTCCTTCATTCTCGAGGTGTTCTAGAAATTATATTTTTTTTCGTTGCTCCACTCCGTCGACATTTTTCGCAACAATTAACAACGTACGCAACGTCCGCACGACAGTAGGCTGATGGGCAGAATGTGATCACTCCCTGCCACTTGCGCTGCCGGTCCTTTGACTGCCGCACGAAAAACCGCTAATTTAGGGAGTGACCGGCAACGCGAGTGGCAGCAGTGAGGTGATTACATTCTCATCCTGCTCATTTCCCTGCTCACTTCCCGCTCCCTGGGCCTGCCGTGGAAGTGGGCTGAGTGTAATTGACGGGTATGAAATATGAGAATGCAATAGACCTTTCCAGAATACGTAGAACAAAGATGAAAGATGTGAACTAAACCAGAATGAGAAAGAAACAGGTATATTTCATGCGTCACTTGTAGGCAGCTTAGTGCGAGAGAGAGGGAAGCAATGAAATGAGATCCTACTGGTTTTATCGTACCGTGACCGTCATTTAGTAATACAACATTATTGAGGCATACTAAAAGTTTGATTTTCGATAAGCAATCAAAAAAATAACATCCACATCCAAAACGTCGACTGCGTAAAATAATATATCATCTATCAATTATTAACGATTTAAGGAGGGAAATTTTGACGACCAATAATATTCATTCTTAGCGCGCGCAACTGTCACCTGCACAGGTAATTCTGGAAAGGTCTATTGTCCGACAAAAAAATGTGGCGTTTTTCTTGTCCGACAAATCGAAAACGACGATTTTTTGAGGAAAAAAAATAAAAATAATGTTTTTTTCTTTTGTTTCTCTCTTAACCTTGAAAATACAATGTAGTGCACCAGTTGTCTGACAAAAAAATGTGGCGTTCATTCAAAAATTAAATATTCAATGCTCTAATTTGGGTATGAATAGACTACATAGGTATATTGTTGTATTCCTTTTGGATTACACAACAATAGGGGAATTCGGCAAATTACGCTGTCACCAGGGCAGCTTTATTCTTATGAAGGCAAAGCTCCGTAACACCTTTTGTAGCACCTATTTCGATTTATGGAAACACTTGATTTGATTTATGAAAACACTTGATTTGATTTATGAAAACACTTGACTTGATTTATGAAAACACTTGATTGATTTAAGATTGGTTTATTAATAGAGCACAGAATATAAATATTGAGCGAGCGAGATGAATTGATCGTAGAATAGAAACGGACTACTCGAAGAAATAATATGAACTGCTCGAAGAAAGAAAATGAACTGAACTGATGGCGTTACGCTGCTTCTTATATATGATTTCGAGAAATGCTGAGTTAAACATTAATAATTGAACAATGTTGAACAGTGACGCATTCCTCTCCGTCGTCAAATCCATACTGAAGACGGACATATGGGATATTATTTATATTTATTGATGTCGTGCACGTAAGCTGAAAAGGAATGCGACCTGCCACCCCCTCAATAAAACAGAAAAGGAACAAAGGGCATCACAACATCGGTAAAAACAACAATTAACAGAATATTGCGAATTATATACACAAAAAGTTCCCGAATACTGGACAGACCAAATTTCCAGCTTCCTTCAATGTCGGACCATTCTACCCTGTCTAGCGTACATATCTAATATATTACTGTATATAATACTGAGATTAGAGCAGTCCGTTCTCAGGTTGACTTTTTTTTTTTTTGTTATAGAAGAGGTGAATCTTACATCAGACACCCAATATTTCTGGGTAGTGTCGGATTCTTACCGACTAAACACCTCTCCTGCGGTTGGTTCCGGGCATAAGCCTATAAACCTTCCATCATCTCATCTGTTATTTTCTCTTTCGCATTCTTTTATGCTGAGTGTTTGTGTATATCCTTCAATTGGATATCTCTTACTAAGTGTGAAGTTCTATATCTTCATTTTCGCAATTGGTCTCTAGGTCTTTTGCGGTAAATTGTAGCTGTTTTTTCATCTTCAGCGGGGTCATAGTCAACTAACCTTCTAAGGTCGTCATTTGGATGTTCACTAGCTCTTTCATAGGCTTTTGCAGCTTTTCGTTTGATGAATGTAATGGACTCCCATTTTATGTCTTTTTGGATTTGTTCATTCCTAACAAACCAGGGGGCGTCTAATGCCCATCTCAGAAATTTGTTTTCTGTGCTTTGTATCCTCTTTATATGGGTTCTCGCTGCATATCCCCATGCTGTTGATCCATATGTTAGCTGCGGTCTGGCGACTGCTTTTATGATCCTCAATTTCGTGTTTCTGTTCATTTGGCTTCTTCTGCCTATAATCGGATATAGTCTTTTCATTGCTACATTCGTTTTATCCACTGCATACTTAATGTGCTGTTTCCACGTTAGTCCCTTGTCTAATATTACTCCTAGATATTTAGCTTCATTCTGCCATTCTATTTCATTATCGTCTATGGATATTTTCGATTCCATCTTCAGTTTTCCCTTTTGAAGCAGTATTGCTTCACTCTTTTCCCCATTGATTTTGATTTTCCATCTGTTACACCATTGATTGATATCATCTGCAGCTTCTTGAAGTCTTTTGTGAATTATTTTCGTATTTCTGTGCCTAATTGCTATGCCCGTATCGTCCGCGTATAGAGCAAGCAGGCATCTTGGATTTCTTGGTATATCATGTATGTATATGTTATAGAGTAGCGGTCCTAGTATGGATCCTTGGGGAACTCCTGCTTCCAAATATCTGAGTGTGGAATGAACATCACCAATTTTTACACAAAAGCTCCTATCCCTCAAATAATTTCTTATTATTCTGCATAACTTGGGTGAATAACCTGCGGTTTTCATTTTATATGCTAGTCCTTCATGCCATACTCTATCAAAAGCTCTGGTTACATCTAGTAGTAGTAGTCCTGTGGCTAGTAGTAGTAGTCCTGTTTATTCTGAAATCCTTCTGTAATATACTCGGTTATTCTTAGGAGCTGTTGTTCACTTGAATGCTGTTTTCGGAACCCAAATTGTTCACTCGGTATCGTCTCCAGGGCTTCTGTTTCTTCATTAAGTCGTCTGGCTAAGACTCTCTCCACAATTTTTCCTAGGGCTGGAAGCAGGCTTATCGGTCTATAGTTCTGTGGGAACTTTTTGTCTTTACCTGTTTTATTTGAAAACAATCACTTCGGCAGATTTCCATCTTTTTGGAAAGTGCTCTGTTCTCATCACGCCATTTGCTATGCTAGTGAGAGCTGCCGTTCCTTTCTTTGACATTTTCTTCAGCATGAGATTTGTAATTTTATCTTTTCCAGGAGCCTTTCAAATTATTGATTATCTCTTTGATTTCTGCCGGAGGTGTTGGGTGAGGGATTTTACCATCCGATGGTGCTTCTTTCATTTCTTCTTCATTATCTTCAATTAATTCTTCTAGGTCCTCATCGTCTTCTTCACAATAATTAATTCTTGACTCTCTTTCTATAGTATCGGCAAGAGCGTTAGATTCATCGCTTTTTGAATATGCCATTCCATGCATTCCATGCAGTGGTGGAATTTGGGTTTTTTCATTGCGTAAATTTGTTTGCATTCTCCATACAGAGTGGTCTTCTGTGTTGAGTTCACTGATTTTCTTATTCCATCTATTCGTTCTGAGCTCCCTTAGTGCATTTTTAAGTATTTGACTATGTCTGTTCAGTCTGATTTTATCGTTATCTGTTTTATACATCCTGTAGTTCTTTCTTAGTCTTCGGTTGACTTTAATCAGTTCTTTCACCTCTTTTGGAGTATCGCCATAGGGATGTTTGGGAGTAGGTTTAGTTTTTCTAACCGTGCTCTCTTCATAGGATTTCATAATCGCACTCTCCAAAGCTATGACTGATTGATCTAGTTCATCAGGAGTGTTAATATGTGGAATACTCGTGATATTTTCTTGGAGTTTATTCTTATATTCGTCCCAATCGGTATGTTCTCGTGTTTGAGTCACTTCATTTCTAGGTCCATGTCCTAAAATGAACTCTATCGGGTTGTGATCAGATGTTCCATCCTCTATCGTTTCAAGAGCAAAATTTTGCTTTATATTCTTCATTATAACTATGTCTAGCACATCAGGGGTTCCATTGCCACTAGGTAAAAATGTCGGTATGTCCGGTCCTAATATAATAGCATCTTCCTTCTCGGCATACTCTTTCAATTTCTTGCCATTTGCGTTCTCTGTTCTAGAATTCCATTGTTGAGATTTACAGTTGAGATCTCCAGGTATTATTCTTGGAAAATGACCCCCTAATAAAATCTTCATCTCTTCCTCTGGCAGATTTATTTGCGGTGGTTTATATACAAGAGAATACCTTAATGCTTTCTCTTCTTATCTTTACTGTGATCGATAGTGCCTCTATAGTTGCGTCATTGTTCTCGTGATTTACAACCGCATTCAGGTAATGGTTCACGTCTCTTTTAACGAGAATAGCAACTCCTCCACCGTTTCTTTCATTTCTGTCTCTTCTGTATATTTCGTAGTTTTCGAAAGATATTTTATCTTTAGGAGTTAATTTAGTTTCCTGAAGCGCCATAATATCAGGATGTCTTTCTTCTAACAATTGTTCAATATCTGATTTACGGGCTCTGATTCCGTTAATATTCCAGGAAACTATCTTCAGATTTTCTAGCTGTGATTGCATGCTCATAAATTATTTATTTCCAAATAAGTTTTGAAATTTCTTCTCGAATTCTTTTTCAAATTTCTGCATTATTCTGCTGAATATTTTCTCAGTGAGTTTGTCAAGTTCATCTTTAGGGTCTTCCCTTCTGGTTTCAATTGGTTTTGTGGACGAGTTCTTTGTTTTTTGTACCTGTGGTTTTTCAACAGTAACAACAGTCTCTATTTTTTCAGCGATTTTCTTGGGGGGGGGCTTCTTTTTTTGTCGGTGTTTTCTTCTTCGTAAGATTTTTATATGCGCTGCAGCCTTTATAACTGGCGGGATGTCCACTTTGGTTACATAAAACGCATGCCGCGTTCCTTTCACCTTCTTTTTGCGTCAATGCACACTCTTTTGTGCAATGTGCTCCTAAACATTTTACGCATCTCCACGGAAATGTGCACTTATTTTGAGCATGTCCATATCTCTGGCAGCGATGGCACTGTCCTGGGCCTTCAGGCTTCTTTTTAGGTTCAATTGCGATACAGAGGCTATATAGTTTTTTTACTTGAAATATTTCCTTGTGTTGAGTTTTCACAAGGTAGAGAGGCATTGCCTTTTTCGTTTTGTTTGACGTTATTCTCGTTACTTCAGCATCTTTAATGCCTTGTAGTCCTAAATCATTTTTAATCACTTCAATATCCGCGTCAAGTGGCAAGTACCTTATGACAGCGGATATTCTCTTTTCATCTTCCATTTGGTAGGAAATTCCTTACCCTGTTGATCGAGGAATTTTGTTAATTTCCTAAAATCTTCTGCAGACGAGGAAATGATTTTAATGCCGTCTCTGACAACCGTTGCCCGGTTATAATTTATTCTTCTGCTGTACAGCGCTTTGGACATTTCCGTCCAGTCTGAAGTCCCCATCATTGTTACTGGGGGGATTTTATCTTTAGCAGGTGACTGAGACGTCATCGTTGACTTTTTCAAATTGTCCTCCATTGAGGACGAACTGTCTTTTCTGGCACGCTTGGCCCGAGGAGCACCTGGGGGTTGGGGGGCTTTTTTGTTATCCTCATTATTTGTGGCAATTTTTTTGGGAAGGACAATTGGGACAATCTTGGAATCGGTTTGGGCCGATGTCCCAGGTTCAGAAGTCAAAACCTGGGAATAACTTTTCGTTTGCGGATTTGGAAATTTCGTTTTCGAGAGTTCTTCTCTCAGGAGTTTCAACTCGCCGGTCAAATTTGCCATGCTGGTTGTAAGAGCGGCTAAGTTTGCTTTGAGCTCGTCATTCTCTTTTCGGAGCCTGACGAGTTCCTTAAGTTCATCACTTTCATCCTCAGAGGTCGTGTATCTGTCCTCCGTATCCATGAAGGATCCATCGTTATCCGAATTTTCATCCATGTTCAAACACGGATAATAGGATAATTAAAAGACACTTACCCTTTTTTCAACTTCACTAAAAAGTCCGTAAATCACTCACGCACGGAACCAACGATCCTTTCGGACCTGGACTCTACGTACGAAATCACAGAAACTTTTCACAAGCTCTAACTTGGATGCTCATCAACGTGGCGTTCGGCGCACTGAACTGGTTTACACCAACTCAACTCTCGGTACGTGTACACTAGTCGACGTCTCGGTCAGTACTCGGTTGACAGTGTCTGCCAAGCTTATTTGAACCATTTCACCCACGTTACGTTTGAACAAATTAGCTTCCCTGTCCAGTACCGCGACTTCTTCGAACTTGAAGGAATGACCTGTGTCAAAATGATGTGATGCCAATGCTGTTTTGTTAGATTTGTTCTGATTATGGTTTTTACAATCATTAATATGTTGGCTTATTCGTGACTTCAAGTATTGTTTGGTCTGGCCAATATAAGATTTGCCACAGGAACAAGGTATCTTATATATTATATTATACAGGGAAAGCAGTGGTGTAGGGTCTTTTAAACGCGTATATAAAAAATTGGTGGACTTGATATTGTAAAAGACCAGCCTGGTATTGTGATCAAAAACTCCATTCATTTTCTGCGATAGTCCATCAATAAAAGGAAACCTATAAAATTTACACACAGGCTTCTCCGAGACGTTGTTATGTATATTTTTCATGAAAAACGAGGCCATACATCTGTTCACAAAGATACGAGGGTAATTGTTAATCTTAAGTATGTGCCTAATCGATCTCAAATTCGGAGTGTGTAAAAAATGGTGACTCAGTTTCGTCATTCTGTGTAGCAAACCCTTAACCGTACTCAACTTGTGGCCAATAGGGCTATTTGAGTTGTAGCTTAAGATTCTGCCTGAGCTGGTTGGCTTGCTGAACCAATTGGTTAAAAGGGTTCCACATTCTTCCCTGTGCACCTTCACATCCAGGAAGGCAAGTTTATTGTCCCTCTCTCTCTCCATAGTAAATTGGAGTCTCGGATGAAATGCATTAAAACACTCCAGGATGGTGTCAAATTTATCCTCAGGTACTGCTGTAATGGAATCATCCACATACACCCAGAAGATGGGAAGAACCAACGGCAAGTCTGCCAACACCGAAGTCACCAACTCATCCATCACCAACTCCGCCAAAATCGGGCTCAGAGGGTTACCCATGGCACTCCCATCTAGTTGTGAATATATTGTCCCTTCAAACACGAAGTAGCTCGAATCAAAATAGAACTCGATCATCTCCAGAAATATCCTGCGTGGAATATCTGTATAAGCGGATATGAAAGTCCATCGTTTCAAAAGTATACTGAGAACCAAACTCTTTGGAATATTTGTAAAGAGTGAAGTAACGTCCAATGAAACGAGGTTATGATGGATGGGTAATTGTATATTGTTTATATTTCCTACGAACTCGAAAGAACTCTTCACTTTGTTAATGAACGTTGACGTCAATGGTAGAAGAATCTGATGTAAAAAGGTTGCCAAGCCATAGTAAGGGGCGTTAACACAGCTAACAATCGGTCTCAATGCAAACGCTTTTTTATGTGTTTTTCTCAATCCGTAGATCTTAGGAGGAACCGAATTGTGGGTCATTATCTTTTTGCTGACTGCTTGACTGATATACCGATTCTCTAACAAACTCTTCGCGAAACCATTTACTCGTGTTTGATATTTCCTCGTAGGATCTCTAGTGACTGGTTTATATGTGTTGTTATCTGCGTTTTTCATGAAAAATATACATAACAACGTCTCGGAGAAGCCTGTGTGTAAATTTTATAGGTTTCCTTTTATTGATGGACTATCGCAGAAAATGAATGGAGTTTTTGATCACAATACCAGGCTTGTCTTTTACAATATCAAGTCCACCAATTTTTTATATACGCGTTTAAAAGACCCTACACCGCTGCTTTCCCTGTCTAATATAATATATAATATATAATGAGACTGTAAATTCTTTCAACAGATATTTCATTGATTCTGCCTCGTATATGACTTCTACTGGAACACAAGTAAAAATCAGTAGGACTGAACAGTCTTTCTACTTGTCTGAAATCACAAAAAGTGAAATATTTGCAACTGTCAAGAAACTTAAGAACAAAAATTCATGCGGATTCGATGGAATACCACTTCACATAATAGAGAAAACTCTGAGTCCTATAGTAGATCCTTTGTGCGATCTGATCAATACATCGTTCTCGAATGGGATATTTCCAGATGCACTGGAGATCGCACTTGTCAAGCCAATATTTAAGAAAGGTGATCCTGAAGACAAAGGGAATTATAGGCCTATAAGCCTACTTAGTTCATTCACAAAAATTTTCGAAAAACTATTGGCTGATAGATTGTTAAGTTTCCTCCAGAAGTTTGAATTACTTCACCCATCCCACCATGGTTTTATTCGAAACAGAAGTACAGAAACAGCAATGTTTGAACTCGTACGAAATATAGTAGACTCTATTGAGAAAGGAGATGTTCCTCTGGGAATGTTTTATGATCTGTCCAAGGCATTTGACAGTGTATGTCATGGCAGATTGCTCTCTAAGATGGAACGTTATGGTATCAGAGGAAACAAGTTGTTATCCACAAAGACAGCCAAACTTACATATCAGAGGAAGAAACTGTAAGAACAGGGGTACCACAAGGGAGTATTCTTGGTCCCCTCTTGTTCATTATACAGGGTGAGTCTTTGACTTGTACATATATTTTAACTGTAGATTCCTCTCATCAAACGAAACACTTTTTTCCCATACCATTTTCCAAAATTCGGTTTGGTTTGGGAGATACAGGGTGTCGAAAATCCACGAAAAAAACACTTTGCTGTTCATATCTTCGGAACCGTTATTTCAAATGAACTGAATTTTGGTTGATTCTTTACTCTATTCATTGTGCATATTCCTCAATCGAAACTTATTCAATATCTCTCCTAGTTCGAAAGTTACAGGGTGGTCGACTCATAAATTCATACAAAAACACTATCAAATCACTTGAAAAGGATAAACGGTTCATATTTTCGAAAGAATCAACCATTTTAGAGAATAAAAGTATTCTTATATTTTTTCAAAAAAACGCGTCGTTTTCGAGTTATTCCTAAATGTATACGAAGAAATTTGAGGAAAAAACCATGAATTTCATAAAAAATCTGAATGCTTCCCTGAATTAAATATCATCGAATATTGTTTCTTCTCTGGTCTCTTAACAAATTAACAATGTTGTCAATGTTTATCAACTGAATTCCGAGAAGCATGAAATTACACAGTTTATAAGCAAGTTTCTATTAAAAATTTATTGATACCAGTCCTTCAGGAAAATATCTATCTTCTTAACAATATCCTCTTGGAATTTTTAATCGACCCTACACGGTTTTCACATCACATATCACAAGCATCACCTCACACCTGTTTGCTTTATTCTCTGCGAGTAAATAAATAAATGAATTGAATCCATGTAGAAAGGTTATCGCGTTTAGAGCCCCCGCAGACTGCAGACTTTTTATCGGCCGATAGTTTGGTCGGCTTCTTAATCAGTATGGAGAGGAATGCAAGTGCGCACACTACACCGATTCAGTATCGGCCGATAGAAAAGTTTGATGGGCTACTCGATTACATTCAAACTAATCTGTCGGCCAACTATCGGCCGACTGCTTAATCAGTATTGGCGCATATACGCCTGCGCATACATGACGATTGTTTAGTCGGCCGATAGTTCAATTCGCTTTGTGATTGGCGTCGTGTGCGTGTATTTTGAATATGGAAGCTGGTAATACTCATTTGATAAAAGGCGTAAATTTTTTTCGGGTAATCAAGTGATTCGAAATGCATTGTGTAAAATTTTCCACTAACTAATCTATCACTGAGAATGGGATGCACCCAATATTCTCGGAATCTCTTCTTGATTCTCCTCCTCCGGAGTATGATGAGAGCAATCATTTTTCTGGACAATATTTTCATTGTGCGACCGCTTCAACAGTCAGTTACAAACTATACCTTTCCAACTTCAAATTGGGAACTATCAAAATCAAATTGGGAACTTACATATTCAAATTGGGAATAATCAAAATCAGATTGGGAATAATCAATTTCATATTGGAATGACATCCATGTGAATCAGATCTTTGAATTACTCGATATGTAATTAACTCTCAAATTTGTCCAAAGTGAGTAACCATGCCTTATACAAAGAAGAAAGCTGCAGATTCAATGAAAAAGCAGGTAATTGCGGTATGCAATGGAAACATAACACAGACAGAATTTCGTCTTCAAAGAACGGAAAATTTGATAAGAAGAAATATATCAACCATGAACCATTACAGTTAGTACCTGTACAGGGTGGGCAAAATTGGTGCTACATGAACATATGATACATTTCTGAAACGGGAAAAAAATGGCGATTCTTTCTAAGTCATTTCAAACTACTATTTCCATAAGAAAAAACACAACTTTATGTTATAACTCAGCGAATAAACCTCTCAGAAAAAATCAGAGTACGCCACTGGATTGCTATCAGAAAAGTGCTTGTATAATGTTTTTATTTCAACATCCTAGGATGAACAGAAAGGGGGATAATGATCAAAGTTGAAATCGCTAAAATTTCAATTATGGCCTATAACTCGGAAACGAAAGAAGATAGAGGAATGCAGTTGATGGCATTATCAGTTTCTCGAAAAAAGAGGACTATAAGGTGCCATTCATTTTTTCTATCTCCTCGGGTTGAAAAGTTTTAGTTCATGTAGCACCAATTTTGCCCACCCTGTACAAGTGTACAAGATATGTTGCTCATATCCAGAGGTTCAACCTGATGTTTTGACCTTTTTTGGTATGAGAGTTTGAGCACAAATATGAAATTTTTTAAGAACTTCTTACATTTTTTGAATGTTTGATAAGTTCAAATATATATTAATAGTGTTTTCTTCATGTTTCATCAATATAAAGATCTTCTGATCCTCGTCTGATCATGCCTGATCTTGATATACATAGCCACGAATGCAGTTTCAATTCGAAATTGATTATTCCCAGTTTGAATGTGTTTATTCCCAATTTGAATATGTTAATTCCCAATTTCTCGAAGTGTTATAGAATAGTCGGCCGGCTGTTGGAGTTGGATAGTCTGCGCCCTGTTCACCAACCAAACTGTTTAGTTGGCTCGGTGTGCGCACTTTCAGCCCAACCCGACTAAACTATCGGCCGATAAAAAGTCTGCAGTCTGCGGGGGCCCTTAAGCGTCGTTCATTTTATCACAGACTGGCTGGCCTGTGATAGTGTGATGTGATGAGACACAGAACAACGGCTTGTCTTGCGTGGCGGCTACATCGCAGCCGGCAGCGCACCACGACTGAAATTCAGATCGGCGAGAATCAAAACTACTCGTTTGGCATTTCCAAAGAGCAATGCGTAGAAGCCTTTAGCGAAAAGTAAACAAAACTAGTTCTTCCGTTAACGATAGGGGACGTTCTGCTTTCTTGAGTTCGCCTATACCATTTTTTACTGAGAAAATCAACACAATCTGGCATCGTCTTCTCTAGAATTCTGTGATCACTATCATAGAGCCCATAGAGGAGATGGATTAGGTTAGGTCATTGACCTCGAATCAGATGACTGATTAATGGAGTTAGGCTAGGTTAGTGAGAAACTAATTTTTATAAGATAGTTTCAGGGTATCGAGGCAAATATGAACAAATTATTAGTGTTTACAAACTAATCTTCAGGATAATCGAAGAAGGAAATTATTTTGGTGTGAGAAATATGGCATTTCAATTGCAGAAATGATGGAACAAAACTTAGCGTTTTTGTTAGGAAATATCGTGTTTGTAACATTCTTATTCGAATAAGGTTAGTGCTTGAGTATTTTCTAAATGTATCACCCAGAATATCTAATAATCACATCAATTTCAATTGAAAAATATGAACTTTGAGGTGTTTGTAGAGAATAATATCAGGGACGCATTTAGCACAATTTTTTTTTTCAAATGGCTATATCTCTTTAACCGAGCCGAATTCGGAAAAATGGAAAATGAAAAAAAGGTTTCTTTAGGCCTCAAGAATCTACAGTTAAAATATATGTACAAGTCAAAGACTCACCCTGTATATGTAAACGATTTGCCAAATTTCCTGACTGATGACTTTCAACAACTATATATGTATGCGGACGACACCAACCTACTAATAAAAAGCAAACGCCTCACGGAAGTGGTAAATAAAGCGGAACTAGCGGGTGATCTTTTCAAACAGTGGTGCGAGGATAACAGACTATCAATGAACATGAATAAGACAGAATGCATTCTGTTTAGTGCTGAATCGACGCGTGGTCAAATGGAATCAGTTGAAATTGATGATGGAACTCTGTCTACCAGAAAGTCAACTAAGTTTTTAGGAGTATATCTTGATCAAAACCTGAAATGGGATGATCATATTGATTACCTGAATAAAAGACTAATGTCAGTGAATTACACCCTACTGGTATTAAGACATCAAATTGATTTGAGTGTACTCAAGATTATTTATTTCTCCAATTTTCAGTCGTTGCTGGGCTATGGCATTACTATATGGGGAGGTAGTTCTTGTTTAACAAGATTGTTCATAACTCAGAAACTGGCTATGAGTACTATGTTAGGCCTAGCATATCGCGAATCCTGCCGAGGCATCTTTAAAAGGAATGGTTTTCTAACAGTAATAGGCTTGTATGTCTATAAGTCATTACTTTTTACGCATAAGAACACTCAGTATTTTAGGAAACATAAAAATAATAACAACACCAGGCAGGTTTTTCCATATTTCTACCCCCACCATCGCTTGGCAACGACTGAAAGAAATGTGGACTATACATTGATGAAACATTTTAATCTGTTACCTAGATGTTTGCAATTATTGACGGATCACAGAGAATTTAAACATAGATTGTTAACATTTTTAGTGAACTGTGAACCGTATGATATAAAAGAGTATATATAATTACGTAGCCGCACCCCATATTGATAGGATGAACCTCCTTATCTTCTCCATAAGCTCCACATATGACCATGTTGCAGCTTGCTAAGTCAGCATCGGACACCTGCGATGCTGAGTCTCATTGAAGATAAGCCGTTCCTTTATAAACGGCTTCACCCATGTTATTCATTAAGAATTAGATTTGCTTTCAAAGAATTAAGTTTGTACTCTATTAAGTAGTAGATTTGTTTTACTCTTGAGTGTAACTAGTCTGTACCATAAGTTGTATTCAGTAAATAAATTGTTTTTTTAAAACAAGGTCTTCAACTCAAAATTTATAATTGGCGACGAGGTCTGGGATTGTGCAAGTGCTAGAATTCTGCGTGTGTGCCCCTGAAGAAAAGAAGAGGTCCATCCAGAGAGTCCAGCCACTTTCAGTTTCAACTGTTGAGCGCAATCGAACTACGAGAAGAAGACGAGAAGCCCGATCACCTGAGTAGCGCCCCGTGACGACTTCAGAGAATACACTTTGGGTGAGCATTTCCTAGTTCTTCCCAGTTTCCCTTATTCTGGTTAAAAAATAGTGTAAATTTGTATAAGTTTTTCCTAGGTTTCTTCATAAAACCGATTGTAAAGTTTTCTCTAGGTTTTTCTTTTCTAAAAACCGACATAAAGTTTTTCCTAGGTTTCCCTTAATTGAAAAAACCGAATTTAAGAGTATTTACTTATATTGTATACTCATTTATTAAAATTACTTCGATTAAACACTTTCGTAATAAAAGAGGCAAAAGGCCCATTCAATCAGAAACAATAATGGCAAACGAAAGGATCGATTTATCTATTGCAGAAAAGTTTGGGATGCTTTTACCCCGCTTTTCCGGCATTGAGAATGAGTTACATTCATTCATCAAGAGTGCGGAAAATTATCTTTTGATGTTCGCTAATGAACAACAAATGATTAAAAACTATTGTTACGCTGTAGTCAAATCAAAATTAGTTGACAGAGCCCTAGCTGAAGTTTCGACTTCTGATATACCCGATAATTGGGAGATACTGAAGAATTTCCTCTATAATAAATTTGGTGATCAGATCAATTTAGATGTTCTGATACATAACCTACAATTTTTAACAAAAAGACCAAATGAAGATTTATTGTCCTTCATCGAAAAAATTATTTCTATGAAAATTAGAATAAATTATAGGATCGATGCTGATCTAATGCCTGATCCTGAAAAACAACTTTACAAAACAAATATTCTCAAGATTTGTAAAACAGTATTAATTTCAAATGCCCCTGTAGAATTGCGAACGTACTTAATCACGAACAATGGTCTTTCATTCGACGAAACTGTTAACGCCGTGAAAGATTATGTTAGCAATATGGCACAGTATGAATTACTAGATAGGAGCCGTAGAAATAAAAATTCGCAACCTTTCTTAAAGAACAATTCGTTGATTCAACCCACATATAGGAATAATCATTTTAATCATCAACCGGTTCAACGAAATATTAATTACAATCAGAGATTTCAGTCGAATCAAAATTTTCCTTCGCAACCAATTCAATTTCAACAAAGGAATGTGAAACCGCATTATCCTACGTATCGTGAAGTTTTTGAGAGACCCTCTAATAATCAAAATACTAATGTTTTTAAACCTAATCCAAATTATAGAAATCATAATCCTCCAGAGAAAATGTCTATACAAACAAGAAATTATCCTCAAAAACGTAATAATTATTCTACTCAATTTAACCCAAATCCGCAAAGAAAATTTTTCGACAATAATCAAAGTCCCCATTATACTTTTGAAGAATTGACTCATTTAGAGCAACCTTCAACTTCTAAAGCTCAAGCAAGTACGAGTTACGACCCTAAGAGAAATTTTCGAGGAAACGCCTCAAACGAAAAATTGACTTAAATTCTACCCTTGATAACACTAATCAATTACCTTTCATTCAATTTCAAAATCCTAAATGTAAACTTTTAATAGATAGTGGATGTTCAGTATGTCTGATAGATCCCAAATTCGCTTATAATAATTTTCAAAAGAATATTTTTAATGAATCTACGACATTAACTGCGTGTATGAAACAAGAAACTTCCAATGAGAAAGTATTGATACCTTTATTTTCCGAATTTAATATTGATGATTTTCATCCATTTATTCTTTACAAATTTCATAAAAATTATGACGGATTAATAGGAGCAGATTTCCTAAATAAATATTGTTTATCCTTGGACTTCAAAAACCAAGTAATCTTCAATGAATATTGTAGAATCCCTTTCAATTTTCAACAAGTATGCCAGAAGAATACGGTTATACCTGTTGAATTAGGACATTTAGAACCCAAAATAAGCAATCAATTAATGAAAATTTCAATAACAAACGAAGATGCTTTGCAATTACCTGGTCAACCATTAAACTTTTCTAATAAAATTAAACATAAAATTCGTACTAGTGATGAAAATCCTGTTCATTGTAAGATATATCGATATCCAGAAATACATCAGGAAGAAGTTCAAAGACAAGTTCAAGATATGCTTGAAAAGAAAATTATTAGACCTAGTATTTCTCCTTGGTCATTTCCAGTTGTTGTTGTCCCAAAGAAACAAGATTTATCCGAAAAGAAAAAATGGCGAATCGCGATTGATTATAGAAAATTAAATGATAAAACAATTGATGATAAGTATCCACTTCCCCAAATTGATGCTATTCTTGATAAATTAGGAAATAAAAAGTATTTCACTACTCTTGACCTTGCGTCTGGTTTTCACCAAATTGAATTAGATGAAAGTTCTATTGAAAAAACTGCTTTTACGGTAGATAATGGACATTATGAGTTTTTACGTATGCCCTTTGGTTTAAAAAACGCACCAGCGACTTTCCAAAGATTAATGAATGACGTTCTGAAAGATTATATTGGAAAAATTTGTTATGTTTACATGGACGATGTTGTAATTTTCTCAGAAACAATCGAGCAACACTTAGCCGATATTCATAATATTTTAGAAACATTTAAAAATGATAATTTGAAAATTCAGTTGGACAAATGTCACTTTTTTAAAACTGAGATAGAATTTTTAGGTCATATTATTACTCGAGAAGGAATTAAGCCAAATCCTAATAAACTTCGAGCAGTTAAAAGTTTTCCAATTCCTAAAACTCAGAAAGAAATTAAATCCTTTCTTGGTCTAGTTGGATATTACCGGAAATTTATTCCGAACTTTGCCAAAATTACTAAACCATTAACTATGTGTTTAAAAAAAGACGCGAAAATTAATATTCATGATCCCAAATACATCGAAGCTTTCGAAATTTGTAAAAGAAATTTGATAAATCACCCTGTATTAAGATATCCGAATTTCAATGAACCTTTTATTCTTACTACAGACGCATCAGGATTTGCGGTAGGTTCTGTATTATCGCAAGGTGATTGTCCGAACGATCTTCCCATTGCTTTCGCTAGTAGAACGCTGAATGAAGCAGAAACTAGATACAGTACGATCGAAAAAGAACTTTTGGCCATCGTTTGGTCTTGTAAACATTTTAGGCCTTACCTGTATGGAAGAAAATTTATTATCTATACGGATCATAAACCCCTAATTTGGCTATTTTCATTAAAGGAACCAAATTCTCGACTTATGAGATGGAGAATCAAACTCGAGGAATTCAATTACGAAATTAAATATCGTAAAGGTTCAATGAATAATGCTGATGCAATCAGCAGAATAAATTTAGATTCAACGGAAGACTTGAATTATGAAAATTTTATGAAACTTTATGAAAATGATTATATTCCAAATTCTTTGAATTTGATAGAAAAACAAGGTGACTTATTCCAAGCACCTAAGAATTATTCATTCGCACATTGTGTTTCTAAAGACTTGAAGATGAGTCAAGGTATTGCTTTAGAATTTAAAATTAAATATGGTAAAGTTGATGAACTTAAATCACAAAATAAATCTATCGGTGAGGTAGCATTCCTTAAAACCGATAAAAGAAATGTTTATTATTTAATCACGAAAGAATCATTCTATGATAAACCGGAATACGAAACGGTATTCAAAACATTATTAAATTTAAGAAAAATATGTGAATTTAATGGAGATAAATATTTAGCTCTCCCTAGAATTGCTTGTGGGTTAGACCAATTAAAATGGTCAATAATTTTAAGTATGATTAAATACATATTCGCAGAATCGAATATGAAGATTCTTATTTACTTTTTATCTGATACACATAATAATCATAATGTTGATTTTAACGCTATTGAAGATGATAGAATATCATTAGTAAATCACATTTCCGATGATGAATTAGATGAATGTGTTAATTTACTTGTTGATCCAAATAATGAATTACCTGTTCTTGATAATGAAAATTTAAATGAATTAAAAAATGTCATAATTCATAGTGATATTACAATTCACAGTAGTATCGAAAATCCCATTTTGGAGATTCCCTATACGGAAAGAAGTTTGAATTCAGCTTCTCTTCAAGTTATATTTAAAACAGCTTCGAATTTCAATGTAACGAAAACAAAACCTTTCGGAGAAAAACTCAGATTTCGAGTTTTAATTAATTCAATAGGAAATGATTTGTTCACATTCGTTAAAGAATATATCCAGCCTAAAAAGTCATATACCTTTTATTTTGTATCTCAAGAGTTAGAGAAGCCATTGATTAAAATATTACAAGAAAAATTTGATTATAAATCCTTTGATTTAAAAATATCAAAAATCTTTTTAGAGGATGTCGAAGACAAAGAAGAACAAATTCTCAGAATTCAACAGTACCATGAAACGAAAACGATACATCGCGGTCTGAAAGAAAATTTAATAAGTTTGAAACGGAAATTTTACTGGCCGAATATGAATAAAGATGTACTAAATTTTATTAATTCATGTGAAATATGTCAAAAGAGTAAATATGAGAGAACTCCTATTCAACTCAATTTTAAACCTAACCCTCTTGGTTCTAAACCATTTAGTCATGTTTATTGTGATACAATAAGATTCAATCAAACATATTGCTTGACTATTGTCGATTCGTTTTCCAGATTCGGACAATGTTATCCCCTTCTTCAGAAAACGGGTACTGAAATTTTGGATAAACTATTGGTCTATTTTAGTCACTATGGTATTCCTTCTAAAATTACTTGTGATAACGGATTAGAATTTAAAAATCATGTTATTCAAGATTTTTGTAAAGTACATAAAATAGAAATTCACTATATTACTAATTATAATCCGAATTCAAATGCAATCGCGGAAAGATTTCATTCTACGTTGATTGAGCAATTAAGAACTATTGATAGTAAAAATTCTACTTTCCAAAATCGATTAGCACAAGCTCTTTTAAGTTATAATAATTCATTTCATTCTAGTCTTGATATGACTCCAATGCAAATAATTAAAGCCGATTTAAATTATTCTTTACCTATTGAAAAAACGCATAATGAACAAATTCAAGATTATGTCGGAAATTACATGAAAAATTTAGGTGAAATTTCAAATGAATTAGAGAAGAAACAACAGAAAAATGTTGAGCGTTTAGAAAAATTGAATCAGAAAAGGTCTGCTAAACAAGACCATCCTTTAAATAAAAATCCCACATATCTGAAAACTCCAATTGTACGAAAACTAGATCCGGTCTACAAAAAGGTAGATGCGCGAGAAATTGACACTCATCGTGTTCAAGATTTGAAAAATAAACACATTTATCATAAGAAAATTTTGAAACAACGAAAAAAATAGTCGAATATTTTGTTTCAGATTTAAAGATGCGAATCATCACATCCCTTCTCATTATACTCGAAGTAGTTGCTGAAATAATCCCTTTAAAAATTATACCATTGGAAAACAATGTACTTCCAATTCTATTAGGCAAAGCCTATATTACTAAAAGGCATATTCAATTGATATATCATATTGACCTGAACCAAATTGAGAATCTAATTGGTAAATATCAGAAGGAGATTGATAATTTTAAAAATCAACAACTAGGGTTTTCTCAAACGGCACTTTACAAATATTTAGAACATTCAAACTCTATAAATGTTAAAACGCTAGAAGAGCTTTTAAATGAAAAAATTAGACAAAAACGAGGTTTGATCAATGTTGGAGGCAAAATATCGAAAATATTATTTGGAACACTAGATTCTGATGATGAAGCACTCTACAAAAGCTATTTTGATAGTATAAACAAGAATGAGGAATCACTCATGAGAAATCAGAAACAGATTGCCACTATTGTTAATGATTTGAAAAATAAGTATATTGATAAATTTAAGCAATTAATGAATAATTTCAAATTACTTCAAATCGTACCGGCATTACAACATGTTGAACAAATGCATCTCATGACTTTTGAACTCAAAGATATAAAAAACGTTCTTGATGAAATCCAAACAGCAGTAAGCTTTGCAAGACTTCACATTTTGCATGAATCTATTTTACCCTATACAAAATTCGCGGAAATAGTTAAAAATGATACTATTATTCCAATGCACCATTTGAAAGATTATTTTCAATTGTGTCATACTAAAGTCTTATTCAAAGATAAAACATTACTTTTTCTCATATCATCCCTACGGTCTATGAAGAAAGCTATAATCTTTACAAGTTTTACTATTTGCCCCAGAGAAATCTTACCCTTTCTTTCACCAATCCTTTCATGCTCACTCGAGATGAAGAATTGAAATGGTCCACGAAACAGTGCCATCCAGTTGAAGAAGATTATCTATGTGATCAAGATTCTCTAGACAACCCTCCAGAATGTATGAAGAATATACTGAAAACTCATTTGGAAAATTGCCCTAGAAAAGAATTCTCCTCTACGCCCAATTTGAAGACATTGGAAGATGGAAGCATTTTGTCCATCAATAATTTGGAAATACAAGAAAAATGCCCTCAACAAACGAAATATCATTTCACTCCGCCAATGGCGATAATCCAGTCAAAATGTATAATTAGCAACTACCAGAAAGAAATTTACCCCATTCAAATAAAGAATGAAGAAAAATATGTCATTCTACCCAAACTACCATTTTCAACGTTGGACAACCGATCCAAATCCAAAGAAGAAGAAGAAGAAGAAGACTTCCCAGATGAAGAAATTCCCAATATTCTACTAGAAGAACTTGAAGAATGGAAATGGAATTCACCATTATCCACATTCATGATTGTTTTAATTGTTTTGATAATTTTTATAATATTTTGTACAATTTTAAGAATTTTGCAGCTTAAAGCTACACCTCATTTAGGTGATACCTTTATCCAAAGGGGGGAGGAATTACGTAGCCGCACCCCATATTGATAGGATGAACCTCCTTATCTTCTCCATAAGCTCCACATATGACCATGTTGCAGCTTGCTAAGTCAGCATCGGACACCTGCGATGCTGAGTCTCATTGAAGATAAGCCGTTCCTTTATAAACGGCTTCACCCATGTTATTCATTAAGAATTAGATTTGCTTTCAAAGAATTAAGTTTGTACTCTATTAAGTAGTAGATTTGTTTTACTCTTGAGTGTAACTAGTCTGTACCATAAGTTGTATTCAGTAAATAAATTGTTTTTTTAAAACAAGGTCTTCAACTCAAAATTTATAATTATATATAGAATATTGCGTGCATAATAGAAACTTAGAATGTACTAATTGTCCAATACGGATATAGATTTTTGACATGTTCTCGTTTTATTGCTGCTGATTTAACTTTGTTATTGGTTTCCAATCATTCTGAGAATAAAGGTTATTATTATTATTATAAGATACCTAGTTCCTGTGGCAAATCTTGAAGTCACGAATAAGCCAACATATTAATGATTGTAAAAACCATAATCAGAACAAATCTAACAAATCAGCATTGGCATCACATCATTTTGACACAGGTCATTCCTTCAAGTTCCAAGAAGTCGCGGTACCTACTGGACAGGGAAGCTAATTGGTTCAGTTCAAACGTAACGTGGGTGAAATGGTTCAAATAAGCTTGGCAGACACTGTCAACCTGAGAACGGACTGCTCTAATCTCAGTATTATATACAGTAATATATTAGATATGTACGCTAGACAGGGTAGAATGGTCCGACATTGAAGGAAGCTGGAAATTTGGTCTGTCCAGTATTCGGGAACTTTTTGTGTATATAATTCGCAATATTCTGTTAATTGTTGTTTTTACCGATGTTGTGATGCCCTTTGTTCCTTTTCTGTTTTATTGAGGGGGTGGCAGGTCGCATTCCTTTTCAGCTTACGTGCACGACATCAATAAATATAAATAATATCCCATATGTCCGTCTTCAGTATGGATTTGACGACGGAGAGGAATGCGTCACTGTTTACCGATAGTGTTTTTACGTGCGGTTCTTTATGAACCATCATTGAATTCGAGGTGAAACTTTTATTTTATTTTGTATTATGTGTCAACTGTTGTTTGTATGTTTTTATAGAGCTTGAAAAAGCAACAATAAAAGTTGCGAAACGTCGCTCGAAGAGTGAATCGATGTTCTCATTGATGAATATTCCAATCCCACGACCAGCGTTTTGAAATTTGATTGAAGGAATACGATCAACAAATTACATTAACTACAAATAATGGTCAAAAACTTTTTTATTTCAAATGGCACACCCAGTATTTCTGTACCTTGTTGAAGGTAAAAATTAGTATCGAAACTATCTTCATTGGGTTTCCCTATACCCAAACCTAATAGTTTTCAAGTGATTTTCGATTTTCAATTCAACTAGCTAACCTTCTATTATGATTAGATAGCGATATTCATAGAAATACTTGGAAATATTTGTATGGAAATGCTTACAATATTATTTGAAATCTGAAAAACTCATATGAAGATCTCAATAATGGTGTTGCAGTCACGCAAGATTTATTATTCCTTTATAAATGATTATCTACTCTTTTTCTGAATATTAATTCTTTTTTCAATTATTTTCAAATTAATTTCGCCTAGAAGGTATTAAGTGTCATTATCATTCAATCTTTCCGGTACATGCCCTTAAATTTTTCTTTATTCCGATCGTTTTGAAGTTGAGCCATACGTTCAAATAATCATGTAACAAACGATTCATTTAAAAAAATATTTGCTCCGGCGATGAACCTATGCTTCAGTCCAACATTTTCCCTTTTCTTCCTATTCCATTTGTAAAGGAATAATCCTGCGTGACCGCAACACCATTATTGAAATCTTCATATGAGTTTTTCAGATTTAAAATAATATTGTAAGCATTTCCCCACAAATATTTCCTAGTATTTCTATGAATATCGCTAATCATAATGGTAGGTTAACTAGTTGAATTAAAAATCGAAAATTAGTCGAAAACTATTAGGTTTAGGTATAGGAAAACTCAATGAAGATAGTTTCGATATTAATTTTTACGTTCAACAAGGTACAGAAATACTGGGTGTGCCATTTGAAATAAGGAAGTTTTTGACCATTATTTGTAGTTAATGTTTGAACATTATTTATGATCACTCAGTATATTCCAGAGTTGAATTTTTTTCTTCTGCATAAGGTTAGCCAATATGTCTACACGAAAAAACATTGTCTGTCTCGTTGGCTTGAAGGGTTTATTCATCATTTGCAAATTAAAAATACTCCTTTTTGCGATTTTCCGCCATTTTCTCTACAATGGTTCTTCTAAGGCATAAAATCGTCTTTATGAACTCATCATTATTTGAGCTTGCCATTCAATTTTTGAATTCAAATATAGGGTATTCCATTTGAAAAAGTGTAAGTATGGTCTATATCTTTGTTATCGAACACCCTGTATATGTGAAAACAATTTTAAATTGTGCATCTGATTGTCCTTTACATTTCACGACAAAAAAAATTTCAAAATGTCTTCATTCACTGCCTCAAAATGAGAACCGAGTCTGAGGTGTGCCACCCTGTATATCTCCGTTACCAAAGCAACGTAAGTTTTTCAAATAAAAATTATTAAAGTACTCCAAGCGTAATCTTTGGAGGACTACAAAAAAAAAACCAATTGATGAAAAATTTCAGGCGAAATTTTTGTTTCACTGAAGATATGTAAAAAAAGTTGAGTTCGAATTTTGGAATTTTTTTTCTACGGAAAATCTTAAAAAATGGAGTACGTTGAAATAATGCTTTCCAAATTGGCAAACGAGAAAAAAAATTCAAACTTTGCAGGTTTTCCGCCATTTGAATTTTATTTTAAAAATTCTAGAGCACAAATCAATTGATACCAAGATGTGACCAGAAACCGTTATCTCAAATATCACGCATAACTTACCACAGTCCACAGAATATTGCTCAAAGTTGACATTAAACACCCTGTATCTCGCTTATGCATCGAAAACGGGGTATATGTCGTGAGGCAAGAATGACTTTCTAGGTGTCATCTACACGGCTATATATATGTTTGTCCAGTTTATGGTGAAACACCCTGTATATCATTTTATATATTTTTGAAAAAGAAAAAGAAAGCAATTTTATCTGTCACAGAGATTTGTATGGTTTACATTTAAAAATTATAACTTCGAAAATAATTGTAATAAAAAAAATTGATTACGCCTATGAATTCTACTGAGAAAAGTGCCTGTAGAACGTTTTTGTTTTAAGGCGATAACTTCGGTATTGAAGAAGTTATGAGAACTTTTCATTTGACGCCATTTTCCAATTTTCTCTGATAGCTCAGAAACGGTTTGACTATTAATTTTGCCACTAATTTTGTTATAGCTCATCGGGTTTTTGAGATCTCCTCACTAGACACCGAATTCGGGACACCCGAATCCGATCTATTTTGCATGCGACCTCTTGATTTTTCTGATATATTATCTCATATGCGAATTCTCTTGAAATGTAGATCTACTGGCTTACTTTACTATGTAGTATATTCACTGAGATAATTGAGACCTTGAATACGTGTTTCTCGCAATATCCAGTCATGATATGCCCGTTAAACTGTAAAACCTCACCCTGTTCAGCTGTCTTCACTCCCTATATAATTCGAATCCTACTTTTTCCACTTACTTTTTGGCTGTCTAACACGACCGTGTTTACCGATTGCGCATCCGACGATTATGACGTTTTTTATAGAAGGAAATTGACAAAAAATGACTCTTGAGGAATCAAATATTTCCTGCAGTCAGACTATTTTTCGTGGGGCCATTTGAACTTGAAGAGTACTGTTTACTTAAATCGGTCAGATAATTAGGAGGACCTGCGACTTAAAATTTATAGAGAAGTCGGAAGAATACCTGTAGCTGCGTTGAATGATTCATTATGGAGTTTTTTCGAAGAACAACTCGCACATTGTCGAGCAGTCAACGGTGCTCAGTTCGAACATTTAATACACTAAAAATGTTTTCCATTCTTGAGGAGGAAACTCATCGATTTCAAAAAACGAGTAAACATACCCAATTGATTATTTCCCTATCTTTCAATAAAAAAACGGCACAACCAATTCTGCTTTTAGCCACATCGCTAAATAGTTAATCAAATTACCTTTCATTTGATGTATCACAACCCATACAATATTCCCATTGGAAAAAATGAAGTGCGGGGCGAAAGGGGGTGAGAAATATCAAATTCAAAATCACAGGATAAATTGCTTTTGAAATTAAAAACCGACGGGTGCGAGGAGTTCACGTTACTTTTTTGGCACGTATACTTACATGTGGTACACTTCTCCTTTCATTGGCATTTTATGAAATATCCTAACAAATAATGCTGCGTCAAGGCGAAATATAGAGAGTTTGTGAAAATCCCACAAAAGCGACGAGTATATCTCTCGCTCCTCCCTCTGAAAATCTCAGTTCTCCTACGGTATTAAGCGCGTGCGAACTGATTTACCGTGCTGCTTTAAATGCCAGTCACCAGAAGGCTTACACTCGATCTGCAAGACGAAAACGAAGTTATGACATCTAATGGTGAAAATTGCAAGAATGGAAAGCCGGCCGTGTCGCGGACTCTTTCTGAAAATTACGATGTTAAAGACGTCGAAGTGCCTGGAACCCCCAGAACGCCTAGAACTTCCGCAACTCCAGGTGAAAAATGTTTGAACAAATTTTATTTTTTGGTTTATATCAAACATTTTGTTTTAAATTCAGCCATTTTTCTTCAATATATCGAACTTTACATCCACACACTATCGTCGAAACTATGCCAATTCGAGAGGACTTGTTGCGCTTTCGGAGAAAATTGTTTCGAATTATTCGGGATCATCGCAGTCTCTTCAGTTTTTAGATCTGTTATCCATCTTATTCATTGGAGGTTTTCAGATATAAAAAACTTTTTGGAGCAGACACGAAAGTTTCATTTTTATATTTTCAGTTTTCATTTCTTGGAAATATTTCAGTTAATGTAGACTTCATTTCCATACGTTTTCTGAATGTTTCTATTGGAAAATTTGATTACGTGAGCGATATCCTGGTGAATTTTTCTCACTTTGATTTATACGTTGTCTCTTGAAACAAGATATGCCTTTCTTTCACGATTTCTCAAATTGGTATGTAGAATTATCGCCAAATGTTGACGAGATGAAGTCGAAATGGTTTCAGAGACCTCTTTTTTTATTTTGGCCAATTTCCTCCGAATGCAATGAGATATGCAATAAATTGAAATATGCAATTGGGTGTTTTTTTATGAAATTACTGAATTTTTTATTGTTAACATGAACTAGTTTCACACTTGACACATCACACTTGATTATTATTTAATGCTCAGCTAAAATTATTCATTATTTGATTTGAAACTCTTTGTAATATAATGTATTAATCCCGCGCGAATTTGAAAATTGTGGTCGATTGTCAGAGTTAAGGCGCATTCAATATTGTATGTTGTATTTTTTTTTCGATTCTCCTTTTCCATTACTTCAATTTCGTGAAAACGAATTCACTTCATCTGGTGACCGAGACAGAAACTAATGGCTTTGATTGCTTTCCTTTGGGGATTTAATTTTCCCGAATAATCAAGTTTCTATTGGAATATTTTATTTGATCCTGATCAACTCTATTGAAAGAGGATTTACTTGTCATCATCTTAAATAAACCCCAACAATATTCAGGGTAAGCTAAAGTTTTTAAGAAAGGAGAGTCGACAACATTTTCTTATCGTTTCAGGGTTTTTTCTTGTACCTACCTATAAATTCTTACGAATTGTACCCCTTAGTGAGCTAGCTTGTCACCCTTTTGTCAACGGAATTTTCATTGATAATATTGAATTTTCTTATTTCACCCGTTACACCTTCACTTGTGCGAGAAGAAATCGTTTTGACAGTTTTATTCCTTAATGACTTAAGGCTCGAATATTCTCCATCGAACATTGAATGAACCTTTCACCGGGTGAAATGTACGCGAAAAACAAAAACAACCAAAATTTTTAGAACTGGACCTGGATTTTCAGAATAATGAACGAGTTGGGTCCAGAAGGTACTCCAGAATATATTCTCTGAAAATTTCGCATGTGTATATAATATGCCATTCTTCTCTTTAATGCCAAATTTCTTTTCGATCGAATTATTAGTTTTGCAATTATCAGGAAAAACAGAATTTCGAACGGACATATTTACGGAACTTCTGATCGAATGCATCTTAGACTGATTGGGAAATTTGTTTTTGAGATTCTGAACTTCTATTCGTTCTTGTTTATTTTTGCAATTCGCACTATCTTGTGTACACTGAGAAGACATGAAGCTTTTGAACGAATGTCGACGAGAATTTTAGTCGAATAACTATGACACAATCGAACTTGTTCAGCCTGATTGTTCAAATCTGTTTTCTTGAATCAGCTTTCAAATTTTAAAGAATGCCTCAATTATCACACTGATTTCCATGAAATGAATGATCAGTCCAAACCTATTTGCTGTTCATAATGCAGAATCGGACGGAATTTCAAAGACATTGAAGGCCGATTCGAACTATTCGATCAGGGACCATCACCGATCGTTGTACTTTATTGTATTCCCGTCCGCCAGACAGAAATAGTATAAGCTCAGTGCAGAAGAGCACAGGGGAGTATTCTATTATTTTATATTCGCTCCAATTTAGCCGGTACAGGAAGAAGAATCCTTTTCCTTAATAAACAGAATTGATCGATATAGAAGGTTGAAAATATGATTTATTTAACTTTCGGATATTCTAAAAAATTGAAGAAGTAAAAGTTATAGCGCCTTTCGCGGGACTTTCACCTGCTGAGATGCTAGCTTTTCGTTCGAGTTGGAAAAACACGAATCATATTTTTTATTGTTAGTTCAATAACAAGACTTTTATTCCTGAAAATCAAGTAAGTCATTCAACATTAATTTTGAAAAAAAAAACAAAAGTATCATCGAAATGGAAAAAAAAATTCTTCGAACCTCACCGTGACTTGAAGGAATACAATATGAGAGAAAAATTCAAAAGTAATTGAATGGATCATGTCATTATACACTCAATTGACTTCATCACTTTTTTACCAGTGGTCAGTAACGAAATTACTTTCAATTCAGGTGAATTAATATTTTATCTACTCCCATAGAATAATATATCCATTATTCAACTGAATTTGATCTGTAATAGTCTCTATAAACCAATAGTGTGAGATAATAATAACTCACGCCTATTGATAACTCTAATACGAATAGGAAAAATGTAGCTTACTAAATGAATAAAAAAGTCGGGTCAATGGGGAACTTCTATTTCAGACATCAAGGTAACGTTCTCGCCATCCCTTTCTACATTTTCTTAGGTCTGAATATCCAAAAATTGCATTTGGAAAACGTGAATTTTTGATTTTTTCTACGGGATTCGATATCGATTCGATTTTTGACCACAGAAATCGTTTTTGACAACTGTTGTCAATTTAGAAAATGCAGATTGATTCGAATTTTACTGAAGAAGTCAAAGATAAAGTATAGTGTTCAATTCGCGGTAATGGTCATAACACACTTGATACCGCTCATAGAACAATATACTATTACGCTACTTTTCATCAATAAATATTTGATTGAGCTCTTGCCAGAAAAAAAAACAGACGCAAGGATCTGAGCTCTCGTTCTATATTGAAGATTTGAGCTGAAAATGGTCTCAATCGACCGGGTTAGACTCACTGATCAAGAATCCGCCACGAAAAGTCTTGAACGGAAAGACGTAAAACAATGAATTCGGTTAAGATTTTAGATGAATAATGACCAACAACGGCTCTGCTGTTTCATTTTGTTGCTATCGTAGGTTGGGATATGTGGCACTGATGACGGCTAACAAGCCAGAAACCGGTCCGTCGTTGTCCTCCTTCGGTAGCGGCACGTTCCGACGATTCACTTCTGAATTAGATCTCTGCTAGTCCATTTCTCTCCTTTATCATGTCCCTAGTGGACGGTCCTAACGGACAAGAATTTCCATTTGTGATTAAGACCAACATTTTTCAGATCGCGAACTCATATCCACATACAGGGTGATTTTATCAAGTGCTTTGTTACTTTAGGCGTATTGGAGAAAGACAAATTAGTGTTTATGTCCAAAATCTCTCATTGTTAGAAATTATTTTCTCAACAGTGGAACAGAAGAAAGTACGCTGCTACTGCCTCTTGTATAAATTATTGGGAAATATTATACAGGGTTTCTGAAACAGGGCTTCAAAGTGAGCCTCAATAAAACTATGAAATCTCATTTTTTTCAAATGGGAACCATATAATTTCGCAATTCCGATCGATTGGTCGTCAAAAATTAGTTGTTCCAAACATCTCATATCTTCAAAATCAGTAGTTTTGCCGTTATTGAATAAAATTCGAATTTCACGACTTTGGATAATGGACTCAAAAACACAATTTTCATGCGAATAGATTTCTTGGATTGCTTGGAATCATAGGATAGATGATGAAATAGTTTTTCAAATAGAATCTCATTTTATGTGCAATCATTCGAATGAATAGGTAGTTGATAATGAAATAAGTTACACACATATTTTTAAATGAATGCGAAACAACAAGACTCAAAATAAATACTAAGTGATTATCGAGCGTTAAATCAATTGATATTAATTAATTAAAAAAAATTCTCAATTATTAACATAAGATTTCCGCACAATGTACACAACCTTGTTCTGAATGAATTCATCAAGAAATCATTTCCATCTATAAACCTCTTGAAGCAGTCAGCAGCACCTTGAAGATGGAATGAATTGATGTATGATTATATATGTTACAATGAACTGAATTCAAAGAGATGTCATAGAAATGGAATTTCGTATACGCAAACGGTGGAAATATTACATAAGACTTCGACACTTCGACTTCATCAAAAATTCGTGTGTACGGGTGGTAGGTAGGTACATATACTGCATTCAACAATGGACGAGATGTGGTGAATAATTTGGTTCGCTGATTCTGATTTCTGGATGGCCATCAACAGATTCCACGTGAACATCGCTAGACCAAGAGTGAAGGAGTTGAGACGTTGACTGAAAATCTGGGAGAGATTGCTGATCAACCACCGTTTTCTCCTGATATGTCTTCGGCCGACTTTTTCCTGTTTCGAAAATTCCAATTAATTCTTCGGGGGTTTTCCGCCGGTCCCATAATACGTTTATTTTACATCTTCATGCATACCTATACAGTATGGAAATGCCAAACGAAATAATAGTATATTCTGTAACAAGGGCAGAATGAAAATCCGATACGAGTGAATCATTCCGAGGGCGAGCCGGAGGCGAGCCTGAGGAATCACGAGTATCGGATTTTCATTCTTACCGAGTAACAGACTATACTTTCTCCACGAATGTTGAAATAAAAGAAAAAAGAATATTAAGATGAATTATGACGTTTCGAAAACCGCAATAAATATGACAATCAGAGCGGCTGACACATAGATTTATTCTCTATGTTTTCAAAAGTGTTACGGAATGAATATTCTCACACACTGTGCGAGAATGAAATTCAGTCGAAATGCTTAAAAAACAAGGATTATACTCAAGCTCGAGTTGGTTATTGGTGGTAATCTATAAAGGGCGAAATCCAAGGAGCAAACTGAACAAAAACCGCGGTCATAACTGGTTATTTACCTGAAATCGATAAAAGTGTTATAGTATGAATATTACATATCAAGTGATGGAATACTGACATTCTATGGTCAAATTCGATGTTGGAAGAGCTGTATTCTGTGGCAGTCGTGGAGAAATTCGTTTCTGGGTTTCTGTAAACATTTACAGAGAATCCCAAAATACGTAAAATTTATATTCTGCGCCATAAAAATAAGAACCCTACCTTCGACCTGAATTCGAGCCAGTAAAAACCATTCAGTTTGATGATATAGCTGAGTTATAGATTCATGACGAGGAAAAAATTGGCGGAAACCATCTGAAAATGTTTCATCTAACCATACTAAGTATTAAAATTTCAATGAATTCATGCTATTCCTAAATCAATTGGATGTACCTACCCTCCGACATGATAATTCTGACTGAAACTTTCAACATTATTGTATTTGAAGAATTGTTCAACATAGAAGGTTATATATAATAAGGGTAATTTCAATAAAAATGATGGGGTTGTTGTTTATTTAAGAGGAAATCTTAATTATGCCCACAGTTTGGTCCCTATAGCGGAGAGTAAGGCAATAAAAGTTGAAATAAAATCAGGAAGCAATTAATTTTTGGTAACAGCGCTATATGGATCCCTATCAACGAGAGCGAATGAGTTTTTTGTAGATGTCGAGAAATACCTGCACTCTGCAGCCTGCAGGGAACAGAGAGTGCTACAGGCTCGCCGCAAGCGGGCGTGCAAGGCGTGCACTGCACAAGGGCGGCTCGTCCAGGGGAGCGACAAATCGAGTGGCAAATCGAGTACCTTATATTGTCATAATACCCAATTACCCATCCCGCCTATAGCATAAAAAATGAGATCATCACCATCAAAGATTGTGTTTATACAGGGACGGGCCGAAGCCAAATTTTTGGGGGGGGATTGCTTCGAAAATTTTCCAACTGTGCATGAAAGGATTAGAAAACCAATGGTTGCAGGGGGGGCTGGCATTTTGGATTACAAGTCAATGTTTTCCCCGAGAGCATTAAAAATACATATTTAGAAAATTTTGTAGTGTAATTTTTTAATTCTGCATTACCAGATTAACACACTCTACAGGATTACACAGCATCTGTTTTGTACGTTCCGAAGAATAATGAATGATTTATTGGAGTGTACTGAAAAAAGTCCACATACCACACATTTCACTTTGCATCTTTTACGGTTAATTTTTGCGTACTTAAGGGGCTGTTATACTTCGGCAGACGGCTACGGCACCGATTCTCCATTCAAAAAGTGCCTTTCATTTTTCCAAGTTTACGCCCTCAATTTTTCATCTAAAAGCTTGATTTTTTTTTAAATTGAAGTTGAAGGATGTCTAAGATGTCTGGAGGGCACTCAGATTTCTTCTCTTTGATAAAATTATTATTTCGCATGAAGAAATCGGCTACGGCACCGATTCTCCATTCAAAAAGTACCTTTCATTTTTCCAAGTTTACGCCCTCAATTTTTACCTAAAACTTGATTTTTTCTTCAAATAGAAGTCAAGGGATGTCCTGCGGGCACTTTGAAAAAATCGGGTTGAATTTGAGAGTCTATGAAAATTGACTTCATAATCGTTTTTTTGCGGTTGTTCATACATTTTTTTTAGAAAATTCATTGGAGTGCCCTCCTTTAAAAAAAATTCCATTTGGATCGGCGATTAATTAATGTAAAAAATTATGGAAATACATACTGAAAAGACTTCCAGAAAGTGTGAAATCGCAGAGAACTGTCTGAAATTCCAGGAGAATTAAAAAAAATCAAGCCGTCAGGTGGAAAATTGAGCGAATTGAGTGAACTTTGAAAAATGAAAGGCACTTTTTGAATGGAGAATCGGTGCCGTCGGCCAAAGTATAACGGCCCCTTAACAGATTTACGTGTTGAACGGAGATTCGATAGAATAATTAAGAATGAGAAAAAATACTGCCCACTGCCCGACCGAGAAATAGCGCAAATTGGTACCAGATGGTTTTTTATGACACAGTCGATGCAGCCAAACTGAGAAATTCACAATTACCTGCTGAGGTATAACGTAAAAGATGAAAAATTGTTCATCCTTTCAAACACTTGGTAGCAATATCGGAATAAATTCCATTTACTGCTGGTTACCTATACACATTGCACTTTGGGCCAAATCTGCCAAATACCCTAAATATACTCTAACAAGAATTTGTACAAATGTTGCTATTCTCTGCATGCTTCTGTCCGGCTGAACGTGGGCTTAGTTCTACCGGTTTGATAAGCATTAAACTTTATTAGGGAAAGATTTTGCGGCATGCAGACAAATTTTGTGAAATTCCGGAAAAAGTCACACACCGAGCAGGAATCGAACCTGCTCGGTGTGTGACTTTTTCCGGAATTTCACAAAATTTGTCTGCATGCCGCAAAATCTTTCCCTAATTATTCACACAGACAATAAAATCCATTTATATATTAAACTTTATTTTATAAAAAAGTCAAATTCATTCACATTTCAAGAAAACTTTTTTAGAAAAATGTATTCCATTCCAACTCAATTGAAATCTTTCCAACTGCTTCAAAAATTGTCCAACTGTTTTGTTCCAACTTCTTCGAAACTTTTCCAACTGCTTCGAAATTTTTCCAACTGCTTCGAAAATTTTTCAACAGCTTCGAAAATATTCCAACTGCTTTTAAAATTTGCCAACTCTGTTCAACATTGGGGGGGGGGATCGTGAAATATTCGCAAAAAGAATATTGGTACGAATTCAAGATTCTGTATTTTTGTTTAAGGATACACATACTTAAATTGTAAAATATTTTCAATCGGAATCTACTTCCGGTTCTAACGGAAACGAATGTAAACTTCGTTATTTCGAATGTAACACCCTGTATATTCATACATATTCGAGTTCCTCGTTCAATTCTGCACTGATTTGATGTATGATATGCGCAACCACTCCAAACAATAATTGTTGAGTTCCAATAGTCTGATTGTCAAAGTTGACCTAAAGAGTGTCACACATTAGTGTTTAGTCTCCAAAATTCCTATTTCAAGAATTTCTTTTTGCAACAGTGGAACAAAAGGAAGTACGCTCATACTGCTTCTTGTATAAATTATGTCGAAATATCATACAGGGTTCCTGAAACAGGGCTTCAAAGTGAGCCTCAATTCAACTATGAACCTCGTAGTCAAATTTGTTGACAGGAAAGGTGTCACAAATTAGTGTTTATACCATATGATTTTGTGATTCCGATCGATTGTTTATCAAAAACTAGTTCGAGTGTGCCAAACATTTCATGTCTTTAAAATCAGTAGTTTTGCCGTTATTGAATAAAATTCGAATTTCGAGACTGAAGCCAGGTTTTTTTTCTAATCATATAGGTTCATTGAAATAATTTTCAAGTAGGCTATGTCGATAAAATATTTCAGTTCATTTATAATGCATTGTGGAGAACTGTCATTCATACCTACTTGTTGTTCATTTGATCGGGCACTTAGCAAAATCATTCTTCATTTATAGTATATTTATATGTATATTATGTATATTATATTTATGTAACAAAATATTGGAAAGAGCAGTAAAAAAAAAGAGTTTTTTGTTGTTGTGATAGTTTGAAACTAGGATTTTTTTATTTAGTCATCATTCATTATCTGCTTTGTCCATTTGTCACATTCGCCGCAAATGAATAACAGACTTTTGATATATTATTCAAGTGTACCTAATTATTATTGCATGTTTTGCATATTGCTTGATCACTAAAAATGAGTAAGTATGACAATTCCTAACATAGCCTACTTTAAAAAAGATGAACATACCAATGTGTTTGATCGAGCCAAACCTGGCTTCGGTCTTGAAATTCGAATTTTATTCAATAACCGCTGAACAGTATAGTTCTGCCGTCCTTAAAATCAGTAGATTTTAAAGATATGAAATGTTTGGCACACTCTAACAAGTTTTTGATGAGCAATCGATCGGAATTACAAAATCATATGGTATAAACACTAAGTTATGACACCTTTTCTGTCAACAAATTTGGCAATGAGGTTATAACTCAACGATCGCTTGAAATGGGTGGGCATATCATACATCAAATCAGTGCAGAATTAAAAGGGGAACTAGAATGTGTGTGAATATACAGGGTCTTACATTTAAAATATCAAAGTTTACATTCGTTTCCGGTAGAACCGGAAGAAGATTCCGCTTGAAAATATTTTACAATTCAAATTTATGTACTCTGAAACAAAAATATAGAATCTTGAACTTTTATCAAAATTCCTTCCCCGAATACGTCTCATGAAACACGCGTCCGTCGTCAGTCGCGGGCAGCGGCTGTTCGGGGAGACCAACGCCTAACCCATATCATAGTATATTATAGAAGAATAAGAAGAAAAGTTTATTCACAGCCATCGACCTGAGGTCCTTCAGCCTTGTATATTATATACAGGGTGTCCCACTAGTGCCGCAGCGGACGATATACGCGTAACGGTCTGAGTTGGGCAAAATTTTTTGATGCAGACTTGATATACTACAAGAAGAGCACAACCTAAAAATATTTTCGAATATATCGGGTGGCCCACGAAAGAGGAATAGCGGGTGACTTTGTTTTTTTCAAATGGGACACCTTATATTCAATAGTGTTTTTCAATTCTCTGAAACTTCCTGCATGCTTTCGTATACTTTTCACATATTTTTATTCGACAGTTTTCGAAATATTAGCCTTTTTGACAAAAAAATTAAACTTGTAGAGGCTATGTTATCCAATTATATTTCACGAACCCTTGCACATACCAATAACAGTTTTATATTGATTGGAAGACAAGACTACAAAGTATCCTAACCAGCTATAATAAAAGTATCTCCAGCATACAGACTGTCCACAAAAAGACTATCAACATGACGAATTTCAAATCGATTTTTCTTCATTTTTTCAAATGCAATGCATATAATTTTTTTCATTATTGTAATCACCATTCATTTTACTTCATTTTTTGTCAAATACATGATATGCATATCTCTAACGTAATAGGATTTTTGAGAGTTTTTCCTCCAAATTCACATATACTTTCGAATTCAAAGAGCAGATTTGGCTTTTCTGTGGTTATCGAGAACTGTCGAATTATTCCACTCAGAAATATCATCATCGAAGCTTCAATTCATATTAAAGCGAAATGAGGAACTAGAAAGTTTTGTTGTATCTACTCAAAAATGTGATGAAATCAGTTACTGAAGACGGAAACTTGCTTTCTGTACCCATTCTTCAAAATACATTTTTGATAATTTTCTATGTTTTTACTTGGAACGCCGAATCTTCCAAAAATTTCAAACAAACTTTGAGCTTGCGAGCTTGATGATCTGCTTGCATGCCTGGGAAACTATAAATATCATTTTTTCGAAGAAAGTTGTATGAGGATAAGAGCGGGCACTTTTTTGTATCCTCGTTTGAAACTCGTTTTTTTGAAGCATTCATAACTTGTACATTCAAACTCATTGGTATTTTTTGAATTTTTACATCATTGTGTGAGTATTCATCCAATCCGTAAAAACTATGATGATTTGAATTGAAGCTGCAATGATGTTAATTTTTAATAAAATAATTTGACAGTACCCAATAACCACAGAAAAGCCGAATCTGCTTTTTGAATTCGAAAGAAAATGTGAATTTGGAGGAAAAACTCTAAAAAATCCTTTTCCTTTAGAGATATGCATATCATGTATTTAACGAAAAATGAAGTAAAATGAATGGTGATTACAATGATGAAAAAAAATTATATGCATTGCATTTGAAAAAATGAAGAAAAATCGATTTGAAATTCGTCATGTTGATAGTCTTTTTGTGGACACTCTGTATGCTAGAGATGCTTTATTATAGCTGGGTAGGATACTTTGATGTCTTGTCTTTCAATCCATATAAAACTGTTATTGGTATGTGCAAGGGTTCGTGAAATATAATTGGATAACAAAGCCTCTACAAGTTTCATTTTTTTGTCAAAAAGGCCAATATTTCGAAAACTGTCGAATAAAAATATGTGAAAAGTATACGAAAGCATGCAGGAAGTTTCAGAGAATTGAAAAACAATATTGAATATAGGGTGTCCCATTTGAAAAAACAAAGTCACCCGCTATTCCTCTTTTGTGGGCCACCCGATATATTCGAAAATATTTTTAGGTTGTGCTCTTCTTGGAGTATATGAAGTCTGCATCAAAAAATTTTGAAAAACTCAGACCGTCACGCGTATATCGTCCGCTGCGGCACTAGTGGAACACCCTGTATGTATATGTAACGTATATACTCCATTCACTTTTATAAAGTATCGCGGTTTGCCATGAAATTTCGACAAATTTCACCGCGTATATTTTGAAAATGTTAGGTTATGGTCATTGCACTGTCAGATACGCCCCCAACGTTGTCGTTTCTGCGAAAAAATCGTAGTAATTACGTATTTATCAAAAAGTTCATTTACTTTGGGAAATTGATGAATTTGAGAAAATATTATGTCAATTCAGAAGACATTTAAATACATTATTGCACAACCTGAAACACTCCAGCATGAAAATGTAGTAGTTCTACGAAACCTGCGCCACAGTTAAATCTTCGAAGAACTAACTCCATTTAAAATGTTGAAAAAGAGTAAATAGAAAGTAGACTTGGCAATGTCGCTTGATTTTCACGAGTGCCAACCTGCGTCTGTTTTGAGTGAAAAAACTTGATAAACCTAAATCATGGCCAACCGCGATACCTTATAAAAGTGAATGGAGTATAAAAATACGTAAGTCAGATCAATCTCTTTATTGCATCGATCCTAGCTTTCGGTCATCATTGTGACTATCTTCAGGGAGCTGAAATATCACATATAAAACACCACAACAATGTTGAACAAATAAAACCTCCAAACGGTCATCTGTGCGTCGCGTCAAACTTTGAATGCCGTTGTCAAGAAACCTAACCTGAATGTAACGTCGAAAGTCATCGGAATAACTGAAACTCTCTGTTCGGTCGATGTTCTTCACCCAGGTCGAAAATTTTTACCGTTTTCGAGAAACGTCACAACTTCAAGAATTTTTCGCGGAGACCCGGAGATTCGTGTCGAAGAACGATTTGCCGACTTAGTTGAACGGGGATATGCGGCTTCGTTCAAAAAACACCCTCGTCGTCCAGGTGCCTCGGGAAGATGGCTTTCGGCTACACGAATTCGGTCTGAAGACGATTTCGACCCTTTTCGCGATTTTTTTCAAAATACTTCCCGGGGTCCTAAGAAAAATCCGAAAACACCCGCGCGTGCCCCCGTTCTTCTATTTTCCGACGCCCCCATCCTCTCGCCCGTAGGAGGTCGCAAGCGACCGGGCGCCTTCAAACAGTCACCCCCCGAAACGTCAACTTTTCTATGTTCCTTATATTATTATTACCTAATAATACCTATTTCGTGGAATAATGCAGAAGCATATCCGGGTTCCTATAGTGGGATAGTTGAGGGAAACAATTTTTTCTTCGGCTTTCAATAGAATGAGGTCTACGCATAGAACTATAAGTTCTATGGGTCCACGCGATTCACGGAATCCCGAATATAAAGCACAAAATATTCTCTTATGAGCGATAAACATTCCATTGCTACTGTCAACGTTACCGAACGAAATAATAATATGAGACAGGTGACAGCACACAAGCCACTAATACACGCTCATAATGGAATTCAGTGGCATTGAGTTTCTTATTCTGAATATTGCATGAAGGATTTAATTATTTGTTTACATAGATTATCGATGTGGTCATCACATCATAGAAATTAATCTATATGTACTCCGAGAAATCCAACCGAACTCCCGGACCTCGATATCTCTGATCGTTAGATGTTTGCACCGACACAAATACTTAAGGTCTTACCCACATTCTTATAACACCAATGCACAAACCTTTCCAAGAATATCCTGTTGAATGTACTCGACTACAATGTGTTATGCTTAGAGGCGAAAATTCGTTGTATAATGGGTAGATCTATTTCGATTTTTTTTTCAAATATAGTACCTACTCGGAAATCTCTCCATTCTGGTACGCATTATTCTACGAGAAAACAAGAAGAAGCAATCGTTATTTTTTATTTTAGAAACTTCGAGGAGCTTTTTCTTGTAACAACTCCCTGAATGATTTTCGTATTGTTGATTGGAATATTGACAGCAGAATCAACAGCCTTTCATAGTAGTTACTTTAAATGATTGTTCTTGACTTGTTAATATTCTGAAAAGAATGCAGGCTTGTTTATAGAGATTTCGGAGTGCTATATTTGGAAAAAAATCAGAATTTCGACATTTTCTAAGAAAAACAATGGATTTTCGCCTACATACGGGTTCTTGCACTTTACTTGGTTTTATTAGACGTGTCAGTGGCAGAGATATTGAATTTGCACAAAGGTTTTTTGAACTTCTGACCCGATAATCCTTTCATTTTAACAAAGGTTTAAGCCCGCAACTTAACAACCACATGACAAATTCGTATTTGCACAGCAAATCTTAATGCCATAATGTGTTTTACATAAAAAAGGTACTCCCGGTTTATTGCTCTAAAGTTGACCGTTCTCGAGAAAACTGGCATTTTATGATCATGCCAGTGTATTCATTATTGCTATAAAACCATCCATTCTAACACACTTTAAACATCTTTGACATTGCCGACATTGGCAACTTTAAACAATTGAAGATTAACGTGGAGCAGTATATCTACCTTGATACTCTTGACTAGACAGTTCAGCGATCATTTATTTCCATGGTAACTGTGTTGATTGTCATACTGCTTTAGTTTAATATTTGATCAAACAATGCCAGTTTTCTCGTAAACGGTTCACTTAAGAGTAATAAATAAGGAGTACCTTCTTTATGTAAAACATATTGACACATCAGAATTTGCTGTGCAAATCCAAATTAGTCCAGTGGTGTAAAAGTTGGGGTGTAAAACCTTTGTGCAAATTCGATATCCCCGCCACTGGTACGTCTAATAAAACCGAGCAAGAAAGTAGCAATTACATATAAGTATAAGTGTCAATGTGTGTAATTCAAATGATTCCTGAGATATTAGCGAAAAACTATCCTGAGGGAAAAATGGAAGAGAAAATAAAATGTAATTTTTTCAGGAGAAATCTACAGTTGACCGTTGATAAAGTTATCTAGAAACACCCTGTATGAGATCGCTTCTTTCTTACTCATTCAGTACTATCTTTCGATAAAGGGTTGAACTTAAAGTAAAACAATATCGATTCCAAATGTAAATATGTATCTAGTTTGGTATATGGGGGAATGAATTTCAACAGATCTTAGGTTAACTCTTTATTTCATCTATAAATAAATATTTTCAAACAACATATTATGCTAATGCAAGTTACTGATAGACAAAAGGCTTACCGAAAATTGAGCTGCCCCCATAGAACTTATAGTACATGGAATGCTATTACCAGATCAAAAAGTGGGTAAACATCTCAAGTTGGAGGAATCTCTAAATTTCCATGTTCCCATGGATACGACCTGTGACACCGAACAGAAACACAGAAATATTTGCCGAAATGCCAAGTGAATCGGATCTTGACGATTAAATTCATTGTATTTCTGTGTTTCTATTCTGTATGACAAGTCGTTACCATGAAAACATGGAAATTTCAGTATTCCTCCAACTGGAGATGTTTATTCACTTTTTCAAGCTGAGCAGCAAGGCTAATGGCATTCCATGTACTATAAGTTCTATGGCTGCCCCTCGTGAACTCCAACATCCAGAAAACAAAATATTCTAAAAACTGTCCTTGGCAGTGTGCTTAAAATTCTCAATAATTGTATTAATCATGAAATATGTACAAAACATTCAACAATTCTAATTTTTCCAATTGAGGAGCACATGTGAAACGTCGAAATATACAATTAAATGGTGGTTTGGCATCGTACCACAGACCAACACAAAAACAAACACAGAAAATCATGAGCAAACGTGGGTTTGTGGAGGAAAGAGGGCAGCTCAATTTTCGGTAAGCCTTTTGGCTATAGGTAACTTGCATTACCATAATATGTTGTTTGAAAATATTGATTTATAAAATTGTAGCTCCCTGAAGATGGCCCAGACATAGGCCGAAAGCTCGGAGATTAGATTAGATTAAATGAAGAGTTAACCTAAGATCTGTTGAGATTCATTCCCCGATATATCTACTAAACTAGGGTAGCTTTTACCATTTTTAAGGATTTAGGACGATTTAGGTTAATGGCTTGTTGAATCGAATGCATAAACTGGTAGAAAGAAGATGGACACTAAGGCCGGGTTTCACCGAAAATTTGGTTTAAGGAGATATAGTCCATCCAAGAATGATTGACATCAGAGCAGGCCTTGAAAGTCAAGTCGCAGCTTTATTTCTATTTACAAAAAAGTAACTTAAATTTTCTGAGCTTTCATCATAGATATAGAAATAACCTAAAACTTGTAATGAGCATACAGCCTGGAAATTCTGGCTTGATAACGAAAAATATCGTGGGTGATCAAATAGCACGGTCCTTTCCAATGTTCAATATGAGTTGTAACAGATATATCAAGACAGAAACAAAACTTAACCAATGGATCTATTCAATATATGAACAATTTTGTCTTGACATTGGAACTTTCAATATTTGTGAACAATGAAGGTGTAAAATATGAAAAATATAAATATTCCTATTATTCTGTTTCAACAACCACAACATGTTATTTTTTCCTCATCTGGGTAGAACTCGTCAGCAATATATCATAACATTCCTTATGTATTTTGACTAATCTTCTCTCATTTCTTTTTCTTCGTGCTTTGTGCAGGCTTTCCATTTTTTAGCTGTTCACTCTTGAAGAGCCTCATTTTAAAGATATTTATTTCACTTGCTCAATTTTTTGCCAAATTTGTTCGAAACATTAATGACAGAACAAAATGTCAGTGTTATTTCCAACACCAACCTGAATTCTGCAACTCAAAATATTACTGAATGGGCATTACCAACATAATTTCGATTTTCCAAAGCCCCCCGAGAAACCACAGAAAATTATCGTTTACTTCCTTGAACGAGATTAAAATCGTTCATCAAACCGAGCTTTAGTTAGTAAAAAGCTTTCCAATTCGCTTTGAACAATGTGTTCCATTTTAGAACAATTCGTCATTTCATGACGAGTCGGTGGATTTTCGATAACATTCATTTCAATATAGTACTCAGAATGCTCTACAGTCTACAACTACATTCTATTCTGAAAATTTCAATTTTTAATGTTTGCACGATATAACATTTTTATCTTTCCAACACTAATTATAACAGAGGAATAATTCAAAAGAATCCCTTTTCTGCGTACTGAGCGAATGTTCAAAAACAGCAACAAGTTAACTTTGGAGGTATCCTTGAAACAACGAAGATTCCCATCAGATTAATCCAATTTTCCCCCTATAAGATATTCTTTTCTTATACCCATAGCAAGGTATCATTTGTCGAAATCGTGATCACTCTTAAGAGACATTTTTTAAATTCCTGCTTAACGCTCATAATATCAACATTTATTACGTACTTTTATGATAAACCATAGTGTTATTTCACTATATGAGTACAACTTATGGAATACTTATAGTGGTCTAATCTGTTCGTATCATCTTCTGCATGAGTTACGAAATATTTTTCTACATTGCATGCATGTACCAATCATGATATTGATATGATCATTTCTGAGATTTTGATCAACACGCTTTGCTCTAAAGTCTAAGTAAATGTTTTCAGTTCCATCGTAAGTACCTACTCACTGAGTACCTATAAGGAAGGAAAAAACGTTGTTTTTGATATCGTTCAAAAAATGACTAATAATTAATTGACCTGATTTCGTTGTCCCAATATCTGCACCATCCTGTAGATCTATCACTTATTATTTAAGATAAAGAAGTTCGAAGGTTTCTGTAGATAAGTGCTGATTACTTGGATGATATCAAGAAAACTTCGAATTCGAGACACAGCGTGTTAAACCTGATAGTATCTGCATTTCTTGAGATTTTCATCTGGAATGGAGCACATTCAAGGTGAGGCATAACTAATGGATAATCTGTCACTTGCAGGTGGACGGCATCAGGACTGATCAGAAAGTTTAATAATCTCGGTTTTTGAGTTTACGGTCATTTTGAAATTGAGAATTCTTCAATTTAATTTTTTTCTGAGAAAATCAAGGCAATAGCATAAAAGTAGAATTTTCAAATTGATAGTTCTTCTATCCCGGAATAATATTCAAAAAACGGAGTGATATCATTTCATGATTTATCATCATGACTTCGTGTAGAAAGAGTTAAAGTCGGAAATCCTTTCCAAAGAAAAATTTCCGATTTCTCGATAAATCGAGCTGGACGAAGTATCTCGAAATTATATTCAACCGGAAATGCCATCAACTTCTTTAATTTAAATGGGACACTCTATATATTTTCACAGATTTTGAAGAAGCTTGTTATTTTTAATTCATACATTCCGAGTTATATATATATATCCGCTCTACAGCGTTATACGCCTTGCGGTGCCCAGTCTCCATCTCTGTCGATTCTCCCAATCTCCTGGTCTAAGATCCCTCTCGGACATTGCTTTGCTTACTCCCTGTATCCAGGTTATTTTCGGTCTACCCTGTTTTCGTCGCTCCAATGGACTCCAATTCATAATCTGTTTCGGTATCCTGTCTTCGCCCATTCTCTGTACATGGCCATACCAGCTTAGTTGTTTCATCTTTATTTCATCGATTATAGTGGTGTTCGCGTTCATTATTTCCCTTATCGATGTGTTTGGTATATGTTGAAGTCTAGAAATCCGTGCTGATCGTCGCCAAAAGTCCATTTCCAGGGATGATATTCTCTGCATTGTCCTCGATGTTAGTTGCCATGTCTCACAGCCATACAGAACTACACTCTTGAAGATAGTGTTGTATATTTGACGTTTCTTCTCTTTTGATATTTTATTCGACCATAATATCGAATTTAAGGCACCAATAATTTGTTTTCCCTTTATTAATCTTTCTTCTATTTCCGTTTCTGTTCGGCCAGTGCTAGTGATTTTGGTTCCTAGGTAAGTATACTCTGTTGTGGTTGGTATTTGCCTGCCATCTTGCAGTTGAAAATCCTCTGTATCTGAGCCTATACAAATATACTTGGTCTTCAGCATATTTACACTCAATCCCCATTTTTCGTATTCAGCGATCAAGCGACGAGTCATAAACTCCAAATCATCTTTATCCTGGGAAACAACGACCTGGTCATCGGCGAAATGTAAAGTGTACAAAGTCGTCTGATCACTCAGTTGGATTCCCATTCCGCGACATGATCTCCTCCAATGTTTCAGGGCTTCGTCCAAATAAATTTTGAACAACGTTGGTGATAGGCTGCAACCCTGCCTCAATCCTTTTGAAATTTGGAAGCTGGAGGATAACTGATTGTTTATTTTAACTCTTGAAGAGGAATTATTATAAAGCTGTTGAACTGCTCTTATTAGTGTCACGTTTATCGAGGACCTTTCCAGCACCTGCCAGAGTTTAATGATAGGTACATTATCATACGCTTTCGTCAAGTCAACAAACAACAAATGAGTGTCTCTACCAGTTGCCATTCCGAGTTTAGTGTAAAAAAATGTAAAAACTGTTAGTTGTACAATAAGTGTACATTTCATTTTAGAATAATGAGACACAAAATTATTTCAAATATTCAAAATGCTCGCCGTTTACTTGCTGACAATATGCCATTCTATTAACAAATTCTTGGGCTACTCTTTCCAAGACTTCTCCACGTTTTAGTTCACATTCATTAATAATTCTTTGTCTCAATGCCTGTAAGTTTGTTGGTCTTCTGTATGAATTCGAAATAACGAGCTCTTTCAAAATATGTGAAAATATATATAGGGTGTCCTATTCAAATTGAAGAAGCTGATGGCATTTCCGGTTAAACCGGCAGTCTCTGTCTTATTCTTATGGCAAATTTCTCCTTTTTATTTCGAAAGTGTGACCTCCGATTAGCATGATTAGACTTAGCTTTACGGAAAGAAATGATGAGGTCCCCACGGAGTCGACGCTGGCCAAAAGCCATCAGCTCATCATCCTCAGTCTCTCGGGATAGGTTGAACCACAGTATAGACACTATAGTGTCTATACTTTGATTGAACGTACTTCACCAAAAGTCATACGCTTGGCTCGACTCTGAACACCCTCCAACAAGTTCCTATCGCGCACAAAAACCGGGCCAGCGTACTCAATAATCGGACGGACGTAGGTTTTGTAGAACGCTGCTGTCTTCTTCTTTCATGTGCCCTATCCGGTCTCCCGAACGTTGGCTATCATTCTGGCTAGGGCATCTCGATCTTCTGCCAAGTGTATGAGTTCTCCTAGTTATCGCACATTCGTCCATTCTCGAATGTTTCTCAACCATGACTGTCGCCTTCGTCCAGGTCCACGGCGCCCCTCTATTTTCCCCTTCATTATTATTTGGAGTAGCTGATATTTATCTCCTCTTAGTATGTGACCAAGATATGCAATTTTACGACGTCTTATGATGGTCATTAATTGCCTGCCAGTTCTAACTCTTCTGAGGACTTCCTCGTTTGTGACATGATCCGTCCAAGGTATGCGCAGCATCCTCCTGTGCAGCCACACATCTCAAATGCCTGCAATCGGTTGATATATTATTTGTACACTACTGGAAAAAATTAAAGGATAAAAAAAAAATTCCAAATTTTTCGGCAATTTTCAACATGCCGTAACTTTGAGAGGAATGGTCGTACCAGGAATTCAAAAAAAGGAAATTGTAGCTCCAAGTGTCTAGTCTTTGGATTAGAACATCAAAAATTTTAAGATTCAGTGGTTTTCGAGTAATGATAGAAAAATCAGCAACAAAAAAATTCTCAAAATTTTACCACTTTTTTTTTTCTTATCTACGAGCGTGGTAATTTTATTTTTGCATAATCGTTATTATGATGGAATACTTTGTTAATTCAGCTTTAAATTATTCTTTTATTGACCTCAATACGTCCACTTCTCGCCGAGATATCGGTCTTCAAATGGAAAAGAATCCATTTGTCTTTGATTATCGATTTCTCAGCAACCAATGATCGCACAGAAAATTGAAGGGGGGTTTCAAGACCTTAAATGAACTCCCATCAATGAACAACCATTGCTTATTCATAGAATTTTTTTTTTCTTAATGTCGCATCAATATGAAAATTTAACAAAACAAGGGCTTTTGGTGGTTTCTTGGAAAATCTACCGCTGAATCGAAAATGTTGAGGAAACCAATAATGTTAAGTGTGACTTTCACAGTTCAATATATTGATAAAAACCTTACGAAGAGCCGACTCAATTCAGCGAGCCGTTTTTTTGTTTGACTCGATTGAATTTTTGAAAAAAAATAAGGATCACGTTTTTTTCTCTGAGAAGCTCGAAATCTTTAAAAAAGGCAAAAAAGAATTTTCTCGAGCTTTTTCCACATTTTAATTGCAGATGGTTCATAAATTTCAAAAAAAAAAATAAAAAAAACGACAAATAACATTTTTATTAATTTAATAACGGGTATTGCCACCCCTGTTTTCAATAACGGCTCTCAAACGTTCAGCCATGTTTGCAGGCGGTAATTTGAGGCTGATGAATGCTTGAAGGATTCACAGAAAACTCCGACGGAATTTCGAGTTTACGGAATTGTTGCCAACAATTCAATCAAGCGATTCTCTGCTCAAAATTCGGTAAATACGAAATTCCGTAGGAGTTTTCTGTGAATCCTTCAATCATTCATCAGCCTCAAATTACCGCCTGCAAACATGGCTGAACGTTTGAGAGCCGTTATTGAAAACAGGGGTGACAATACCCGTTATTAAAAATAATAAAAATGTTATTTGTCGTTTTTTTATTTTTCTTTTTTTGAAATTTATGAACTATCTGCAATTAAAATGTGGAAAAAGCTCGAGAAAATTCTTTTTTGCCTTTTTTAAAGATTACGAGCTTCTCAGAGCAAAAAACGTGATCCTTATTTTTATGCAAAAATTCAATCGAGTCAAACAAAAAAACGGCTCGCTGAATTGAGTTGGCACTTCGTGAGGTTTTTATCAACATATTGAACTGTGAAAGTCGCACTTAACATTATTGGTTTCCTCAACATTTTCGATCCAGCGGTAGATTTTCCAAGAAACCACCAAAAGCCCTTTTTTTGTTAAATTTTCATATTGATGCGACATTAAAAAAAAAATTTCTATGAATAAGCAATGGTTGTTCATTAATGGGAGTTCATTTAAGGTCTTGAAACCCCCCTTCAATTTTCTGTGCGATCATTGGTTGCTGAGAAATCGATAATCAAAGACAAATGGATCCTTTTCCATTTGAAGACCGATATCTCGGCGAGAAGTGGACGTTTTGAGGTCAACAAAAAAAATAAATTAAAGCTGAATTAACAAAGTATCCCATCATTATAACGATTATGCAAAAATAAAATTTCCACTCTCGTAGACAAGAAAAAAAAAGTGGTGAAATTTTGAGAATTTTTTTGTTGCTGATTTTTCTATCATTACTCGAAAATCACTGAAACTTAAAATTCTTGAAGTTCTAATCCAAAAACTAGACACTTGGAGCTACAATTTCCTTTTTTTGAATTCCTTGTACGACCATTTCTCTCAAAGTTGCGGCATGTTGAAAATTGCCGAAAAATTTTGATCCTTTAATTTTTTCCAGTAGTGTATTATTACAAGCTTTGAAGCTTGTAACTTGTGCCGAGTTCGGAGTAAGCAGTAGTGTTCTGTGTAGGCTTTGTTACTGTGTCCTTTCGCCACCTTAGGCACAGCACTGTTAATTTTTGACCGAACAGTGAGAATGGTGGCCCCTACCGAGACTAGAAAATTTCTTTCCTAGCTCGGGATGAACTTTGGACCTTTGGGCCCGAATTCCACCGCTCTACCACTGAGCCAGGGGCACTCATAGGGTTCATAGTATTGATCTCGAGTGTCCACGTCTCCGTACCGTACAACAGTACTGACCATATATAACATTCAGTCATCCGTTGTCTCAGCTTAAGGTTTAAATCATCACTGCAAAGAAGTGGTCTCATTTTATTGAACGTTGCGCGCGCTGTCTCTATTCTGCTTTTTATTTCTGAATAGAACAGAATAGAATAGAATTTATTGGTGATATTGCATAACATTACGAATGCTTTCACAAGTCAAAATTAATAAGTAAGATCAATTCAAATGTAACTCACATGTACAATGAACAGTCAAAAGACACTAAAACTGTATAAAGTAATAAAACAAGTCGATAGATAATATATACGTATATGGAAACATACGTGCATTTACAATGGTATAATAAATAAAAGATTCAAATATTTTCTCATATCATAAAAGCCAGACTGGTACAATTTAAAATGCAAATATAGCCAAGACAACCTCAAATAAAATTGCAACCGAAATACTCATCCAGTGAATAGAAAACCTTCCCTATCAGTATCTCCTTCATATTATTTTTGAAGTGTTCAAGAGGTTAACTCTTGAAAGATGAAGGCAAAACATTGTACAAGGACACTGCACAGAAGGCAGGAGAGCGTTGTGATTTACTAAGTCTTTCTTATGAGAGATCTGTTCCTAGTATTGTAGTCATGTATATCTGATTGTAATTGAAAATTATTTTTGTGTTTATGTACATATATCAGATTTTCTAAGATGAAAATACTAGGGAATGTTAGAAGTTTAAGATCTCTAAAAGTTTGTTTGCAACAATCTCTGTAGCCGAGACCACCCAAGATCCTTACTGCACGCCTCTGCAATCTGAACACTACCCCCCTATAAGCACAGTTGCCCCATACTAGTACTCCATATTTTAGTCTTGATTCAACCATCGCATAATATACCGTCCGGAGTACACTTCGGGATAGAGAGAAAGAAAGACACCTGAGAGCGAATATATTTTTACTCAATATAGACGACAGGTCATCAACATGAGCACCCCAGGTAAGGGAATTATCTAGTCGAAATCCTAGAAATCTCACGGAGTGAACAGTGCTGAGATATTCCCTTGTATGCCTCAAACTTAAAAGCATATTTTGAGTTTTCTTAAGGTTCATGCTCAGCCCATTGGCACCAAACCACTCTAGAACCCTCGACTGCGACGCGCGAGACATGTCGGGTATACATTCAAAGTCGTAGGAATCCAATTTGATGGTAGTGTCATCCACAAATTGTATGATATCTACTTCTGGTACATAGTCCGGTAAATCGTTTATAAAAACGAGAAAAAGAACCGGTCCCAAATTGGATCCTTGTGCCACTCCTACATTCATATTCCTAAGCGCGGAACACTCGCCATTCACACAGACAGTTTGGCATCTATCAGCTAGAAAAGAAGCAACCAAGTCTTACGCCCGCGCTTCAAATCCAATTTTCTTAATTTAAAAATGAGCTTGTCTCGCGAGACACAGTCGAATGCCCTAGACAAGTCAACAAATGATGCTGTCCCCGTTCAAAACAATCAAAAGTCAAATTTATGAAATTGTAAATGGCTTCAGTTGTGTTTTTTCCCCTACGATAACCGAATTGGGATGGCGAAAATAAGGTGTTAATTTCGAAAAAGGATCTTATTTGCTCTGACATAACGGTCTCAATGATTTCTGAAAAGACGGGTACCAAAGAAAATGGGCGATAATTTGCCTCGTCTTTTCGATCTCCCTTCTGTATCAGGGTCCGGTGTTTCCGTTATGATGCTTCCGAGATATAACTTTGTGACACGTTCTAATGGGTTACCATCGTGGTTCAGATTGACGTTATTCTGTACCGTACGACTCACTACCATGAATTTTGTTATTAGCATTGATATTCAAGCCGTATCTTTTTCCAACTGTGTTAATTCTGTCTAGCAATGTTTGTAGATTTTCTATTTTGTCAGCCAGTATAACCGTGCCAGCAGCATATCTAATTGTTGTTATGGGTATGCCATTTATTTTAATTCCACAGTGTCCCAGTTCTTCAAGAGCTTCCTCAAATATTCGGTCGACATAGAGTTTGAAAAGCAATGGAGAAAGTATACAACCCTGATTGATTGATTGATTTACTGACGGACAAGAGACCGGGTTAGCACTTGGCCTCCCTGTGACACTACGACCAGCTTGGGTCTATTGTATCACTCTTTCGTCAGTGGTTCCTCACGAGAATAGGTTCGTGTCCTTTATCAGGTTCAGTAGCCTGTTTATGAGGTTTTTCGGATTCATTCCCATTTCTGGGTTGATTTCTCCGAAGATTCTGTGACGCCTTCTTCCTAGGGCGTCGCATTCAAAGATTATGTGAGAGGCTGTTTCTTCCTCTTCACCGCAAAGTCTGCAATCCACAGGTTCTTCAATTATTCCTATGGTGTTCAGATGTTTCCTAAGGCCGCAGTGTCCTGTCAGCAGACCTACTATTATGCGTGCCTTTGTTCTGTTTAGATTCAAAAAGTCAGCCGTCAAGGTTTGGCTGTGTGTTTGCCCGTCGCTCTGTTCCCAGTGTTGTCGGTGTCTTTGTTTTATCCACTCCTCAATCAGGGTCCTGCATCGGTTTTTGCTGATTCCAAGCACAGGTTCTGGCCCTGTGAATGGCGTTTCAGATGCTTGTCTTGCTAACTGGTCAGCTTTTTCATTGCCCGCTATACCCTTGTGACCTGGCACCCACATCAAAGTGACCTTGTTGTGTTTTGCCAGCTCCTGAAAGTCCTGGAGGCATTCCCAGACGAGTCTAGACTTTATCTGTGTCGAGTTGAGGGCCTTGATGGCGCTCTGGCTATCAGAGAGAATGTGGATGTGTTTTCTTTGGTAGCCACTTTCCAGGTTCTTCTGTATGCATGTTCTAATCGCATATGTTTCAGCTTGAAATATCGTGGCGTGTTTGCCGAGAGGTATTATATAATCCCTTCTTGGCCTCACTCCATGTATTCCCGCTCCTGTTCCTTCATCTGTCTTTGAACCGTCTGTGTACCAGACTATTTCTGCAGATGATTGTGATTCTATACTCGAGTCCCATCTGTTCCAGTCGAGCTGTGTTTTGAATGGTTTATCGAATGAGTATAGGGGTTGCATGTAGTCTGAAATCATATCGAGCTCGGCTACGTCAGCTACATGAGAGATTCTGGTGTGCCCAGTTGTGCGGGTTCTCCAGTTTTTTGTTTGAATCAGTCTGTACGCACCCAACCTGGCCTCTCCCTTGACCTGTATGTCAAGGGGTGAGAGGTTAAGGATGACCTCCATAGCAGCTGTTGGAGTGCTGTTTATTGCACCTGTGATGCAGAGACAGGCAAGCCTCTGGATTTTCCCGAGGTTGGTTTTTGCCTGTCTCTGATTTGTTTTTGGCCACCACAGGAGTGAGCCATAAGTGATTCTGGGTCTTATAACCGCTGTGTAAAGCCAGTACATGGTTTTCGGTTTAAGTCCCCAAGTTTTTCCAAAAGCTCTCCTGCACATCATAAGTGTCGTTTTACTTTTGTTGATTACATGATGTAGATGCGGGTTCCAGGTTAGTTTCTTATCGAGAATCAGCCCAAGATATTTCACCTGTTCTACAACTTGTAGTGTTTCGTCGAAGAATCTGGGAGGTATGAGATCTCCCATGTTTCTTTTGCGAGTGAAGGGAATGAGTGCTGTTTTGTTCGGATTAGCCCTTAGGCTCTCTCTGCTGCACCATTCCTCTACGATTCTCAGTGCGTTTCGCATAAGTTCTGAGGTTATTCCGGTGTATTTTCCCTTGACGAGTATGACTATGTCATCTGCGTATCCTTGAGAATAATACCCTTGGTTATTCAGGGAAGTTAGCAGTTCATCCACCACCATGTCCCACAGAAGAGGGGATAGTATACCCCCCTGTGGGGTACCTCTGGCGATTTCGACCCGCAGTTTTTCCTCGAGCATGTTGGCTTGGACCAGTCTGTTGTGAAGCATTGAACGTATCCACCTGCAAGTGGTCTCATCAATGCCTCGTCGAGTAGCCGCAGGGACCATGCTTTCGAAGGAGGTGTTATCGAAAGCTCCTTCGATATCTAGGAATACGCATAGTGCGATTTCCTTGTTTGCCAGAGACTCTTCAATCCTTGAGACGAGATGGTGAAGAGCTGTCTCGCAGGATTTTCCTGTTAGATAGGCATGTTGGTTTTGGTGTGAAGGCCGCTCTATGAGAGCGGTTTCCCTTATGTCTCTATCTATCAGTTTTTCTAAGCCTTTCAGGAGGAAGGAAGATAGGCTTATTGGTCTGTATGCCTTACCCTGTCTTACCCCTTTTTCTATCGCAATATCGTCTGTTGTTATATTCCCTACTCATGCACTCGCTATCTGTTCCCAATACAGATTCTTTATCAACTGGATATCCTCTCTATCCAGTCCCCTTTCTTTCAGCATAATTAGAAGTTTATCATGGTGAACTCGGTCAAACGCTTTTTCATAGTCCAGAACGCACATTAACACATCCCTACGCTGATCATGGCATTTCTGTAGCATCACATTGATTCCGAACAGGGCTTCCCTTGTACCAAAAGCATTTCTGAAGCCGAACTGTGATTGATCTAGGCCTTCCTCGCATTTACCTCTAATACGGGCATGAACTATACGGAGGAATGTTTTCAGCATGTGTGACATGAGACTTATTAATCTATATAGTCGCTACATTTTTTTGGATGAAGCTACCTACCTACCCTACCTATGAAGGTAGGGTAATAAATGTAGACTTCAGCCAATCACGCGAAATGTTGCCTTTATATTTCATTGAATAACCTTGTCATTAATTCTATATTGCATTCATTGATTAACTTGATTGCTTCCATCGGCAATCCATCTAGACCACATGCCTTCCTATTTTTGGCGATTGAGACGGCGTGCATGACTTCAGTTTTTAATATTTTGGGTCCTTCCTCGTTATCCATGTTCAACAATACCTCATCTCTTTCACTGGTGAATGACTCAGCAATGTAATGTTCCCATGTGGTTCTTATATCTCTTTCATCTCAATCATTCTTGGATGGACTATAGATCTGAAAGAATAAAGTAGAAAACAGATATCGCAATAAAGAGGATCAGGAATGAGTAGGGTGAATCATGCCGGGTTGGATGTGGAAGAAGGAGAAGTCATTGGACTGATGCGAATCGTGCGATAAAGAAGTCGGAAGTTGTTCTGTTGAAATATAATAAAGTATGTGTATGAGTTATGAATAAATAAGGGAATATTGAAATTGTGTTGTTCATTTAGTGGAGTACCACAGTCTGCATAGTCAGCTTTTACTAACCACTATGTGTGTATTTTCGAATTTTGAGCCATGACTGTTCTCAATCGACTGGGTTCGGCTCACTGATCTCAAATTCATGGTCAAATTCAATTCTGTGCATTCATTCGTCCGGCTGCCCGTTATCACAATAACTCTAGAGAATTGAAATCTTCAGAGTAGGTACGGATTTCGAATGCTGCTGTTAACTTCGTTGATGGACAATTTTTGACTTCTGATGCCGAAATTTTTTCCGTGAATCTACTACAACAATTCAAGCCCCTTCATCAAGACCCGGAAACTCATCACAACGATTTTCATTACAGTTGTAATATCTACTAGGCCCTACAAACCTCCTCTGTAGAAAACAATATTTTCCATATACAGGGTTTTCATTTCAAAACTTGCCACCCCTATTATTTCCATATATATATATTTTTTTTAAATCGCCGAGACCCGTCAATTTTGTTTTTGAGGGGGAACAATTTTGACGTATAAATTAGCTCTCCCCCTTTAACCCCCTACCCTCCAGAGCCACCCCTACAAAAATCTTAAATGAGAAAGGGGGTCGAGTGATACATCATTTCAAAGGGCTTTTTATTCTCTATATTTTGGCATATCATTTTTCAAATTTGGGTGTTGCGTTGCCGAGTTAGGCGTGTGTCAATTTGAAAAGTTCCCACCACCTATTATTACACTATTTTTATAAAACAGCAAAAAAATGAGAATATGTTTTTCTTGTAACTCGACGATACATGTAAATAAATATTTTCGACATAAAAAAGTTGTTTTTTTATGCGTCTGATAAGCGTACGCATACTTACTTACACTCGGGTGGCAAGTTTTGAAATGAAAACCCTGTAGAATATTGCCCAGCGATATTGACTAATGAATATTGGAACTATAAAAACTAAGGTAATCACTATCCAGTCACGTGCTTGTCAATCTTGGCCGACAAGGACAGTTCTCTTTTTGAGAAAGAATGCAAACCAAGCAGTGAGAAATTCCAATAATTACGATCAACGTGCAATCGCCAAAGTCTACTTCCCCATTTCAAGGTTTTTTCAACTTCTTAAGTAGCACAGTAATAGGTTAAGGTAGACATGCTGAGCAGTTGTGATCAAAGTTATCTGGAGATGAGGAAGTACGACGAAAAAACCAACCTTACTGAGTGTAATGTAATTGAGTAATTGTTTATAGTTCCGTACTAGGTCTAGTTTTCACTTTAATTTTTGGTGTTATGAGAGTCTTATGGTACCTACTTGAGTTTTTTTATAGTTTTTAAAAATGATAAGAGTCATACGTATGTATATACAATGATCTGGAAATTTAACAGGAAAATGAAGAAAATAGAAAAAACTGTTTTTGGATTACATAACATAGTGATGTCGGGGTTTTATTTCATTTTGATGGTTAGTCTTTAAGTTGTTATGAAGAGATTGGATTTTTGAAAAAGATGGAGAGATTTTGTTATGGAAGAGGATGTTTGTTTAGGGAATGTGTAATGTATTTGATGTGTGGGATTTGTGGGTACTAGGACGATATTATCTGGTGTTAACACAAAACTACAGTTTTCCTGACGTTTCGCTCTTTATTAGAGCTTCTTCAGAGGCTACAATATAAATTAAGACATTACAAATTACAAAAATATATCACCAGTTCACATGTATTTTGTTCAGATATTAAGCTACTTACTTGCTGAAAATTGTCACCATTGTCAAGTTCATGTAGCAAACCATCAAGAAGGCGATTCTGGTAATAGATAATATTTTTTTTGTTGTTGACTGAAGTGAACTGGCGAGAATAAAATATATATAATGTATATCATAAAATATCAAAACACACTAATCAACTATAAATGAATTATTGCTTTTCTTACGTTTGAACTTACTTTTCTTGTTAATATTTTAAAAGTTTTTCGCGAAATTATTTAGTTCAACGTGTTGTCTGTATTCTTGTTATTTACTTATCTGTCATCTGTGTGGGTGTATGTGACATATATGATGAAGTCATTCTGGTGGCGTTCCGTTCCGATCTTGTATTATCCTACGTGTTGTTTTAATGTGTTAATTGTCCAGTAGTATTTTATACATGCTGTTTAGTGTCGCTGTGTCTGTTCTGAAGTTGCAACTATTCTTGTCCATCTGTATCCTTAGAACTTCCATGATTTCCCTTTTAATTTGGTATTCCTCACTGTCTAATATCTTCACATTTTTGAAATCGAACTTGTGCTGGTGTTCTTTGGCATGTTTAGCTAGAGCTGTTTTTTCATTTTCATTTCGAACATCATTAGCATGTTGTCTCGCTCTTACATGGCAGTATTGACTCGTGTTACCAATATATGTACTTGGGCAGTCTGTACATGAAATCTTGTACACTATATTGGATTTTTTAGGAGTTTCAACTTTATCTTTGAGTCTTGTATAAATTAATTTGTTGTTGGTTTTGATGTTATATATACTTAAATTTATGTCTTGTTTTTTGAATACTGTCCTCATTTTCTTATCTACTACACCGACATTTGGAAATTTGTAGAATCTTGTATTTGTAGATTGTATATTATTAGCGAGTTGTGGGGTTGAGAAGAATATTCTGTTGATGAGGTAATTAGGGTAGTTATTTTCTCTCAAAATGGTTTTTGCTTTGTTGAAGTTAATTAGATGGAATTTTGCATGGCTTAGTTTCATGATACGATTTTTGATGTTTTTTATTACAGCTATTTTATGAGTTAATGGACAATTCGAAGTGAAATTTAATAATCTACTGGAAGTGGTGGGTTTGCGATAGAGATCGGTGATAACATGATCTCCATCCCTTATCAATGTTAAATCCAGGAATGGCAATGTTAAATTGTTTTCTTGTTCTATTGTGAACTGGATCCTATTGTGTATTCCATTGAATAGGTTCAATGTTTTATGAACGTCTTCCTTGTGGACAACTAGCACCATATCATCAACATAATACCTCAACCATTTTATCCTTATATTATTTTTGTTGTTAAGAGCCCTGTTGACAACATAATCCATCACAATGTTGCTAAGGCTAGGACTGCATGGCGATCCCATACTAACTCCATCCAATTGCTTGAAAAATCGTCCATCATATTGGAAAAAGCTATTGTCAAACATATATGTGACGAGTTCTATGAAACTATTTTTGGATGTGATGTTTGTGTATCCAGATATGATGTTCCAGTTATCATGAAGAATTTTAATCACAAGATCTTTCGAAATTGACGGAAACAAGTTTACTACATCCAATGATATCAGAATGTACTCTCTGGGAATGACTATTTGTGAAATTTGCTCTTTTAATTCATAGCTGTTCTTAATGCTATAAGTTAGGGTGGTTGTCATTTGACATAATATTTCATGTATATATTTTGATATTTTATATGTTGGTGATTGTATAGAAGATACTATGGGACGAAACTTTAATGGACCTTGTTTGTGTGTTTTTGGTAATGCATACATTTTAGCTGGTATGCTGTTGTGTGTTTTTAAGTTTTTTTCTGTGTAGTTATTGATGTGTCCTCGTATATGTAATTGTGAAATCAAATTGTTACCATGTCTTTGTGTTTTGGCTGTTGGGTCCTTTGCTAGTTCTTGGTATGTATTTACATCATTTAAAATGTCTTCTATCCCTTGTTTATATGTGTCAGTTGTCAAAATGACGCTTGTCTTATCCTTATCGGAGTTTGTTATCATTATTTCCGGATGTTGCTTGATGAAAGCTCTAGCCTGTTGTATTTCTGAGTGAATTTTCTCATTTCGGTTTTTGTTGTTTTTGTTGTAGTGTTTCTGATTGTTGATAGACGTAACCAAAATAGCTCTTATCTTATTTTGTTCATATGGTTCTAGTTCAGTTTTTTTTAATATGTACTCTGTTTCTTTTATAATATTTGGTATGTTTTTCTCAAATTCCTCGTTTGTTAATGGGTACGCGTATTTGGGTCCATAGCTGATGATTCTACCCACTTGATCGGGAATGTCAACATTTGTTAGATTTTTCAACCAGTTATTAGATTGTTGCTTGGTTAGAGGTCCCTGTTGTTGGATTAAATTGTTCAGTTTTTTACGTTGGTTAATTTTTACCTGTTGATGTAATCTCGTTGAGTTCTGTCTGAAACAACAGTGCCACCCGTCCATAAGGTGTTCTGCTAGAATCTGCGTGAGTTCAGTATCTAATTTACTTATTTCTTTGTTCACTATTTCGTGTTCATGATGTGCCATTCTAATTTCCAAATTTAGTATTTGTTTTCTGAACCTATTGTATATCCTATCGATATCATGTTGAAATTGTCTACCGTTATATCTTAGATTGAAAATACACTTTATATTGGATATAATGTGCTTAGGAAATACTTTGTGTTGTCTACACTTGATTAGGAACGTTTTCTGGTTGACGATATTCGAAAGTTTGTTATTCAAACCAGCCAGTATCTTCATTTTCTTACAGACTTCTTCTCCATATAGGCGCCTCAATTCTTGATACGTTGCCATTTCCCAGGTTTATAATATTCCAAGGTATAGTAGCGTCCCCAATTATTATATGATGTGTGGGATTTGTGGGTACTAGGACGATATTATCTGGTGTTAACACAAAACTACAGTTTTCCTGACGTTTCGCTCTTTATTAGAGCTTCTTCAGAGGCTACAATATAAATTAAGACATTACAAATTACAAAAATATATCACCAGTTCACATGTATTTTGTTCAGATATTAAGCTACTTACTTGCTGAAAATTGTCACCATTGTCAAGTTCATGTAGCAAACCATCAAGAAGGCGATTCTGGTAATAGATAATATTTTTTTTG